>OY754333.1:66206973-67406973 GCA_963573305.1 Pyrrhosoma nymphula
GAATTTTATTAATTCGTTTACCTGTGGGTGACTGCGGCAAAATTATACCAGGGCTAGTCCCGAAATGTCGGTGCTTAATTTACCGGTAGTTTTTGGAACACATACCCTGACCTTTTCGTAGTAAAACATACTAAAACCTTCAGCTGTGGCAGCCTCATATTTTCACTACCTCTTGTGTGTGCAGAATATTATCATAATACCTAGCAAGCAGTTCTATTTTTTTAATTTAAAAAATAGAGAGAGTTGAGTCGTGGTGTGGTCGAAAAGCGAATGATAGAAGGGCGGCAAATTAACGAAGGAAAACAGCTGGCCGTCGGTTGGTCTTTCTTTGGGTCGTGTTCCACCAAAGTAAAATACCCTATCCAAGTATGGCACACTTTTTCATGACTCAGGGCCACTATGAATTTAACACGCAAGCTTGACTCCGTATATTTCAGGTAGTTTTCACTCACTCTCGCTGAAATGCACGACTCTTAATTGGGTTATAGTACGGATGGTATTTAGAGCGAAAGTGTACAATGTGTGAGAATTTCAGTGCCCTGGGATCGAGGCCACGCTAAAAACTCGTGGATAGTCGAATGGAGTGTTATTTTGTTTTGGTCGTGGAGACAAAGATTCGTGGAGACAAAAAAAAGGTCTGGGGGTTGCGGCTGCTGGAATATGCTGCAGAAAAAAATGCTAAGTAAGCAAGTGATAATTGTCTGAATGATTTCAAGAGCTTAAAAGGATAGCTTTGAGAGAATATATTGAAATATAGGCTATGCAGCTTTGCAGAATGGACTAAATTTATAGCCATTAAAGTCCCCAATCAGCCAAATTGAGTGGAACAGTTGAGCAATACATACGCCGAAAACGTAGGTATTAGTTGCGTTATTTTTGCGGAACCAAGGAAAATAATCTATAAAAGTGCAGAATGGGAATGAATTAATGAAACAATGTACGCGATAGTCATGATAGTTGGCAGCCATTCCAATGGTTCCGGGTGTGACTTGAGAGCGTTTAATTTTCAGTTTTCATATCAAATACTTCAACTAAAATATACTGGAGTACACCTTTAGGTAGCCATAAAAGAAGGTAATTCAAAACTTGATATGCAATTTTAAAAATTAACTTGCACTGTTTTAATTGGAATAAAACTGTGATTCCGGGTGCGACTCACACAAATGGTATTTAATAACATTAACTTCTTAAACTTGTAAACTCTGTGAATAGCAAAAACATTAAATGTTGATATAATTATCAGTAAGATTACAGTAATTGTTCTTTAGTTTAACCCAATGGAAAGTATTTAGTATTCAAAAACATTAATTTTCTAGTTAAAAAATGTTTAAGAAGTTCCGGGTGTGACATGGTAAAGTACCAGGTTAGAACTAATTACACTTTCTGCTCTACATTATGAGTAAAATTCAAATTTTTCTTTAATATTTTGGTATAGCTCAGTATATTTGATTAATTTACTTCCATTACATCTGGCCAAGTTGGCATTTTAAATTGTAGAACGAAAACACTTTTATTTTTTTCCACATTTGGGCTCACTTTAAATGGAATGGCTGTTGGGCCTTTCGCAAAAAAGAGGTTTACTTTCGTGCTTCAAGACACCGACTACTCTCTTTCTCGATGCATGGCTTGAAAGTGACGCCCATATCAAAAAGAAAGGAATCAAAAGATGGCTGGTTGGATGTGCAGTGGCAGACATGTCTGAATGATTGTAAAGTTAATTAATGTTATCATGTCAAATTCATTAGAAATATTTTTAATTTTGTAATCAGATGTGATAGTGTTTTCTCGCTATGCTATTTTATGAATGATGATGAAAAGTATACTTTTTTAAACCTTTTTAATCTATATTTCTAAGAATAGGTAACTATCTTGCTTGGTGCGAGTAATAACAGCAAGATTTGATTTTTTATATGGTTTTCATATATACTCAAGCTTATTTATATTTCTGTTGGTTTTAACTACATGAATGCTTAAATTTGGTGCACACATTAGTATCAGTTTTTCTCCAAACTAAGCTTTTAGGAATTAATATTAAATATTTGCTTAAATTGCTAAATTGAATAAATACACTATAAATTGGGACAAACCTTTAAAGCATAACCTGTAAAAACTTGAGTATGCTACATTAAAACCTGGGGAGAAATTGGAAATCCTTGGTAATACTAATCCTATTAATCAGCAGTGATTCACCAAATTTATACCGTAAAACTAGTTATGGTTGATTAAAATCTTTCATTTACCTAATAATAATGCCGGAAAATTCACCTGAGCTTAGTTTTTGGTATGTAAGGGGAAACCTTGTTCATGAGTAAGATCGTGGACGTTATACTTCGGGACATATTCGGACTTCTATTAGTTCCTAACCATGTTGATTACAGGATCTAACGTTAATTAACCGTCATGCGGTGATATTTCAGTAAAGAAACTATGAATGTTACGATGGTTGAGCTGTGAGAACCCTATTTAGACATTGAAACATTGCTTAACTTTGCTCGTCTAAGAATTACCCTGGTGTCTCTTCGTTAAATATTTCTCAAAGGTTTTTTGATATGGCCATGGCTTTATAAAATAAGCCTTTGTACCAAGTATATGAAATACTGGACACGAAGGACTTTCTCTGCGATATGACCCTCGACGATTTTCGGTTTCATGTCGTTTGGGTGTCGTCAGGCGCGAGACTTATTTATGTCTTTAATTTTATTTAAATACATTCCTTTTCACGTTCCTGAAAAAATGGCCTTGTTCGTCAGTCAGCCTCTCCCTCCCCTCCTTGTCTTTTGGTTTGCGTAGCGTCACCTTCCTTTGTTTTTTTCGTAATTGCCATCGGGACACCCGCCGTATCATTAACGAGAAAAATTCTCCATTCTTTAGTGCGCCCAAAATAATTCCGCGTTTTAATTCACGGCCAGCGGTAACCGTTCATTCAATAATGCTTTCCCCCCTCCAAACTTGGGTTTTACATTCCATTGTTTACTTTCGTGCGTGAGGTCATTAATTTTTCCATTTAATGTTCTTGATTTTATGGTGTTACAGAAAAAAGGGATTTTTAAAGGTTCTTGCGAGCTGAATCTGTATGCAATTTTTTCAAATTTTAGTTTGGTCTTTTCAGATCATTTCCGTATAAAAATCAGCCTATTTGAAGTATCAGGGAAAATTTAAAAAGTGAGGTTACTGCTACATGGTTGAGCAGCACAATATCTACTTCAACGGGTGTTGTACGGTGACCCTGATTTGTAAATATAGGTTCTAATTAATTAACTAGTTACACTCTTGGGCGATCGCTTCGGGCACCATATCACATCCCTGTCTATTATATCTATTATGCTGTATTTGATAGTAAGTAAGGTGCCATGGTAGGCGACCGACAACCAGAAGTGATGCCTAAATTTTAACATTAATTAAGCTGAGTGTGGTCATCTGTGGGTAGTGATTATTGCGTAATTACTGATAATTTGACGTAGTTATTTTTTCTGGAAACCGGACACAAAATGGTTTGTTTAAGGAAATACATATGGAATATGTATCCAGTATATCTGGTATTGAATTTTAGAAGGTAAAATTTTGCAAGTACGCTATACTTGGCGATTACATGTGTTAACTATTTGGTGAAAAAAACAAAAACTTGGAAGCCACTAAGACTGCATAACATTTTTAAAATTTCGCAATACTGGAGACGATAACTTTTTCTGCATGAAATCGCTCGCTGCTGGAATTAACTAGGCTATAAATAACTCTTACCTGTTTAAGTTTTATGCTAAGAGTTAACAACACTACACTAGAGGACTTTTCAGCTGAAAAACAAGGCATGAGGTCGGTGTTTCATTCATCAGCTTAATGGTTACTGTAAAAAACCCATGCCCTCATGTTTAGTCCCTGTTTTATGTGCAGCACTGGTTCTTACCCCTCTCCCTCCCTTCTGAGGCGCGCGCATGAGTTTGCAACAGTCATGCGCGCGAAAGGCTGACTGAAGACAGCGTTTGTACGGGCGTCCCCTGAGGTTTTCTCAGCTCAGCCCAATGCATTAATGGACGTGCTCAATCCAACTGAACTTACGTCACGATATAGCCGTAGTATTTTGCAGAGCTACTATTAAAGTATCTGCACTGTTCATTGCTATATACATGAGCATATAAATTGGATGAAAAGTTACTTTTAGAGGCCAACCTTTTTATGTAGAATTTATCTGTGTTTTTGATAGGCTCAGCTGTAGAGCCTTAATGGACGCTTTGCCTCTGCCAACAACTGTAGATTTTTTGCACCTTGACGAATAATTTAGTTGGATGACTTACAAAGAATATTACCCGCAATACAGGAAGGTGGAGTGAAGCCACAGAATTGACAAAAGAATTGACATTAGCGTAAGCCTATAGTTAGATAAAGAAGGTTCAGTGTTTCACGTCTCATTAGACGGACTGTTTGCACCTACATTGGGCTCCAGATAGGACTAACTCAGGAATTGAAATTCTGTTGAAAAATATCCCTTAGTGCCGGGAAGTGAGTCCAAGCCCTCAGTTTTTTAGCCCGTTGGACAGTAAGACCACCACGAAAGCTCTAACCGCTGTGAAAGATAATATTTTCAAACTTTATTCTCTTTTAGTTCGTAAGTGAGAGAGAGATTCAGTTTCTCGGAACTCCGAGCGTGAAGCACGACTCAAAGTTGACATTTCGGACTTATACCATTTCCAACATTCACTTGCATTCACATTCTCACATGAAAGTGGATGGTATCGTATGAGGTTTAGGAAGTTGAAAACCTTTGTGGAGCTCGGAGGAGCCACCAAGTGGATAGAGGAAGCGGCATGTTAAAGAGGGTGGCATGGGACAGACCCTTGAAAAAGCAAAAATTAAAAGGATAAGAGGTAGAGGCCCAATTTATAGGCTTGGCGGTTTTTGAGTATTTGTCCACTCCAAATGATGCTCCCCTCCCAGAAGTCTTCACTCGGAGAACCAGTTTGGGGACTTTTTTTCAGAATAAATTTCCCGGGACGAATGCTATCACGTTATTTATTGGTGAAGGCAAGACTTAACCTCCTAGGAGGGATGATACAATGGTTTCCCGTTGCCTTCCACATCGCAGATCTCCGGCCAATGTCGTGAACTTCACTCTCGACCTGCGTATCACAAATCTGTTGATACCGGGCCGATCGTCTTGATTGTTGCCATCATTGCCCGTGTCCAGTGAATCTGTTGCCTCACAACTGTGGAGCTGGGTAGTTTGGATGTAGAATTTGCAGAAAACTCTTGTTTTCTCGTTTCAAAAAATCTGTAAATGATTGAAATTTGTTCGATGCATCAAGAAGAATTTCCAAATTCAGAAAGATATCTGTCATCATTGGGTATTAAAACTGTGATCCTTAACTATTTTTTGAGCACACTACTCCTGAGCCACCCCAGCAAAGTGTCCTAAACTCCGCTATCCGTGAGTAACCGATAGGCATGGTGTTCACATGCCACGTTCGTGTCACAATGCAAGTCAATTTCTGTTTGTTTTCAGAGTAGCTCTTATAAATTAATGTTCCTCATAGTTTGCCTATGGGTTGTAACGCAAGACTCGAGCCATGCATCTATCACGAAAACCAACCCTCAGGTGGATTACCGAGTTTTATATACATACGGACGCTGGAGGAAATTAAATTATCACTAATGTCAAAAAGAAATTTCATTATTACCTGCAGTCATTAATCCAAAGACTGGAATGCCATTGCTCTCAACTTCACTCTCTTCTCAGGGAATCACTTGATTCCTACATAATTCACGTTGCACCCCCTCATAGTTTTCCTCATGTATGTACTTATTCCATCCTTCTTATCCCTTTCACAATTTTTCTCATTCCGTTATTCTTCCAGTACTGCTTTTAATTTGATTTTGTGTGCCTGAATGTTTCCAATAAGACTGACTCATCGACTTTTGTGTTATCAGCAAACATCTTTTCCTTCCTTTCTCCGTATAGCGTCTTTATTGATGATGCTCACCAACTATTCGATCTCCATCGTTCTTCCCTCTTATCCTTTGCATTAAATCTTTTCAGTCCTGATATATTTGTCGTCAGAGTTTCTCTGCCTTAAATGTGCATACTCAATATTTACATTTTAGCGAAGAGCATTCTCAATTCCAAGATGTTACTGTCTGTTAGCTGACCATGCTTTCACTATAATGTCTCCTTGGATGGGCTATTCTGCTCACTATGCTTTTCTATCGCCATATTTTGGCATCATCCTTACATTCAATTATAGATTCATATTTTTTCCATCCTGTTACATGATTTTATCATTATATCATAACCACCGAAAACTTCCCCCGTTGACTTTTACATCGGGATAGTAAACAACTAACCAAGGACGAACTGTTTAAACCATGCCCTGTTTGTTGAAAAATGGACTCGAGACCGTGAACCTCTGAATTAGCAGGAAAGGACTCTGGCCCGCCACCACCGGGGCCGGGTTTATGTCTGTAACTTCATCTCTACCTGTATGGCCTGTATCCGTACCTCGGTCTGTATCTGTACCTCGGTCTGTATCTACCTGTGTATTTTGGCAGTGATGTTAATGGAGGATTTCCCCAAATAAATATATAAATTATCGTGATGGAACCTCTTATCACTGTTGGAGTGGCTTGAAGCGAGCATTGCAGATAGATGTTGAATCATTGAAGCTCCTCCTCGATGTGGAGGGGAATGAAGATTCAGGGCCAGGGTAAGCGGCGGAGGAGGAAAAGGGTTGTGGAGGGAGGGAAGGAAAGGAGGCGGCATTGTGCCGGGGAAAGCGGTAAAAAGGGGACCGAGTGGGGCGAGGTGAGGTCTTTTCCCCCTTTATTAAAATTTTCCCCATCCAGTCACGCCTTGTGCTATGCGTCTCCTTCAACGACGGAGTTAATCTTGCCTCCTCCTGCGGTGGATGTCGCGATTAAAAGGCCTAGGGTTCATGGTTAGACGGAGGGAAGATTCTTCGGGGGTGATATGGAATAAAGAGTGGGAGAAACTGCGGGAGAATGGACGAGGAAAGAAGGGAAGGGTTGGGTGGTCGTCAGGGATGGGGGGGAGTGAGGAGGGGGGACTTAGGAGGAGGGAGGGTTGGTCGTAGATTGAATGGAAGGGGCGTTGGGAGCGTGAAAAGACGCAGTGGGGTATTCGTTAGCGAGACAGGCGCCGGGGCGTGAAATTTAGAAGCGTAAATCCATGGCGGAGGCATTGATTATGACTGAATATTAAAGACTCTGTTGTGAACGAGGTACGAATTAAGATATCCGTCTTTTTTTATCAAGTGCTCTAGTCGAAATAGATTTTATCTGGATGCATCACGCAACGGAAACCCATTTCTGCTTGGTGGAGAAATTTCGAGATTCGAACTGGGTCTAAAACATATTTAGTTAAAATATCAGGCGATTATTTGTAGTCTTATACCAGTTAAATTACTTGATAAAATAATAATACTTGTTTTTTTACCAACCCAGGTTCTAAAAGAGTGTTATTTTCTAGTTGAGTCAACAAATGAGTTAATATCTACATGAATATTCATAATTTTCACAAAGTGATGCTTATACCGTTTTATATGCTCAGTTTAAATGTGTGTTAAATTCAGTTTAAATATATGTTCAGTTTAAATGTTAAGATGTGTCGTATCCCTTATCCTAATCGACTTTTAAAATTCTCTTTCCTTGGAGGGGGCAAGGGTTCCCGGTTCCCGTAAGATTACCAAAGTTAAGCAATGTTGGGCCCGGACGGGGGTTGGATGGGTGACCATACATACCTTCACCGTGCTCTCGTCCTCTTTCTGCATGTGGCAGACAGGCATGGGGTTGGCACAACAGACCAAGAAGGCCTAAGTGCCCGGGCTACTGTCGAAGCCCCCGCCCCCTACAATAAATCCAAAAATCTCTTCATTGGGGGCCATTATAGTAATACTTAAGACGGGTATGGTGAATTTTTAACTCCCCCTCTCCAATGTTAGGCAACGTTAGATTTCATGAAACCCCCCCCCCCACCCCACCCCATGCAGGGCAGAATCCCTAAAAGGTTGCCTACGTATGAAAAATTGCAGCATAGTTATAAAAATTGTTAAACTTACGTTTGAGAGGTTGAATAGAACAAATGTCCAGTTATATTTATAAAATGAGTTCTTTAAAATGTTAATTATATTAACAGTTTTGCTATTGTAGATATTTGCTATCTTTTTGTAGTAACTTTGGAAAGGGCATGCTATTTGCGATAGAGAGGGAAATACCGATGGTGCCAAACAGGCTAGTAGCAAGAGAGGGAAAGAGGAAATGCGTTGTCCATCCAAGAGTCAATTTCACGTACCGTAATTATTTAAGTAAGGCAATATTTGTGCCTCTGAAGCTCATATAAGCACCTTTTTGGAGAAAACTGTCGTATTCCTTTACTTTTGTCGTTAAGTCCGGTTATGGGTGATAATATTACTTTGTATTTTATGAAATAGTTCAGTGAAGATATAACAAAAATATTATTGGAAACGTTTTTTTTGGAAACGAAGTTGGATTTACGAAATTGACCTAGGTATAATTACTAAACCAATTCACCTTTTTTTAACTAGTTCAATTCCTTTGTATTGCTTTTTATTCCATTAACTGCAATGATGTAAAGTTAGTTACATTGGACAAACATCAAAGGTCCTGCAGAACAGAATATCGCAACCATAATCAGATATAAAAAAACCAAAAAACACTCAGTTTTCACTTGCAGAACATGTCTGCAATAACTTACACTCTTTCCAAAAATGACCACCCTCAAATTATGTGTGTAGAGAAACACACCAAGAAAAGACTAACCAAGGAGATGATTTATTTTATGAAGGATCCCAACACGTACAATAAAAGATACAACTTTGCCAGTCCGAGCAGCACATATGTCAATATAATTTAATATCTCACCAGATGGTTGCAATAAGGAGTTGATTTTGGTGTCGATTATGTTGGTGAACGGCTGTGTTGGGTGAGATGGATTCCTTATTGATAGTTTAATGATAGTGATTTTATGTTTATGATTGTTTGATTAATGATTGCCTGATGACCGTTATTAACTTCTTATGTGGTTAAAGTTTGTTGGTGCTTAAAAATATTGTACCAATGTATGTTGTAAATGTTGGTAACATGCCGAGAAATGGACATTTCCCATTTAATATTATTTATAGTGTGTTAACATGTGTACTTGTCGTTTTTTATGTGTGCTTTGATTGAGCAGTTCCCAATGCTGTTAACTACGATATCCCAAATGATGATAAATAATTGAATAGAGGCGTTGGCTAAGGCTATTTGATCGTTAAATGGGAAAAAGTCCTCAGCAAAAATATGCATTGAAATACTTATTACTAAGTTGCAATATTAATTTGGACATGACCTCCTACTTTTGTTGTGCGTCTGGTAAAACTTGTGCTGATTTCCTCTTTTTTTACTTTGACACAACATTGTGTGAAATGGTGCATACTAGCTTTCTTGCCAAATGCATTCTAACTATCTTACCATCAAACATAAGATAAATAAAGATTTTATTGTTTTACTTATGCTCACTTTTTAGCGCCTTCCTTCCCAGTCTAACGTATGTTGCCATACATATTGGAACGCTTCCATGTTTTCCACGTCCAAGTGCGCAAAAACTGACCTCATGCTCTCCAGATATTTAATTTTTTACAGAACCATAGGCCTATTGGAGAAATATCAATTTTTAGTGATATATAACGGCTTTCGAGATTTCTTAGTCACATCAGGCGCGACTTGCAAAAATTCGATGTTTAAAAATTTACTATCTCCAAGCTAATGAACGCAAATAATTGATCATACGTTTTTGTGTAGTATAGCATAAATCCACGCGTGTAGCCGTAGTGTTTATCCTACGAAGTTTGATATTTTCTCAAAATTTAATGAGAAAGGAATAATTAAAATTCGATCTCTGAAGTTCCTAAAATGTTTGCGCGAAATTGTCTTGGACCCCTTAACCTAAGTAAAGAAATTTTAACCCCATCCTCCTTGAAACGTCTTACGTAATCATTGAATTGACCTAATTTACAATTCAGTTCAGCATACTTCCTATCTCTCTCTAAATACTGTGTGATATCTATCCATACGACGTCTAATGTCTATATTTTTTAATCCTTTACTTTTCTATCTGAAGTTCAACTTTCATGGATATTAGCTTTTAAATATATTCAAACCAGCAGACAATACAGTGAGCAAGAAGTAGGAACGAGATGTAATCAGAGGAAGAACAAAAATAAACAAACCAAAGTACGGCATGGCTTCTATCGTCCTGAAATTCATATCGTGTGCCAGGACTAAATAGATCCCTGCTTGCATTACCCCTTAGTTATGAAATTCATTTCGTTTAATTAAGTGGCTTTAGGCAGATGCATGTCCTTGGCTTATATAGGAAACTTGAGGCGATCTCAATTCATGTGCTTATTTTGTATCATTTGAAGGGAAAATGTGTTTCATTAGAGGCATTTAATTAATTCCGGTATTAAATGTACCACCCCTGTGCTTGGTATGTTAGCGTAAAATGTTTTATGTGTGAAAATAGCAATGTGAATTGTTTCTGATTGTGAAATCATTTTTATTTTTGTTAACTTACTTAACTTTTGAGGATATTGGGACATTAATTTGTTCCATTTATATCCAATTTATTCCAACATAATCACCCGGAGTAGCGACTTTAGAATATTCCAAATTGACAATATTTAAAAGTTTATAATTTCTGGGAGTGAATGTAGCCTTGTCAAGGAAAGGATTAAATATAAAAATTAATAGTTTTACAATCTCCCGAGTCAAATATAAAGATAAATGAACGTGAGGTTATGATGAATAATGCTTGCTAATGGAGATTATAGATTATGCATATTCGTAATTAGATCTTGGATTAGTAATTTAGAAAATGAAATCTTACCTCTCCGGGGAAAGCAAACTATACAAGCTTCCGGACGCACTAATATTACTTCCTACTCTTTGAGTCTGCTTCTTGAGCAGCATTATATTTTCCGTTATATTCCGATTATCCGGTAATAATTTCAATGACGGTACTCACTTGTTTGCTTTATATCCCATTGGTTGTGTGCTGGCATATTTAGTTGTTTTTGAGCATGTTTTAGAAGTTACTCTCTATAGTTCAACAGTTTTGAAGTTTCCTTTCCCAGTATCGACATTAGCAATAGTTGATTAGTTACAAGTTTAAAAGTGTAACTTACTAAGGCATAAAACAAAATATGGAAATCGTTTTTCCTGAATAATGATATTCATTCAGTTGCTTACAAATGTTTCTTTGCCATTTATGTACGTAAACTTTGTGAAAGCATTATTCATTCAGATCAATAACTTTGAATGATTTCTCTACTTTAAGCAGTATTTATTGTGCATTTTCATATTTTATTCCAAGTGACAATGAAATTTAAAAATTATTTCTTCGAAATTGGCATTTAGAAATTATTGCATATTCACGATTTTGACATACTTAGTAGTTCGACAGCCTTAGTGGCTAGTAGAGTGTTTATGTATTGAGAACGTACTGAATACTGTTACGTGTGCAGACAAGTTGGTATGAGCCATAGAGTTATTGAGTTACAAAGGTGACGCTGCGTATTCTCGGCCGTAGGAGTACGGTGAAGCCATTTCCGCCATATTGAGTGTGTGTCGATTACCATAAGCGTAATAGTTCTATATATATTTATGTACACGTTTTCTTGCATAAAATGCGGAACTAAAGATAATAAGGCAGGCATGAGTCCGTCCAAGATAATAGAACAAATGAAATATACTGATTTGGCTTAAAAATAAATGAAAAGTAAACAATTTAATCACGATCGTATTATTTAAACAAAGGCCACCATCTTGGATTCTTCGGTCACGTGATTTACTTCTCCAAACGTCATTGGACGTCTTTTCAAATTGACTGTATATCTAACAGTCACCAGCTCCGTTATCGTGGACGCATATGTATTTTTATTGGATAGAATACCAAAAAGGAGGAAGACTCAGGTGTGTTCCGCTAAAAAGATCCGAATACAAAACTGATGTTTGTATGTGTGGAAGGCAATGGAGAGGGAAAGAGAGGAAGAGAGGAAAAATAAACAAAGGAGTTGACGTACGGATGAGTAGACGGGAGACACAAAAGCGGAGAGGGGAGGCTTGTTAAAAACATTTCTCTCTCCCTTTGCTCTTGCGGTTTCTGTTCCGCGCATTCGCAATTGTTCGGGTGTGGAATCGGCTCGGAATGTGGCCGCTGAAGGTGGACGGTCCTGGGGGAGAACAGAGGGAGGAGACGGTGACGGGATTGGGGGAGGGGTTTAGAAAAAGGTTTCCAGGATGTCCAAGTCCCTGGGGGGTTACCCTGGGAAGAGAGAGAGGCGTCCACCAGCAGCGCAAGGGGTGTAAGAGGACAGGGTACGAGGGGGGATAGAGGGAGAAGGGATCAGGTGGGGTCAAAGTAGGCGACGGGTGTCCCAGTGTTATGTCGGCCGTACGGGTCGTAATGAATCAAAGAGGAAGCTTGGGAAGGGTGTGCTAGGGATATGGCGGGGAAGGGGACACTATAGGTTCGCGAGCGATGGCGAGGGGGATCGCCGGGAGAGGAGAGCCGGTGCGGTCTGAAGTGGTGTGGTGTGGGTCTTGTGTGTGGGAGAGAGGGAGGTTTCGTAGCCAGGGTAAGGGGAGAGTCCTGGAGAGTGGATTGGAAAGGTTTGGAGGAAGAGTTTTTGAAAAGAGAAGCCAAACAGAGAGTGAGTAGGCGGTGGAATGGAGTGTGCGCTAGGTTGGTTTTTTCAGGAGTGAGACTCGTGGATGGGGGGGGGGGGGGGGAACAGAGAGATTGAGGAACGGTAGGACAGAGGTTAAGGTGGCCGGAGTGCGTAGGGAATGGAAAAAGTGTCAGTGGTATAAGGGAGAGGGTGGGAGAATAAAGTGAATGGAACTGAATTTACAGATCGGAGCCACGGTAACAATTCATTATTTGCCTTCTCTTCGGAAAAGGGGAATTTTTGCAGGGAGACTGAAACAGCAGTGGCTTATTTGGCCCTAAGAATTCTTATCTGATGGCCTCAATTCATTTATTTCTGCTCCGAAGCCTAGATGAGGTGGACATAGTGAAGGGCTTTAATATGAGATTGAAATATAGCATATTTTACTGCGACCCAACATTTTTCAACGTAATTAAAACGATATATTATAAATAAGTATTTCTTTTTCCTGCTACAAAGACGCCGATAGCCTGCAAAGTTCAAATTAAGTTAAAGTTTACTTTAACATTAAATTTTCAGAACCCGTGATATATTAAATATAAAATGATTGAAGCACATACAAAGGAATTCTGAAGAATAAAACTGCTTGAATTAAGTAATATATAGGCAGTATTAATGTACTTAATTAACGAAATAATAAGCCTAATTGTTCCCGCTGTACTCATTTAAAGCTATAAAATGTAAAAGCGAATATTTCAGCACTTTATTCATTTATCAAGCTGTTGAAGACCCATCAATAAGACTAAGTAATTATTTTGACTTACAATAACATTGTAGTTCGGAACCTTGCCTTAATATAAAATGGAAAGAAAATGTTTCAGAACACCTGATGATTAAGTATAATAGGATTTGGCTATTAAAACTATAGTGTAAGGAAATTTTAAAATTACAGTTAATATTATTAGGATAGCTAAAATCGTATGCTCTCTACAAAAATCAGTAAATTTCAAAACCGAATAAGTAACTGGCCATAGATAATTTCCATTTTTAATAAAAAACTTTGTACTTTTCCACACTTTATTTCACAACTGCGACCGGTTTCACCATAATATGGCATCTTCTGGCACATTCTGAAGCTTAGGTCATACAATATATACCCAGAGAAAGTTAAAAATGGTGGGGGTTTGAAATGGGGGAGAGAGGAGCAGGGCGATTGGGGCATGGCAGAGTGAGAAGGGGTAGTGGAAAAAACGAGAGGAAAGGAAGGAAAGTGAATCGGGGGAAGAGAGTGGGAGGAGTAGAAGGTCACCAAGTTACACTGTTTTCTATTTTTTAAAAAAGGAAGATTGGTTAAAGCCCCAGCCCAAACATCTGTGACTGAAGGGCAATGAAAGTAGGCTAAAATATGCCGAAACAATGGTTCAAAAAAGGCCGCGAAGTGAGGAGCTGCAAAGAAAGGACCCCAGAGGAACCACGGGTGGGTTTATGAATGGAAAAAGGACGGAGGGTTGTGAGGGGAGGGAAGGGCTCCTAGCAACCGTAAGTGGGGAGAGGAAGAAGAGGAGTGGAAGGGCCGGAGAGGGAATAGGATGTGGGGGAGTGACAGTTACTTTTGCAAACATGGAAATATTGAAAACAGCGGAGAGGAATGCATAAATACATGGTCATTACATAGATTAACATTTTGGTTTTTCGCTAGCACACAAATTTCTAATTGTTCCAAAGCGTCCATTTTTAGGCCTTTCGGTAACAATTCATAGATAATTTGTTTGCTCATCTCAATATTACTAATATATTGTAAATTTCCCTAGTTTTCTTACCATGAGCTTGAATTCATGTTTTATCGACCGTAACCTCAAACCTTTTACGTGGATAATTTTCCCTGATAGCCGGTAATGAGGTGAACTAGATTTGACTTCCAGCGAAATTGATTTGTTTTCGAGAAGGTCGATGCCGAAGTTGGTCTTGAAAAAGATAAATGTGTGAATACACTCGTGACTTTCAAGTTTTTATTTTGTCCCTGGCATTAATTGATCCTATTTTACACCATAAAATGGAACGTAGGCTCCAGATGGAGCAACAAAAGGGGCTTAGGATAGTTCACGCAAAAAAAATTCAATTTATTGGCCCATGTATTCACTTTCCCATCATTTGGTGTGAACGTGGGAGACATTTCACATCTGTTCATCAATTTTACTATGACAATTTCTGAACCTGCATGTAAAATGAGATGATACTATAATTTTAGAAAACAAAAACTTTGAGATCTTTGCAGTCACGTGGTTTTGAGAATCAACATGAAATTTGGATGGCAAGTGCTATATGTATACATTATATAGCGTCATTCAACAAAATTTTATGACATGGGAGAAAAACAAAAGATACCTCTTGTATAACTGCGCAAGGAAAAAATACATTTTGCAAAATTGGGAAAGTCGGCAAGAACTCATATCAAACAAGAAACGAATAGGTAAATATATAAAAAATATCCTTGACTTTGAAAGAAAATGGAGTTTTATACTGTGGTGCAACCAGTATCTTGTCAAACAAAGGTGATGGTTTATCGTTTGCATCGAATATATGGCTCTGTATAAGGACAGAAAAGGTAGAATTGACTTCAGAGAACGGTGTTGGACACCGTATCAATAAAGTAGAAAAATTAGAGGTGGCAAGAAAAGTAGGCAGCGGTAACAGGAATAATTTTATATAACAACTTGAAGGAGGACCAGGGTATATATTTTAGATCAATGACTTAAATAATGATGGTGCGAAGAACTGAAAAGGACAATGATTGATTAAATGGATGCTTACTGGTGAAATTATGTGCATAGGTAAAGTTGTACTGCTATGTCCAACAACCTATCTTTTATAAAAACCTTTTCAACTGGATAATTATTTTTTCACTAATTACCCTATTGCTAAGGTCACGTGTAATGATGAATACTTCTTTGAATAGATACGAGAGAGTGCTAGATGAATTATACTTATTTGGCTTTTTCCTCATAGCTGTGGCCTTTGATAACTGTATTTTTGAATCAATAATATTTTCTCAGGACTGGTGTGGTAGAACCTATGCATGACGAATGAGAACTCTTGACAGTGTTGTAAAACGTTAAAACCAGTAACATTTAATGTAAATCCGTGAAAAACTGCAAATAACACTTTTTTCGCAATGTATTTTAAAACTTGATTATCGTGCATATACACAAAACCAAAGTGTGTTTGCGATGCATATATATTTCAGGTATAGCGTCCGTCCATATTTCTTTCTCTCTCTGTTGGAAGCAAGAGAGCATCGATGCGTTTTTGCCCCGTGCTGAAGGGCCCTTTGAATGAAAGGAGAGGACAGGGAAGACGTTGTGCTCTGAAAATCTCCGACGTGAGGTCAGATAGAGGGATGTTGGACGGGAAATGGCGCGAGCCTTATCCTTTTCGATGGCCGGGTTTGGATTTCTGATGTATGAGAGCGGAATCCAGGATACGAAGAGAGGAGGGGAGATGGGGTCCAGCAGGATGCGTGCAGGGTTCGGGCAAATGGATCGGCGTGGATGGGGGCGGATGATATCAGAATTATCGATTCGCTGAGTGTAATAAAGAGAGAGGTCGCTTTCACTCAATCCACGTTTTCCCATCGCTGCTGCTCTTCATATTAACCACTGAGCGATGATTCTACTGATACGCGCTCCAATTCAATTTTTTTCGTTTCATAGTTGTAGGAATTAGGTTTTATTATGGTATGTCGGTAGCTAAATTGCCATATT
Organism: Pyrrhosoma nymphula; assembly: GCA_963573305.1. Classification (NCBI taxonomy): domain Eukaryota; kingdom Metazoa; phylum Arthropoda; class Insecta; order Odonata; family Coenagrionidae; genus Pyrrhosoma; species Pyrrhosoma nymphula. The sequence goes on from OY754333.1 coordinate 66,223,409, forward strand.
GCTTCACGCATGTCCTATAGTTTGAGGTGTTTCTAACTTAGAGTGGCCTAAAAGTCATCTTCTCATATGCCGGCCTCTTAATCTTACAGAATAACTTGTCATTTGTGTAACTTAGCAACAGAATTGTACCTTTTTACGATAATTTTTTTCTCCACATGTTCTACGAAATACGAAAACGTGTGAAACATGGAAATTCTGTGTTTTTCGTCATAATGTGAAAGACATTTACGCTAAAAACTGTTTATAAGAAGCAAATTCTTCCATGAAATGAAATTGTACCAAAATTCAGATCCTTGGCTATCATATTTTTAAAGTTATTGATAAAATACTAGAAAGAAGAAGAATGGAATGCATCAGGCAAATTATGAATGATGTCAGATTGATTATTACCTATGAAGGAATGAAGTGATTAACTGAGAGAGAGAGGAGTGTAGTGAAGCATTGCAGCGTAGCAAACCTCGGATGTTACAGGTGATGGTGACCAAATTACTACAATAACTTTAAGTCAAAGTACGTCAATTGAATTGAAATGCCGCTTAAGTTGGTTCCAGTAACGGGAAGTAGTGATTATTAAAAATGTATCCCATTAATATTTTGGATAGATTTTACCTAAGTCTTAATTTGAATTATTTCATTACATATTTAATCAGTTAAAACATTTTGAAGCAATAAAAGGAGAAAGCTGGAATCTTGTATTTGTTCTGACTCACACAGTTGATAGATTTTTCAGCATTGGGATTACTGCCAGCCTGGTATGTGGACAGTACTAACTTTCGCTTTCATTTTTTTGAGTTCACATTTTAACTTAGTTAAGCATTGCTTTACTTGCCCAACATGAATACTTATTCATTTAGATGAAAAGTTGCAGTCACGTTTCGCTCTAAGTTCATTGACCAAGCGAATTCAAGAGTCCATAGCGTAGTTCTCGAGTTACAATGGTGCCATTGTTTTTTGTGCAATGGACTGTCCCTTTAGAAGGACATTGCAAATTGATTGAGATGGCCTTGGTAATATTAGTGGAGAATTATACACATTGTTACTTTAATCACCGTGATCATCGTTTCCACGAAGTAACGCTGAAATCCGTGCCTATCTGTCCCTCGACATTTTCTCTAGCTGTCTAACTCTCCTGGGAGGGTCACATTCCCTTACTCATCCGCACTTATCAGTCTTCTTGTCTTTGCTATAGGAAATTCATTGGATCGGAAATATTAAGGTTCGTGAAAGTATTGTATGAAGCATTCAAGTTAAAGACAAGGTCAGTTTGTTTGGGGAAGTTTATCACTCGGCTTTTGTGATCAGAGTTGTTCTCTAAAATGTACACTTCAGTTCTGAAACGATTCCCAGCCAAATCTTGTGCTTGTTCTTCCTTTTCAAAAGCCCAGCGGTTCCTATTTCATCGCCCTGCCCAACTTCTTCCATCCAATCCTTTCTCGCTCTGCCCTATTTCCATATCTTTCCCTTCCTTTTTTCTGACGGTTTTTCCTTCGGTTTATGCCCTGCCGGGGCCCGCACCCATACATCTGCAGATGGGAGAGTGTGGGGGAATCCCGGGGGAGTTTAGAAGGAAAAATATAATAAAAAATCGTAAAAAAATGGACCCGTCACCAATGTGGAATGGTTTTTTTTTAATCGCAGTGGCATGCATTCCTTACCCTTCCCCCGTACTTTCCCTCTCTGCCCACCATGGAGCCCTCCACTACTTTGCTTTATTGGAAAATCGCTCTAATTGAGGCGTTCACATCATTTGTATTGGGGGTTCCCGAGCTCTTTTCCCCGGCAAACCCACCCATCCCCTACCTTACCCCCCCCCCCCTATTTCACCTCACCCACCTTCACCCCATTCATTGGATGCTAAAAAATATTTCTCCCAATTAAAAAACGTTATTCCCAGTGCACCGTAATCATTTCATTTTTTATTAAATTTTTTGTCCCCTCCGCGGAAATCTTTCGTGGGTTGTTGGGTGGAATTGCCTCGGTCATTGAATTGAGACTAATTTCATCGCCCGTGCCCTTCGTTATGAGAAGAGAATTTTTGACAACTTGATTTCAGCTTTTGGTTGAATTTTTCCACCGTTGTTATCAACATTTCTTATTTCTCAGTAGCAGTATTTTTCAGTGGAGGAAATGGGTTTTTAAACCGTTTTCAATCGTGCTCCTGTATATGAGAAAAGAAAACTAGAATTTTCGGATCTAAGAAGTTATAACAAGCCGGCTTGTGTTTATTTTTGTACTGTAAACCCTTATTTTATATCAATTTAATTGTAAAAATTGTGATAGAGTTCATTGTTACAGAATGTTTTGTCTTGTAAATGACGCTTTAGACGTCAAAACCGGTCGACAGCATTAAAATAAAATAATTAGTGGAATTTTTACTGTGTCTTTTCTTTTGTTACTAACAATTAATCCTTATTTTATAGTTGATTCAGAAAGGAAACTTGGTGTATGCGCTGTAGAGTTCAATATTCATGTTCTTAATCATAAAGTCACGTATAGAAAATGAGACTTGAACTTCAATAAATGAAAAATTATCACTATATATAGCTTTCTAGTAAACTATGTACTGCTCGTTAATGTGTTCTATATGTACTGTTAGCTATTAGAAAACACAATGAAGCTATACTCACACCACTCGTAATGAAATCAGAATGTGTGCAGGTAAAGGAATACTTAAGGAATACTGGTTAGCTAACTAAAATATGTCAAAAATATTACACCATTTTCGCTCTCAACGGCTTAAACGTAGAATTGCATATGAATCCTCGTATTATACATACAAGTTTTTAGTAATTGTTTCTAAATTGTTAAAAATTCCGCATTTTTAGATATTTAAAAATTCTACAGATTTTATGGTTATGTGTGGGCGTGCTTAAGTGAGGCATGTTCCAGTATGATGTAGGTATTATTAAGTTTCAAAGGTTTCCTCCTTCATCCGACCCATATTATGTCCTGTTAATTAATAAATAGTTTGAATGATGACACAAAAATCTTTGATTCATATGAAGGCTCCTATAAAATGACCAAAAATTTACTATACCGAAAAGATTATTCGTAGGAAAAGATGTGTAACGAAACTAAGGGCCGTATTTATAGTCGTTACCTAGCAGTCCCCTTATCCATCCCCTACCCAGCAGGCCCCTTGAATTGTGCGTCCTATAGTCAAAATTAAGGGTGATGCTAGGTAGCGGATGGTTAGGGGTTAGATCTGGAAACTAAGGACTACAAACGGCGGGAAATGGAATTCGCAGCTCAAGTGTTTCAGTGGTGACGCTCGTGATCAACATGGATACAGATAAATAAAGAGTCAGACGCCGCATGAAAACTATTGACATGGCCGCTCGACGTGCAAATAGCTTCAAAGGTGTGGAGAAGAAGATTTAGTGTGACCTGATGGAAAAGCTTAAAGATATAGTGGAATGTAAGAAAACGGACGCAGTTTCCTGCCACAAGAAGAAGAAATTGTGGGAAAAAATATGCTGCGAGTGCATATGAACATCCTTGGAATGAGTCTGGTGTCACATCTGATATCGATTAAGAGCAAATCTTACCGTTGTTTTATTAACACCAAAAATCCGAAATTATTAATTTAAGGCTATGCACGTTCATTAGAGTCAGTTTAGTTGTATCTGTTGTGTTATTTTTTCGATAAGGGGTCCCCTGGTGGAGCATGCATCTCCTGCCAGAATTAGGAGAGGCTAAGGGGGCTGCTGGGGGCGGAAATTTGACTATAAATACAGTTTTTGACGAAGAGGCCTGCTAGGGGCTGTGGGACTGCTGGTTAACAACTATAAATTCGGCCATAAGTCCCTGAAATGAGCTTTAAAGAGTCTCTATGCGTCACCTGGTAACAGCCAATAAACTGCATGTCAAAAAATACAGAATCAATAAGCGTGAAGCACATGCCTCTCTTCGCGCGATCTAGTCTACGTTACCGTCGCTGGGTTCTGCGAGGCGACATATGTCGCATGCGCCACAATATGTGGGAATTCAATTTTTCTGCTGACTTGTACGCGAGAGGCTGGATTTATTCCGGCAAATTCCGAAGTGAGTAAAAATCTAGAGAGTATTTCCTAGTGGGAAACGTTGCGAACGTGGCACAAGTACATGATGCTCGGTTTAACATTTCAGGTCTTTAAAGATACCTTGTGTTTGTTCTTAGTATGGAGCTATATATAACGACTTTTATGGAAACATTTGGAGTATGAAAAAAACGTATCCTTTAAAAAGAATACTTTTCAGCTTCATAACTAATAATGAATTTGAGTTACAAAGGTGCATTAAAGGTTTCACGGAATAAATTGTGAGAAATTGTTATTACGAATGATGGAGTGTTTTGGAGGAAATTGATTTAAATTCACTCGTAAAAATAAAACTTTGAAATCTACCCTCTCTTGGCATTAGTGCCATGCTAGAGTTGAATACTGTTATGCCACTTGCATTTCAGTATTTCCTTCGGTAAAACTTTCTCTATGTTGGCACTAGAATGTATTTATGTCCGTAGGCACCTCTACGATTAGCTTTCTGTTAGCCAAATAATTGTTCAATATAATGTTTATTTTGCGTTTCGTTTTTTCCTTCGAAATGTTTTCGTTCCCAATTACATTAAAGTCTTCTCTGTTATCCGAGGTCCGATTTACCGACTAATATACGTATGTACGTATTGCCAAAATTAAGGGTCCTTATGCTGTAGCTTTACCAAGCTATTTTTTATCATGCAAGAGAGCGTCATAATTTGTCATTCAGATCGATTACCAAATCAGAAACGATCCATCGAAATAATTTATCCAAGCCCAGTCTAAATTAGAAGTCAATCATCGCATACAAATATAATATTTTAAATGTATTTTTTTCTCAATATTTAACGCACATAAGCTTTCCATTTTAAGAAAGTAGCCGTTTGAATATCCGAGGTGGCCTAATAGTCCGAATTATCAGAGGTAGTCGAGAATTTACTGTAGGTATGTTCTATGAAAAAGGGTCGAGTGATTATCAGAGTCTGAAGTTTGCTAGGTTGCTCAAGTGAGTCAAGTTTTTCATCGAAGGGTGGCTAAGTGAGTCATTGACGAAAATGGTAAAGCTAAGCACTGCAGCATCGGATCGTAACTCGATGGATGTCTGGGGAAAACTCAACTTCTTTCATTCGTTTAGAGCAAACGGGACTCCTATTAAAAAAAAAACCGTCGGAATCGGGGAGGCAATTTGGGGAGGGCATTCCATTTATTTTGAAGCATTGCTCTCATTCAATTTTTTTATTCCGACCGTAGCATGCCGAGTGATAACATCAGAAAAAATCTCATGGGCAGCATTTTAATTTCGGCGCTTCGTAATGGCTAAGAGTTGGTTTCGTTCGTCGGCCGCGCCCATAAGTTGCTTTCCGGCTCGCTCTCTCTCTCTAGCTCTCCTCCATCAAATCCCGTTGCCTTTCCGCCATCCGATTGACCTCTGACGCTGCCGATGCAAGTTGACCTCCCTCGGAGTCCCCTTGCTCCCTCGTGCAGACACGAGCTGCCTTGGATGCTCCGCTGATTGCTGCCTATATGCCACGTCGCCAGCGAAACAGACACGTCGCCTCTGGGAATCGACTCCGCAACTGTCCGCTTTTAGGATTCCATTTCGACCCTACCGTGTCTCTCTATCCCACTCCCTATCCTAACTCTTTCTAGTATTGCATCCATACCAGAGTTGAAACTCGTGAGCCGCAAAAAAGGTGCCTAACAGGAGGTGGATGGGCACTAGCAATTTTTTTGTGTTTTACGGAATGGGAAAAGTTTTCTTTGCACATATTATTCCACGCTTTTATAAGAGTGCCACCATGCTAGCCGCCTCATAGACATGACATGATAGATGTAAAGATGCCTGCAATCATATAGGATGGGAATGGAAGAAGGAATTTGGTTGGGATATAGAGAGAATTAGTGATGGTACAAATCCTGTTTAATTGATCCGAGATTTTACTTTGGTATATTATGATGTCTTGTGATCTTATCGGAAAAGTAGTTGACAGTATCCTGTAAGAGATAAATTCTTGTTTCAACAAATCTGCTGCACTTACAATCAACCTTATGTCATTCGAGATATTAAAAGTTAACGCTGGTCTCATGTACTTCTCTAGAAGCCTTCATCTTCACTTTCTTATTCGTTTTTGGAGATACTTGAACCATTGGGTTTCCATTCACGTTGCCAACCCATGCTTCTTTTCATTGCATTATTTTGAAAATCTGGCCGATCTATTTTTCGACTTTTTCTAATTTGTTGGTCAACTGTTGCTCTAAAAGATCCAAAACACTCTATTTAGGCGTGTAAAATATGCAGTTTTTTCCCAAAAAAGAGAAAATAAAAATAAAGTATTAGTCATGAGCGAGGATATTTGTAAAAGACCGCGCTCCTACACCCAGCGCTCTGCCCTAACACCCTGCGAAGCTAGCTTCCAGGCTCACAAATAGGCGCCGGGTACAATAAGAAATACTGCATATTGTTAAAAAAAATACAGTTCCTTAATTTTAGCGATTCACATTGACGTTCTACTCCAATCTCTCCAGCTTCTTTTGCAATCACAATACATAGAAATGTTTTTTCCTGTTTCTCTTAATAAGAATTGTGGCCAGTATCTTACGGTACTTTTTGTTTACTGTATGTGTGATAGCAGGTCATAATGCCATGTTGTATGCCTAATGAAATGTATCAAATATATGCGTCAAATTTTATCCATCTGAATATGGTGTTATCTTCCTATCCTGCGCCGAATGTGGTAAAACTTGAAAAAAAAAAATTTGGTTTCCAAAAACCAGCTGCACGTGCCTAAAGACCTATGTCGGCTTGTGGAGAGCACTGACCACCAGGCTACCTTACCATACAAATTAAGATAGGACATCAAAAAAGTAATTTTTCTCTGGCGAAGGATCATGGAAAAGTTTTCTGTTATTTTTTTAAGTTTATTCAGTACATATTCACCGACATTTCAAACATTTTAATCTGCTGAAGAAAATTTTTTTTTGGTCCAATGAATCATGCCATAACCTTTTGCATTGGTTCATGAAACAACTATTATGGTTATTAGTTCTTTTTGTTTAGAGAAAAGCGATTTTGCAAAATATTGAGTAAACTTCGATGAAAAGCAAATAACGCTATTATACCTCCCTATTATCTCTGAGGATTTCATTTGACTAAGATATCCATGCATTGTTAGTACTGTGATGAATTATTGAGAAATTCTTAGCCTGGTGTAGCTAACGGTTATGCAAATAGGTAAGTTTAAATTTTTGTGCGGATTTAGATTAAAGATTTCCTTGCTTTGTGGTCACACAAGTTCGTGCATGACGTTAGTTATTGGTGTGCATGAATTACGGAATTTGTGGATAGAAATACAAAATCATTGGTGGGGGTCGTCATTTCCATACATATCGGGGATGATTGTCCGCAGAACTTCAGCATGAATACAAAAACGTTTTTACAATTTTAGTCGCTGGAACTCCTTTACATTTTTGTAACTTCACCATAGAGAGTAAACCCTCCAATTGAATGTTTTCTCTACGTTTTGAGATAGCCGTTGTTTTGCGAGTGGTATTCTTTTTTCAAAAAAGTGTGATCGCACCGCACTTGCCATTTAAATCTCCGTTTCTGACCTCGTGTACCCTTTCAGTTATGGGGTGAGTAACGTTCCGAGCCTCTGGGCCCTTGGGGACCCTCCATCATAGTCTCCGGACAGGCGACCTCCCTTCGCCTCTCCTCCGAAACCGCTGCGACACCCACCCTCATCCCCTATCACAGCATCACCCCACATCCCTTATTTCTCAAGCTCACTCCCCATACTTCTAGGACCATGGGATATTCGAATTTCAGTATCAAATTGCGAAATGGCTATATAAATTTTGTTTCTTGAAGACGGTGTAAAAGAAATACGTAGGATGGGTGTTCTTAAAAATGCGGCTTTGTAGAGGAAGAAATATTAATAGTTCACATGATGTGTGTTTACTTGAGGAAGAAATTATAGTCTAGCTATTGTGTTTCATGCTTTGGAGTTTGCTTTGGGATAATTTAAATTTATCCTGCTGAGCAGGGTCATTGGAAAAGTATGATTTGAGGTAAATTCATTTAATCCTACTGAGCAGGGACATTAGAAAAATATTAATGAATGCCGTTCACAAGTCGATACATTGAATTTGGGTTGTGCTGTCGTATAGTGCAGAAAAGTATACTTTGATAAAGCAAGACGAGAACAGTGAAGATGGAGAGAGAAATTGAACTCTACTTCATTTAAATCTTAACCGGTTGATTGCCCTAAAATTAATAATATTGAGCGTTTCGTTGTATCTGCCGCAAACTTCGTTCTTGCGGAAACGATGATAAGACAACCTTAAGGCTTTTGAAGTGAATGGGATATAGCGAAAAATGAAGAGGGTCAAATTGGTAGAATATAAGACAAACGAGGAAGCATTGGATGTGGCGGGAGAAGAAAGAAAATTAGTCGCGGAGCTTCAGGTAAGGTAGAAAAGGTGGATGTAGGAAGTTTTTAGTGGTCACAAGGAGGATGCATGTTGAAGTGTGTCATATGGGTGTGGCTGCGAAGTCAAGTGGAAAGCTTGCTGGAGAATTAAGAATCTGAGGATAGATTAATGAGGGAAGATGGAGCGAGGTACGAGGAAAGCACAATAATCAGAAAAGCTTGTAAACGAGGTTTTCATCACTATATTTAAGAAACAGCCTGGACATGACTTATCAATCAATTGGTTGAAAGGCGGCGAATGAAAAACGAAGATACATATTGCAATACACTTCCAGATATTAATTTGTAATTCGCATAGAAATGTAACACTACGGATTATAAAATCAGGGGTATCATGGCTCATAACATGCTGTTGTGTTTTTTAAATAAAATTTGTCTGCTCACACGTTTGCTTCATTCTGTTGCAAACTAACGCAGAGGATGCTTTCACATTTGATATAGGTATCCAGGTTTAAAGGTTGTTATATCAAAGAACTGGCCCAATAGTTTGTCTGTTGCACTCCTAAAGGTCTCCAACAAGCATCTTTTCAACATTTTTCTTCGTTTGAAAACTCAGCGTTTACGTTACACTAACCTTCCTTTTTTGTCGACCTAATTACTGCAATACAAGAGTATCTTCATTACAACTTGGTGTTCTACCAATGGAAAATGGGGGGTGTTCCCACATACTTCCAAGACTTATTTTCCTATTAGCACTGCATTGAAATGAGATTCGTTGCACCGTTTTTTTGGCTCTATATCGTGGTAAAATGATAAATGGTTATCGTATATTGCAGTCGATGCATCGAAAATTAACGCCTCCACCCTCTCTGATCTTCTTACCCAAATTCTCTCCGTTTTAACCTTTTTTATTTCCGTCAACGTACTGTATCTCGAAATTCAAAGTGTCTCACCCCATATCAATTCACTGCTCTTTCTTCTAATCTATTTTCGCCTAAACTCTTTAACCCTTTAATTCCTCATTTCAGCATCGCTTATTATAGATTTATATATTCCATCATAGGTCTTCCTTGGTTCCATTTTAATTTCATCCCAGTGAAATTTTAATTTCATCCCTCCAATTACCGCCTTTAGGAATTTTTTATGTGTTACAACCAGAATATATTCTAATATGTTATATCTAGCTACATGCGGAGTTTTATTTTTACAGCTCACAAACTTTTGTAGTACTTCTTCATAGTTGATTCTTTCCGTTTAATCTTCATAAATTTTTCAGTCAATTTTCAATTGCTTTCAATCTATTCTCGTCAGCTACTTTCATCATCCACGGATTACTGCAATGCAAGAATATGAGCAATTCATGTGCTTCAATAATTTCGAACAATATTAATTGGCGATTTTTCGGCTCAATATTTCGACTTAATATTTTTACGTTTACACACATCTCTGCAAGCCACTGCAGGGGTGTGTAACCAGACGTATCAAGACCCCAGCCTTGTATACGAAAGGGAGAATTGAAAAGGGAGGGTGGAGGACTAAAGAGAAACGCATGTTAACGGAGTGTATTAGTGTGACGATCTGATTTTGTTATAGTCACTAATGGTGTGTGGAAAGAAGTAATTTCTTCAAGTTTTTCAGTTCGGCAGTGTATCTGTCTTATTTTGACACTTCTATCAATTCAAGAAATATTTTTCTGCCGGACAATGTGGCGAACGGGTAAAGATTATACCTGCTAACCCAAGGACCTCTGGTTAAAATCCCGCCTTGGAAGGGTTTTAATCTCGTAGGGTATGGTAGGTGATCGTCCATTGCTACTTGTTAAAATGAACGAAGTAAACGGTCCTTGAGGTTGTCAGGATAAGGTGAAATAAAAAAATATTTCGGAGTAAAATGTGTAACCTCCGTGTTAAGCTTAAACTTGTCTGATCTGAAATTTTCAATTATTTTTCTCGTGGCTGTCGTATGTTGCAAGCGATGCCCACATCGAAGTATAATATATTTCTGCTTTATGCTCTTCCCTTTCTAACACTCCCCGTCTCAACTTTTCTTATATCCCTCGACCTGTCTCGGAATCCAAGGCGTCTCACATCCCTCTGCGTTTTTCCTCTCACCCTCTTCTCCCACCCCCCACCATGGAATCCTTCTGCGCGCACGTCTCAGCTTCTTTCTTCCTCTTTTCCGTGTGTTTATCTCACTCTCTCGCCCGTCGCATACCTCCTCGCAGCCCGCTTCACCCATCTCTTAACCCTCCGCATTCCTTTCAAATCCCCGCCCGATTCCCGCCCGGAATATTCTCACTCCTTCTCCCCTCCGCCCCTGCTTCTTCTCATTTTCTCCCTCGGCTGAACCCGAAGAGGATACGGCACGGGCGCATTCAACGCCGTTTCTTCTGGTGCATTTGAATTCGTTCCTCCGTGGAGTTCCTTTTTCTAGATCCCCGCTTCCTATTTCGCGGGGAATACCTTTGTTTTTTTTCCTCCCTCCTCCTGCCATCATTTCCATCTCGTAGTATCCCTGCGTCTTTGCTTCGAACTCTCGAATGATGTGTCCATTTCGGAGGGGATTCAACACCGTGAAATTAAAACGTCAATGTTTCTTATCCCTACTGTTGTTACGTTGGAGCGGAAGTAACCGTTATTTTAGTCATGAAGTTGAAGACTAAGGGGTATGGTACGTTTTTACTCTTCCTACTTACAAATATCAACTACTTTCCACACGAATGCAGTTCCAATTAAGTTTGACTTATGTTTCCTCGTCAAAAAGGGCTCAACTCGAATCTAAGGGCATACTTATTTTAATACACTTAAGCATTGCTCTATATCATTGTAATTTGAGGATATGAGCGGAACATGTGTTTTACATATTCTAATATCCAATGAGAATGGCAATATGGTGCCTTGAGCATGATCGTGGAAACCATGCTATGCATTGTGAATGTCTTACTTATGTTCGTTGTATCCATAAAGTCGCCTATTTATTGTTAGAAGCAAAAAAAGTAGTTCAATCATCACGATGACGAGGAATGTATTGTTCAGAGGTAATAGTGAATGTTTGAAGACACTATCTGGACACTGGATACCCAGCGTTTAATAGAAAATACTGAAATAGGACCGAATTCGAGCTCAGAAAAGATTTTAGCCATGGAACCGGGCTAAACCATGAAAATAATTGGAATAAATTCGGATATCGAAGTGAAGTTATTTATTTAATGACTTAAAAATATGATGGCGTAATTTTAAGACAATGACTCTTGGACTCAATTAAGGTTCCGATAAGCGAACGATTGGTGGATTTGCGTCTACGTGATTTTCAGTCTCGCGTCAAAATGTAATTTGCTCGGTAGAAGAGCCCAATCAAAGAAGGTATTCTACCAGAAGAGGAGTCTGTTTGCAACGAGTAAAGTCACAACACACAAGTCTGAGAGTAAGAAGGCATTTTATTAAAACATCTGTTTGGAGTATGCACTTAGGGAATGTGGACAACAAGTGCAGAGCTGAAGATATTAGAAGCAATGAATATGTGTTGTGGGGAGTGATTAAGATCAATAGACGGAGATAATCACCAACGAAGATGTCTGGCGAACGGTAGCAGAGAAATAAATTATAATTATAGGAAGAAGAGAAAAGATGATTGAACAAATTTTGCGGAATAACATCTAATTGAAACCAATAATATAGGGAGAAATGAATTGGAATAATTTCAGAAGAGGTCTAAGAATGGAATACATCAGAGAATAATGAAGGACATCAATGTAAAAATCTGCGTAGGAATGAAGCGGTTAGCTGGTAAAAAGAGTGGAGCAGCAAACCAATCTTCTGTTACAAACCAACCTTCGGATTGATGACCGTGGATGATGTAGACGTGTTATATCTTCATGCATTTGCATAAAGAAATATTGCAATTCGTTCAAATATCGGTTTCTAAACATTTTATTAATAAAGCTGATTTATTGTAGCTGGTTATTTTTTATTTTCTACGCAATGGTAAAGAATCTCCCCGAGACACCATAGGGTAGTAGGTTTTACAGAGTGAATTAGGCAAAATTAATAGGGAGAGTAAAGGGAAGAGATAGATTATTGTTTCTTTATGTATTTTTTTCTTTTGATTATACTGGAAAACAGCAACTCTTATGCCCATTTGTACGACCGTGTCAATCTCTTTTTTCAGATGTCATTTTTAAGCGCTTAGTGCGGGTCTAAAATAATGTCTTGCGTGTAGTGTATTTTCATTTTTACAGGGAAGGATTATGAAAAATTACTTTGCCATATTTCATTTTCCCATTTTGAGATACAATAGGTCTAAGCGCTGCTAAAAACTGAGGAAGCGATTCAGAAAGATTTTACCTTCGGCCGCTCTCCTCGTCCGTTCACCTGACCTCAACTGGAGGCGTCAGTCCAATCCAGAAGTCTGAAGCCCCGGGCATGGTCGCACACCATCCTATCTGAAGAATGAAGCCAATTAGGTTTAAAAAAAATATCTCGTCGTTTTCGATTCCGGTTAATCTTGAAGGGTCAGGATTTATGTACCTCCGGGGGAAAGAAAACCATTTTAAGAGGAAAGAGGTAATGTATCGGGGTCGATGTAATGACTGACGTTGGTCTTGATCAGAAGCAATTTTTGGAATAGTTTTTACGAATCCAGTTTTTGGCTCAAAGAATGCGGTAAAAATTATTCTGAGTTGTTTTATAAGTCCTTATCGTACCCGCTATTTTTATTAAATATAATATTAATTACGCAATCCATTTTCCCTAACCAACTTGCCTTGCTTGTTTTTGGAATAATTCACTTTCACATTAAGCAAATGATATTTTTTTCAAAAGTTAAATAAAATTGGTTAGGTTAAATATTACTTTAGATATGGATTTAAATACATTTAATTATTATTATTAGAGGTTATCAACCGGTTAAGGTTGGTTTAAATGTAAGAAGAAATGCCTCTACTGATCATTTGCAGCCGTAGTCCCTTGACTGCTAACTTAATTTATTTCTTCATATCAGCGTGCGTCCTACATCTCTTCCTTCCATTCATAAAGCGTGTTCTCATTCTTCCCATTGCACTACTCCAGCATCATACTAAATATCACGTTCTTCAGTATAACATTCCTCCTCATTATTTGGCTATCTTGAGCCCTCATCATATCCTCCTGATGTTAAGTGAAATATTTTAATTCTTGGTTGCGTAGTATCTCACATTTCAGGTGAAAAAGCATGGCTATGTAGTTTATTTAAACTGATAGATTATTTTAAGGCCTCCTTGGTACGGATAGTTTATTCCTACCCTTAGGAACGAATATGAAATCAGCCAAACCAAATTTATAAACAGAGCACGAAGCATGAATTTTGAAAACTCATCCATTGGTAGTATCAGAGCTACACATTCCAAGATAAGCTTACTCTGCGTGAATGAGTCTCACGCATGAGGAATAACCGGGTACCAGATTTGCTGGTCCATCCCCTTTGAGGTAATAAAGCGTCTCTCCGTCTTTCATTCCCTCATATGGCTCCTACTCAAACAAAAAGCGGGTTCCCTGTCCATTTCGGAGATTAATGTAGGAGAACTGGCGCCATACCTACCTATTGAACGCCGATGGCCATATTTAACGGAAGAACTTTTGATGAAGGACTTGTTGAGAGTTGAGTGTATGTAAAAGAGGTCAAAAAAAGGGATAATATTTCCCAAGCGCTGGATAGGAAGGAAGAGGGAAATAATTTGGACGACTTAAGTAGAGGCCCTTGGACTGCAACCCTTACGCGGTGGAAGGGCTTGCACGCCCAAATAACCCCTACAGCTGGACTTGAAGGAGAAATGATAGTGACACCATGTACGGCCACCCATGCTAGATAGGTAAAAAGGTGGATGCCAGATCAAAGGTAGTTAAGGCGATGGTGTCACGTTATAAATACTGTTGTGGTAATACCCTCTCAATTGTCTTTTTCCGAAGAAAAATGGAAGGAAACGTCTCAAGCCTTATCCTGAGTAAATTTCTCGTTTTACATTATGCATCACTTTTTAAGTTCCACAATTATTAATTCCCACCGAAAATTGTTTAAACACACCGTTATTACTCAAAAAGTAAATTCTTCGTTACATTTCACTGAATATTTTAACTAAGACCGGTTTCATCGAACATAGTAAATCATTGTTCACCAAGAAACCAGTCGTTATCAAATACAGCTAGAAAGTTTTTACATAGTATTTATCTTTTGTTTGAAGATGATATTTCTCAAATTTTAGCCAGACTCTACGGAATTCATATCGCCATTATCAAGGTATCATCATTCTTGATAATGACATTTTGTGCCGTAAAACATGGTTGTTCAGAATACAAATGTGTGGAAACTGAATATTGATTTCATTTAATCATGATTTAATTGAAATGGAAAGTCAATCAGAAGGAAAAAATGAGGGTTTCCGGATCATAGAGAAACCTGATGAAAAGCAATTAATGTGTAGGAAAGTGAAAGGAGTACCCAGAAAGGGAAAGTTTGGGTCGTGACTGTCCAAAACCCCTCCAATCAGCTGGTAGAGTATTCAATGATGAAGTCTAACACCAAAAGGAGCCTCTTACAATATTATACAATATATGTGATATACTCAAGGTGCATAAAAGTTGCTTGCATCATATTCTTCTGGATATCTAAGACGGTTCCTAATGAATCGGCACCTCAGACCGGGAGGAATTGTATTTGGAGAGGTGAAAGTGAGGAAACAAGCCCTCCGTCGGCTTAAACGTGCTCTTAACTAAAGACACCAAGGGGATCATGCTTTAACGTCCCATCCAAGAGACCGAGTACAGCACTTGAATTTCTCTTCTCGTGGCACTCAACAGGGGATCAGATAACAAGGTAAATTTCTTTCGCCCCTCTGAATTATAATACAACAATAGCTATCGCGCTAATTCAGAAGTGCGCCTTTTCTAGCTGTTTTTCTAGCTATGCCACTGTAGAAGGAGTAAGTATCTACTTAAAGTTTTATTGGTTTAAAAACTTGGAGACTTTCTTTATTAATTGGATAAACTGTTCTGACCAAAGGCTTGACTGTATTATCGTTTTTAATTTTCCAATCCTGCATATTACTTTAGAGAGCTGTTACTTTTCTACAATGTTTGATTAAATATTAAAGTCTTAATATCGTATATATTCTCCGTTTCCTCTTTAAAATTCCTTCCACTCATTAATTACAATTGCATAGTTTAAATACCAGTAAGATTCATTGTTTTTTATTTGGATTTTGGATTTAATATTTTTATTTCTTTTACATTTCTTTGCGTGTTTAGAACTTGTCAATATATTTTAGCTACAACGTAAAAGCAGTGCCTAAATGTTGCATCATACTTTAATTTTACCTTTAGTAACATAATGTTGGATGAAATAGGAAAATATTAAGTGAGTAAGAATAATTGGTACTTGGTATTTGGCGTTCAGCGTTAAAAACTTTTAGTTTTTCAAAGGTTAGAACATTTAAACAATCCCCTTTTCAAGCTGATAATTTAATCTTACTCGAAACATCCCCGTAAAACACAAGGATGGCCGTTATTTCCAATGTCTTCTTTTTTTACTTGCCCTCAAGATTGATTGCTTCATATTTTACGCTGTGTATTAGAGGAATATTGAAGCTCTCTTGTTTCTTTCTCTTGCTTAATCGAGACGTTGGAAGGGAGGCTAAATTACTTCCCCTCCTTAGAAGACAAATCGTTTGAAACGGAGTCGTTTTATCGCTGTGGCTAAGCCATTTTTTTGTGCGGACATTGCTCGATAATTTTTCTAAGCCTAACTAGGTTGTACCAGCTCCACCGTTCTTAATAGGGGCGTGTTTTATCATTCCGCTAACAGTAAACTGCTAGATTGCCGTGCTCATACATCCAGAATCGCTGATTTTTCTCTCTCTTTCTCTCGGCAGACCCACGTAACGACCCGGAAATTTGACGAAGCAAATTTGGAAAAGGTTTTATGACCGAAAGCTGGCTCACATTAAAGCTTGAAAAATGCCTCGCAGTGCCTTAATGGTGATGCCCTCCACATTCGTTACACGAGTACGGGATGGATTGTATCTCCGTTTCTTCATCTCTTGAAAAATTACATTCCTAGAAGAGAATAATTCGCAACGTAGAAGTGAGCATGTGAATGGCGCATTAATGCATGATTGGAGTGGAGGAGTGTTCCAACGGAAAAAGTGAAGTTTTTTATTTACACACTGGAATGTGGAGTTGTAGCTTGATGCTCTTCAGGTCTTTACATGGTTTGAATGTAGCTGTTCGCCTCATTTTACTTTGGGTATCAATTGAACACAGCCCTGGTGGCTGACCACCGTGCAAGTTATTTCCTTACTTACCATCGAAGGACTATGATTATTAAATTAATTCTGGAGTGGGTCAATGGACGATAATCATAGGTATATATAAATTATTCTGAGCATAAGGTGTGATACTCTGGTTTTCCAAGGACGCTAGCGCCCATTGCACAGTAAAAAAACCACTAGATAATGATTTAAAAGGTTTACAAATTTAGTATTGTACCAAACATTTTTGAATGAACATGTTAATTTCCAAAAGTCTCGAACGGCTGGAAATCTGTTTAAAAAGTTCATGTTGTAAATATTAGTTTGGTTATGGGAAATCTACCGATTAAGGTAGCTTCTCACATGTGAGAGAGTAGAGTTTTACTGGTCCTGACATCTATCTGCCTACACAATTTCTTTCTGCATCTCAGCATACGTCCATCGCTTGGATTGCAACCTTTATGCGGCGGAAGGACTTGCGCGTACCAGTGACCCCTATATTTGGACTGATGGGAGGAATAATATTTACTCCTCTTAGGACCACCCATGTCGAAGGGTAGCAGCCACATAAATACTCTAGTGAAAGGTAATTGGAAGCACCCCATCTATCAATTTCCCAGAAAAATGAAAAAAATTGCAAATTATGATAATAATTTTAATCAGAATTGTTTTAGGGCAAGTAGTGTTTCTGTAAGGCAAACAGGAAGCTGAAATTTGAAAAAAAAAATGTGCGGAAACCGATGTAGGGAATAGTGAAGATTTATCTGCATTCACCGCAGAGAAATCCTTTAAATATTTAATAAGCGCATCTGGGTAGCTTCGCATTAAAGGAGTGAGAAGGAACTTTAAGGAATTTCACCTGGTTAGCTAGCTTCCTGAACTCCACCTCCTCT
The DNA here is from genome assembly GCA_963573305.1 of Pyrrhosoma nymphula. NCBI lineage: Eukaryota > Metazoa > Arthropoda > Insecta > Odonata > Coenagrionidae > Pyrrhosoma > Pyrrhosoma nymphula. The sequence continues at coordinate 66,241,023 of OY754333.1, forward strand.
TTCGCTGCAAAAAAATTGCGGTCGCAGGCAGCCATTTAGCAAGATAAATTATGCCCGGCCGCTACTCTAGGCGTGAAAAAGTAATTCAAATCCTCCACCGCTTCCAGCCATTCCCCCGAGAAAGTTGGAGAGCAAGGACCAACGTGCGTGTAATATGCGTCACTAACGACATCTCTCCACGGCCGGTCGTATTAGCTGAGCTGGGCTCGGCAGGGAGAACGGGAAGGGTTTTTATGGGGGAAGGGATGTGGGAAGCGGGGGACGGGTTCCTGTATATTTTTTACGCTCCTTTCTCAGTGAGGGACCCTGAAATAAGAAGAAAGTCTGTCACAGATTTCGGCCTTGGCTTGGAAGAGATCCACGCAAATATCTACACAGTAACCCTCTTCAGTAATCTTCTGGTTGAGGTAGGTTCAGATGGAAAATAATGCACGTACCAGTTTTTAACAGGTGTAGGTATCTATCTACGCACTCTATTTCATCCCTCAGCGTGGCGTACGTCCTACCTGTCTTCACCACATCCATGTGGTTTCTTCCCTTTCCTACCCTTCCACGCTTTCCCAATATCCTCCCCTCTATTACGGCTTTCGGTATTCCTTCACCTCTCTGGACGTGTCCCAACCATTTACTCTGCCTTCTACTTATATCCTGAAGCATTTATTACTCCTCACCCATCAGACCAACCATTTCATCGTTCAACTCCATTTCCGTCCACCCTACCTTTCTCCATTCTCCTCCGCGTCAACACCTCGAACGCTTGCAACCTTGTCTCGTCTTCCTTTCTCAGAATTCACGATACTGCGCCAATCAACGATACACGCCATACTAAACACTTATCCAACTTATCTTGTTGTCCTCCTTGCACTAAGCTACGATATCAATCATTATTTTAGGTCATATGCTGTTAACATAGGTTTATATGGAGATATATTTTCATTAAAAATCTTTCAAGTAACAAACCGACCCTATATGCTTACCCATTTTCCTGCTAAACTCTGTATATGTCTGATCTTCACCCCATTCATGCAGCCCATTTTATTTATTCCTCTTCCATGCTTGCCCGATTTCCTCCCCTCTGTCAATGCCTTTGACATCCCCTATCTCCTCTTTTCATTTCCCTCGGGAAGAAAGTTTGGCTTAGCAATGATACAAAGAAACTGACCGAGGTTATAAGCCCGCTCTTATCAAAAAGGGCCAAGTGGGCTGTCTTACATCCCATGTGACGCACGGAGTACTGTGCTAAAATGCCAATGTAGGGATCGGATTTCCACTTAAAATCACCGTCCCCATTGGTATTCGAAATGGGATCCTTCGAGATGGGAAACCTGAATTCCTGCTGCCACACCATGCTAATCCCATCAAGAGGTGGTGGTGGATTCCGTTTTCTCTCCTTTCTTCATTATTAACCTTTGAGAAGTCGGACTACTTTGTCCTCATCTTGATCAGTTCTCTTCCGCCCACGGCAGTGTGAGGAAGCGGTTTACTCCTGCTCCTCCACCGGAAGTCGCGGACTGCGAATTTTGCTCGGCCCTCATGTGTCAGGGAAGGAATTCGAAGGGATTTGTGTTGCCAACATATGTATTCTCCGGGAGACCCACCGAAACAGACGAGGATTTTAAAAATCTCCCAGCTCTTGGACTGAGACGTTTTGCTAACATAAAGATACAAATTTCCAATCATTGCGTTTACACAAATGATGTGGTACGCAGTCACGCGCACGGTTGCGAATCTTTGGTGCATAAAATTATAAATTGGACACTCTAGCCATTCATTTAGTTTAATTTTACCTGAGCTAATACCAAATTTTACTTAAGCTTATTTATTATTTTCCTTTAATACAGTCATGTCGTTAAGTGAGTGAATGTGTCATATTAGGTTAAGAGAAAAATTTAATAATATATCTGTGACAAGTTTTTATGCTCCAACTGAGGAAAGTAAGGATGAAGACAAATATACGATTTATGTACAGCTTGAAGAAGTAGTGACCGATATCCCACGATATGACACACTTTTATTGCTAGGAGACGCTAATGCCAAAGTAGGAAAAGAAGATATTGGGAGCAAGGTAGCAGGAAGAGAGAGCCTGCACGAAGAATCTAACGACAATGGCACTAGGCTTCTCAGCTTTGCTTGCTCATCAAATTTGTTCGTTGTAAGTACAAAGTTTCCAAGGAAAAACATATATAAGAAGACGTGGACATCTCCTGACGGTCGCACCACAAACCAGATCGACCACATCCTGATAGACAATAAACATGTAAGCTCCGTGACTCAAGTAAGAAGCCTTAGAGGAGCAGAATGCGGTACCGATCATTACTTAGTGTTGATGAAAATAAGACAAAGATTAAGAATAGAGAAAAGAAACAAAAATAAAGTTGAGGACAGAATAACTTTTGAGAAAAGCAAGATTAATGAATATAAAATTGAACTTCGAAATAGGTTCTCAGGTTTAGCGGAAGAGAGTGATGAAGAGGACTTGACAGTGAGGCAGGAAGAAGTGAAAGAGATGTGGAAAAGTTTTAAAACTAATATTAAAGATCCAGCAAAAGAAGTGTTTAACATGAAAAAAACTCCCAGAAATCCTTGGTTTAGTGAGAATTATATGAAGTTAGTAGGAGAGAGAAAAGAGGCAAAAATTAAAGCACTTGCTGAAAAAACACAAGCTACCAAGGAAAGATATAGACAGGTCAACAGGGAAGTGAACAAGGCACTCAGGGCAGAAAAAAAGACAACATAAACAGTACACTTTCAAGGACAGAGGAATAATGCACACAAAATAACACAAGGGAATATTAAGAAAAGTGAGATGTTTTTCAGACAGGTTTTAAACCTAATGTAATGGGAGTGAAAGACAAAAGTAGAGTGATAACGAGTGAACCAGCAGGAGTCTTGATAGTCTGGAAATAATACTTCTCCGACCTTTTAAACGGGGATACAATCGAGGGAAATGAAAATTAAGTGGTACAACAAGAAGAGCTAAGTTGTAGAGCATGTGAAAACGTTTTGTGTGGAACGAACAATAGAAGAAATAAAATCTGCATTGAAGACATTTAAAAATGGCAAAGCGCCAGGTGAGGACGAAATACCGATAGAGTTAATAGCAAATGCAGGCGAGGAAGTAATCTCGTTCCTATGAAGATTAATAATAGAGGTGTGGAGAACTGAAAAAATGCCCAGAGAATGGTGCGAAGCAGTTATTAAACCGTTGCAGAAGAAATGAGGTAAGTTAGATTGTAAAAACTACATAGGCATATCATTAATTAATACAACATTTAAAATACTGTCTAAACTGGTGCGAAACAGACTTAGGGAACAAGCAGAGGAGATGATGGCAGACCACCAGGCGGGATTCAGGAAAGAGAAATCAACGACAGACCAAATGTTTATTCTGAAAGAGCTGGCCTCAAAATATTGGGAATATAATAAGGATCTGTTACTTATGTTTATAGACTTCAGCATAGCCTATGACTCGATAAATAGATAAAAACTTTGGACAATAATGAAGAAATGTGGATTTACTGAAAAAAATATTGAATTGACAAAAATGTGTGTAAGTGAGGCTAAAGGAAAAGTCAAGATTGGAAAAGAGTAAGTACACTGATACGTTTGAAATAAGCACAGGAGTGAGACAGGGCGTTGGCTTGTCACCCCTCCTCTTTAACATAGCATTGGAGGAGGCGCTAAAGAGGACCAGAAATGGTTCAGGAGGAGCCAGGATTCCAGAAAAAAATAATCTGTTGGACTTTGCAGACGATGTAGTGATTGTGGCCGAAAATAAAGAAGAGCCTAAAGAACAAACTGCAATACATTTAATGGAAGCCAAGAAAGTGGGCCTACAAGTAAATGAAGGCAAAACCAACTTCATGAAAATAAGCAGATATGAAGAGGAATGGGAATATGTATTTAGAAATACTCAATTATAAGTTCAAAAAAACAAATCAGTTCAAGTACTTAGGGATAACAATAACAAGTAACAACAAAGAGGAGACCGAAATTATCACCCGACTTGCAGCAGCTGAGAGAACCCACTGGAGCCTAGTAAATCGTTTAAAGAGCAAACTCCTATCACGAAACACAAAATTCGTATCTATAAAACAATTGTCCAACCAGTACTACTGTATGGTTCCGAAATATGGTCGCTCACAAAAAAGATCACAAAAAAACTGAAAACGTTTGAAAATAAAGTGTTCACACAAATATTCAGCCCCATTAAAGAGGGAGAGACATGGAGAATAAGGAAAAACAAAGAGTTGAGGGAACTGTACAAAGAACCAGATATTGTGGGTATAGTCAGAAGCAGACAGATGGCTAGGCCATGTCCACGGAATAAGTGACAACACAATGGTAAAAATGATATGGAAATGAAAACTGGAAGGCACCATTTACGGTGACAAAACTTTTTTTTCAAGAAAATAACTATTGGTTTTAAAGGGCTTGAGAATTTTTTAATATGCTACGCTATTCAAAACGGATGTGTGTCGCAGGTGAATTGTTGAACGTGTTTTAATTTATTTTCTTAGCTGTTAACTCTGACAGCTGTAATATTTTTACATTTTAGCTGGCCATAAATTTCAAATTGAAATTTCACTTGGAATACCGATATTTTGTTTTTTTTAATTAAATTTTTATATTTCACCTCACATTTCCACAAACCCTTTTTCCACTCTCGTCTGACAATGATAGAACCCCATAATTGCTGCTATTTAAATGTTTACATATTTTTTTAATAATTTTCCATTAAAATACCGGAGGATAAGAGACACTCTTCCTGGAGCACAAGTATCTCAAACTTGAAGACTTGTATGAAACTCTTGTAGTTGTTGAATAATGTGTATTGGAAAATATGGCCGATCTGTGTATGAACGAATTAAATTGCATTGAAGGGCTATAAGTAAGAAATAATATCACCCCTCTGCCACCGCGGAACATGCAGTTCAAATGGTAACGGTTTGCGCACTCCACCGCCTATTATTTACCACCAAATATATCTTTTTATACACATTCCTCATTAGATACTGAATTTCATTTTTGCCTGGATAAGCCATTGGGAGGGTCGGCAATGCCTCGAGCTTTCATTTGAAAATATATTATCACAGTTGACCAAAAGAACAAATCGATAACATTCAGAAGAATCAGGTTATACTGCGTGCATTTTAATGTTTTGGATGGATTATAGATGTACAGTTTTGCGAAGATAAATAAAAGTTAAATTATTACCTAGGTATCAATTTATTGCATCATCACCATGTAGAAAAGTGAGTAAAAAAGCTTCCCTGTTCACCAAGTGCTTGGGAGAAGAAGGAAGGTTACAAAACACTAGAGTCTGGGGAAATATGAGTGGAGGATTGTAATGGGGAAAGAAAAAGGGGGAAAGCAGGAATAAGGAGGGTTAACGTTAAGTTAGCAAAGTGATGAAAAATAAATAAAAGAATTAGACGACTTTTGGCATTTATGATTTATTACTCACTTTCCTACCTCATGACGAAGTAGAGGATTGAACCCTAGGTCGTAATTAAAGTTTTACTTAGGCTCCAGGGAAGGAAGTCTTAAAAAGATATAGGTGTTGGAGAAGTGGGTGTGGAGGAGAATGGATACACTGATGAGAGGCTGCTGAAAGCCGTGGTAGAAGGGATGATGTTGGGTAAGCAGAGAAGAGGAAGAAAGAGAATAGGTGTTATAGACGGGATGATAGGAGTTCAGACGCATGCTGAGAGGAAGAAAGAAGTTATGTAGCTTTATAGAGGTATGCGTTTGTAAAATCTAGAAGACTTTACTCTCCTCTATTTAAACCTATCATGACCGGTATATTAACCTAAGAAAATATCTTATCTATCTTTGGTTAGTTAATTGAACATCTTTTATCCATCTGCAACAAATCGTAAAATTAGGAGGGATAGTGTTAGGAATGAGCGAGCGACGAAAGAATTTGGGATGGATGATCCGATAATGAAAGAGCGTGCTTTGTAGATTTGGACATGCTGAGAGAGTGGTTGGGAGCCGAAAAACTAATGTGATAGTGGATTGAATGGCGTGAGAGGGAGGGGGTGGACCGAGAAAATCTCGGGTGAATGTGGTGTACGAGACCCTTAAGAAGAGGAAGGAGTCTTAAGTATAGACAAGTGGGTGTGAAGCAATTCATGAATGTGACAGATGCAAAAGAGGTTATCAAGGTTATGGCATTATGGAGAACGTTTTTGCACTGAAAAACCTAGAAATTATCAGTTCATACAAAACTTGTTGAGACTCAGCAAATGTCTCAAATAAATGAAAAGTTGGTTCAACTTCAGTGAAAGAAACCTTGCTCCATTTCAGCAAATTTTGGGGAAAATATTTTAGCGTAAGAAATCGAATCTGGTTTTCTGATTCTAACGCCGAGAATTAAGATATTTTTCACCATGACTTTTGGCAATACCTACCATGAAAGGAAACAGCATGCTGGGTATGTGTGATAAATCAATATGCAACTGGCCGAAAAGCTGTTATAAAACTTCATTCCACATAGTTTAGCTGTAGTGAATGTGTTTTTTCAAATTTTAATCCACCGGAATCTCTCGGAGCTCCTTACTCTTGGGAACGGATAACTATCGGGAGTTGAGCAACTTCTCGCGAGTTGGCCAGCCTGGTTGTGAATATGTGTCGGAGGAGCAGGAGGAGCATTGACGAGGGGGGAGAGGCGGGCGGTGGAGAGGGGGGAGATGGTAGAGAGAGGAGCTCACACACGCACGGAGCGTACCAAAAGCACAAGTGGGAACATTTTTCCACTCTTGCCCGTTGAATAATTCATCGTCCGCCGACCCGATGGAATGATTCATTGAGGAGGTTAAATGGGACGTAAACCACGGGGCCCTGGGAGGTATAAATGAGTGGGCGGCGGGGTGGGAATCGGGGGAGAGGTGAGCTTTTGAGACATTGAGAGAGGGAGGGAGGAGAGAGGAGGGAATGTTGGCTGGGAGGGAGATACGGAGGTTGGGGAGGATTGAGGCACCGAGGGTTTTCTATGTGTGTGTGGGTGTGTGTGTGTGTAGATGAGAGTGCCGGGGATGGCGGGAGAGGTGGGAGGTGAGAAGACTCTCTGGATGGAGGTGGGATAGAGGGAAAGACTGTGGGAGTAGAGAATTAGGAATGAGAGGAAATGGATGTAATGGATCTGAAACGCACGAAGTGGGTAAGAGATCAAGGGTCTCGTGTGTGGGGGCGTGCGATAAACGCGATAAAAGTGAAGTGGAAAGATCGAAAGAGTCAGAGAATCAACATTTACGTCGTCCTCGGTGTTCTTCAAGGTCAGGTGGGATTTTCATTGAGAAGGGGACGGGTACTATCTGGAATATGGTTCATTTACTTTGGGAACTAACGGAGAATCGGATGCTACACGCTAGGCTTAAAGTACTTTAAAATGCAGATCAGGTGAGGCCCCAGAAGTATGTCAGAAGATATTATTTTAACTAAGTCTCTACAACTGGTAATAGCCACACAACAGGAGAGGTGCACCGCCGAGCTGACATATAGAAAACTTTTGCCTTGCACCATTGTTGATTTTAAAAATTCAGTGAGACGATTTTACAAGTTTACATGCAACTCACTAAAAGCCAACGATTTTCAGCCTCTTCCGAAGATGTTTGTCCGTTAGTTATTTGAAGAGGCATGGGAAAACTGAGGCCTTCTGTGCCAGCAACGATTGGTGGTTTGACTTGTTAAGGGAAGTATATTCACGGAATATAAATAGGACGAAAAGAATCTCGGCGTCAGTTTTGGCTTACTGTAACCGAAAGCCACATCTAGCACAACAGTTTGTCCCTTCCTATGGATGGAGAACTATACTCGTAGTGAACCCAATTAGGGATCGAGATTCCACTCTTAAAAACACTCCACTTTTACCAGTATTTGAACCTGGCCTCTCAGGATTGGAAGCCACCACCATGGCTACTATACCGTAAAGTTCCAAGTTCAGCTCCATATATAAATGCTGGGAAAACTCTGGAATTTCAAAATTAATTTGTATTACTTTTTACTGCTGGACATGCTATTTTAAAAATTTGCTTGAAAAATATACTACTACCTACTTGATCAATTTAGATCAGGTGAGTTTCTGTATCTCACGGACGGTATTATTTTGACACCGCATTATGTCTCTACAACTGGTAAAAGACGCAAAATGAGATGGATACGATGCCAAGCTGACAGATAAAGAAATTTCATCTTTCCACTCATCAATAGTGACTAAAAAAACAAACATAGGTACTAGCACAAGTATACATGCAACTAAATTTCCTCATCTCCCTTTCTCTATTTATTTCCCCTATTCCCCCTTTTAGTGACTGGTTTTAACACCTACTGCCACATATTTTTGTGCTTCGTTTGTGAAGCGTTTAAAGGCTATCTTACTACACTACTCATAATATGGTGTTGAGATAAATTCGTTGAACGTGATTTGTAAATATCGAAACAGTGAAGGATATAGTCAGCATTAGCATCACCCGAGATACCTTTTATGGCACTGACACTGCATGCTCACGTCAAGTAATCACAAATCTGATGTGCTGTATTAGTTTAAGTGGTAACTAGGAGAGGGCGCGCGTTTAAGCAGTTGCATATAATTATAAGAATCCCCTTGGTGTGACGTGAAAAATACATATATGCATTCAGGATAACGTATACCATTCATGAAAAACCTACTAGGAGGATGACATTGAAACATCACTACTAAAATCTCACTGTAGTTGACATACTGATCACATAACCTGAGTCAACATGCAGAACTTCAGACATTCATAAAAGCGTATTATAATTTGAACACAAGAATTGAAAACTGCATTAATTTAGCCGTCCAACAGTGAACGCTTCAGCCTTTAAGGCTATAGTGTAAGTATAATATATCTATAGTGCAAGTTATTTTAAAAAAGCAACCTAATTACCACCTAATTCAGCTAAAATTTAACTCATTTGAGGTATAAAGTCCTTTTTAAAATTATTTTTGCCGTTTTTACTATGCTTTTCACTGGTTTTGCATTCTTTTAGTTATACAATAACGTTAATTTCAATCATATATCTTGTGAGCAAGTATCAAACAAAAGCAATACAAGAAACCCTTTACCAGATTTATTGCTTTTCTTATGGAGATAAAAGTTAAAAATACGGGGTAAAAATAGCCCCTTTAAATTTGTGTCCGAAGTTTTTACTATTTTTTCTGGTTATTTTAGGTCACGGACTGGATTCGTGCCAAATTTCAACTTCCTAGGTTACGTGTAAGCTCTTGAAACCAGCGTGACTGGCAGACAAACGTAAATTGATTGGTAATATTCATTTAGAAACCGTGATGGAACTGATTGATAATTGACTACTGAGGCATTTTGCGCCATCAAAGATGGGCAAGTAGGTTGTTACAGAAATGATTTTTTGGGGAATGAAGTAATGGTGAGTGGAAACTCGGTGTCCTCATCCTTCTATTAGCGAGAACCGTTAAAAATTTGACTTAAATTAAGATGGCTCGGAGCTGTAACGGTGTAACACACCTTACCATACCGGCAATTGGGCGATTCGGGTTTAAGCCCCGTTCAATTCAAATGATATTTCCGTGGAAAATTTTACCTCCTTTGGTGCTGTTTATTTACCGTCTCAAACCAAAGTACTCCAATTTGCCCATGCGTCTACGCGATATGCGTTTTATTATTGCTACGAAAGAGTTCTTTCATGGCAAATTAATTAAGAACTTAAAACATACGATATATTTTTCAACTTATAAATTAATTCAACAGAGTATATTATTTCATGCCGTCCGATTTCTTGTTTCAATGTCCCTCTGTCATGTTGGTTATGAATTCGTGGGTATGCCTAAGTATCTGATTTGCATGGGGAACGATCCTGCAAACATGGAAGAATGTGAACCTTTCACCGCTTCAGTTTTATTCCGATAAACTCAGATCAAGACAGTTTTGGGTAAGCTGAGATTACTTGAGAAAAGCAGAAGGTAATGGATCTAAAAATCTACTTATAACTCTATTACGGAGAAGATATTCGTGCTAATCTTAGTGAAGACTTACTAATAATGGAAACTAGTAAGCAAATGCTATTTGTAAAGCAAATTGGCTACTATTCTAGAAAGGATAGATTTGGTCAAAAGGAGGGAGAAATTTTGCTTTTACATTGATATATGTTGTAACCGTTAGAAGAAAAGAAGAATTGTTCCAAGGAAAAACATTTATTTTCAAACAACGTTCCTTAAAAAATATTTAATTTCAGAATTTTAGTGGTATTAGTTCAAGAATTAATTTATCTTTTTTATCCTGTTCTTGAGAAATTTCTTGATACTTGAATATTCTTGACTTTTCTCGTAACATGAAAATACCTAATGGATACAATTCCAATTAACTGAATATTCGCGACATTTTCCTCGGCAAAGAATATATTTTTTATCACAGTTTTTATTTTTTTACCTCAATTGAAAGTGGTAATTAACAGAGTGAATGAGTTTTATTCCTTTTAGTTTTTCCTTTGCATTATTTCAAACTCGTCTCTCAGACAAGGATATTAAGTGACTACGAGTGTGGTTATTTTTGCATCATTCTCCACTCATTCAGGGATATCATGGCTTTCTGCCAAAAACAAAGATAGCAGGCATAGTAAAAAATAACCGTGTAATTTCAGGATAAATTAATGGGGTGTTGGAGTGTAATGGTCCACCATGAAAAGAGAATGGGGATGAAAAGACTCCGGCAAGAACAGAGAAACAGCGATAAATTGGTGCATTTAACGTATTTATCATAGAAGGGGAACATGAGAGTGTTCAAGGTTCCGAAGGAAGTATATGAAGTAGATTAAAATATTACTCAACGATTGAATGTGCAGTATGTACCCTAAGAACCTGATTATGCTAAAATTCAACAGCAAGCACACCTCGCGGAAACGTTATAAAGTCTAAGAGGCTATATGATCAAATGTACATGTACTGTACCTATAACTTATCTCCTATTTAAACGGAATAAAGCCTTTACAATATCCTTTTCCACGTTTTCAGTACAATATTTTAACTTCAATTCTTCAGCTTCAGAATTTTATCTTTCTAGTTCAATTAAAATTGAAGAAATAGCAATTGACATTTCGTTAATTTAAATAAATGTCATTAGTGTTTGAATTTTTTTTGAATATGTGTATTCAATACTTTCAATTTTAAACTTCGAAAAGACATTTTTACTAAAATTGAAGCGTTTTATAAAACACTCCTTTTATTCATATTTACAACGATTGTTTGACTTATTAAGAAATCGGAGAGGTCATAATTTATTAATTGATAACATTTAAAGACTTGTTGCATTTCTTGGTGAAAATAATTTTTCTGTTCATGGTGGTCCTTATATTTTGTAGTTTGTGCTAGTAAATATTTCTTAGCTAATAAATATTGTACATGGTCATGGTAGCAAGTTTTAAATTACTTTTTGAAAGGAGACGATATTATGTGACGAATAAACGCTGATATTTTCCTGTTTAAATTTAAAATAATCAGTAAGGAAAGGAGTGGCAACTTAATGTCGTTAAAAGTGTTCTGTTTGAGGACTTGCACCTGAATGACATACCGGGCTCCAATTAGAGAAATTTAAGTTTAGTCAGTTATGTAGATTTTGTGATATATATGAAATTTACGTTAATTTTGCTGAAGTGTTAAGCATGATACGGTTTAAGGATCAATTTACTTATGGCTGGTTCAATTGAAGAATATTTTTAAAACTACTTCAATTTCTAGATAGTATTTTTTTTCTCTTTCCAGGTGAGTGAACGTGTGGTCGAGCCTAATTTCATGTGTGGAGTCATTCACGGTGAAACGTGAGTACATGCACAATTATCTCCCTGTAATAAAATGATAGCATTAAACTTTATTTAGATGAAATTGCTATCATTTTCACCCTGCGAACAATGTCTACAAATATAATCAGTCTGCAAAATGTCACAGTATGAGGCATTATTGTTAAAATGGCACAGTGTTATGATATCGTATACGTTAGACATGTATATTTCTTCCATGTTTTACAACTAGCATTCTGGAGTTATTGTGAAAGGCGGTAAGACCAATATGCAAAAAATGCTGAGGAAATCACGTAAATTCTCTCGCATGAAGACGCTAGGGGTTTTCAAGGACGTTGAATCTGTCTAGACCATTGGGCTTCTAGGCCTAAAAAAATCTGAGCCAAAATCCTTCAAAAAAGGGTATGTTATTTTCTATTTTCGTTTCTCACCGAACTAAAGTCTTCTTATATTTTTGTCCTTTAATCTCCATCTCTTATCGCACCTCTGAGAATTAAACGTCCATTTATATTTAGAAAAGTTAATCATACATGTTCCTATCTTATCTTGGAGAGTGGGAAATGAAAATTAGGGTTACTAGAAAGAAAAAAGTATTTTTAGCTACTTGAAAAATCTGGGAATTTCAGTGAATAGAGTGCAATATAATCCAATGCGTTGATTGACATATCGGCCTACAAATCTACTTTTTAGTTGTTATTTCTATAGAGTAGTGTTTGTAATATTGTCGTTTGGCCATGTTCAACGTGCACCTAACTGCACTCATTTAATGAGAAAACAGTTTTGGGAAAATTCGTATAAAATAAGTTATCATGATCATACAAATGCAAAAACATCATCTTCAAGCCTACTTGTTTTTACGATATTTTAGTTTTAGCACCAAAACGTTTTAGAATATCAGAAGGCTCCGAAAATCCTTGCAATATTTCCGAAAATCCTTGCAATCCTTGCAATATTTTCTTTGGGCAGTGGCAAATCATGTTTTGTGAAAAGTATTTCTACTTTCTATATCATTCATGATAATGGATTCGTAATATGCTTAGTCACAACATTTATTTGAAGTTCTGTAAACGTCTTCCGAAATTTAGGATATATCATGACTTAGGCTGAAGTCAATGATGTATCTTAAATCCATATTATTACGATGATTACAAATTATAATTGCGTTAAGATATATTTTTTAGGATAATTCATTACTCTCTATCATAAATGTTAATTTATCTTTGGTATAAATTAGATTCTTTGCATTAGATTTTTAGTAATGTTTGGAAAGATAACAGAGATATGAGAATATCTAATTTTTCAATTCCGTTAGCTTTTAACACAATTGACATAACTAAAATTTTTATTAATTCTAATTGTGAATAGCGATAACTCGTACAGTATCCAAAAACAGATTCTTTCCCGACGAATGTAAATTATTCTTGGTCTACACACGGGCCAGGTCCTCCACGCACGCTGGTGTTTCGATGTGAGACTCGCTCATCGACTTCAGGTCTTTTGAAGGCGAAAAGCCTTGAAGACCTGAGTGAAACGTCGCATATCGAAACTTCGGCGGAGATGGAGGACCTGCCCAAGGATGTAATCCGAGAAGAATTTACATTGAATCCCTGCAGTCACAAACACCCGGTACTGTAAAAACGATCCGAACGCGATTCGAACCCGTGACCTTCTGATTTTCCCTCCCCCACTGAGGCCGTCTACGTAGGAAATTCGTAGTACAGAGAAGCCACTATAAGAGTCTAATCAGAGAAATAGGAAGTTCTTGAAACGGAGGTTCGTCCGCGGCAATTGAATTTGCTCCAAGAAATTTTCACTCCGGAGGGCGAGAGATTCAGCGAATATCACCGAAGGTATACGTTCGTATTTTCTTGGCAGATGTTGTGACGAAAATCTAGAAATTGACTCGGTCCACGAGCTAGCTTCCGGCGGCGGGCGGAGGCGCTGTGGGGTCATATTTCATCAAATATAATATCGCCGGGATCGAAATCGAGAAGAAAAAAATTTAGCCGCAGCTTAGATGGGCAGTGAGTGAGGGTGAGGAGAGGCATATGGGAAGGAGGATGGGAGTTAATAGAAAACGGAATAAGTTTTGGAGGGAGGATGTGGGTAAAAGGGAGAGGAATGAAGGAAGGAAGGTTTCGTGGGGGGATAGAAAGGACGCAAAAGCCACGGACGAAATGGGAGAACGGCACTGGGGTAGCCAGGTGGGTGCGGAAGGGGGGTCCGCCCCGGGCGTCATTTTTGGCATAGAATTTTTTTGAGTATCTTTTTGAAGGTTAGAAGAATAATGCTATCCCCAGAAGTAACAATAATAATTAGTAAATAATAACTTTAAAAGCAGTATAAAACAAAATTTCTTTTAAGACTAACACTAACCAACGAACAAAATAGATTTCAATAATACCCCAATGATTCATCAATTGAAAAGCTAGAAAAAAACTTTTATTTATTTCGTATTTAAATTTTTAGGAAAACAATTTTTATCTTAAAATTTATTTCAGGCGTCATTGTTGGCATTAACATTTTTTTTAAGTTTGAAGAGTAATACTATTAATTATGTAATTAATTGTAATTTTGCAATTACAATTAATTACAGATAATGTTTAAACCTGCAGAAAAATTAATTACAAGTAAGACACACTCCAACTAACGAACAAAATGGTTTTTATATTATATCATAAGTGATTTTACAATTGAAAAGCAAGAATAACACTATTTTAATTTTGTTCGCAACTTATAAATTAAAGAGATATGATTATGTTTTCTTAAACATAATTTCAAATATGTCTAAATAGTTTTGATTCGTATTATGTGTTGCCATAAGGAAGGGTGGCTGTGGATATAGTCCATAGACCGTTCAAACTGTAGCTACTACGTCACTGGAAAAGTTTTTTCGGAGCCCGGTGTGGGCAGACGTGAAGGGAAGAGAAGAGATAGGATGAGTTGTGTGTACGGCGGGCAGGGAAGGAGACCGCTTCGTTTAAATTACGATTTCATTTCAGAAATCTCCTCTTCCCACCTCGCCGTACCCCTTCGGGTCTCTATGCGAAATTCTCCGCTCAAAACCAACACACTGGTAGACTGGGGGACACAAAACTGCTCGGATTCCGCATACCTCTCCTACATGAGCGATGCCGAGGCAAATGTATCGGTATTTCATTTGAGCCCTTTTCCTCCACCCTTAAAATCCCTTCCTCCCACCGGCCATATACTCATGCCCAACACTTCGCCCTCTCTGTCTCTTCCCAGAAATGTATGGGAATGTGTTTCCATCTACTCGGTTTTAATCTCTCTTTTAATTTTTTTGCGCTACTAAAGCCCACCTCCTTGCTCTTTTTTTTGAGAAAGTAGAGAGAAATTTGAATCCTCAGAGGGAGATAAAGTATCCTTCCACTCTTCTGCAACCCTCAGACTCCCTACCAACCATATAGAGCGGAATATGGAGAAGGATTTAGCTCCCTCTTCCCGTAGAGTGATTACCTTTCAAAGGTGACCGCAAATTTACCGTGATAACACAAAAGTAATAACGGATAGGGGCCTCATATTAGTATGTGA
Source organism: Pyrrhosoma nymphula (assembly GCA_963573305.1). Lineage (NCBI taxonomy): Eukaryota > Metazoa > Arthropoda > Insecta > Odonata > Coenagrionidae > Pyrrhosoma > Pyrrhosoma nymphula. The sequence goes on from OY754333.1 coordinate 66,256,371, forward strand.
TCTCCCTTCCTGTGGATGGAGCGAAATGATTTGGTGAGGACGCAAGCATCAATAGCATAGTTCATACTTTTAGCCCCGGTTATATAAGCTCTTGTAAGTCTTGTAACTAATTCACAGTCTGATATCATGCGCAATCTCTCAGTTAACATCTAGAAAACGTAAAGGCTACGTCATCTTGCGGTTTACGCTAACCAACATTTACATAACCCAGTTTTGGTGTGATAATTACGAGATGAACGTCACATGCGTGTACCAAAGTCTACAACGAAAAGGAAAGCAATAGATAACGTTTTTGGTGAGAATTTTTTCTCCTTAGATGGTATTGATCGAACTTTACGAGTCTTTCGAAGCAGAGATATGAAAAATATCCCTCATATAAAAAGTGTTATTTCTATTACGATGCCAACGCGAAAAATCCTTTATACATCCGTGGCGTTTTTCAAAACAAATAATTTAACCTGAACCGCTTTTTGAAAGTTAAAAAGTTAATTTTATTTTGAAAAATTGAATTTCGGCTATACAATATATAGGAGGTAGCATTACTCCAGCTGATGTGGAAATGTATTAGGAAAATGGATGTTTTTATAACTGGGTTCATTTATTTAAAACACGAAGTTTAAATAATCTCTTGAAAAATATGTGTTTCACTCCGCAATTTAAATTTCTGGATTTCCTTCAAATTAAATGTACACCTGAATATGATGACGGAGGCAGCTGTCGAAACGTTGGCAAACAAATATCTCACCTGGTGGAAGGCTCGAGAAGACTTTCCTAATTATATACCAACTCTCTCTTTTGTAGTTCTTTGAGTAAATCAACTCAATGAAATCAACATCTAAATTCTATTGATAAATATTTTTTGGGGTTTCGGTAAAAATTGGGCATGGGTCGGTTGAAATTTATTTATTCTAAACCGTATCTTAATTACATCAGACCATCAAGATATCATGTCGGTAACGTTTATTATTTTCCGTTTTCCACACTTGAATTATTATTCTAGACCACGTGGGCATAAAGATTTATTTGGATGTCATTAGTACAAAAATTAGTGTTTTGCACATAGGTACTTGTTTCAATTTAGCAGTAATCCAACGAGAAATTTATGCTCCTTAGCACAACTTAGTCTTATAAAACCTCTTCGTTTTTTCCTGCAACTTTTATTATTTGGCATGAAGTTTGGCATCGAATAAGATTACCCATGACATTTCTCAGACGAAATAAATATATTCAGATTTATGTTTAGAAGCAATCCATGGAAATTCTGGTTGTTGAAGTGGACATTTTCAGTAATTAGGTTAATTACAGAATGTAAAACGGTCTTTTACGCGTATCAGGCAAAGCCATCAAGGATTAAATTGGTTTCCTTTCGAACATTGCATTTAGTTTGGCATATTTCAGGATAAAACGATATCGCCTTCTCCTGCCTTACGGAGACTAATCAGCCAGAAAAGAGCAAAAATTCCGCTTCGGAAATTATTATCCCTGCGATTTCGCGCGACAGCATGTGGCCAGTCCACTTCGCCGAATCCAACTGCTAATGAGATTATCCAAATCTCGCCCGCTTAAAATCTCGCATGTCCGGCCATCTCCCCCCACCCACCCCAACCCCTCTCCACCAATCCCCCTTCCCCTTATCCCGTCGGAAACCGAAGGGTACCAGAATATTTTAAACGGACATTGGTGAAAGTGAATGGCGGTACCTGCGAAATCATCGATCGCTTCCCATGTAAAGGGAATGTGCGGGAGGATATCCTCCAGAGTGAGCGATGTATTTATGTGAGTATATGTGCGTCTGCCCTTCTCTTTGGACTAGAAACTTGAACCTTAACGCAGTCTTGGGACTTGCGTTTTCCAAAGGTCCATAGAGTATGAGTGGTGGGAGACAAAAAATTGCTCATAGCCGCCCATGACAGTTATGTTGAAGGGTAGGTGTCCGACCAAAGATAATATAAAGAAGAAATGGGTCGAGGAAGAAATGATTGGGAAAGTAGGGGAGAACTGAATGTGAAAGAAAGTGGGCACTAGCCAAGGAAAGAGGAAGTATAAGAAAGTAATTAATAAACTTAGGCGAGTAATCAATCAGATGGAGAGCAAATGGTAGAAATGACAATGCGTGGAAATGTATAAGCTAGAGAAAAAGGGAAAGTGGGTTCGCTATCGTTAAATTGTAAATGCAATCGGGAGGTAGAAGACGGCAATTAATATTAAATTTTAAGGAGAACACTAGTGAGAAAAAATGATTAAACCAGAAGATATCCAAGAAAGGTGGAAATAATACGTGGTAGAGCTATAGGATAGCGGTAATAGATCGTGTACCCTTTATATAGAGAATTAGGGAACAATGGATGAGGATGACCTCGGATAGAACATTAGTAGAGATAAAGGCAAGGAAATAGGGGGGAGGGGGGTAGATGACATACTTTTTGAGTTACTGATGTTTATAGACGTTAAGGGAAGACATTTTTTACGAAATTATTCGTAAGATGTACGAGCAAGGAGTATGGCCAGCCAGAGGACTTCATGAAAACATCTTACAGAACGTCTTAATACCTATCCTGAAAAAGAAGAAAATGTTAAATTGCGATAAGTAAAGAACAATTAGTTTAATTCCTCACGTGGTTTAAGTTTTGCTTTAAATAATTAATAAAAGGCTGGAGAGTAGAGCAAATTACCAACTGGGCAATGACCAGTTTAAGGTCAGGGAGGGGAGGGATACTCCGGATGGAACTGCGGTGATGAGGACACTTGTAGATAGAGACAGTGTAAAAGTAGTAAAGAAGTAAAAAGGCTTTCTGCAAAGTAAATTGGAAAAAAACTACTGAAGATTTGCAGGGAAATAGGAATGGATTTGCAAGATAGGAGACATCCGAAACTTAGATATGGTCCAGAGGGCATAGGTTAGGGTGACTGAAGGTGAATAGGGCTGGGTAGTTGTGGGTCCCGGGGTAAGGCAAGGGTTCCTGTTGTAACCTTTGCTCATTTACATGTATTTTGAGGAAATGGTAAGAGAAGTATGGGAAAGAGCTATATTGAATAAAAGTAGGAGAGAGGCTGTTGAAGTCAGTTAGATTCGGCAACCGGGCGTTGGGTGTAGCGCTTAATGGGACAGAAATTTGGACTCAGAGTAAAGGAGTACGAGAATAGGCTGCATGCGTTTGAGATGTCGGTATGGAGAGAGAAGTAGAAGGTGGACGGACACGGGGACAGACTAGGAAGTGCTTGGTATGGGGGGAGGGAGAGGCAATGTCTGGATGAGATTCGGAAGAGGAAAAGGGGGTAAAGGGTAAGAGATTGTGTAAAGCTGTAGTTGAGGGGAGAATGTTTAGTAGGCAGCGAAGGGGAAGGAAAGGAATTGCTATGGACGGAATAAAGACGGGTAGGACGCACGCTGAGATGAAGAAAGATATATTACTGGTAGATTGGGAAAAATCCAAAGAAATGTTACACAATTCCATTTAAAGCTACCTTAATTGGTAAATCACTTAATAATAATGCTTAGCATTGGATTATTACATTATAAAATTAGCAGAATAAACTTACTCAAGCAAAAATAAGCGTAAAGTTATCAGTCTATGAAGGAAAATTAAATGTCTTTCCAAGCCTTAGGTCTTGACTGTCTTTGGTTGTGGCTATCTATTATCACAACTCTTCTCTGTTCGATGACTCAGGCTCACGGCAACGGAGAGGGAGTTGCAAGTCGCCAAAAGAACGGACTCACGCCCGGGCAACTCGAAGCCACTCCAGCTGTAGTCCCTCCCTTTTCCCAGCGAGTGACCTTCGGACGCGGCGGTGAAAGTCTGAATAATATTATCCCATGACAGCGTTGAGTTCCTGGTGGTTGCGTCGAGAGATCAGTCGAGAGTTCTCCACGCCCACGGCGTTCACCTCGCTACAAGCCATACTCTGTTGTTCATATGAGTGCACGTTCTTATGAGTAAGGTATATTCATGTTTCTGTCTCTATCTCAATTCTCTGGAAAATTACGTGAATGATGTCCTTGGCATTTTAGATTCAAAATTTGATACTATTTCGTCCAGTGGCCATTTCTGACGGCATTGCACTCAAACTTTGTAGGTATTCAGAATTTTTCCTGATAACAAATATTTAATTATTTTACAAACTATGACGTCAGCATAAGGGTAACCGGTTGTCCACCTCATAATCATTTTTTTGTTTTTGTTTAATAGATTTTTTTTAAATACCTCCCGTAACGGTTTAACTTTTTTTGAAAATGTAATTATACTTTCATTCTTAGTGTTTTCCTATCAACTACCTGTCTCGCAAGAAATTTTACGCTGTTGTTCCCAATAGCCAGGTGTCTAACAGTTTAAACATTAAATATAAGTCCTAATATCAAGTAAAAAAAATAGTTTACGACTACAATGCATGAATGTTCTCATTTCGTCCGGTTTGGATTGTTGAGTAGCCGCATGAGCATAAGACTAATAGAAGACTAGGAAAAATACTAAGAGTCATCAGAATTGGAGAGCGTGTATGAAGCAATTCATGAGCGTAAGAGAAGCGGAAATGGTTTTCAAGGATAGGAGAATGTCGAGGAAACTAATAAAATGGAACCAGTTATCTTGGACTAACGGATATATCTGAATTATTTGGCTTTGCCTAACCCGTAAGGGAATGGCGTGATGGGTATACGTTATGATGTATTGACATAGGGGTTAAAAACCCTTCAATTACGTTATTAAACCTTTATGAACTCAGGATGTAGTCCTATTGGATGTGACACTGGGTTAGGCTTTCCATGGCCGATGTTTCTACAGGTCTCTCACTCATCATCCTCAGGATTAACTGAGTCACTCGGTTGCAGGGTCAACTGAACCACATTTTTCAGCTGTCTTCCAGTTTCGTCCATTGTGACTTGATCAAAAATGCTAACGGTCCCTCATCGTACTCACTTTATTTCGTAAATGTATCCTGTAGACCAAGTGTTGCACATTCAAATAAAACATCTACAAAATCTTAGCAATGTTTAATGTCGAGGAACGCTATTTTTTAGCTAGCGGTGGCACGCGATATTGTACCCATATTTTGCGGTCTTCATATTTGGTATGATGACGTCATCACTGCTAAAATTACCTCTTATTTTATCCTTTAGGCCTTTCATCTTTCAACATCTTACAATTTTCTTATGGCCGTTTTGGCATGTCTTATTTTCTTCAAATTATAGGGAAATGCTTTGGTGTACACAATTTTTTGCATCGCTGCCAGCCATTTTGTTATTGAAAAATTGGAATAGTTTGCGTATATTGATACTCCATATTGAGTTAATTTTGCGTTAATATTGATTCAGTACCGAAAGTACCGAGAAAGTAATCAATAAACAAATAGAATTTCTTTTTGTTTAAGTTTGAATTTTTAACTGACGAATCGAGGAAATCCCCGTCCGTTCTCTGCTGGAGTGTGTATTCCGTTTCTGTAAAAGCGTTTCTCATCCATCAACCTCTGTGGGTGAAAGACATACTTTTTGCATATCTCGTTGGATCGCAGACCAGATTCGGCATGGTATGTAAGGGACGGCGGGCGGGTCCCATATTTTGGATCGTAGTACCCGGGCACTTTTTTTCCTCGGTTTCATTCCTTAAAGGGTTCAGTGGAATGGTACGCAAATGGGTTCACGGCATGCGGATATGGCTGCTTGTCGGTAGGCGGGAAGGGTTTGGGTGGAGGAAGGAGTCGGGATGTTTCGGTGGTGTGGAAGAAATATGACGAGGAAAAAGGGTTTTCCCAGGGAAAAGGGTGGGTCAATGTCATATGAGAGGGGACTAGTGATGCTGTGCGAAAATGGAATTTCAATAAGGTAGTTGCCATGTAGGGGCTCCTTCGCCATTCTGCGCTGCGTCATCGCCACGTGGACGCGTCACGGGTCCAAGCCAACGAAATTCCGTAGAGTGGGGATACTATGTATCACATATTGTGGTTTTCTTAATGTAATGGACGTAGGTAATGTGCAGGCCACAATATTGTAATGACATTTATGAAATTATTGGTAATAAACATGATAAATTTAAGAAAATTATACTGCATTATACTAAAATAAGATTTTTAGATATAACGAAAATTGAAGTTAGGGTCATAAAAGTTAATGAATTTATTTTAATACGGTGTAAGTTATAACCTGCTGAGGATAACTTCCATCGTATTTTCCCACTGATATTAAAAAAATGAAACGATGGATCAAATCAGCCAAATAGCGCTGGGATAAAATGCCCATGTTATCAAATTCCCTATATCGAGACAGTGCATTGTAATGTATAGAAGTCCCTTGTTGTTCCACATATGGCAATGCAACACTTTTTTTTCGCAGAGCATATTTTTAAGGAGAAAAGTACCCCAACATATGGTGCCTTTCACTTCAAGAAAAGTTTTCAAATTTTCATGGTACAATATAATTTACCTGCAATTTGTGGCATTGAGGACACGCCGAAGTCTACTAAAAGTTAAAATATAGTATCAAATTTGATATGTCGGAATCATGACATAGGTATATAAATGTGTGGAATCGGCCTAAATTTAGTTAATTAACCGAAATCACCCTCATCGAGTTGCATTTAATTGCAAACAATTAGTTGAACGATACTATTTTGATTACGAACGTGAATTAATATTTAATCATCTTTTCGCCATTTGTACGAGCGGATTTTGTGCAACAACTAAGTTCATTATATTGTCGGCCCTATTCGCCCTATCCGCACATTCCTACATATAAGTACTTGCATAGAAGTTGGCATGGATGTGGTGCTTGACACAATATCCCGTAACACCGTATTCACAATTCTTTATACAATTCTAAGTGTTTTACTTTTATTATGATCGCATTCCCGTTATTCTATTACGGACAAGCGCCATCATATCGCAATAGTTTTTATCCCAAATGAAATATTTTTTAGGAATATTTGTTGATAAATGTTTGTAATAAATAAATTCTTGGATATGTTTTTCCAACAAAGAGGAGTGCAAGAAACTTAACGGAGTCAAAATACGGAGTGCCTGTTATGTGCCAGATTGTAATTCATAGGTCACAAAAATATAGTTACCTGAAGTACTGTGCTGTATTTTACCTATTTCTTTTTATTGAGCATGTCTTTATTTTGTGGAAACACTGTTTTAAAAATAAAACGTATTATTAGGCTTAGAAAATGTTATCAGTTAAAACAAAGCCAAAAAAAGATTAAGAGGGATACTGAAATGATTTCTTCTGCTACCCCGTGGATAAAAAATACAAATTAAAGCATTTACTAAAATTAATATAGGTATTAAATATAAATTTCATAATTACACTTACCTATTAGGCATCCAAGTTCTATAATAAATGGAAAATTATAAAAAAAACACTAATTTAGTTCCGTCCAATTAATTGATTAAGAAAGGTTTTAAGTGCAAGAGAGTAAGAATTGTCCAGATTTTTACAGACATAGACCCCAATCCCTTTTCACGTTTTTTTTTCATCATCATATTCATCCTACCTCTTTTCATCCCTTTCATACACTCCAAAATCGATACAAACATTGTAAGCACGTCAGTTTGAGAAACGGAGAGTTTCACCATAAGAGCCGGGCTCCACCAAGACTCAGCATTATGTCCAAACATCGATAATTTGGTGATAAATGCTGTCACAGAATATGATGTTCAAGATGAGGCTCCGTGCACCATGTTTGCAGACGATGTCCTACAACTTCGTACAAGCACTGAAGAGGTGCATGCCTAACTCACATCCTGGTATCTAAGTCTCGATAAATATGGGTTGAAAATGAGCTTGGACAAGGCCGAATACTTGCGTAGTAAGTTTAGTGGAGGGGATGATAACATCGTGCCATTTAAAATAAACGGCCACAGTATTACAGCTTGACAAGAGTTTATGTACTTAGGTTCAGTGGTCCAACGGGATGGAGAAACTAACAGGATGTAAAGAGGAGGGAATATACATATTGAACAAAATGGCGGCGATTCATAAGAGGGACTTATGATTAAAGGTTGCCAATAAACGTTAGAGCGAAATTTATTATAGCGTTAGAAGACCGGAACTATTAAACGCGTCCGAACGTTGGGCCACTAGAGAAAAATAAGTCGTACGTACTAGTGCACGTAAGTGTAATAAAATTGTTCTGATGTAGATTTGACATTACGAGAAATATAAATGCTTTTGTGTCATGTTACATCGACGGATAAAATTTGGAAAGAAAATATAAAAGGAAAATTGAAGAAAACACAACGAGAGAAACATTAAAGAGAGAACCTATGATTCGTTGTTTTGGACACGTTGGAATGCCCAACAGGAACATGTTTGGGAAAGAGATTGATTATCATGCGGTTACCAGATCAAAGAAGTAGAGGTAGACACTACATAACGTCGGGAATATTGTGTTGAGGATCATGAGGGAGAGCGGAGAGCTGGGAGAAGATACAAAGAAATGGGCAAGATGGAGAAGACTCTTGGGGAAAGCCAACACCTTGGGAAATAGGCGGGACAGAAAAAGAATTAAAATGGTTTATAGGTGATGCTACTGCTAACGTCTACTTTAAGACCATGTACTTAAGGCAAACGTGAAACCTGTATCTAATGTAAGTATAAAATGCGCCAAATTTATAGTTTCATTGTCACACATTTGACTCACCGCTGGGGAAGAATCGCAGTCACTGCACATATATTAGACACTAAGTTAAAGCACTGACCAGGGGATTTTCACAATCTTTTATTTGAGCCTCACTTAGCTGATATTTTACCCTAATCATCATCGTTTCGGTAACTTTGTGTCAGCGTCTTGACTCTCCGCTGGCGCTGAATCGAAGACAATGCACACTTACGGAATTTTCAGCACATGTCACATCGCATCCACTTTTAATTTTCTTAACGCACGACACTTTAAACGCATACGTGCCATATTAAGATCACTTTCGAGTTGAGTTACTGCGTATCGCAGTCCAGCCGTGGCAACATTAAACAGCCCTTTTGTAAGCCTATGGGAAATATTTCTAGGGGGCCGGGCGGTGGAATTTCAGAATTTTTTTATCCTGGGAGGATATCGCGGAAAGAGAGAGAGGGTAATTTTAATATGGATACGCATGGGAAAGGCGAGTGAAAAGATGGAAGTGGGTGGTTGGGGAGAGAGGGGGCAATGGGAGAGGATAACAGGGTGGAGGAGGGTTGGAGGAGGTTCTTTTTCCGTGGCGTAGCGTGCGTGGAGGCGGGTTGGAGAGTGGAAGGGCGTGCATGCGAGGAGGAAACTCGGGGGAATATGTTATTTCTCGAGTGATCCAGGGAAAAGGGGGTGGGTGTTATTGAGTGGGGCGAATGGAAGTGGAAAAGTAGAATATTTCATCAATAGCGAACGGGGGTGAAGTGAGCGGGAAGAGTTGAAGAGAGTGAGAGAGGGAAATGGACGAGTAAGTCTAACCAAAACGGACGCCCGTGAAAATTGTGTCTTATGGGCGTGAACAGGGCGGATGTGGGCCTTCGAGGTATTCAAAACGCGTAAGATGCGAGATGGAATACAGGAAATGAGCTTACGCATCCCTGCCGTCTTTTTGGAAATTATTTTTTTTACTCATGTCGGATTTCTTCTGGACTGGTTTTCATATCTTCTACTTGAAGATATATTAAAAAAATATAAATGTCAGAAATAATATATAATGAGTTAAAGAAAATGCGTAAATTGTCTAATATTGGGTAGAGCGTTGTATGACGCAGAGAAATGGACTCGGAGGAAAGAGGATGAGAATAGTTTGTCCATGCGTTTCAAAAATGGACGTAGATGAAAATAGAGAAGGTTCAATGGATGTAAATGAGGAAGAAGAAGAAGGTTTTCGGTATGTTGAGTGTAAAAAGTGAAATGCTTCATAGGAGTAGGAAAGGGAAGTTTTAACCGTTAATGAGAGGCGTGGAAATGCTGAAGGAGGATGCCGTTAACAAAGGAGGCGTTCACGAGTGGAAGTGGATTAATGAAGACGACCTTGTACATGAGGGTAATGTGAAGACTGGCTAACAGCCTAACATGGAGTGCAGTCTTATATTGTGCTGAGATGTGAAATCAGAGAATAGAGAGTGAAAATAGGTTTCTGATGTTCAAGATATAATTTTGGAGAGGAATAGAATATGTGCGATAGACGGAAGGAGAAAACAAGAAGTGTTCGCTAAGATGAGAGAAAGAAGAAAATGCTTTAGGAAATTGTAAGGTAGACTAGGCAGTTGGAAGAGGTAATGAGAGACGGAGGGATACAAATGGCTCTGATGTAAAGATGTGGAGTAAGCGGGGCGCAGAAGAAAGAGAATATGCTCCATGAATGGGATGAAGAAAGGTAGGACGCATTCCAACCTGAAGAATGAAATTTTTAAGGAGGCAAGAACTTTCAGCTGTAAAAGATAATTATAGGTTTCCATGCTTCCGTCTGAACGTAACTAAACTGGTAAATCACGTCTTATGATGATAAATTCGAAGGTAGGCTTCGAAGGCAAAGTGGGTTGGCATAGATTACATCAAGTACAAATGCTTTTACATGTTGAGAGTATTTAATAGGATATTTAGTTTTGCGGTAATGCTAGAAGGTAAAGAAAAAAAATTGTCCAAGGAAGAGCTTTCTAAGAGAGGGAACTGGTAAGGTGTAGCTCTGATCAGAAATATATCAAATTATTAGCTACATTGTTAATATGGTAAGTTTGGTTATATGGCTGGGAAATCTGGCCCTTGTGGAAGAAACCTGAGGTAATCTCGGTGGATTCTGAGATTCGAGTATGGAGAAGAGTGGTGAACGTTAACTTGATGGAAGAGTAAGACAGATGTGGAGTTGTTAGCGATGAACGGGGAGGAAATGATGTAGGTGTAGGAGGGACAAAGAAAACAGGCAGAATATGTTGAGGACGAACTGAGAGACGACGGCACTATGAAGAGAGCTATAGAAGTATAGAGAGAAGAACGCTTGGAAAACGCTCAAGAGGATCAGAACTTATGAGTGACATAAGGGAAGGTTTAAAGATATGGGAAGGTTCAGATGAACTTCACTGCGGAAATAAACATTCATAAGTTGGAACGTTCTGTGGCCGTTTGCCTTTGCTGAAATGGCTACCCTGATTTGGCCGTGCAGTTTGCCTATAGTACCCTATTCGCAAGAGTTGTACGCAATTGTTAGATCAGATGTGTGCAGTAATAGACAAATAATGGTAAAAGTGTGGCAGTTATTTTCTAAACTCCGAGGAGTCCAATTGATTGTACCAAGTACAAAGTTGGCTTAGGGGTTACGCAATGTAAAAGAAGGATGGAAATTGCTGTTTGATGTAGTTTCCCTGCTATTAGAATAAGTTTTTTATTGGGCTTTCTTCAACAATGTTCATTTTTATAATGACTATAGAATGAATACCTCATTCCATTGCGCTCAAGATCTCTGCTTGCATGACACAGAATAATTGGTGTTGACGGCTGACGTATCCATTTGTGTTTCTTTTTTTAATATTTTATCTTCCATTGTTTTGCCTCCCAACATGCCTTTATTTCCCAAACAAAGTCAGTTATTATGAAAGAAGGAATTTAGTTTAATTAAGAAACGATTTTTCATATTTTTTTCTGAGACTTTATAACTCCTGAGGGCAAAATAGAATGTCAGATAGGTACCTTTTTTCCCATAAAACAAAATATGTAATTTCAATGGCGGCATTAAATGATTGAGACTTGTTAATAAAAAATAAATTTATCTGTGTCAAAAGTTTGTGGAATTTTTAATTTAAGATTTACAATGCTCATTCTGAATGTAATGAAAATGAGTAACTATAACTTTACAAGGAGGATATTCTGAACAATGGTTGTCCTCAAATCCCCGGTGGGCAAGGTAACCCCTATTCTTCCCTTTTGTATTGTACCGAAATAAAGAAAGAAATTCTATTGGAATTACGAGGAATTCTCAATGTTGAAATGGATGCTTTGCATGGGGTGGAAATCCGAAGAAGATGATTGGCTCGAGGCTTCATCCGGAAGCGTAACTGAGAATGAAGGAGGTCGAAGGAGGGAAAAATGATTGAATGAGTTATTGGCATGGGAGGAGATACTCTTGATATGCTCCAATTCCCGTATTTCTGTTAAGGAAATCGATTGAAGGTGAAACGGATGAAAGCGAAAGCGTTGGAGAATTAAAATGTTTAAAAGAATCTCCTTGAAACACCATTTCATCTCGAGTATGGATTTAAGATTCAAATTTCGGTCTAACCTATACATGTGGCGGCCAAATATTGTTGCCAAGAAACATTTTATGTAACTAAGAACAACAAAAGATTACAAAGAGTCTGCAGAAGCAAATGCTGACAAACCTTCTAGTAAAATAATCTGTAATTTTTTTTTAGGAAACCGGGACTAGCCACGGTAGTTACCTTTACGGAGTCACCCGCAAGTGCACATAAGTGCGATATTCCACAGAGGAAAAATCATCCCGGTCAAGGCGAATGATTTTTCCTCTGTGGAATATCGAAAATAATCTGTATTAAGTGATGCTGTTCTTGATTTAACGACCTACTGTATGTCTTCTTCTTGCGTAAGTCATAGATGATTTCATGGCTTCAAGATTAAATTATGTAGATGTAAAATCTCCTTCTCACTCAGAGATTCAACCCGAAGGTTGGTTTGGATAGTTGAAGGTAGAGCTCAACCCGGACTAAGCCACAGGCGTGTGAATCTCACACATTCAGGGTAGGGGGGCCAGTTCCTTTCCCTGGGCCAGCGAGGAATTTTTTGCTCTGGGGCGTTCAAAGGCTTCACCCGGATTTGAACCCGGGACCCTTCGATCAGTAGCCATGCGCTCTACCCACTAGGCCACCACGAGCCCTAAAATCTCCTTATATGTGTGAAAATGATATTTTACTCATGATAAATTATCTCTTCGTTTAATGTAATGTTGTGCTATTTTAGGATTTATATTTCGAGCTAAGTTATCATTGCGTTTGGCTTTTCCATATGAAAACGCTTTTATCGTGTGGAATAGTTTTAAAAAGGTTTACGCTATTCAAATTATATCAGTATTTGCGTTATTAATTATGTGTATATTAAATGTATTAATGAATATTTCAAAAGTAACTAAGTCAAAACGTCAAAAAGTGCTCAAGTAATTTGATATTCTTCCCCGAAGTGCCATGCCATTACTTATTCTAAAATATTTTGTCCACACGTTAGTATTTATGTCAGCATTTTAATATCTTCAACTATGATTTAATTAGGATCATTTTACTTATTGTACCTAATAACTGCTATCCGATAGGGCAAACCTGGATCGAGTCTTTCACATGTTGGGATAACCATGACATACGCATTACGCTAAACCAATATTATTAGCACCCTTGGAGGAAATGAGTTACTACCATAGAGTTTAATGGCTCAGTGTGCCCACTATAAATTTTTCCTGACTTACTGAGGATTTTTTTTCAATTATTATGATAATATGTTTCAATTTTTAGTTTGTTCTTCGTGTATCTTTTGTCTTCAGACATATATAGTTAGCTTTTCAACAAAAAGTAGTTATTTATTATATATATATATATATATATATATATATATATATATATATATATATACAGTATGCCAAGAGGGTGGCCGATAAAAAATATACACACGAAAAAAAGAACACTTACACATAAAAATTTTCGATATTTCGGTGAAGTCTAGCTCCACCTTTCTCAAGGTTTAAGGTAGGAATGAAGAAAAGGAGAGAGATTGAGGTATGGGAGGGGAAAGAGGGGGAGACGAAGGTGTAAGAGGGGAAGGAGGGGAAAGAGGGAGAGAGGAAGGTGTAGGAGGGGAAGGAGGGGAAAGACGAAGAGCGGGGAGAGGGCGTGGAGGAAGCAGGGAGAGATGAGATGAGGGGGAGGGAGAAACTAGTGTGATTTATTGAGTCCGGGGGGCGAGAAAGCCTGGTGGATTAAAATACAAGAAGATTCAAGATCTTTGAGCTGAAGGGGAGAGGAAGAAGGGGGAAGGGAAGCAAGTAGACCGACTTTAAAAGTGTTATTGAAAGTGGAGTTGTGGGAGGAGACGTGAATGGCGACAGGGAGAGAAACAGAGAGGGAGGGGCAATCGTTACAAGACGAGCGGTGCCCATTCATTCTAATATTGAGAGGAGTGGTGGATAAGCCAATATAGAAAGAAGGGCAGTATTGGCAGAGGAGGATGTAGACAATGTTAGGCGTGGTGCAGGAGGGTGAGAGGACAGAAGGGAGGGGAAAAGCGAGGAACTTGTCCGGCAAGGGCTGGGTGATGAGGATGGGGCAAGTTTTACATCGCGGGCGGTTGCAAGGGGTGGGAAGGGATTTGGTGGGTTTGAGTGATTTGGACAGGGGTTTGGTAATATTGAAAATGGCGGATAGATTGGGGGGGCGTCTGAAGCTGAGAGAGGGACATTGGGGGAATATTTTAGAAGTGGTTAGGTTGTCCGACAGGATAGGGTAGAGGTTTTTAATAATACGCCTAATAGAGTCCACACCTGGGAAGTAGGTGGTACAGAGGGAGATATTGTTTTGGGAAATGCTATTAGTAGGAGGCAGTTTGGGGGAGTGTGGTTTTTTGAGGATTTTTTTATTGAGAAGTTGCTCTGGATAGCCTCTGCGAAGAAGAGATTGATGGAGGTTAGTAAGGAATTTATCAAGGGAGTCAGGGTTGTTGCAAATTCGGTGGCCCCGAATAGAAAGGGAGTAGGGGAGGGAACGTTTAGTATGGGAGGGGTGGCAGCTGTTATAATGGAGGTATTGTTGTTGGTTGGTGGGCTTGATATGCACGGAAGTGCTAAATTTGCGGTCAGAGAGGGAGACGTATACGTCCAGAAAGACGACGTTAGAGGCAGAGATGTTAGAAGTAAAGGAGAGGGGAGAGGAGGCGTTGAGGGAGGAAATAAAAGAGTTGAGAGAATGAATACCATGTGGCCATAAAAGGAAGATGTCGTCAATGTAACGAAGCCAGAGAAGAGGTTTTAGTGAGCATGAAGATAGAAAAGATTGTTCAAAAAGTCCAAGGAAAAGGTTGGCGTAGGAAGGACTGAAGCGACTACCCATAGCGCATCCTTTAATTTGAAGAAAGAATTTGTTATTGAAAGAGAAAGCGTTGTGGGTTAGGATGAAATTGGAAAGATCAAGAAGGAACTCAGAGCTGGGAATATGAGGAGCAGGGCGTTTAGTGATGAAATGGCGGATGGCAGAAAGTCCTTCAGAATGAGGAATGTTGGTATATAGGGAAGTGACATCAATAGTGGCCATTAAGATATCACAGTTAGAGGGGAGTGGAGTAGAATGGAGGCGTTCAAGAAAATGATAAGTGTCTTTGATAAAGGAGGGCAGGGAGTGGACAATGGGTTGTAGGTAGTAGTCAACAAATGCGGACATGCGTTCGGTGGGTGAGTTATAAGAGGAGACAATGGGGCGGCCAGGGTTGTCAGGTTTGTGGATTTTGGGTAGAATATAGAAGTTTGGGGTGCGTGGGTGTGACGGAGAAAGAAGGGTGATATCTTGTTTAGACAGGCCTTCATCAGGGCCTTTGATTTGAAGGAAGGAGATTATTTCATCCAAAAATTCAGGATTAGGGTCATGGGACAAAGGCTGATATGAGGAAGTGTCAGAAAGTTGTCGGTTGGCTTCATCGAGGTAGTCAGAAGAGTTGAGGATGACTACTGTGGAGCCTTTGTCAGAAGGAGTGATGGCAATATCTGGATTTAGAGTAAGTTTTCTGAGGGCCGAGATTTCAGAAGGAGATAGATTGGGTTTTGGTTTAAGGGAGTTGAAAAAAGATGGCTCAGAGAGTTTTGATAGGAGAAGGTTGGTGAAGATTTCAAGGGGGTGATTGGAAAGAAGTGGTTTTGGTTCATGTGAAGAAGGAGGTTTGAATTTGGAGAGAGCGGTGTGGGGGGGGGAGGTGGGAGACGGAGGAGTGGGACGCGTTTCCCAGAAAAATTTCCATTTCAGTCGTCGGCAGAAAAGAAGGGCGTCAGAGAGGATTTTAACAGGGTTTATTTTAGGGGTAGGTGAAAAACTAAGGCCTTTGGAAAGAAGAGATAATTGTTCAGGGGAAAGAGAAGTAGAAGAGAGGTTAACAACCGCTTTTTCTACTACCGCTAGTCCAGCCGACGACTGAGCTGGGAGGGTGGGGGCAGCGGAAGGAGATTCGCTTCTAGGAAGGACGCGCTTTGGGAAATCCACTGACGTATCTCTTATCCCATATGCTTCTTCACGCCTTTCTCCTCTCCTAATACTTAGTCCGTCATGCCTTCCACCGATCTTGTCATGTCTTGGCTGCACACTATAAAAAAACTTTCTTTTAAATTGGCGCAATACACGTGCCACTCCGAGTTTCTCTCCTCTTGCTTATCCCTTGGCATCTTTCCAAACGGACTTACTATCAAACTCCCCCTAACCGGCCTCCCTCCTTCTTTACGTCCGTTCTTCCACACGTACTCTTATCAGCTTTCCTTTAATTTCTGTCATACGGTCCTCTTACGTTATCAAGCTCTTGTACACCAGTACTATGCTGATATTCATTCCCTTATCAAAATTGTCAAGCTGTGCAGCCCACATTCGCTCTCCAGTATCCAACGTTCACTCCACTCTGCGCTTCGCGTTCTTGCCTCCAAGCGCTTAAAAGCCCAGCGTAAACTCTCTTCACTAATCCTTTCCTTTTTCTGCCGAGGCCTCTCTCTTCCCGTGCACATGGCGACATCCCCCCCTCCCCCACCTCCATTGTACTTGTCCAAACCTGACCTTGCTACGTGCTTCAACCTGGCTACCCCGCCTCCTCCTACGTCAGTGGATTTCCCAAAGCGCGTCCTTCCTAGAAGCGAATCTCCTTCCGCTGCCCCCACCCTCCCAGCTCAGTCGTCGGCTGGACTAGCGGTAGTAGAAAAAGCGGTTGTTAACCTCTCTTCTACTTCTCTTTCCCCTGAACAATTATCTCTTCTTTCCAAAGGCCTTAGTTTTTCACCTACCCCTAAAATAAACCCTGTTAAAATCCTCTCTGACGCCCTTCTTTTCTGCCGACGACTGAAATGGAAATTTTTCTGGGAAACGCGTCCCACTCCTCCGTCTCCCACCTCCCCCCCCACACCGCTCTCTCCAAATTCAAACCTCCTTCTTCACATGAACCAAAACCACTTCTTTCCAATCACCCCCTTGAAATCTTCACCAACCTTCTCCTATCAAAACTCTCTGAGCCATCTTTTTTCAACTCCCTTAAACCAAAACCCAATCTATCTCCTTCTGAAATCTCGGCCCTCAGAAAACTTACTCTAAATCCAGATATTGCCATCACTCCTTCTGACAAAGGCTCCATAGTAGTCATCCTCAACTCTTCTGACTACCTCGATGAAGCCAACCGACAACTTTCTGACACTTCCTCATATCAGCCTTTGTCCCATGACCCTAATCCTGAATTTTTGGATGAAATAATCTCCTTCCTTCAAATCAAAGGCCCTGATGAAGGCCTGTCTAAACAAGATATCACCCTTCTTTCTCCGTCACACCCACGCACCCCAAACTTCTATATTCTACCCAAAATCCACAAACCTGACAACCCTGGCCGCCCCATTGTCTCCTCTTATAACTCACCCACCGAACGCATGTCCGCATTTGTTGACTACTACCTACAACCCATTGTCCACTCCCTGCCCTCCTTTATCAAAGACACTTATCATTTTCTTGAACGCCTCCATTCTACTCCACTCCCCTCTAACTGTGATATCTTAATGGCCACTATTGATGTCACTTCCCTATATACCAACATTCCTCATTCTGAAGGACTTTCTGCCATCCGCCATTTCATCACTAAACGCCCTGCTCCTCATATTCCCAGCTCTGAGTTCCTTCTTGATCTTTCCAATTTCATCCTAACCCACAACGCTTTCTCTTTCAATAACAAATTCTTTCTTCAAATTAAAGGATGCGCTATGGGTAGTCGCTTCAGTCCTTCCTACGCCAACCTTTTCCTTGGACTTTTTGAACAATCTTTTCTATCTTCATGCTCACTAAAACCTCTTCTCTGGCTTCGTTACATTGACGACATCTTCCTTTTATGGCCACATGGTATTCATTCTCTCAACTCTTTTATTTCCTCCCTCAACGCCTCCTCTCCCCTCTCCTTTACTTCTAACATCTCTGCCTCTAACGTCGTCTTTCTGGACGTATACGTCTCCCTCTCTGACCGCAAATTTAGCACTTCCGTGCATATCAAGCCCACCAACCAACAACAATACCTCCATTATAACAGCTGCCACCCCTCCCATACTAAACGTTCCCTCCCCTACTCCCTTTCTATTCGGGGCCACCGAATTTGCAACAACCCTGACTCCCTTGATAAATTCCTTACTAACCTCCATCAATCTCTTCTTCGCAGAGGCTATCCAGAGCAACTTCTCAATAAAAAAATCCTCAAAAAACCACACTCCCCCAAACTGCCTCCTACTAATAGCATTTCCCAAAACAATATCTCCCTCTGTACCACCTACTTCCCAGGTGTGGACTCTATTAGGCGTATTATTAAAAACCTCTACCCTATCCTGTCGGACAACCTAACCACTTCTAAAATATTCCCCCAATGTCCCTCTCTCAGCTTCAGACGCCCCCCCAATCTATCCGCCATTTTCAATATTACCAAACCCCTGTCCAAATCACTCAAACCCACCAAATCCCTTCCCACCCCTTGCAACCGCCCGCGATGTAAAACTTGCCCCATCCTCATCACCCAGCCCTTGCCGGACAAGTTCCTCGCTTTTCCCCTCCCTTCTGTCCTCTCACCCTCCTGCACCACGCCTAACATTGTCTACATCCTCCTCTGCCAATACTGCCCTTCTTTCTATATTGGCTTATCCACCACTCCTCTCAATATTAGAATGAATGGGCACCGCTCGTCTTGTAACGATTGCCCCTCCCTCTCTGTTTCTCTCCCTGTCGCCATTCACGTCTCCTCCCACAACTCCACTTTCAATAACACTTTTAAAGTCGGTCTACTTGCTTCCCTTCCCCCTTCTTCCTCTCCCCTTCAGCTCAAAGATCTTGAATCTTCTTGTATTTTAATCCACCAGGCTTTCTCGCCCCCCGGACTCAATAAATCACACTAGTTTCTCCCTCCCCCTCATCTCATCTCTCCCTGCTTCCTCCACGCCCTCTCCCCGCTCTTCGTCTTTCCCCTCCTTCCCCTCCTACACCTTCCTCTCTCCCTCTTTCCCCTCCTTCCCCTCTTACACCTTCGTCTCCCCCTCTTTCCCCTCCCATACCTCAATCTCTCTCCTTTTCTTCATTCCTACCTTAAACCTTGAGAAAGGTGGAGCTAGACTTCACCGAAATATCGAAAATTTTTATGTGTAAGTGTTCTTTTTTTCGTGTGTATATTTTTTATCGGCCACCCTCTTGGCATACTGTATATTTATCACCCGAGTGATTTTCCTGGAAGTTTTATATCGTTGCGTCCTGCAATCCTTCTGTGTGTTCTTCTGTCTACGAGCTGCGTCTTCGGTTCCGGTTCTACGTTCCTGTGGTTCCTGTCCTGTGAGTCGCATCCATCTTTCTCAGTGTCCTATCCCTCCCTCACCACTGTGATATCTTATCTCATTTCCTATCTTATCTCTTATCCCATATGCTTCTTCACGCCTTTCTCCTCTCCTAATACTTAGTCCGTCATGCCTTCCACCGATCTTGTCATGTCTTGGCTGCACACTATAAAAAAACTTTCTTTTAAATTGGCGCAATACACGTGCCACTCCGAGTTTCTCTCCTCTTGCTTATCCCTTGGCATCTTTCCAAACGGACTTACTATCAAACTCCCCCTAACCGGCCTCCCTCCTTCTTTACGTCCGTTCTTCCACACGTACTCTTATCAGCTTTCCTTTAATTTCTGTCATACGGTCCTCTTACGTTATCAAGCTCTTGTACACCAGTACTATGCTGATATTCATTCCCTTATCAAAATTGTCAAGCTGTGCAGCCCACATTCGCTCTCCAGTATCCAACGTTCACTCCACTCTGCGCTTCGCGTTCTTGCCTCCAAGCGCTTAAAAGCCCAGCGTAAACTCTCTTCACTAATCCTTTCCTTTTTCTGCCGAGGCCTCTCTCTTCCCGTGCACATGGCGACATCCCCCCCTCCCCCACCTCCATTGTACTTGTCCAAACCTGACCTTGCTACGTGCTTCAACCTGGCTACCCCGCCTCCTCCTACGTCAGTGGATTTCCCAAAGCGCGTCCTTCCTAGAAGCGAATCTCCTTCCGCTGCCCCCACCCTCCCAGCTCAGTCGTCGGCTGGACTAGCGGTAGTAGAAAAAGCGGTTGTTAACCTCTCTTCTACTTCTCTTTCCCCTGAACAATTATCTCTTCTTTCCAAAGGCCTTAGTTTTTCACCTACCCCTAAAATAAACCCTGTTAAAATCCTCTCTGACGCCCTTCTTTTCTGCCGACGACTGAAATGGAAATTTTTCTGGGAAACGCGTCCCACTCCTCCGTCTCCCACCTCCCCCCCCCACACCGCTCTCTCCAAATTCAAACCTCCTTCTTCACATGAACCAAAACCACTTCTTTCCAATCACCCCCTTGAAATCTTCACCAACCTTCTCCTATCAAAACTCTCTGAGCCATCTTTTTTCAACTCCCTTAAACCAAAACCCAATCTATCTCCTTCTGAAATCTCGGCCCTCAGAAAACTTACTCTAAATCCAGATATTGCCATCACTCCTTCTGACAAAGGCTCCACAGTAGTCATCCTCAACTCTTCTGACTACCTCGATGAAGCCAACCGACAACTTTCTGACACTTCCTCATATCAGCCTTTGTCCCATGACCCTAATCCTGAATTTTTGGATGAAATAATCTCCTTCCTTCAAATCAAAGGCCCTGATGAAGGCCTGTCTAAACAAGATATCACCCTTCTTTCTCCGTCACACCCACGCACCCCAAACTTCTATATTCTACCCAAAATCCACAAACCTGACAACCCTGGCCGCCCCATTGTCTCCTCTTATAACTCACCCACCGAACGCATGTCCGCATTTGTTGACTACTACCTACAACCCATTGTCCACTCCCTGCCCTCCTTTATCAAAGACACTTATCATTTTCTTGAACGCCTCCATTCTACTCCACTCCCCTCTAACTGTGATATCTTAATGGCCACTATTGATGTCACTTCCCTATATACCAACATTCCTCATTCTGAAGGACTTTCTGCCATCCGCCATTTCATCACTAAACGCCCTGCTCCTCATATTCCCAGCTCTGAGTTCCTTCTTGATCTTTCCAATTTCATCCTAACCCACAACGCTTTCTCTTTCAATAACAAATTCTTTCTTCAAATTAAAGGATGCGCTATGGGTAGTCGCTTCAGTCCTTCCTACGCCAACCTTTTCCTTGGACTTTTTGAACAATCTTTTCTATCTTCATGCTCACTAAAACCTCTTCTCTGGCTTCGTTACATTGACGACATCTTCCTTTTATGGCCACATGGTATTCATTCTCTCAACTCTTTTATTTCCTCCCTCAACGCCTCCTCTCCCCTCTCCTTTACTTCTAACATCTCTGCCTCTAACGTCGTCTTTCTGGACGTATACGTCTCCCTCTCTGACCGCAAATTTAGCACTTCCGTGCATATCAAGCCCACCAACCAACAACAATACCTCCATTATAACAGCTGCCACCCCTCCCATACTAAACGTTCCCTCCCCTACTCCCTTTCTATTCGGGGCCACCGAATTTGCAACAACCCTGACTCCCTTGATAAATTCCTTACTAACCTCCATCAATCTCTTCTTCGCAGAGGCTATCCAGAGCAACTTCTCAATAAAAAAATCCTCAAAAAACCACACTCCCCCAAACTGCCTCCTACTAATAGCATTTCCCAAAACAATATCTCCCTCTGTACCACCTACTTCCCAGGTGTGGACTCTATTAGGCGTATTATTAAAAACCTCTACCCTATCCTGTCGGACAACCTAACCACTTCTAAAATATTCCCCCAATGTCCCTCTCTCAGCTTCAGACGCCCCCCCAATCTATCCGCCATTTTCAATATTACCAAACCCCTGTCCAAATCACTCAAACCCACCAAATCCCTTCCCACCCCTTGCAACCGCCCGCGATGTAAAACTTGCCCCATCCTCATCACCCAGCCCTTGCCGGACAAGTTCCTCGCTTTTCCCCTCCCTTCTGTCCTCTCACCCTCCTGCACCACGCCTAACATTGTCTACATCCTCCTCTGCCAATACTGCCCTTCTTTCTATATTGGCTTATCCACCACTCCTCTCAATATTAGAATGAATGGGCACCGCTCGTCTTGTAACGATTGCCCCTCCCTCTCTGTTTCTCTCCCTGTCGCCATTCACGTCTCCTCCCACAACTCCACTTTCAATAACACTTTTAAAGTCGGTCTACTTGCTTCCCTTCCCCCTTCTTCCTCTCCCCTTCAGCTCAAAGATCTTGAATCTTCTTGTATTTTAATCCACCAGGCTTTCTCGCCCCCCGGACTCAATAAATCACACTAGTTTCTCCCTCCCCCTCATCTCATCTCTCCCTGCTTCCTCCACGCCCTCTCCCCGCTCTTCGTCTTTCCCCTCCTTCCCCTCCTACACCTTCCTCTCTCCCTCTTTCCCCTCCTTCCCCTCTTACACCTTCGTCTCCCCCTCTTTCCCCTCCCATACCTCAATCTCTCTCCTTTTCTTCATTCCTACCTTAAACCTTGAGAAAGGTGGAGCTAGACTTCACCGAAATATCGAAAATTTTTATGTGTAAGTGTTCTTTTTTTCGTGTGTATATTTTTTATCGGCCACCCTCTTGGCATACTGTATATATATATATATATATATATATATATATATATATATAATAAATAACTACTTTTTGTTGAAAAGCTAACTATATATGTCTGAAGACAAAAGATACACGAAGAACAAACTAAAAATTGAAACATATTATCATAATAATTGAAAAAAAATCCTCAGTAAGTCAGGAAAAATTTATAGTGGGCACACTGAGCCATTAAACTCTATGGTAGTAACTCATTTCCTCCAAGGGTGCTAATAATATTGGTTTAGCGTAATGCGTATGTCATGGTTATCCCAACATGTGAAAGACTCGATCCAGGTTTGCCCTATCGGATAGCAGTTATTAGGTACAATAAGTAAAATGATCCTAATTAAATCATAGTTGAAGATATTAAAATGCTGACATAAATACTAACGTGTGGACAAAATATTTTAGAATAAGTAATGGCATGGCACTTCGGGGAAGAATATCAAATTACTTGAGCACTTTTTGACGTTTTGACTTAGTTACTTTTGAAATATTCATTAATACATTTAATATACACATAATTAATAACGCAAATACTGATATAATTTGAATAGCGTAAACCTTTTTAAAACTATTCCACACGATAAAAGCGTTTTCATATGGAAAAGCCAAACGCAATGATAACTTAGCTCGAAATATAAATCCTAAAATAGCACAACATTACATTAAACGAAGAGATAATTTATCATGAGTAAAATATCATTTTCACACATATAAGGAGATTTTAGGGCTCGTGGTGGCCTAGTGGGTAGAGCGCATGGCTACTGATCGAAGGGTCCCGGGTTCAAATCCGGGTGAAGCCTTTGAACGCCCCAGAGCAAAAAATTCCTCGCTGGCCCAGGGAAAGGAACTGGCCCCCCTACCCTGAATGTGTGAGATTCACACGCCTGTGGCTTAGTCCGGGTTGAGCTCTACCTTCAACTATCCAAACCAACCTTCGGGTTGAATCTCTGAGTGAGAAGGAGATTTTACATCTACATAATTTAATCTTGAAGCCATGAAATCATCTATGACTTACGCAAGAAGAAGACATACAGTAGGTCGTTAAATCAAGAACAGCATCACTTAATACAGATTATTTTCGATATTCCACAGAGGAAAAATCATTCGCCTTGACCGGGATGATTTTTCCTCTGTGGAATATCGCACTTATGTGCACTTGCGGGTGACTCCGTAAAGGTAACTACCGTGGCTAGTCCCGGTTTCCTAAAAAAAAATTACAGATTATTTTACTAGAAGGTTTGTCAGCATTTGCTTCTGCAGACTCTTTGTAATCTTTTGTTGTTCTTAGTTACATAAAATGTTTCTTGGCAACAATATTTGGCCGCCACATGTATAGGTTAGACCGAAATTTGAATCTTAAATCCATACTCGAGATGAAATGGTGTTTCAAGGAGATTCTTTTAAACATTTTAATTCTCCAACGCTTTCGCTTTCATCCGTTTCACCTTCAATCGATTTCCTTAACAGCAATACGGGAATTGGAGCATATCAAGAGTATCTCCTCCCATGCCAATAACTCATTCAATCATTTTTCCCTCCTTCGACCTCCTTCATTCTCAGTTACGCTTCCGGATGAAGCCTCGAGCCAATCATCTTCTTCGGATTTCCACCCCATGCAAAGCATCCATTTCAACATTGAGAATTCCTCGTAATTCCAATAGAATTTCTTTCTTTATTTCGGTACAATACAAAAGGGAAGAATAGGGGTTACCTTGCCCACCGGGGATTTGAGGACAACCATTGTTCAGAATATCCTCCTTGTAAAGTTATAGTTACTCATTTTCATTACATTCAGAATGAGCATTGTAAATCTTAAATTAAAAATTCCACAAACTTTTGACACAGATAAATTTATTTTTTATTAACAAGTCTCAATCATTTAATGCCGCCATTGAAATTACATATTTTGTTTTATGGGAAAAAAGGTACCTATCTGACATTCTATTTTGCCCTCAGGAGTTATAAAGTCTCAGAAAAAAATATGAAAAATCGTTTCTTAATTAAACTAAATTCCTTCTTTCATAATAACTGACTTTGTTTGGGAAATAAAGGCATGTTGGGAGGCAAAACAATGGAAGATAAAATATTAAAAAAAGAAACACAAATGGATACGTCAGCCGTCAACACCAATTATTCTGTGTCATGCAAGCAGAGATCTTGAGCGCAATGGAATGAGGTACAAATGAGTATCCATGTAAGTATGAATGCTGGCAGTTCTTGATGAAAAATTTATTTTGATATTTTCCTGATTTGAAACTTACACTTCATGAGCTATAAAATGCGGAAACCTGTTTCGGTGACGTTCCATATCACTGATCACCAAAACCAACTTTTCAGTAAATTCAAATTTGGACACTCGATGGTGATAATATTTTACCTGTTTTAATAATGATTCTGTTGCACAAGCTGGGTGAACAATTTAAAACGTATAGTGAAAATTCGTTTTAAGTACTAGACAATTTCCTATAAAAAAAGAGCTATAAAAATATAGAGGATATATTCAATCTTTTACATGCTCTGATATATATGTAGTATACGAAGAGTGACTATTCATTTGTTTTGTTGTATCTGGCTAGGAAATGACTCATTTTTAGACTCAAATTATCATGCAAAAATGTCAATATCAAGAGGCGGTCGGTTCATAAGTAGGAGATGTGGCCATTTTGACGGTATATTTATGCTATTAATATGCATACATTTTAAAAATCGATTCGCATGGATAAATTGAAACCCTTTAATTCTTATTTTCATTTCCTTTTCATCCCTCGGAGCAAATATCGATGGCTGATATTCATCGACGCATTGTTGGCGTTCTCCGTTCTCGACTCCATTCGCAGTAAGAGTCATCAGCTCGGTCTACGTAAATAGTCCCCCAAGCCTTATAGCTTCCATTTATTCGTCAATATAGATTCCTTCCCGCAATTTGAACCGTTTTCAGACAAAAACTTTATCTTTCATCCTTGGTTGATAGTTAAGGCAATCGTATTATGCGTTGGCGTTGTCATAACTACGATAATCTTGATTTGTATTCCTTATCTACTATAATAATCACCGAAGTGTATATATATATGTCAGTAACTTTCATATAAGAAATACACGTGAAGCTGAATATTCATTTTCCTGCGGACCTTTTTTTATTTGCAAAATAAAATTAGTCATTGTGGTTTTCTGTTATTGGGAAAAGTACCAATAGAAATAAAAGAAAATATAATTTCATTCCTTCAATCGAATTTTGTTTTCCGATCGAAATTCCGAAATGTTTGCTTGATTTTTCGCAATATTTTAGCGTCTTTGAATTATCGTTCTCATAACGACCGTGCACATTGTTTAAGTCGAGATTCCGTGTATATCCATCAACTCAATGACTCGTTGCTCTAAATTAGTTGTGTAAATGATAATATTTTAAATGATAATTCGAAATTTAATTTGTGCTATTAAATGGTAAAATATTTAGTAAATTTCATCGAAAAATTTGACGTAGTACGCAATCACGCGCAGTGTCATTTTTATCCTTCCCGTTGATATTCAACGGGCACCTTCGCTAGTTTGATAATAAACATTAATACATACGTCAATAAGACGCATGATGAACAGCTTACTACCATTTGCGAAACGTTATCGTGGAATTGAATGTAAGACGTTTATCAACTATATATGCCAAAATTAAAGTCCTTGAGATGAAATTAGCTGTAATATAATTCATTTTTCACTTAAAATGGAATCTTGTTGTGCTGTTCCACAAAAAAAGGCGGGGTATATTGGGCAATATCCAATCTGCATTTCCCACATTAAATGCACTTATTCCTTTCCAAACTCGAATGTATTCTTGTGGAATTTATTCTGCGTGTGGAATGAAAAATTTCGCTTTACGTCTACATATTACATTTTTCGTGTGACTCTGGACATTTACATATATTCAAGTAATGACATTCGTTGAAAGGAGTATATTTCCCAGAAGTTTTAGGAAGTGAATTATTTTACCGGAGGTTCCCTTTTTTAATTGGATTATTTTTTCATATTTCTCGGATGAGTTCACAATTTTGAGACGTGGTTCATCAGCTTTCCCCCCGGTTTTCCTACCCAGTATTTTTTGTTCCCTTCCTTTCTTTACTCGGGCCCTGATTCAATTGATTCTAGTTTTCCACTCATCTCTTTTCTTCTCGTCCACTTCACAATGAATTTCCTTGGAAACCATTTCCTGTAAAAAATATTCGATTTTGGCCAAAGGCGAAATGCAAAGCTATTACGAGTGGACCCACGATGTATATATTGTTAAGTAACCTCGATTTTTAACGAAAAATACTTGAGAAATCACCTACCTTGAAGTGGTTCATGAGTGAACTGGTGATTATGAAACATGCATATGCTTAGTTTACCATCTTCCTTCATAAGGGTAACAAGCTTTCTTTTCATCCGTTTTTATTGATATTTTAGTGTCTCATTGACTTAAATGATTAGGTGTAAGGAACTGCAAACCTTTTACGCAGGATGACAGGCGTATGATCTCTTAATGGTGTCAAAATACGTGTATCTTTGCCAATTATTTTAAATTTTCTTATGCATAGCAAAATCTTTTTAGATCATTTTGGTATGCGTTGTCTTGGACGTTCTAGTGGGAGCGTTTATGATTATTCATTGCGTCTAATAAATATTTATTTAAACTCAGACCCAGCCTTATAGAATTCTTATCAGCTAGAGACTTAATCTCAGATTATAAGAGTGCCCTAGTGACGGTCATTGTATACATTGTCCAACCATAGACATATTTAACACATGGCTGGATAAAGCAACGAGAGATTTCTTCAATTTTTGCATAACCGCTAATTTTATGAATTGTGTTAGTTCACAACTAAATATTTCTGCAGCAACTTGTTTCGCCAAATATGGTTGAATGAGGGCAAGAAAGAAAGTTGTGGAATATGATGATTCTATTTCATGGATTATTTTTTGAGAAATTAATAGTAGCTTTTTTATTTTGATAAGAAAATCATTAAGCTTTTTTAGATTTTACCAATATGTAAAACGTTTGCATTTGCAGCAGCAACATCTTCCTCGTGACAGGTTCACAGATTAAAGCGTGGTAGTGTACAGAAAACACCGCAAACTTAATAATTTATTTATTAATGAATTTGTTGTTTTTTTTTAATTTTCGAGACTTCGTTTAAAATTCACTCTTACCTATAGATCTATCGTCAAAACCCATATGTTATACTTTACTTAACTCTGACAGTATCAAACATAATAATTATCAATTATAAATTTTGTAAACCTTAAATTTTTGCCTTGATTCATTGCTTTGCGTGTTGTATAAATTTTAGAACGTTGTTAGTGCTAATATTTTCCGTGGAAATTCGTCTAAACTCTGTTTAAGGTAATAATGAAGAATATCTTATTAATCTATTTAGAAATAATTACTTGAAAGATGTTTTTATGTAAGAGGCTACTGAACTTCCCCAACTTTCATTGCATTAAAAAATGAGCTATGCATAAGGGGAATTATATCATGTAGTCTTAATATTTTGAGTTTCTGCGGTGTGAAAGCATTACTGATTTTATTTAATTATTGTATATTTTGACGTTATGAAGTTCACCTCCACAAGCTCTTAATGACCGTCGCGGTGTGGGATTCTGGGATTTAATTTTGGATTTCCTAATATATTACATAATAATGGGCAATACCTACTTTTGTCAAATCTATCAATGCATTGCGTAATGTTTCTAAAAATGTATCAAATACTGACATCCTACTACTTATACAATACGCAATGTACTGTTGTGAAGCAAACAGCATCCCAGCATAAGTGACTTTGGGGTGATGATTGCATCCTTTAGGTTATGCAATGTTTGTTACTTGTACGTAAAACACGCTGTGAGTCTTAAAAGCTCAGGCGTTTTCAAGATATATCAACTCACGCTGCTTTTTCGTTTACAAATGAAATCCAATTAGCGATGAGGAGGAAAGGAAATGTCTTTTCCATGAGAAGCCCTTATTTATCCCAAAAGACCTTAAAAAAAATCCTGCCTTTCAATTGCTCTTTGTTTTGAATACCCCTTGCCGGATGATAAAATTTGTTCTTCAATATACATATTAAATTTCATTCGGTGAGTGACCACTTATTGATGGTCTAGCGTTTATAAAAGGAAGAATTGCGGAAAAATGGGCAGAATCAGAACCAAAAAGTTTAGGTATTGGTTTTTACAGAAAGATTTCGTAAAACACAGAGCTGCCAATAACATTTATCATACAGGTGCATTTATTTTATTTTTAGTTTGCATTTCAGCCATTACAAAACGTTTTTACAATATTTTTTTAAATCATTGCAAAGGTACCGTAGTTAAACTGAATATATGAATTACTTGATTGGGATAAGTATAACTTTATTGTGAGAGAAAGTAATAAACTCGATGGTTTCAGGCTTAACTTTGTGAAAATCAATTCTAAAGAATTCAAAAAGATATGGTACTTTTTTCACAGATTTTTATTTCAAGTCGACCGGTTTCGTCGCATAGGCGACGTCACCAGGCGACATCATCATTGATCTGATGATGTCGCCTATGCGACGAAACCGGTCGACTTGAAATAAAAATCTGTGAAAAAAGTACCATATCTTTTTGAATTCTTTAGAGAAAGTAATGTTGCTGCCAATCATTCTTTAATTCCACAGATTGAGACTTTGGAATAGAGTAGACCTCTTCCTTAATGTTTGATCCCCGTTTAGATGGCTTTGGTGGTAAATATACATTGCCAACATTTTAGATCAATGATGAAATGATGATTGTGGATAATCTGTTGAATTCGAGGATTAATGACTAACATTGTGCAGCTGAGGTTACGGGAAAGCAGGCACTGAATGTGGCACTATATTTGTTATCAATTCATGGAGCCTTACCCGTTTTAAAAACGTGCTAAGACTCTTGAGACTCCAAACACTAGAAAAATGCCCGTTCTCTGGGAGTTAAAATGCAAACAAATATGGGAATTAACTGAAAAAAGTATTAAATTGGCTCCCAGATAAATTTTGTTTAGATCCCTAGTAAAAATACTCGTCATTTTTGCCTAAAACAGTTGGACTTATAATTCCCCATAGTTCAATAAAATTACCAATTATGCTTAATTATTTGTGAGTGTAGAATGCTTTGTTATTATCCTACCGTCTTATTTTACTTTGACCCATGGTATAATAGGTAGCAAAATTAATATTTCTTATTGCGGCATTGAGATATAACTGTTTTGTCTTTTGTACTGGAAAATGATGCAAAACTTATAATTAATCTTACTTGATTGTTTTCCATAATTAATATGAATTATGTTTGGTCAATGTAGAACTTAGAGTTCATAATTTCTGAAGGAACATCATCATTATCAATATCCGCATCGTATTAAATAAAAATTTGTTTCGATTTCCGGGCCCTAGAGAAAACGGTTTCCATTTCACAGCTGTGCAACTACTTCAAAGTGCAGGCAGTCATGAAATTTACAAGTGGAACGGCGTCCCCTTCGTTCTCTTGAGCATCTTGGTATTTAGGAATGAATAGAAATAACGCGATATACTCGGAGGGCGCCTGTGATTCATATATAATATATGAATATATATTTTATGTATTTTTTTCATCCAATTTTCTCCTTCATTCCCGTTGATCCTCATCGATTGGAGAATCATTCTCGGCTCACTTCATGCGCCGCCAACCCAATCCACTCCCATCATCGTCCTCGTCCTTCATCGCCCCACCCTCCGTTCTTGCCTCCCTGCTGGCCCCCTTTCATTTCCTCCTACCCTCTACATCCGCCCTTTTCCGTTACATCTCCCGCCATACCTCCTCCCCATCCTATCTCCATATTACTTCATTCGCCAAAGACTCTCATCCTTCTCTGGTCCCTCGTCTGGTCTCCGTTTCATCATTTCATCCTTTTCAAATTTCTCTCTCTTGCTTTATTCGTGAGTATCTCATCTTCTTCTCCCACAGGTCTGCAGCCCAGTGTGGGCCTTGGCTTCCTCAGTTATATGCCCCCATTCGGCTATCCTTTTTGCTTTTTCTCTCCATCTTCCAATCCCCATTGTCTTCAGGTTCTCTTCAACATCTTGCAGCCATCTTTTGCGTGGTCTTCCTTTCCTCCAACTTCCTTTCATCTTGCTATTTATTAACATTTTGGCATTCTATACTCTGCCATCCTTTCAACATGGCCCAATCATGATAGTCGCAATGACGTCGAGAGCCTAACTATATCCTTCTCTTCCAATATTTCATTTATTTCATAGTTCATTCTAATTTTCCACGTTTCTCCTTTTTTTACTGGGCCATAGATTCTCCTTATTATTTTCCTTTCACGTATTCTTAATGTTTCTTCATCTTGTTTGGATAGGACCCATGTCTCAGCTCCATATGTAATTACTGGTCTTATCAATATTTTATAAATTTTCAATTTAGTGTTCATGGACAGAAGAGTTGACTTGAGAAGGGGTAAATTTACCAAATAGGTCTTGTTACTTTGCATTACCCTTTGATTTATCTTCTCAGAGATCTTATTTTCATAATTTACTATTACTCTAAGGTAATTACATTTTCTGACGCCCTTAAAAATCGTAATTCCCAATAATTAGGTTTTGTAGCTCTCTTTTTTCCTGTGAAGAAGACATTTTAAAGTATTTGGTATTATCTTAATTTACTTTGAGGCCCATTCTTTACCCAATATCTTCATTGATAGCAAACATTTATTTAAGATCCTTCACACTTCTTGCTATCAGAGCTATATTATCAGCATATGCAAAGTCTTGTTTGGATTTATAAACAATAGTTCCCCTCAATTTCAATTCTTTCATTTATTTGTGCTAAACCAAGTTAAATAGCACTGCAGAGAGAGCATCTTCTTGTCTTCCCCCTGAGGTTACTTCAAGAGCGCTGCTTGTTCTATCCAAAACAAAGGCTTTTCATTGGGCTATTTCAGTGTTATCTCAACCAAATTAACCAGCTTTTGTGGACTACCATAAAATTTCAGAGCATGGATCATTTATCTCCTATTCAAACTGTCAAAAGCTTGACGAAAGTCAATGATGAGTATATGCAAATCAACGTTGTATTTGTAGCACTTCTCCATTGTTTGTCTCACTGCGAATATCTGATCAATGGCGCTTCTTCCACATCTAAAGCCACACTGATACTATTCTAGAATGCCTTCGGCATAGATACTTATTCGTATCACGAGAGTACTATTGAAGATTTTATATGCTACTTTCAGTAACATACTAGTGGGTGCTCTTCGATTTCTGAGGATACGAGAGGATATTAAACAGTTCGTTGAAGTATTCTGCCCATCTTACTATTATCTGATACTCCTCCCCTATGACATCGCCATTTTTGTTTTCACATGATAGTTTTGGGTGATATCCTTAGCTCATGTGCTTTACTGTTTGATAGAACTTATTACTTTCATTTTCATTGCTGAGCTGCTCTACAGTTTCTATTATATTTCTCAAATGCTCCTTTCTAGTCTCCCTTTGAAGCATTATGTATCTGTTCTTATTTTTCTCGTCTATTGCAGCTTTACATTCACCTTAGAACCATTCTGCATTCCTTTTTAGTTTAACTTTGCCAATTGTATCATTTGCTGTTGATAAGAGAGCTTTTTTAATTCTTATCCATTTCTTTTCAACAGGATATTCCTCTCTCTCTCTCTTTCCCTCCACATTCCCAGCTAACTGTCTACTTAAATCTTCTTTGTATTTAGCGGCTTGCACAGGATCCCTTAAAATTTTGAAGTTCCATTTCTGTCTTCTAGGGCCATTAGCATTCACCAAGGCAGCCAGACTATCTCTAAAATTTACTTTCACTGAGTAGTGATCAGAGTCACAGTTTGGTCCTCCTGTCGATCTTACATCTGATATGGAGGTTGAATAATTCCTAGAAAAAAGCACATAATCTATTTGGTTCACAATTCCAGTTCCTGGCATTTTAAAGATACCTTTATGAATACGTTTATGTTATAAACATGTGCTTTTAATAATTAGGTTGCGTGACAAAGCTAACTGGCAAGGTAGTCTTCCGTTTTCACTTGTTTCATCATACAGGGAGTACTTTCCAGCTATATTGTGTAAAAAAAACTTCCTTGTCAATTTTTGCATTGAAGTTTCCAAGAATGAGAAGGCCATGATATTTTTATATTTTCTCGATTTCCTTTTCCAAGTTATCATAGAATGCTTGCTTCTCTTGTTCTGAAATGTCCTCTGTGGGCGCAAGTGCTAATATGTCAATATTTCGAAATTTTCCTCTTAATGTTAGCTTGCATAGTCCCTCCCCTAATGGATCAAATTGTATCACTCTATTCCTTATACTAGAGTTGATCATGAAGCCAGTTCCATATAATCCAGTTCTATGGTTGGGACCACTATACACCACTGTAAACTCTTTCTTGTTAAATCTGCCAGATCCTACCCATCTCACTTCTTGGAGAGCTATTATATCCAAACTGTATTTAAACATTTAATTTGAAATTTCATTCATCATTCCTTGTTTCAGCATGGTTATTACATTCTAAGTTGCTAATTTCCGTATACTCACTGTCCGTGTCCGTTTGGCAGGTCAAAATCTTAGTGATCCATCATGATTCATCCGAGGCATATTTAGAGGTTTCATAGCATATATAGTTTTTACAGGTTAGAGTTGCTCGTCCCACGCCTTACCCCCATCCTGGACGACCGGCATTTGTGTTGAGGGTCTACTCCCCGAGAGAGGTTTGCGTATCAGCGCATAAGAGGCACCCCTCTGCTCTATTGTTGTGAGGCACACTTTGTCTGGCGGTTCAGTCAAGACCTGTCCGGTAAGGGAGGCCCTACCAGTAATTAAACTACCACCGGCATAGCTCTTGGCATCATAACCGCACGCAATCCTCCCCGCCCGGCTCATAAGGTGCATTCGAAAAGGCGGTTCCTCAAGGGGACTCTGAGTGAAATGAACGTTTTATTGCTTACCATATTGTAATGATGATGTGTCAAAATCTCTTTGAATCTCTTTTGTCTATTCAAGATTAAGCATATTGATGTACTTATCAGTGCTCATCTTCTAAGAATTAGTTTAACTTAGACCTCCTGGTTGACTGTTCATAGCCAATTTGATTTCATCTTGGCAATACTTCTTATTCCCTTGGCCAATTTTTTGTTTATTGATTTCGTTTATGGTCTGCATAAAAATAAATAATTCTTGACTCAATGTTAAACATTTTCTGCATAGCGTCATGGCTACATAACGGAATACTCAAATTCAATTGAATGATTTTGAGACTTGGTTAAATACAAAGGCAATGATGGAATGAACGTAGCCACTGGCAGAATACAATAGTTAAATTACGTTTACTAGGCAAAAAGTACATTCCTAGATGTAGCTATACAAAATGGCTTTTGCAGCTACAAGAAGTTTGTGTGCCCAACGTTTAGTATTTAGTCCTATTTTAGACACTTGATTGAAGGCGACTATTTATTTAAAGATATCTTTTATTCCTTTGTATAATGATCAAATATCAAATTATAATTTGTTAGAGTATCATTTAATGAGTTGATTTTTAATTTGCCTAAACCGAATTTTCTCCCTATGAAAAACGTATTTATAAAAAAGCTACTTATACAACTGTATCATGTTCACATTTTTATTCTTAGTTTAAATTTAGATACACTTTCATGCCACCAAGAGCCGCATTTTGCCCGCGGGCTGACGTTTACCCATAATTACAGTGGTGCTGTTCTTTTGGTTCGTTAAAGACCGGCGCACATTTGTCCTCCCGTCTACTGGCTCCCATCCACTTCCTTCTGTTTTGTTAGATTGCGCGCACTACATCGCTCGCCTTCCTCCACTCAAATCAGATTACAGTGGGCTTTTGCTCTCAGTCAGTGCTTTCGATTACTGCGTGATCCAGGCCAGTCTTCAGTGCTACATGGTAACCTACCAGTGCTATCTGTTTTGTACTATTGTTTCCTTATCGGATTTTATATATTGCGACGGAACTCAATCGGAGTTCATCGTCACAGTTGAATTGATAAGAGGCAGTAGACGGAGTCGAGACAAAATGAAATAACAGCCTTTAACTGGGTTTGACTTCAAAAAGAACAATTTTATTTTTTTTAATGTTACAAATCAATTCTGTAGACTAGATACCGTGAATTCATGGTATAGATAGTACGTCTTCAGCAGGATATCCGCAATGTTGCCTTCTCAGCGGTGCGAAGGAAAGAGCCAGTCTGTTCGCGGTAAACTTTGTCAGCGCAGGAGGGGAAGCAGCTGACCCGTGGAGGAGTGGGGAGAGTAGGGGAGGTGCTATCACACTTTGGATTGGTGGGAAGGTTCACAGGTCGACTTGAAAGTGAAAAAAGATGTCAGCACCAGCGCGTACCGAATAAAAGCGCCGTGCTTTCAGAAACCGCGATGACCTGAGCAATCGCGGTGACCAGAGCCAGGTTGCGGCACTTGTCTCTTCCGCTCTCTGGCCCTTTGCGAGACCGCGACAGTCTCCGAGGATTTTCTTGTCTCGAGGTTTTGAGTATGCCAAAAATTGGCACCATATCTCCACGTGTATACTTAGCGTGATGAGAGATTAATTTTGATTTAAATGTCGGTCCGTGAGTTTTGTGCTTCCGAAGGAGACGGACGGACAGAATCCAGTGCACAATACACCGTTTGGGCGCCGTCATCCACTCCGGACCGTCCGTCCGCATCCATCAAATATTCTTGACCCAGCATTCCGGGCTTAGAGGACAGAGGCAAAACGGTGTAGTGTGCGCCAGCTTTAGGCGTAACCAGCTGTTCAGTTAGTCACATATTTTAGGAGAGAGGACGCGGACCGACTCGGGGGGGACAAATAAGCCAATAATATCAGTCGGTATGCTTTATCTTTGACGACCTTTTTGCTAGAATTGCAATTTTGCAAGTCATATTTAGCAGCATTCAACGGTAATAATTGACAGCCTTTGGGTGTTATAACGACCATTTGACCATTTGACAGAAATTGACCATTTGACAGAAATGTTCAATTCATTTTAATGGCGTTCGAGTTTCCGCCATCTTCCGTCAAAGAGTACTACGATTGATGTTAGTATCAGCGCCAATACGTGACCGTATTTACAAAAGGATTTCCAAAATATCGTGAGTTACCCATTGGTTTATTTTTAAATTTGAATACAAAAATATAAATAACCTGCAAAACTACAGAAATATACATCCCCAAGAACGTTATTTATACTTTATTGTAAAGTTATAAAATAACATGGACAGTATGAAAATCAAATTTTGTGAATAACCAAAATTTTGTAATTGCTAAGGTTCCTAACGATTGCATGTCTTTGAGATGAAAGCAAAGAATGACATTGTCAGTATGTGCGATGTTACATGCGAGGATTTCCCTTAACGATTGGTTAACGGCGAGTCCCTAACAAGACACGGAACAACACTACCGGAGGGAGGGTAGTGTCATCATTATGGGTCGTAATAATAGCACCCAAAGCGTGCATTATGTATCGTAAAAAGGGCAGCGAGCGACCTGATGGGCTTAATGGGATAGGGTAAAGGAATGAAGGCTTCATTTTTTATCGAGAGGAGGGAATGTATGGTAGGGGAAAGTGTGGGCAAATCCAAAAAGAGAAGGGGAATTGGAAGGGAGTTGGGTTGTCGGAAACAGTTTTTGGGATGAGACACAAACCTTTCTCGATCCTCACTTTTTCGTTCCCTGGATCCACTTCTACCATCCTTCCCGGCCATTCCTACACCAAATACGTCCCCTAGCCTTGAGAACCTCCCCCAACTGCTCCATATCATTCGGCGCATGCGCAAAAAATATCGCGAAATACAAGGAAAGAGCTCCACATTCCCTATACACCCTCTAACGACGTTCTCCATCCAACGGTGCTGTTAAACTCATTTACGTGCCGCCGGGTGGAGGCGGGGGTGGGGTGCCGCCGAAAAGGTGGAGTCTGGGGGCGGTGGTTATGGCAATTAAGGGTGGAGAATGCGAGGGGCAATGAGGAAAAGAAGTTGAAGGAGGGGAAGAGAGAAAGAAGGGTAGGGCGAAAAAGTAAAAAAATTTTAAGGAAAGGAAAACGGAAATAAATAGGTACCTCGAAAAAGTGTATGGGTGGAGAAAGTCAATACGGAGATAATACAAAAAAGAGGAGGAAGGAAAAGGCGTAAAATACAATCACAATAGAAAAATATGGATAAATTGTTAAAAAAGGTGAAAGTATTTACGGAGACAGAACGTTTACACAGTCATTAGGCAACATTCTTAAAAAAAACTACGTATTATGCAACGTAATGCGTTCAATAATCAAGACCTAACCCAGTAATTTAATGTAAATTCTCTCTTATTATTTGGATTTTGTAACGTGATGAGTTACGTATGATACCTACTCAGTATATTCATAATGACGCAAGGATTCCTTCTCTTTTGCGCTAAGAATATCTATCTTTGTTGCCTTTATTTAATCCTATAAACCCGCTATTTATTGCCTCTATTTGTACCGAAGGTCTCTTGAGATATTCTCTTCAGCTAATTTATTATAACTGTAAGTTCTTCTTTTTTTATATAGGTATCCTGAATATTTAATCTTAACCTTGCTGTGGAAACACGGCCTAAATTTTCAATCGTATAGATTCTTACCAATGCAAAATCCGAGAGTATTTGCATTGGGTCATTATTTTTTATTTTATCTTGAAGTTGGGAAAGTTTATCTTCTGAGAAATAATCTACAACAGACTTGACGGAAGGTATAGTTTACGTGATTTTCAAATTAGAATAAATTTGTCTCTGATACGGCAATCTCTCGGCCATTTGGTTACCCCGCACTGAAACTGAAACGACTATGTATTTTTGTTTTGGTCGTTTATCAGCACTTTTCCTCGCTCAGCGTATTTTGGAGATAAGTCCTCTATTATTGCATCAAATATATAAATTGGTATCAAATAACTGGCTTTGCGTTGCTAAAGATAAGTTTAGTCAGGTTTTCGTGAGTGCATGTCATTAGAAAGTCGGCCACTATGGCCGCGTAGACTGACGTGCCCATCCTTAAGTTTTGACATGGAGTTCATAGATTTTTTTTTCTCGGTAATGAAGCTGGTTAAGTTCTCCCTGGCTTTAGATCATGTCAGGAGCAGCTGCTTGTTCTGTTGCTTTGTCGTTCGTTTGTAAACCCAAATACGATTAATAAACGGACCAGTTCTTGGACACGACATCCGCTCTGAGGCCAATGGAGGAGGAGGCCAATGAAACGTTTGCAAAGGCAACTTTCCTGACCTGGTGTCCTGAAAAAGCTTCACTAGCATTCTGATAATAATTCGTTCTTCTTCGTGTGCGCTTCTCAATGGACGTCTGGTGTAGCATACCTACAGATCAGTGTTTGTTCATTCAAGCAATGAAAAATGCACGAAAACTTTCTGGCTATTGTTAAGTGTTTTAGGGTAGATAATTCGGTGCTTCTCGGTTAGGTAATTACCTAACCCGGTGTGAATCCCGAGTACACCTAACATTTGTTTTCCGCCGGGAAAATTCCAGATCTTACATTTCTGGCTTTTGTTTATAATTGTACTCGAATCTAACTTTCTCTCTGGATCATAATCCGCCATTCAGTACTAGTCATAAAAATGAATCGTTTATGGTTGCTAGAGGGACGTTTTGCACCACAATTTGGTTTTACGTTGAACGATTAGTCTTAGTAATTAAAATGTGAAATAACAAGTTAAGTATTTTACACCTGCATAAAAATATATTTCATCAAATTTATTAAGAAAGATCTTTCTGATGATGTTGAACAAGTTACGAAGATAGTAGTGAGGATTTATTAAAAAATGTTCACTCACTTCACATTATTCTCCAGCATGTTGGGGTAGACCTTACATATCGAGTGGATGCTGTAATTTTTCACTTGATGGATGGCAATTACGTACCGCAACGGGATACTTAAAAAGTTATACTTTAGTTAATTGAATGGGCACCCAGATCCAGAGGCGATATCCGCACATTTACTAAAGGAGCTAGCCCCTGAAATTGCTCTTTCTTCAGAAAACATACTCCACCTCTCTTTGCGTAATTCTTTTATCTGTAGGTGAAGTTTAGCAAGATGCTAATAATATCCAAAACAACCTAAATACCTACGTTTATGAAAATGGAGCTTTTTATTATATCCATTGGGAATATTACTGCCAATGATATTTACGCTAGTATTTAACAAAGCAAGGTTAAATTTTAATAATGTGATATTATAATTTCCACAATTTTTCCGCTTGATAGATTTAATAACATCTCTGCTCACATCTATCTTTCCTATTGAGACTCTTGTAATAAATCAGTGGCCTTCATCTGTGAACCTTAACGATAATTTAAGCCAGTGTCAATTGGAAGGAAATGTTTTATTCTCTTAAATTGTTTCCGTTTTATTGCAGAAAATTGGTTTAAATAAATCGTATTAGGGTGGAACGATTATGAACAAATATTTTTGATTTTTCTACCACATCTGTAAGATGTTGAAAAATTCCGTAAATAATTATGGTTTTTAGCTTATAAGACTGTCGACACTTTCCCATTTCTTCGTTTCTCCCGATATCTCTCCTTTCTCCCCCCACTCTCTTAAATAACCCTACCTTTTTATGTTAATACCATATTAATGTTAACGAGTCTCTCACCCCATTCTACAGAAAACTGTATCCACAAGCAAGGGAGCGAAAGAGGGCAGGTAAATTTAAATGTATCCTATGTATAAGAAATGGCAGAATTTACGTTTGATAAGGCGAGGGGGAAGAAAGCTTAACAATTACTTTCCCTGAGGATCTATCGATATTCTCGAAATGAGCTGTGGTCAAAGTGAACTGTTGAAGGTCTGCCACGTGCATGCTCATTCACTGTTCTGCCATATTGACGGATTTATAAAGCATTTTTCAAACAAGCAATACTACTTAATTGCCACCTCTGAGACATGGTTGAATACTAAAATACCCTCAATTGCAGTTGAATTGGATGTATATGCATTGATTCTTAATGACCGGATTGGATGAGTGGGTGGTGGTGTTTGTGTCTACGTCCTGAACTCCCTCACGTATCGAATCTTAAATGGCCCCGAAAGTGTTCTATTCCTGAATACATATTTACTGAACTGGTGAGCGAGTATGGAAAAGTGCTACTAGGGGTGGTTTATCACCCATGAATTACCATTCAAACATACTCATAATTTAGCAAATAGTTGTACTTTTATTGATCTGTTTACTGTGGATGATATTGATAAAGTCCTAGAATATGGCCAACATCCAATCTCCTTTCTCCCTGAAGATGATTTGATATACATCAAGTACCAATTTAAGTTGAATGTTTATATTCCATTAGAGTTGAGTTCACGAGATATTATTCACCCGACATCAGTTCCCTTCTATTATTGAACGCCTCCTTCCCTAGCGCTATTATTCTCCTAATGTCTAATGCTACTATGTCCCATTTCTTTTAGCGTTAAATATTTTGTTAAATATTATGTCGGATTCTGTGATATTGATGCATCATGTAAATCTTCCTATTGAATGTACTATATTTTACTCTAAGATATGTATAATCATATATGTTCCTTAGGGACACACTTGTCCCGGATAATAATGTTTCATCATCATTTTCTATTTTAATTTCTACCTTTTCTGTTCTACCCATATCCTGAATGGTCCAAATAGTTTCAGTTCTTGGTCATATCCCCAGATAACTTACCGACAAACAATTACATTTTCAGTCATTAAATTCTCATTAGTTTATAGTTAAAAAAATGGTAGGACAAGGAATAGAGAAAACTCTGGCCAATTATCATGATCGTCATGGCGTTCCAATGATTTTCATCTAAGCTGTCAAACGTCTAAGTCAGCAGATGTAGCTGCTTCCCAATTCCAAACTACAGACTTCCTCTTATGCAAACGTGTCTTAACGACTCAGTTGACCTATGCTAGCCAATAACAGTAGCCGTGTAATTAGGCCGCCTGTTATGACCAAAGTGGATTTGAATACATATTGTTTCTATCGCTACAACTCCCTGTTTTCATTTCAGTAACTGTATTAATCTGTAGAACCGCGCATCAGTGAGTCCACGTTTGGCTTGCAAATAGTTTTATGGTCCAATTGTCAATAGGTTCGAGTCGCCCGTCGTCTCCATGTCTTTGCTTAGCTCACCTTTTAAAGTCCATTTACATTGAACGTATAGACATAACTTATGGACATAAAGTTACATCAGCTTAAGTTGCAATCGCGTAATGAGTATTTTTATCTTTTCCTTTAAGTTTCAAAATTGGTTTTTTTCTTCTGTAATGCATAAAATTGGATCCAGTTTTTCATTTTTTTAAGTTTTTTTTTGTTGAACAAAAATGGTCACTTGCAAAGTATCTTAATTGAAGTGTCTCCATTTTAAAAAAATTTTCTCTACTCTTGCATTTCGGCCAAAGAATTGGGTCATAAACTAGGATGAAATCTTTAGAGCAGTGCAAGTGTTGTCCTCAGTCCGTCAGGTGGAATGTTAAACTTTGAATACCTTGGCATCTTTTTTCGGAGTAGGCTAATAGCCGAGGTTATTGCTACCCTTCTTCTATCCTCAAATAACTCCTTCATACCCACCTTTTCTTTATGGCTTATATGATCTTTGCTGTCAATTACCTCTCCCGAATAACCAGAATACCAAATATTGCTTGCCAATCTCCCATTGCTCGTGGCTAATATCTACTATTGTGGTTTTCGCTTGGTCTACTGAGGAAACCACACTTCGGCAGAGTTAATGGTATAACTCAAGATATGAACCAGGGCCATCTTTTGTGTTTACGTTACTCATTTAAGGCGCATTGTAAATAATATCTGACTCGCATGCTCATTCTTAACCCCCTCGAGTTATGTTCTTACGTTCAGTACGGAGCAGGCTTTAAAAGTCTTTCCCACCCATACCTGTGTCACCCCCGTTAAGCCTTACCCGCTTCGTGTCGTCGACCGCGAGACACAAACTCTCACTTTGCTAACCATACTTCCGAGGGAGCGAGCTTTCCCCAACACCCTTTTCTGTTTACTCAAATTCGGAAAACCTCCCCGGGCTATACAATGCAGAATCACTATCGACTATACTCACACGCGTGGCGCTCCGGTCGTCGTTGTCGTCTAATGGGGGAAGGAGCTACTGGTAGATGTGAATCCACCCCATTCGACGGTGAATATGTACGGAGCACTGATCCGGGCGTTGGAGCTTTTTCGAAGCGTTATCGAAACATTTTTGTTTTTGTAATTTCCAACCTTATTGCCGAAGAAACGGAGTTTCTTTTCACTGCTAGCAAAAATACTGAAATGTAATATGATGTTTTCTGCCACCACCTACGAGCACCAAATCGACCAACGAGTCCTAGAAGGATCCTCGTCTGAAAGTGATGAATTTTTGATGTCTCAGGGTTTGCTTTTATTTTCACGATTCTAGGATTCCTGGAGGAAATTTCACCGACTGGTAGGTTTTATATGAAGAGGGTGCGGAGGTCTTATATGGAGAAGGTGCGAATGTAAATATCTTAGGTATACTTACTGCACACATCACCTACTTTAGTCACCTACGCCTTGTGTCACCAACGTAACTACTTTCCAACCGAGATAAAGTTAAAATGATGAAAAGTAGCTTCTTATTGAAACTCTGGAATCTGTTTTATTCGTTGAAGAAATACGTAATATGTATATCCCTCTTTGAAATACTTACTCCTTTTCCGCAAATTTTCTCATTCACCTTTGAGTTATTCCTTTGATAAGTACTACTTAGTGCACATTTATAAGTACTCTTTTTGGATGATTATAAATTTCATTAAAAGTTATCATCTTACTTTTTGTCTTGAAAACTCCCATGCGGAATCAAAGGTGAGGTTAGGTAAGGGCCGTAGAACATGTACAGGTATATTTTCCTGGAGAGGCTTATAGCCAAATAACTGACAATTCTCATGGCGTAATATGCATATTCTAACAACTCAGTCAATGGTCCCCATAAAGAAGACGCTGTGCGTCTTTTATCTTTCATGCAAAATGACGAATGGGATCTTCCGGCCCTGAATATCCAATCCCGGATCCCTAGTCAGGGGACTGATTTGTGGTCCTCGTGGTGAAAAATACAAAATGACTCCCTCCTATAATCGAGGAAGTTGGGAAAGCTTCACAGACGAGAGCGTGCATGTGTTATTTCAAAATGTCCGGCAGCATCGTTCAAGTTTTTTTTCCGAAACCTTCATGTCTCTTTCCCTCTCTCTCACGGATTTATTTCCTCCAATATTTCTTGATCAAATGTCAAGCGTTTATGATTCGCAAAAAAAGATATATACATACCTGT
The DNA here is from genome assembly GCA_963573305.1 of Pyrrhosoma nymphula. Classification (NCBI taxonomy): domain Eukaryota; kingdom Metazoa; phylum Arthropoda; class Insecta; order Odonata; family Coenagrionidae; genus Pyrrhosoma; species Pyrrhosoma nymphula. Next base: position 66,299,493 of record OY754333.1, read on the forward strand.
GCTCGTCCGCTCATTTCTCCTGTCCGACGGTGGAAGGAATATTTTTCCTCCCGGGAAAAAATCCTCTGGAACGATGTCTCATTCCACTGTCGTACGGGAAGAGTAGGAGGAAGAGTTTGAAGGGAGACAGAGTGTAAGCAGAATTGCCAACTCTTCAAATTTGCACGCAGAACCCCCGGAATAATGGGGTAAACGATGTGTCGGAGTCAAAATAGAGCGACCAATCACTGTGTTTATTCTCTGCTCTGTTGTTTGAAGGAAATCCCTTCATAAACACCATTTAATTCAAGGAAACACTATTGATGGCATCAACGGGCACGACATCTAATAAACTACAAAACTTTTATCCAAATCACTGAGAAATATATCTGCGCAAGGCGGCGCAAGGTGCGCAAATATGTATCTACGGAAGTGAATGAAATTCGGCATGGAAAAATAATTGGATCCCGCTCAAGTGAAATTATGTTTAAATTTCATCTTTTTTGTGCAAAACTTTTATTTGATCTCATTTAAATTCGTTGTAGTTAAAGATAATTATTTTTATAAAAATGCTAAGTAATAAAGAAAAGAAACGCTCAATGAGTAAGATACAAAGTGTAAATATTTTGTACTGAGGAATTATAATAATTTTGAAAGAAATAGGTAAAATTTAAAGTGCCAATATTGCATAATATTTTACCTGAATCTCTAGAAGTCCTTAAAATATTACTGAAATTAAATTTTGATTATGTGAGTATCGTGTTTCAATGCATTACTCAACTCAAAGAAAATTCTTAACCATGTAGAAACCAATAAACTCTGTTATCTTAGCAAATTGTATGTTATGTGTGAATTTTTTTTCCATAATATATATTACCTGTAGCCTTGCTCATACTTTTATCTTCATGAGTGGTAAGCATATTTATTGGAAATTATTTGCATATCTGCAGACTTTATTAAGTGTTGAACCAAAGATTGAGTTTTTTTTTGCGGAAGGGTAACCCAGACAAACCTTACAAGGTTCGGAAGAACCGAATTACTTGTTATTTATTTTATTCCCCGCAGTAGTTATTAGATGCCACCTTTAATATTTTTATACTGCATGAAGTTATACTTTTTAAGAAAATATTTAACCTTGCAATCTCATGGACTCTAGAAGAGAGTAAATGGCGTCTTGACAAACGAATTTAAGTCGGCCTATTTTTAGCAAAAAAATACTTTTACTTTTTAACTTCGCTATGGCACACCATTTCTTCAAAATGAAAACAATAAATTTTTTTTCAATTATTTTCATTATAATGATTTTGTGGATAGATAATTACTGTAACTTGTTAATTACGCATTTAAATATATTTTCCCAATGTTTCCCCAATATTAACTACACATCTGTCCCATTCTTTATGGGCGATTTTTCATATTAATAGTTTGAAATGTGGTCCTGTTGTATCGCACCGTATCCTCTAGTTTTAACTATATACTCTCACAATTTCATTGCTCATGTGAGCGCGCCCTTCGTTTGTTCAAGTACACAGAGGAATGGTCGTGGGTAGAAGTTTCCCCGAATCCCGAGCGGTGACGTGACTAGTAACGCTAATGGCATGCAATGGACAATTTTCCTTAAAACCATCCGCCTCCCGGATTGAGGCATTTTCCTCTCCGTTTAAATTACAGTGCTTAATTGATTAGAGTAATCTACGGGTAAGGGTATATTCAAATGGTAGAGAGTAAGAATCATCTTGGCTTTACTGGTGCGGGCTCCTATCACTATGCAATATTTATTTCCTTATCTCAGCAGACGTCCTACCTGTCTTCATCCCGTTCATAAAGCCTGTTCTCTTCCTTTTCCTTCCCAGGCAACCCAACATCCTCCCCTCTATCGATGCTTTCAGCATCCCTTCGTTCCTCATCACATGTTCCAAAGAACTTATCTAATTTCTCCTAATTTTCCGGAAAAATTTCCTCTCCTGGCCCACCGAACCAATCGCTTCCTCGTTAATCTTCCTTTCTGTGTAATGCACCTTCTCCATCCTCCTCCAAACCCACATCTCTCACGCCTGCTGGCTGTTCTCGTCTTCATTTCACAGAGTCAACGTTTATGCATCATAATACGCTACCGACGTATAAAAATCATCGCCAGCTCAGGCTTAGCAGGTTCAAAATAGGTAAAATAATATGAAACATGTGAACCCAGTGGGATCTGGGAATTGGGATTTTATCAAGGGCTGCATAACCAGACCTTTTGGTAGAGATACTCTACAGGTGATCACTCCAAGGTGTAACATTGTTTTCAATTTAAAAAAATTGATTTATAGTGCTTACAGCAAAGTTTCATGCCAAAACGTTTTCGTACATAGACAATAGGTATAGGTAATTATTATTAGTATATTCGTGAAGGTACGGTGGACGGAAGAGAAGGCGAAGGATGATGTGCATGGTATGAGAGTAATGGAAACTTCCGGATGAATTAGAAGGAGGCAAAATAAGGTGATTGGGAAAGGAAATGAATGTCGCAGGGTTGCTAATTGCCATTATATAAGGGAGAATGTTGTGGAAATGAGGAAAAGGAAGGAAGGGAATAGGTTTTCTTAGCATGATGAAGAAAGGTAGGACCTACTCTGAGAATAGAGAAGAAAAATTATAGGTAGACAGTGGCATGCACATTTAAAAATCATGATTAATTTTACTCAAATTTAAATCAAGTTTCACCGATAGATTAATAATTATCAGCTGTGAAAACAAATCGACTTCTCATGAGTTGGCCACCCTGATGAGAGCGAGGGGGGTTAGGCTGGCAGGAGAACGTAGGGATGTGTCGAAAGGCCTATATCGAGTGACCACTCCCCTCCGATCCGTTCAATTTGCTCGGGTGCGGGGGACCATCAATTATGGCAAAAGCGTCGACATCTCCACTCGGCCAAAGTCCCCTCACTTGTCGACAGCCCGGAGCCCCCCCCCACCCCCAACCTCCCCCTGCCCACTCCCAACCGGTACTCGTCGCACGCTTCCTCGGACGACATCCCATCCATCCATCCAACCCACTGCTTCTCTTTCCCTCTCCCCCTTCTGTGCTCTGAAACTTCCAACTCGTCTCTATCTCGTCTCCTCACTCTCGCCTTGTCATCCCGCATTAAATGCTGTCATGCGAGCGGGCACTGTCGTGGAGCGCGCCCGCACACGTGCTATCACAATCACGGCAAAGCCTTCTCGTCTCGTTTCCTCTCTATTCCTTGCTGCGAGACCGGCCGTGCAAACTGGTCTCGCAGAAGCTCGTCGCAGTGGCAACCAGGCTCCTGAGTGTCGGCTGCCGCGGCCGATATACCGCTACCACTTGGGTTACCGATACAAACTATGCGTTTCAGGTCAATAATATCGCTTTGGGGAGTATGAAGTTCAAAAATGGCCGATTGTGTTAACGAAGCCTTTTTTATTTACTTGTAGAAGTAAAAGAGTTTTTGCCACGCGTATGAAACCTTCTAAGATTATTTTACTACTTAGTTACTTTTCAGTACGAAAGGTGTTGAATCTGAGACTTTTCTCTTTCATTCAGTTTTCTCGAGTTGAAATCCATTTTTTTGTGGGAAACAAATGTTGACTTCTGAAATGAGGCTTTCATTAAGGTTCTACGCAATATTTGTTCCTATTCCTTCCGTTGAATTTCAACAGGCACCAACGTCTATTATTTTTATAGTATTTGTTTGTTCTTCCGTTTGTGAATGCATGTAAATACATGTAAATGTATATAATAATATCTTAAATGTTCATTAGCAGCGGTTTCTAAGATGTTCTACGCGTACCTATCCAGAAGAGTAGGTGCGCCGCGATGGGATAAGGGTACCTATCCCTTGGCGGTTCAGGAATACACAAATGCATTGATGGCAGAAGTAAGTTTGTAATTTTTAATAATGTCTGGGAAGCAATTCTGGGAAATGGATGACGAATGGGTTACGCGATTTGAAGGAATCAGGGAACTGCTTGTGACGTCCGGGCGTCATTTGAGTGAAGGTCCACTGATCCTATTCATCCTGAAGACGGTGGCAGACTTAGGCTTCGAAACGTCAGTGCTGAACAACACTGCTACCTGGGGGGTTATTTTGTAATACCACCTTTTAATTGAGTCATTGCGGAAAGGCGGTAGACCCGTTTGGCTCATTTAATGACCGGCCCACGATCGGCTCGTGAAAGTGGGAACGATGGTGGCTCCATTTCACGTTCTTGACGACACGTGTGATGGAACTAATGAAAGGCGGAGGCCAATGAAACGGATCTAGAGTTGAATGATGGAGATCAAGAGTCGAAAGAGCCGGTGATTCAAGGAAAAGACCTGCAGATCGCCACTTGCGACCCGAAGATGGTCATGCCACCTGGATGGTGGAGTGGAGCTACGAAAAATTGCGTAATCCTTCGATGTTTCGATAGAACACACAATTTAACGTGAAGGAACGGTGAACGTTAGGGATTTTCTCACTGACTGGACTGGGGACTGGAAGAAAAAGGACTGACTTATAAGGAGTGTATGCCTTCGAGGTACATAAAACGCCCAAAGGTAGCAAAGTAAATGTCAAATTTCACGTAAGGGGGTATATATTTCTTGAGCACCATCTAGCACCATTTAGCACCATCTATCCCATTATTACGCATCATATTCCAGGCCATCATTGAGCTTTCTATTGAAGCTGTTGGTCGTTCTCAGCAATAAGTTATACGTTGCACTCTTATTAGTTAATGGATTGTACCTAGTTGGGATGTTAGTAATGAAGTAAACAGCGTAAGTTACTTTTGACGCAATATTTTCTTATTTTTTAAACTAAGAGAACGGCCATTCGTCAAATGAGACGTTATACTGTACCCCATGGAACCTCTCCTTAAGAGTTGGTTGACGCTGGGTTATACTCCATGCTCTCTTCATTACTAACAACATACTTTTCTTGATAACCAACCATACTGTCTTGTATGGAATGAATGTCATTAACTGCCTATCGCCTTCCCAGATAAAATACCCACCTGGTTACGAATATTTCTACGTTTCCCTATCACATATTAGATGCTTATGTTTTATGTCCCATTGATATAAATTGGGGTCGTGAAATGGTACATATTGTTCAAGTATTAAATTGGTACATATTGTTCATGCAACATTGATTCCAGTTTAAATTCACCACTTGTAGAAAGGACATATGTATATGTATTCAGACGAGTTATGAAATATCTTAGTCAAAGAATTCGTTCAATATGCGTTTTAGAAATGTTCAGTAGCTTTATATTGGCTTCATAATTGAATGGATTTTTAAACTTATATGAGTTTTTTTTGAATGAATTTTATGAATTGGTAACCAAGATGGGTGGATATCTAATAAACCACTTGAAAGGTTAATTACTTGATAAAGTTGTTATCATGTGACAAATGATGAGGTAATTGACTAATACTGGCTATTTATAATGCAAACAAGTTTTTTATATACATAATAAGTATCCATGAATTATACCCAATGGAAAGATAGTAGACCTAACATTGGCCATTTCTAGAAAAATTCCGACAAGCGATAGTTGCTGAAACCCAAATTTATTCATGAGGCTTAAAGCTTTATGTATCTAATAGCTATCGATTCAAGTGCTATACATTTGTTCATCCATCAATAAGTCATTTATTTAAACGATTCATGATATGGTATATATGGTGGTAGTCATTATATATTCCTTGTTTCTACAACACTTTGATTCCAGTTTGAATTCTCTAAGTCATTTATCCTTGGAGCTTTAAGTGAAGACGAGAGTCTATCTTAGCTCAAGGGACATTTATTCATTCTATCTATAAGGCCTATTTTGTTGCGGGTTTGAGGTAGAAATGTCCTGACGTTTGGTCGCCGTTTTTGCGCTCTTTTTTTAGTCTCCCAGAGCGTATTCCCAGGTGGAATGAAATCCACCAGTTTTATATTCCCGTAACGGTCCTCAGAGCGACCCGAAGGCTCTAAGCAATCGTGCGGATCCCGCACACACGTTTGGAGCACAAACGGAATGACGCGATGGGGGCCAGCGGTGGCATTTAAAAGCCCAATTGCAGTCACATTCATTCTCATTCGGTTAAAAGCCCTGGACCGCACTCCGTCACATGTTCATTAAATACCTTCATGTTCCCTGTCTTTTCCTTCCGTGCTCTACTATCCATACAATATTTGCCCTTTGTTACAGAAATAATATCTTTGAGCACGACTTGATTATAATTTAGATTGAAAATTCTTAAGGTAAATCTACTGTAATAATACTGAAATGTCTTGATTCATTATAGTCTACTTGTAGAAAAGATGTCCTATTTTAGATTATTATTAGTACTAGGATATTCTCTCGGTTAAGATAGGTGTAATGCAAAAGATTAAAGTTCTTAAGAATTCTACTGTCACAGACCTATTATTTTCCTACAAAGTCCTACGGTTCGTCTTAACATACGTCCTACTCTTCCCCATTAAGCCTTTTCTCTTACTTCCACTCTTACCAAATGTTCTCCCCTGTATCAAGGCCTTCAGCATCCCTTAGCCCTTCATTTTATTTTCCAAGTACGTACCCTACCTCCTCCTAATCTCATTCAGAGGTTTCCTCTCCTCACCTACCATACCTCCTTGTTTGCCTTCTTTGCCACACACTCCAATCTACTTCACACACACATCTTGAAAACCTGCAGTCTATTGTTGTCTAACTATTTAGCCTCCACGTTTCTGCACCGTTCAAAGTAACATTCCATTCAAACCCTTCACAAGTTTTTATTTGAATTCCTACGCAGGGTCCTCTGCATATGCTCCATCCTATTACTTAACACTTCTTTTGCTAGTTCAGTTCTCCTTATAATGTTCGCTGTAGCATATTTCCGTCTTCATTCCTCGTAGCCCACGTTTCGTTACCATGCAACGCTACATTTTTAGTTAAATGAAAACGAAAATCCTACCTAACCCTGGTATTTGATTCGTAAATTGTACTGGAAATAACGTTATGTTATACGCGATAACGGGTGAAAAATACGGAAAATTAGTTAGTTTTTATCAGAAGTGGATTTGCCCAGGAAATTGAATCGTTAAAACGCTTATGGCACCGATGGGGTGTTTTATACTGAGATCAGTAGATGAAAGTACATGATGTCCGGAACACGAAAATAATTGTCAGATTGTACTTAGGGCGTCATTTGCGATATTTATAGATACTGAAAGCTATCTTTCAATATGACGGCCGCGACAGGGTTCGTGATGTTATTTGCTCGTATCCCTGGATATTCCTCGCCGCAAAAGCTGAATACGCGATGTTTGTCCGCAGGGCCTGACGCCTTGGATACGGGTCAATGACGTTGCCTGGCGTACCTCGTTCCTCTGGTATCTTCGTTATAAGAGCTTTTTTTATTTGGTTGATACGCCATTTCAATGCATTTTACACGGCAGAAACTTATTATTTTCATATTCCACATTCGATTTTCGTCACGATGGCTCAGTTTTGTTTAGAAAAACAATTTTATGCTAAGTGTATTTAGTTTTTAGGCACATGCGAACAAGTCATGTTTTATTCGAAAGCATAAGGATGATGAATTAAAATAAACGTTCCTCTAGGAATTGATGGATTCATCACACTAAATCAACATGGCCGCCAAATATGAGTATAAAATCAGATCCCGCCGTCAGCGTAAAATTAGTGGCGCTTGGCGTAAACCCGAGCTAAGAGTTCAGAGAGTACAGAGTGGGATTATTTTAAAGCCTATACTTCGTTCTATTTGATTTACCGACGAAACCTACTGAATTCAGAAGGGTTAAAAAAAATGTTACAGATTTAATGGTGAAACATCAAAAAAGTGTTCTAAATATTTCCGAAATAAGAAATTTGATGCCTGCAGAAGGACATTATGAGATGAATTTGCATCGTATATCGTAAAACTATGAAGCCTGGACTCATCTATAGAATTTCGTAAAAATTCGTTGGAAAAATATCAAAATTCCGTCCCCGACTGAAAAAAAGGCGTTTCGTCCAGTAAACTATAAGGCCATATTTCGGACACAATCAGTATTTTTTATTTTTATTTTCAAGACAAACAGAAAATTTATTCGGGGAGTTTTTTATAATCCGTTCATGCATTACCAATGCTCGCATTTTAAACGTTTCGCATCAGATGTTTGTTAATTTTTATTTAACGATATCTAACTTTAATTAGCGTTTACGAACACAGGCATCAATAATAATGTTAGCTATCGTTTGGTTGAATGAAATCTCCATGCAAATTTTGTTAGTAGTTTTGGATATTCATTATTAGATGACGCTCCTGAAGCTTAGTTTATTAGTATTGAAAGGTAATTATTACGCTTTCAAACTTCGTGTTTACTAAAGAACACTGTGTTTATCATTCATCAGGAATGCATATTACAATTTAACTTTAGCCTCCATAAGAATAATGTTAGTTAAAGCCAGCGTATACGAACCGCCCGGTCCTATCATTTTAACATGTTCTAAGGTAATCATATACATTCGTTGGAAATACAATCGTGAAAACTGTCATCCATATTAATATGAATTTAATGCCACATAATATCGTTCTTGTACACCGCTGGTCATCAGGGTTTTAATTTTGGAATTCGTAGTGTGTATATCGTTGGTCAGAATAATCACCAGACTTATTTGAATTGCTTTACATATCTCAGAACCATTAAAAGATAACACATGTAGTTGATAGTGAATGATTATGGTGTTCATGGTGAACGTTTCAGCGTCCTAGTTACATCCATATAATGGAAATAATAGGAGGATAGTTGGGACATAAGCATAACGGAAAACCCCTTTTAAATTCGGGCTTTGTGACAATAGGCGACCGTCATTGTCACTATATTCTCCTTGCATAACAGTGATAATTATTTCTTGGAATAAAAATTTTGGATGCTGTGACTCAATGGATCAATTTTTAATTATATTTCGACAACCTAGTTCATGTGTCAAGCACCTTTACCTCCGTGTAAGAATTAATTCTTTCCCGGCGAATTCTGTTTGTGAACTCCTTATGGGTTACACACTGGGTCAATATCGGTTCACCTTTAACTCCGTTGGTTGGTTACTTTGAGATGGACCGAAAGCTAAGACCATATTCTGGATAGGGGGTAGGTTAAAAAATAGAATGCATACCTAAAAGATTTACTTCTGTTGCTCTAGTCAAAGAACGCTGATTCTCTGTTGGTAGTGGAAAGATTATTTGGGGAGAGGAAAAACGGCGTAGAGAAACGCGGCGTCGGCATTAGACCAATATTAACGAAAGGCACCAAGAGAAGGTATGAAGAAGAATACAGAAGAGTAGAAGAGGAAAGGACCTTATAGAGCACTATGCAGAAATATAGAACAATCTCTGGGTGCTTAGGGTTTGTGAAGAATAGAATTGAAGGACAATAGAGGGAAAAGCCCCAGTAGGAAGGGTGAAAAGTAAACACGAAGAACTACTGAGGAAAAAGAGAATAAGCATTAGGTAGAAAAGGATGGATGGCTAAAGTCAACCAACATTTAGGATTGAACGGCCTTAGAATAGAAAACCAACGAGTCCAGTTTTGCGTCTAATCTGACGGACGAAGTACTGCACCTCAAAGTGCTCTCCACTTAGTACCAAAGAGGGTATCGTTAATTAACTGAAAAACATTATTCATCGCCGGAATCCCGAAGGTTTGGGCTCGATTAGCCAGATCTCAGTACTCTAGACACCATAAATCTCGGTTTTTTAATGCTGCCAACTTAATTGTATGCAACTTGAGAGGATGGAAACGTGCCAGCAGCACGTTTCGAGACAATCACGATCCAATCAATGCTGAATGAAAATGCGCTGATGCAGCCAATCGGAGAAGCCAATCGAATAGTAGAGCCATAGAGAGCTAGAAAGTGGAAGTAAATAATTGTATATGTATCTTATATGGAGGGTTGGTCAATGTAATACATAAAATTAATTAAAAGTAGTCAAAAACAAACTCAACAAATATGAAAATAGTGGATTGAGCAATTTGAAATTCGCAATGGAGTCTTGCGACCTTTGGGGCACGAGTAGACTTCCTTACTCACCCGTGCGGAGATAGTTTATAGGGAATGAACTCATCCACGGGTGAGAGCCTTCCAAGTGACTGCCGCAATGATTTGCAACCACTAAAGTTATCTTTTGACATTAATTTTGTTGATTTTTATGTTTCTAACCTTTTCTAACTTCCACCATGTCAGGGAAATCTCTAAAATTTTCTTCTCAAAACTCTCCGTCCATCGTGACATGTTTCTTTTATCGTCTTCATGCGCATGGATCATCATTTGCCGTCAATCACTGCGGTATAATGTTATAAATTTCTGGAAGGCCTTTCAGAGACCAGCTTTGACGATTCCACTAGGAATGTGTCAGCTCAGTGTTAACCCGACTCATCATTATTGTGTTCCCTTTTCTTCTCCCACAGCGAAACCCCTTTGACGAACTAGGCTTTCATTTTCTGTTATTAGAAATTCCTCATCGTTCACTCATCCCATCCCTTTTACTCGTCATTCCAGCGGAAGAGTTATGCGACCATCCATTTTGTATTTTCCGCCGACGATGTCCCCAAGCCGCTGTGCCGTGTACAAGTGTGCGCCGTCCTTCCCGATATTATGAAAAAATTCACTCTCTCCCTTACCAGCCGTGCATCTGTACCTTCAACCGCGCATCGCATGTGCGTTTGTGCCCAGAGGACTGCGAAAATAGCCAAGCGCGGTGTTTGAGGTGTTCGGTGGCGTAAAGCGGAAGAGAGAAAGGGATTCGTTGCTTTTGGCTTTCCATTCCTCCATGGTCTTTTTACTCGGTTCTACTAAGAGAGGATTTTGCGATGATGGGTTGGAGCGGAAAGGGGGCAAGGGTATCATGTTACTCCCGCCCTCATGGGTAGATGTGAGTGGATAGAAAGAGTGGAGAAGAGCAGAAGGTGATCCAGGCAGAATTGTGGGAGTCGTCACTTTTTTGTTTTAGGCTCGTGTCCTTTCGTGCACGAATCAGAGATTTTCCAATGGGTATCAAATTTGCTATAGAGTATAAACTGTATCACATTGACCTTTAATAACATGCCTCAGCTTTTTCATATGTTGCCGGAGAAAGACGAACGAGGAGGTGTTGGATTTGGTGCGAGAGAAAAGAAATGGGTGGCTAGTATTTGGATAAAGATTATTACAAAGAGCTAAAAAAGGGTTGTTTGCTTTATAATGTAGCTGATTTTATAATTTCTCAGGCCTAAGGCAGGGCTTTAATCGGTTGATCCTTTTCTTTAGCTGAGGCAATTGGAGATACCGGCAAAAATAAATTATGGCCATTAAGTGTGGCGAGTGGGAGATTTTCCATGGCCATTCCATTTTCGACTTAGCCGATCTTATTCGAACATGAGAAATACGTTATTTGCAAGGAATAAATGTCTTTTAAGTTTTTATTTGTTGGTTATGCATGAGGTTCATAAGATATGGAAAATTAGATGGTTGAATTATTATATTAGCTGTTTTTTTAGATAGGGGCAAATTTCTGAAATCTATTCAAAGCCTTATCACGCGAGAAAAGGGTGAAATCAGTGTTTATATATTAGTTTTAGCTCTGACTTGCGCTGATTCCGCAAAAGTTAGTCTTCAGTGAATTAAAGATATGGCATGATGGATTAACATTTAAAACTTTAAATAATTGGAGAAAAAATACGTTTTTTTATATTCCACTGGATTTATTAAAATTTTAAACTCAATACGAAGCGGTATACCGAATTTTAGTCCCATTTTCATCCTCTTTTATTGTTAGACCAAGGCGTAAAGAAACCTCATCGACATCGACATAACTAGTGAATTATAAGTACGGCTGCGTAGCATAAGTTACTGAAGGTTACTCTATTTAAAAGGTTAGCGATGCTCAAGCGTTGTGATCGTATTGCAATCCTTTTGCGTTAAACACTTGAGGTCGGATTCAAAACTCGAAGCTAGATCCAAAACTTGAGTCGAATTCGGTACTTCAGAGCCTGTGTTACTAATCTAAATGCTAAGTGACGCTGTCCTGGCATTTGCTGAGTCAAGCAACCAAAATAAAATGCACCATGTTGTATTGCCTATGCACAATATTTTTTACAAAACACTGTAAATAAGCTGATGCAAACTAATTCTTCTATTCTCAAGAGCTCATTTACTCGATAACATTTCGCACAATACTTCCGAAATTTATGTTCGTAGATTTCGAATTGGTATTCTCTCAAAGCACTTGACTCTCCTGGTTTCCTGTAATAGGTTGTTGGGTCCATTAGTAAGATGTTAAATAAGTATCATAATTATTTGTTTTTTTTTACTGATGTTCGATTTCAATTATTTCGTGGTATATAATAAACACCCTTTACAGAGTAAGTTCGTAAGTAATAATTTGAGTTCGATTTTCAGCAATGAAGTTGGTAGAATCTATGCCAAATAATGGAAAATAAATAAACCAAACTCTTTGTTAACCAGAATAAATTTAGAGGCTACGTCATCTCTACTACGGCTGACGTTATAACGTTGTCAGTTAACGCTGACGTTAGCCAGGAGTCCGGGCGCTACAAAGGCATCGCTGGACGGTCCGATGGTAGACTTGGCTGCTCTTGGGAAAGGGTTGGCCGTGTGTGCCGGGTTACAGTTCGGGACGATGACGCCGTGCGGGTGCCTCGTCGCCGACCTGGGCCTTCCACGTGGCCAAGCCCCTTTTCGGTTGACTTGACGGTCCATATGAGCGGGGTTGAACGGTGCGGTTGAGGGGCGGGAGGTCAGAAGAGGGCTGAGGGGTGAATGGGGACGGGTGATTCGGGCGGAATTGGGGTGGTGAGCGAAAAGGGGGATTGTGGCTGGGGATCTACCGAAGGGATTTCTCCCTCCCGTTCGAGGATTATCGCAAGTATGATAGCATCCCAGTAATGTGTGATACAGAACCAGCTCGCTGGCTAACAAGCATGATCACTATCACTCTCGCTTAGCTACTTTATTTCATAATTGATGCGGTCACAGGAGTGTGCTTCGTTGGTTTGCCAAAGTTAAGAGAAAGAATAAGGTTCAAATAACGAAACAGATTCATGATAATAGAGCGAGGACTGTGAGAGGAAGCGGTAGACCGTGAAAGCCATGGGGGAATGTGGAGGGAAAAAAACTCTAAAGAGGAGGAATATTAAGAATCTCAAGAATAGGAGTAACATTGGTAGTTAGTGCTCTGGACTAGAAACATCTGGAGGAATTTAGTCACTTCCATTTAAAACTTCCTAAACCGGTTGATAACTTAATAACAATAAGATATAAAGAGCGTTTATGAAGCCTTGTCTAAGTGTAAGAGAAGCAGAAGAGGTAGGCAGCAATAGTGCATTATAGAGGAGATTACTAAACGAGAGCAAGTTTTCCAGGTCCAACAGCGCTAACTAAGTCTTTGACTTTGGCGACTCGGAAAGCTAAGCGAGTGATGGGTATGTGTGTATGTATTATTTGTTACTTGCTCGCCGTCGAATTATGCAACTGTCAACTAATCACGCTAGCTAAAACGGTCGCTGTGCGATCTTCACTTTCTGAAATCAGCCCCGTCTTTGCTGCTACTTGAAGTTTTCTGCCCGTGAAATCAGCAATGCATAAAAAAGGTCCTGTCAGTTAGTTGTGTCACCTACAGCCAAAGAATTATTGGTGTAAAATCATAGTAGACATGCACCAAGATTGAATTATATATTGTCTCAAATATTAATTAACGTACGGCTTCCTCGCCAGTAGAAGTCCAATGATACAAACTGAAAAGTCTCAAATTAGCTAGATTCCGTCCACAAAATCAAGCACCGGCTGGAATGTCAAGCTTCAAACTAGATCAAGTGTCTTGTGACACTTGCCTAAGAAATTAAGAGATAGTAAGTTAAAACTATGGCTGTAAGGAACTTTGTCCGTAATTATTGAAAGAGGAATTACGAAGAGTGAGTAATGACGAAGGAAGTGCAGAGGAAGAAACATGACGAAGTGTTTGATTTGGCATAGGAGAAAAACTGGAAATTATTCTGCCCGTGAAATAATCAACAAAAAAACATCAAGTCACTCCTGTGGCATGCGATACGACACGAATGAAAATACCACTTACTTGCCATTGCAAAACCATTGATCATGTGGAACTTTCTGGGACGGTTTTAATCATATTGGATTCCGACCAGATACCTTCCTAGGTCTAGTGCTGGATCATGTATCCTGTGGAAAGGGCTCAAGGGTTTCGACCAGGATATCTGGAGTCATTCGCAGCCGACGAACGAGGGTGAGAGGCGGTGTTGTTTTGGAGGAACTAGGGGAAAGGGTATGAAGGAGAGGACGGGCGTGTGTAAATAGAGGTAATAAAGGGTGCGAAAAGGGAATTAAGGCGGAGCGAATGGTGGGAAGAGGCGGAGGGGTTAATGAAAGGAGATTGTGAGGATGAGATGGAAAGAGAGCAAGGGAGAAACGGAGGAATGCGTTAATCGCCGAGAAAGAATGTCAGAATTAGGAGTCATGGCGTCGGAGCCGCGAGGGGAGATCATTAGGGGAGGTGATGATTTTTTCTCCCGCGGGACTGAGCCTAGTTTTTCTCCCTGCAAGGCAGAGTAAATATTTAATGAGGGTGTGCTTCAGATAAAAAAGGTCTCGTGCCTAATTCTTATTTGATTTGCTTCGCCCTCGAAAGACGTAAAGTATTTTTTTCGGTCTTAAATGAGCCAAGATTTTCAGTACTACACACTACCTTTCCTCGTCCATTCGATCGAAACCTGAGGTCAAAGAACTCCGTGGATCATTCCTCACACCTACGACTGACTGTTAGGACTTCAGTGAGACTGTGTAGTAAATTATTTACTATTTCTTTTTTCCCTTATTTAAAAGGTTAAATATAGATAGAAATTTATCATGTGCCTTGAACGGTATACTTTTGCCACCAAAAGAAATTAATTGGATATTCATTTTAGGGAATATATTAAATCCAAACTCTTTTAGTGTGCCTAGTCTATTTGGTTTAACATCGTGTACAAATTTAGTTTTCAGTTCAGTTAGTATAAATGTTCTTGTGGTGCATCCTGAATGCATGGCGATGAGTTTAAGACACATGTCAGCCCCGATAGCCGCCGGGTGGAGTATTCGTCTATAAGTTATGATTTCGTGGGCCCGAGTCCTGCCTACAGCAAAATTTTCGCATCCCAGGGCGCGGCTCTATCTGAATGTATTTCATGGTTGATGTCAACCCCCCTGGAATAAAAGGGCTTTAAATATTTGTGTTCGTCGAAAATGTAAAATAAACAAATAAAATATGTTAGGCATTTCAAAAATGCTTACGATAAATGAATGAGCCATTAGAGAAACAAGGACGTTTACTGTATGGCTGAAGTGGAAAGGACTTCATGAAACACTCAAGCGCAAAAAGAAGAAAACGGTGGATTAGGCACAATCTGGGACGTAGTTAAGTAGCTAGAAAATTACTTTAGGGAAAATAGAGGGGAGAGTCGCTCGAGTAAGACCAAGGTACGAATACTGGCGGCCAACGAAAAGTGACCTGGGAAAGAAGAGTGCCTGGAAAGCAAAGGAACACGCATCGGAAAGGGAAGTATGGCGGGTAAGAGTAAAGTTAATAACTCGCTTTTATTAGCTTTGTCTGTATGCATGTAACGGAATCTTGTAATCGAAATCCAACCCACTTACCAACATTAAATCGAGTTGATATTTGGCACACTTACTTATTTTCGACGACAATACATGCATCAGTCATTACATTCACTAATTACCGAGTAAATATACTCAAATGAAATAGTTTTCATTTTATGTCTTTATCCTAACATGACGCAACCCGCACCACATTGTATATTCGCAGTCACTAATGCGATTTCTCTTAGTCTATTGCAGAGCACTCAAGTTTCACTTGAAAAAACTGACTATTCACCCAATCCAATATATAGGTGAGAAACGTGCCGAGGGATGAATGGCATGAGGATGACTAAACATGTTATATCGCTAGCGTCAACCTCAGGGAACCGGGATTACCCTGTTGTATAAAATCCTTACCCTTCTATCGGACCTCTACGAGGGTTGACCGTTTAATTGTCCATTACTCGTGGAAATAATAATGGAAATGAAACTACAACACAAAAAAAGGAGATTGGAGAAAAAAAGACGAAATTTAATAAAACAATATCAAAACTCTCAAGCGAAGAATTAGGACATAAAAAGAGGAAAAGGCGACGCTATATGAAAAATTATAGTCTCACAGTCAGCAGAAGAGAGAGCATCTCGCTTACAGCAAATGCGGCATCTTAGTGCGGAATCCAGAAGATCATGTAGAGCGAGTATGGCAGGCTTTCTGCAGGCGATTAACATGTTTTGCGATAAGATTTGTGAAGTTTGCTTGGAGAAAAAAGACGAAAGTTAATAGAAAAAAGACTAAAAAAGCAAAAATAAATAATAGTTTAAAAAAATTAAAAAACACGCTTTTATAGCTAGCCGAACTAAAAAGTGGAAAATAATTTTTAAATATGGAGTTCGTTCTATAGTGATGTAAAGTTCACTGCTTATTATAGTAAAAAGATTTATAATAATTATCAGCAAAATAATTAATTTGATTGTAAAAAGGCGTGGGGTGCTTTTTACTATCATTTGATACTAATAATAATGATCATTATCGTCATCATAGTAATAACTCTTATAAACTACTACCAATGAACTATTTGTAACATTTGATGTTAAGCACCCCACGCTTTTTTATAATCAAATTAACTATTTTGTTGATAAATCAATTCTTATTTTAAAATTATTATGCATTTTGAAATTATAATAAGCCAGTGAACTCTACATCGCTATAGAACGAACTCTCCACATTTAAAAATTATTTTCTACTTTATAGTTCGGCTAGCTATAAAAGCATGTTTTTTAGTTTTTTATAATATTATATATTTTAGGATAGAAAAAATTCTGAATGATTGTCATTTAATCTCCGATGATCAATCATTTGAAAATCAGATGACTCGGAAAAGAGTGGTTTTAATGGTGTTCCAGATGAGTATCAGTTTCAAAGACACCAGGGATATTGGCATAGCGGCGGAAGTTAACCTGATGCAGTACTAATGATAGGTACTAGACAAAATAATATACTTAGGTTCATTGCTTTTTTATACGTCGAGTAATTAACCAGGCAATCAATGAAAAGAGCTACACGTGCTTTAGCTCTGATACCTTGTGTCATCAGAAGAAAGTGAAAAACCTAATGTGGAGTTGTGACATTTTCCAAACCATTAGTTGATGAATAATTTCTTACTTTTTTAAGCGTGGCAGAAACAGTATTGAACTCAGTAAATATGGAGAGAGTTTTCCATCGCCCTTCATTTCCATCACATAAGAAATGGATGGCAGGTGATCCCTTGCATAAAATACCAACGATGGGTTCAAATGTTGGACGGACGACAATTACAGGAAGGTGAAAGGGAATAAATTCACACGGGAGACGGAGAGAGTAAGCATCAAAGACTGAAGCTTAATATGAAAGAGAGACTCAAGTCAGGATATTTTTATAACCATTTATGCTATTTACGGAGAGATAAGCATATAATTAGAGTTTTAAGTAAAGGACCTAAATATAGCGATTGTGATGACTAGCGGTGCGGATAGAGAAAAAACCAATAACCATTCGGTAGAACACCAGCAAATTCATTGAAATACTTTAAACTGATCAAATTGATACAATGTCCATATTTATTTCTTTGTCATGTCAAACCATTTATTTCAGGCATATGTTTGTAATGTTTAAAATTACTACGCCCTGAGTTATAAGAATTTTCCCTACAGGGGTCAGTGTGACATAGTCAATAATTCCTGTATCTTACATTGATAATATGGGAGCGTTAATTGCCATTGTCATAGCAGGAACTATTTTATTCCGGTTGTGACTGACGCTGCTGGCATTTAAACGAGGGCCTAAGAAAAACAGGAAAAATCGGTCGGAGAAGGGTTCATCCACTAATCTTTTAGATTTGGGGGTGTTTAAAATCTTATACGATTTCATTCATCATCATATGTACAGTCGCCGCATAAAGTCTGGCGACATCGGCAACTTCATCCCCTTAATTCACTAGCCTCCAAGACGAGATTCCGATTCACGATTACTCTGGTCACTCTTTCACCTCCTTCCCACACCCTTCCTCTCTATTTTACCTCCCCACCCCTCACCTTTAAGTCACTGGAGCCACTCAAAATTGTAGTTTCGCTTATTCAGCGCATTTATCGATATCGCCAGACTTTATGCGGCGACTGTACGTGCTACCATTCTTCCTCTATCCACAAAACCTATCCACTTTCATCCGCTTTCAAAATTACCCAACAGCCTCTCTCTCTCTCTCACGGCTCTTAGTATCTTCTCGCCATTCTTCTCCTAATTTCCTTCAGCAGTTTCCTCTCCGCAACAACCGTGTTGAGATTGCCCTTGTTCGTTTTTATTTCCGTCCACCGCACTTTCTCCATACTCCTACACCCCCACATCTCAAAACTCCTGTAACCAATTCTCGTCCTCTTTGAATACAGTCCGGGTTTCTACTTTATAACCCTACTCTTCATGTATTGGGTGATTTTCCCATGCCATATAATGTGCTTTATGGATCTTAATCTATAGAGCACTGCGTAAATAGTAACTCTGCAGCCACCTGGAGTGGGAAACAATAGAAAAAGTACGAATTTTTTATCAGTAAATAATGACCTCCCTCAAGAGAGAGTGGATGTCAACTGGTAAATAAGAAGGAGAGAGGTGGAAGATGCAAAGTCAAAAGCAATGGATTGTAGGCTCGGTTCAGACCCAGGGAATTGAAAGCTTGAAACAACCAAATTCATGAATGAAAATGCTTTTCGGGTTGCATTCCGGGTCAGGTCTTCTTCCATCGACGCTGAAGATTCGATGTGCGGCTCACTCATTGACTTCAGGGCTTCTGATGTAGCCAAATACTACCTGTTTGATGGCCTTGAGCTCAGGCGGGTAGTCAGTGGTAGAGAGACGTTCTAGGACCCATTCGTGGTATGAATTGTCTGAACTCAGGTTGTCGAAAGAGGAATGAGTAGAGACGGGAATGAGATATGTACAGCTACGAAAGTGAGTTCTGTTTATAAAATTGAAGAAAAATTTTCACACCAGCGCGTGAAAAGCAGTGTAAAAAAACCACAAAAACCTACTGGTAGAAAATGTAATACGTTTTTCTCCGAAGACAACTAAATACGTAGCGGTGCCATTTCACATAACGTATTTACGTACAGCGGAGGTGAAAGGGAAGTAGCGGTCGATCATTATGGATGTACTGGGAACACGAGGGGGCCCGGATGGGTATGGAAGCGTGATGAGGATGCCTAAAGGGAATAGGAGGTAGAGATGAGGGTGTAGGGGCAAAGACTGGGAGCCCTCGTGTCGAATTAGCGCGGGGAAAAGCTTTAAGGTTCTCCCGGGGAAGAAAATGCGAAGACGCGACGTAAGGGGTGTCGGGAAGAAGCGATCCTGGGAGGGTTTTCTGGAAAGGTGGGTGTGGAAGTGAGACTGAGGGAGAAGGATTAGGTTGGAGATAAGGGGAGACAAGGGTTGAGTGACGAAGGAAGAGCTGGGGAAAATGAATACGAGGGTTTGATGAAGTGAAGCGCGGGAGTGTTTCCGGGCCGACGACTACAGCGGTGGATGCCGGGAGGTTGGATTTTGAAGGGCTCGGGAGTTCTTGCCAGTATTTGATGAGTATTGAAGCCCATGTCTCACAGCATGAGTTTCTCTGCAAGAATGTCTCGCACGCAATTTCTCGCACGATTAGTGTTGTCGTGCGTTCCCATGATACGGGAAACTACGAAAGGAACTCGTGCGATTTTCAAAATGGCGCTGGTAGACGACCAATTGACTTGCATAATTACTCGGGCATAAAACATAATATCAACTAGCATCTAATGAAGACATTTAAAACTTAAGAAACATAAAAAATATAAGGAAATAAAAACGACACGCATTATGCTGTAATTTTTCGATTGTCGTCCACTGACTTGATGTGTTATTTATGAAAATATTCATCCCTGCCGACAGTACGGTGATTTTATAACTCGAAATTGATGTGAGAAAATATTGCCCTGGCCGGGAATAGAACCAAGGTCTAGGCCAAGTTTTTTTCGTGGTAATATTTACGTATAATTTAATCGTCGTATTTTCCGCAGGGATGAATATCATCATACAAAGCCTATTCTGGCATTAAATGCTGGTGGCTTCTTGGAAGTCCTCAACTCCCTTGCGTAGCCATTTTTGATTGACTGATAGGGCGTAACATCTAGTTCCCTTGTATCCTCCCAAATTTCAACTGGAATTAGGAAGCCTGGGTAGCGTGGTGATCTGCGCATCGGCCCTAAATAAGTTGTTACCTCCCGTGGGTGACTCTTATTCCTCTTCCCGGTTTATGACGGTACTTGTATGAAAAACTCTGGAAAATATTAGTGTTAAATGGGATAGGTGTTTCGGTTTTCTGCCATTCACATTTTTATGTCCCTTGCTTTTCTGCCGGGAGACGAGTGATTCGTGGCCTTGTAAGAGGCAAGTGAGGGAATCTATCTGCAAAAAGTGCTTGTGGTTGAAGTGACCAAACCAACCCTTAGGCTGTGAAATATGTCCGGAAGGAGAATTTAAGTAATTAAGTATTCACTTTTACAGTAACTACTGTTTTCTGTTTACCGCTGTTACTGTTTTTTCAAAATTAGGATTGATAAAAATTTTCTTGAATTTTCTCCGGTAAGTTCGTCACGTTAGATACATTGCAAATTCCGTCAACATTGAGCTGGTTACAAAATCAGACTAGCAGACATAAAGGGGAAGAATTATTATTTAAAAACCCCTTGTATATTTCGTTGATATTTTCATAAATATAGTATATGGATTTTTATTTATTATTCACGTTGTCTAGCGTAAATATTTCAACTTTCGAATTACGCACGCTTGGTGCCGTTGAAGCACTACGCCATCGGAAACTCAGTGGGTGACGTCACGGACGATGTAAATGACGCGATTATGCATATTATGCAAATTAGGACGCGATTCCATATAATCATCGGTTACTTTTTTGGATGTTGACCGAAATTAACGTTTGCACCTACATCACGGGAGACAATAAAGTATTGTTCATTGATGCTTCAGGTCAAAATAATTGTAGAGCGGAGATGCAGTACTGTGAGTTGACGTCACACTATTGAGACGCCGTTGTAGATCACATGACCGTTCAAATTTTTTATTCACTTTTTAAAGGAGTTGACACATAAGCATATATTTAAGTTCAATTGGGAATTTTCTGTAGTGTTGGCACACTACTCAAGTGTAAGGAATGAATTTTATGCAATTTTTCCATTGAGTTCGAGGAATTGTGATATTTCTATGTCATAAGAAGCGACATTTAATGGAGACCATGATGATATGGAAACTCTCTGAGAAGCGTGGGCCTTTGGGATATGGGTTAAACAGCGTGAAATGAAAGGAACGAATCAGCAACACCCAGTCTGTCGGTTGGAGATTGGAGGGTTTATTAGAGAGTCCCTTTGCAATCGGGAGAAATGTGAAGAAGGAGACTGCCATCACGCTTTTTTCACGCTCCCTGGAACCAACGGGAGGTTTGGAGGTGGTGCGAGATCGCTTTCTGGGTCGTCGGAACAAAAATGGAAATGAATTTTTAATCTCGGAACTTCAAAGGGAAGATAAATGAGAAAACCAATTTCCAGTAAAATTGTTTTCTTTTGTGAATGATGATATCGCTCTTTAAATGAGTATTTAGAATCAACTGCGTATGAGTGTTAATGGCCGCAGCTTCTGGAAAGTTTGAAAAAGAACTTTAAAAATATCTTTATTTTGTTTCGCGGAACTCGGCCTTCTGTCACTACCGGGAAATATCTTTGCTGATTAACTTTTTTTAGCCCTAATAGTTGGGGAGACTTTCTCGTAAATACTCGTATCATACTGTTTAAAGATTTGTCAAATCGATCAAAATATATTAATATATTGTGAATGTCCCCGAAGGGTAATAGGTCACTGTTTTGCTATTTATTATCACTCGGTGGGCTGTAAAATATTTGCTTCTAGTATTCGCTCATTTTGTGAAGGCGAATAATATGTTATTCAATTAATTGCATGCTTATTTTTTCAATGTTTCATATGAATCATGTACCATCTTATAATTTGTAAAGATATTAATTTGATGTATTGTGAACTCTGAACAAAGCATTCAAAGTATAAGGAGAAGGAAATAAATTCGTTAGGTTGCGCAAATTTCTTATAAAAATATTTTTTTAAATTGCTTTGAATTAGGATCAAGAGATGTTAGATTCTTTGTATTTAATTACACAATTGACATAAATATTACGGGAAAGACGGGAAAGACATCAGAAATATTGAAACATAAGCTAATAAGACGTCTTTCCAGGAAATAAAAAGTCATATTTTTCTTATGAGTAAGAATAAATCGTTTGGATGGACCTTTGTTCCACAAAACAAGTAATCGTACACTTTGAAAATTAGCTACTGTCAAATGCAAGATCTGGAAGTTCTTCATCAAGAAATTCTCCTTAATCGATATTTTATTCCAAGTTTTTGAAGTACATCAGATAAAAAGCTCAGAAGATATCGATGGAGTGGTATACTGACTTTCCTATTGTTCTGTGAGAACAAAAACCAAAGTGATCTCCATGGAGTTTGAGCTTATATTATTGGCCTCAACATTTTCTATTTAGAAAAAGAATTGGTTGGCATTTAGTCATGCCGATAACTAGTACTGCTTTCTCGGTTTTCCGGGGGACAACGCAAGAAGGAGAAGAAGCTTATTATTTCTTTTTAACGGGCACATTGTTTGATGATTTGCTGCAGTAGTATATCTTTTTTGAGAGTTTATTTTGTTTTGGCCCAATATTAGCGCATTCGGGCTTGCATCGGGTGCTCTATAGGGCGAAATTAGTTTTATCCTTCACCACTCCTTCGTTCTCGTTGAGAAATAGATGTGGAGGAGTAATTAGAGGGACTCGTCGCAAAGGAAAAGTTCTGTCCCAATCCATTCATTTATTTCTGAGAAATGTCGTCAAAATTCGTCTGTCGAATTAAAACACGTTTTAAATATTTTCAGGCCAACCTTAGCAGGATATCCAAAATGTAATCCTAGTGTTATATTCTTTAAATTTAATTCTGTGTAGACTACGTGAAGTTTCTACTATCATAGACTTTGAGCATAACTTTCGAAGTAATACCTTTATTCTTCATTATGGTATCACATTAAGAATTGATAGAGCGTTATCTAAATTATACCTTTAAAAATTCAAAATTCATTATCGTATATACCGTGTAAACCTTAATAAGCCACCATACAGTACTAAGTAAAGCAAGTCAAACTTGTCTTAAACCTCATCGGTGGGTTATACTGGTAGTTAGAAGAAGTATTGCGTATATCATTCAAATTGTAATTTAAATATATTATTAAAAAGTTGTAATTTATGGTTTAACTATCGCTATTGACTGGTAAATTTTTTTAAATGTATTAAAAGATCTTATTTTGAAACTAAAATAACAAGAAAACCTATTGTAAATAATGTAGATATTTACTTTTTCAATGATGTCAATAGCTATGATCAATTATTTGACGCAAACTTTTTCCTGTGACATTTCTCCGGCATTTTTTCCAAAACAAATTATTCTTTTTAAACCTACAAGGTGAGCATTAACCTTTTAAAAGCATATAACAACTTTATTTTAAAGTGATTTAATAGATTTAAAAAAATAACTGTACGCGAAGGACTCATCTTTAACTGTCTGCTACTTTAACTGTCTGCTACACTGATTTTCTACCTATCTCTCTCTGCTGTGATATTAGACCGTGGCGTAATGGAAGTGCCCTCTGTGCGCATTCTCCAGAAGTGATTTATTTACCTGAAAAGACCTGAAGGTTTTATTTTTTAATATTTTGATTTTTTTCGTTTTCGCCAAGCTTTTTACTCTCTCTTTCTTTCTCATCTCCATGTTGCTTCAGTATTTCCTCCCCTGCACGCTCTCTTCCGAAGCCGTCTGCTATACTTGCCCTCTCTCCATCAACTTAAATTAACCTCCTCCAACCATCTCGGCGTTTCACTCATTTTCTCCGCCTTCCTCGCCACTCTTGCAGCCTCTTTTCACTTCGGGCCAGAAGTGCTCGTCATAGACTGTTTTATTTCCATCCATTCTTCGTCCCAGGTTCTCGTTTCTCCTTTTCTCACCCTTTTTTATGTTTATCCAACACACTCTCTCGAAGTCTCTCTGCTCTCCTCTCATTGAGGCCCGGAACAGACGGCGACTTTTCTGGTGCCATGTCTGGCGAGGGAAGTCGAATGTGGTAACTCTTTCTTCGTGTGAACAACCAAATCGCATTCCATCTGCTGGCATTGGGTAGAACCCCTTGCGATTGCCATGCTCTGATAAATTCTAGAATACGCTCAATTTTTCTCGTGACCTGGCAGAAAATTTGTGCACATTTTCGCTTTCATTTATGTGTGAACTGAGAAAAAATGTTGAATTTTGAGGATAATTTTGAGATAGAGATGTTGATAATTGATCCAACTAATCAGCGAGTGTTAAAATATAATTTTTTTTAATTTTGCACGTGTTTTATTCAGAGAAATTATACACAGGTAAATGATCAAGGAATAAATATACCGTTACAAAGGATGAATGATAAAGATGATAATTATCAATGAACTCTAGTCAGATACATGATGCATAGCATTACTATTGTCGCTAATTATCGCCGGTACAATCTGTAAGTCATCCATTTCGTGCATAAAGTAGTCACCCACTCCTAGCACTACACGCGGCATGGTCAATTAATGTGGCTTCGTGTGCACCCCTCGGTAAAATGTACCCTGCCATCGGTTGCCACCATTAAATCCGACATAGCCAGGCATTGCCGGCCAGTTCTGGCGCAATAAATGATTCCGTGTGTACAGGGATTCATGCGTTTTCTCTGCGCTCTTTCTCGTCTCTCCACTCACCATCAAACCCTGGCTCTTCCTCTTTATCGCCATCTAACCTTTCCCAATGGTTTATCTATTCTGCCTACTTCCTTTTCTTCTTCTTCCACTTAAGTAATTGAATCTTAAATTTGCGCGAGTCTCCTGGCAGGAATATAATAAAACGGACAAAAGGAAAAGTTTACACTTTTTTAGCGCTGGGTAAATTTCGCCTCCTTGAGGTTTTTTTGTGGTAAGGGACTTCACAGAGGGCTAATTCGCAGAAAAGTTGCATGAAGCGTACTCGAATGAGTCTAAGAGTTTTAAATGTTTTGCTTTTGTTTTGTGCTTTCTCGATTATTCGCAAGTGTTTATTGATGTGCGAAAAACCTCCATTTACAGTTTTCGAAACTTTTGAGTGAAAATTTTCTTTGATGGAAAAATGTAAATTAAGCATTTAAACTGTTGCATCGGGAAACAATTTAATAAAGGTGCTTTTATAATTTTTAAGAGAAATATCGCTAGTATCTTATGAACTCTGCATTTTTGGGTTCACACGAACATATGTTGTCTTTCTTAACAACATTCATTAATGTAGAAAATCTTAAAATCATATGATTAACACCGTGGAAACCAGCGAACCAACAATGCTTGTAAATGTGTATCACTTAAGCTATTTAATTGCTTGAGATGTGTTTTCAGGATAAAATTGATTTTGTTGTCCTGTTCTAATTTAATTATTCCGGAAAATGAAGACTTTTGCGTTCTTTGGGATGACGTTTTCTAATTCCTGGGTTATAGTTGAGATAGATAACTGCTTGATGTTGATAAATTAACGCCATAATCTTATTGATGTGTCTCTCTAGAAAGTTTTTGACCGGGAATCATTAAGAGTATCCCTTCGTAGGGTGTATTACTATAGGGCTTCATTCAAGTTTCAATTCATCAAAACTATTTCCAATTTGGAAAGCTATTGAGAATTATTTAGATATTTATCTTCGAATGTATTTATTGAATCATGCTATTTGGTCATTACAATATCAGCTGTAGTCACAACCAGCGTTGCATTCATCGACCGTTTTCCACAAATTACATTGGAAAATACTGGAAATATACGGATATAAATTAATTTAGTCGCATATTTGACTAGATAAGATAATATAGTATGAATGCTACATTTAAACAAAAACTGCGGCAGCGTTGGAGTTAGGGCGAGAAAGAAGATGTAGTCTCAGGACTTTCACAATACGTTTTTTTTTATTGGCGTGTGAAGATACACGATAATTCTATCGCGACCTTAGTGGCAATCCACAATGGCACCTTAAATCACTACAAAAGTCGGCCATTGGTGGTGGCAGACCTACAAAATAATTAACTATTGTTTACTGCCAAATATGGTGAACCGAAATATATGCCATATCTTTAATTTTAATACCATGCTTTATTGACCATTTGGGAAATATGTGCCACCACAAACGTATGTCTGATTATGCTCGACTAAAGCTTTATCCGAAATTATACAGATCCATTTCATTTTGCCTTTGATCATGAATTACCGCCACATTCCCCCCCCTCCCCCGGTCACTTAGTATGACTTGGGTAAGGTGAATCGTTATGAATCAGTGGGTACGGTACTTCCTGGAATCTGGATCAGTCACATCTTACTCCCTGAGACATAGTTTTACCTTAGCAGGCTGCCTTTTTGCAAACATCGGTGCGGGAATACAACACTTTAGGCTTACATATCTGTAGGCCCACTGCAGAACGGAATGTGGGGCCAGAGACTAACTATTGTATGCGTCCGAACAGGTAAGACGTGTGCACGTCAGAATAACTAGCGTGTTCACGTTCATTGCAATACACGCTTTTGCCAGTCCCTAAATTTTATCAGTCATAGAAATGCATCAATCTCGCGGAAAAAAACTAATCCTGACGTTGTCTATGCAAAAACCATGAGTTTCCAATCACATCTAACACCGAATCAATCAAAAACTTAAAAAATTTATTTGACGAGAGCGATTTATATAATCGAACCCACGATAGTACTGATATGAAGGACAAAGAGCTTATTATGCGATAAGTCAACTTCATGAGGCCGTTATTATCATCCGCGATAGAACGAAAACGTTCCTTCGCCGACAGTGTGAAATTGGAGCATATCGTTGGGAAATCTTTAGGAGCGGGTTGGTTTATTTTTTGGCGTGCTTTTTTACCTGGTCAATCGCGAGTGGAGGGGTTTTGAGGAAAGTTGGTTTTTCGTGATTGACGGCTGGAGGGCCGCCAGCTCTTCCGCCCAAGCGAGAGGCACTCGGGCCGAGATCACGTGAGGCGGTAGGGATAACCTCGCGGAAGTGGAGCTACGCGAGTGAGAGATCTCGGGTCTGCGATAAGGGAAGCGGGTCGGTTTGGAGATAAAGGGTGTTTGGGGGTGCGGGGAGGGGGAACAGATGACGGGAGATAGCGGTAGTATGGGTGATATGGCCTGGGATAACACCCGGAGCCATCCACCTCCCACACGTGCGCTAAAAACATTAGGAAATCGTGTGGGCAAGTACCCCATCTGCCCATCATTTTACCCTTCTATCCCCTTTTTAGATATTTAGGATATAGTGGTGTCGAATATGGAGGCAGTTGCACGGGATCTCTTGTCGTTGCAAGGGTTTATGTAGGATATATATTACTGACGCTAAATCACATCAAATTCGTTCTGGTGTACCCCCTGTGACCATATCACTCCCCTTTCCTCCCATATTGAGTTTTTGAGGATATAGAGATGACGAAAAATGGTGGCAGCCGCGCAGAATCCCCTCGTCAGTGGAAGGTGATATTTAGTATATATATGAAGGGCGCTTGAAAGAATGGGAAATAGTTCGTGCATCTGTCCCCTGTGCCCATCTTCCTGAGCAAACCCCCTTTTGAGTTTGTGCTTATATAGTGGTGACTTACACGGTGAAAGTAGCGCAGATGACCCTTTTTAGCGGAACAGTTTATTGCCTTGTCAGGAAATGTTTGTTCTGCAGGATATGTACTTATCGGCGCATGTTAGTGATTATGATTGAAATAGATTTCTACGTTAAAATACCCTCGCATAACTCTTGACCACAACAGAACCATGGTAAGGCCTTCAACAATATCAATCGAGCACTTACTTAAAATAGTTCTCTCATTAGCAATTGCACGAAAAACGGCTATAGACCTTCCACTGCCACACTTACTTTTGTTGCAGCTTACGTGGAAGTACGTGGATGTCGTCACTTTAAAAAGGTAGCCACGTAGTCGCTCAGAAGACCCTTTTCAAGGAATAGTCCATTGCCTAACAACTAGTACCACACTGGGGAGTAAGGTAGTCTCTGCGTTTGACTACTAGGGTTCCCAAGGTCGCAAGCCTTCATTGATAGCATTCAAATGAGCTCTCTATGACTCGCAATTCATTCGTATAGAGGAGCTTTTCAGTGGGTTACGAACACTATCAGAGTTTTTTAAGCAACTTTTTTCGTGACAGAAAATTTAGCCTCCCCCTCCTTGATGTCAATCTTCTTACAGGTGACCGCCACCACTAGGTATACTGCCGAATTTACCATCCTAGCCCCTATCCTAAAGGATACTGATAACTTGAATGTGGTTAGCATGTCGACCAGAGCACTAGCTTTCCACGAAGAGGGTCCGGGGTAAATCTCAGCAGTATTCTTGATTTTAATGAAAGACCCTGTTTCCAGCTTGGATGTGCTGAGTGTAGCTTTCAGTGTATTAGGTGACCAGACCAGTCAAACTCTGGTGCCAGGTGTTTCTCCGCCCGTCCTTTCAGGCCAAAATAATCCTTCCATTGTCGTTCCACCCAATCGTCCCCATTGCATTGGTGCGAATGTCTTAGATTGCCGGTCGTCAACCAAAACAACCAACCAACCAAGCGACAAGCACCTTTCCACATAGTTACATACTATTCCATCATCATTTAAGTTATTCTGTTGTAAATGAGTTTCTGAGTTTAATTTTTAGTGGTGCTGACTCTCGCTTTCGAAACATTCTTCCTGTTTAATATTTCATATGGTTCATGGATATTTTGATGGAATCCTGCTATGCTATTTA
Source organism: Pyrrhosoma nymphula (assembly GCA_963573305.1). NCBI lineage: Eukaryota > Metazoa > Arthropoda > Insecta > Odonata > Coenagrionidae > Pyrrhosoma > Pyrrhosoma nymphula. The sequence continues at coordinate 66,328,518 of OY754333.1, forward strand.
CTATTAGAAACACATACCTTGTTTTGATTTCAAAAACTCCTTGTCTCGCGCGGGTTCATCCATAAGCATGTTTCAGTTTCTATCATGATACTCGTTACCATCTGCCATTACCAAGCTGGAGTTTTATACTCTGTCTCCCTCTGATCAACAATTCCATCTGCTAATCGCTTAATTCCGTCATAGTTCCACGGTTTGGAGTCCTTTATAGCTTGTATTACATATTAGTTATTTGGATACTTTTTCTCGATCTATCGCCTGTTCATTTTTTTACCATAATTATGCGTTGTAAGGTGGTTTCCATTTCATACGACTTTTACCTAAACAGATTTCTACGTCCACTTGTAATAAATTATTCTTCGATTAAAACATCTCTATTGCTATTAACCTTTTGTTTGCTGCCGTTATCATCCAAGCTTTACTACCATATCATAACACACTCCATACGTAACGTTTTAAACGAAGTGCTTCCTTAATTTCAAGCTGTCATTTCTTCTCTTCTATTAATCCAACCATGTACACTCTACCTCCGTTAGATTACCCTCTATCCTTGCACAACTCTGCCCACCATTATATCCTTCTTGGTCTATGTCATATTCTCACTAGTTCTAATGCAGGTATGTTTATAGGTATGGTGATGCAACTTAAACCAGCGGAAGATAGTAGGGAGTGGTGTCCAATTTAGTGGTGTCTTGCTAGAATAATTTTTTAAAATATCCAGATAATATATTTATTTGGTATGTTACAATATACCTTATCCTAAATTGTTTTGAATTATGTTTGAGTAACGCCACTAAATTAGTTCATATTCCTTACCAAATGTTAGGTATATTGACAAATTATTGAGCCCTGTAAAGCCCAATTCCTCAGATCAGATTAATTTTGTTTTCCGTACTTGAACTGTATTTTATTGATTTTTGAAAATAATGAGGGCATACGCCAGTCGTACATCCTTTGATGAAGTGTTTACTAACTGCCTTGTGTCTCCATAAGCGCTGAAAACAATGGAAAATGGTTTTGGGATCGTTCCCCTGTGCTCATCTTCCACCCTTCACCCCTCATTTCCTCCGCCTCACTTTCCTCATCCTTTCGGTTCCGATGGACAAACCATCTTCGGAATGGCTCTTCTCTTAGGTCGGAACGTCCAGTAGTGCTGCTACGACGCTTTAAAGGGGGACCAAATTGACCCGTTTGTGGGACGAGACACGCGCGTGCTGGGGCCTAATTTGCTGCGGGGAGTTCTTTGGTTCCTAGATGCGTATCTAGGAGCAATTAAGCGGCCGTTCCGGTTGGGGTGGGATGAAGGGGAGATAATTCCCTGACTCATTTGTCGGGTGGTCTGAGATATCAATCTTGTGCCCCCGGGGGCTGAAGGGGGAAATTTGACGGCTATAATGAGATTCTTCCTCACCATTGTTGGCATCATTCACGTTTGAACTGGTTTTAGATGTCATTAGCGTCGCAGAGTGTTAGGAATTTCATTGAAGCTGTGTGGTATATTTGGATTTTTCATTTTAAAAATCAAGATCTCTGATTACCATATTCATTTGCTAACATTCCATTGTCCTGATATCTATCTAACTACCATTCATTTGTTTAAGTTCGCCAACAGCCATTTGCATGTACTTTTCTTTTTTAGCATTCTATGGTTTTCAATGATTCATTTCTGTAATCCAGTTAGTTTTTCACTTTGGTTGTTCATCTGCTATAAATACTTATAAGTCCATAATTTATGCTTTCCATATCTCCAGATCTCGCCTGACCTATATCTCATACATCTTTTGAACATATTTTCAGTTGAGATATATTTTAGTTTACGACGTTAATTCTTTAGCAGTCAAATGTAATGATACCTCGAGATGCGTAGTTTCATTGTAGACTGTAATTAAAAATCTGTTTATTTTGTTAATCAGATCTTAACCTAACGCTTTCAATGGTTTTTGTGTTGCTCGTTGATAATTTTTTAAAGCTTTAATAAGGGTTTTCATTGGTATCATAGGAGACACCGTGGAATAGACCCATTGCTTAATGTGGCCATTTTTAAATGGACTTTTAATGTACTAGTATGATTGGAAATGGATAGAACTATGCCCACAGTCTGACAAAAAATTTGCTTAAATAGATTAGAATAAAAATTCCCTTTTGTAAACTAGAATACTGCTAGGAGAAATGAATGGGATGAATTACATAGCAAGGCCATGAATGAAATCTTGAAGGACGTCATTGTGAAGAAATATTCAGAAATGAAGCGGTTGGCCGAGAAGAGAGTGGTATTGAGAACTGTTGCCAACCAATCTGCGGAATGATGACTGCTAATGACTGATTATGTATTGACAGTAGGCTATAAATTGTTTCCATTTTTAATTTAGTTTATCTATAACACCTTTCTACCGACATTTTTCTGCATAAGGTAAGAGGAAAAGGGATTTATAATACCTTATTGAAAGTTATATGGCATATATACGATGAAAGAAACGTGCAAGTTCTAGAGATATAATAATGGGAGATTGAAAGCTTCTCTCGAGTTCTTGAGTGATTTACTGTTAATGAATGAATTTCTGTAGCTAAAGCGTCTCGTATACATAATTGAACCATTTATATTTCATCCATGCCTAACTTAATCCGTGGAATGCACATGCATGTATCTTTATTTCGTTTCGACGCTGGGAGCAAAATGTCTTTCAGTCACTAAACATTAATAACCCTGTGGACACACTTGAGCGGATGGGGTATCACTTTTGTTTGTGCTGTGTACGATGATGTTCGTTTCCACCCTTTGTTCCCATCAAATGGAAGCCTATTAATAAACAAAATAAAAAATATCCTCGCGCGCCAAAGATGGCGCTCAAAAGGATCATCATTTTGAAAAAAATACTCATAACAACTGTTTGGGAGTCAAAGATCGGACCATACTGGAATTAGACCTTCAAAAAGGGTTCAACATTCACCCTAGCGTGCGCACAATGGTTTTTTGGAGAGGGAGTGCGTAAAAGCCGACGAAGGAAGAAAGCCTTTTTTTCTGTTGACGGTATCCGCGCGGAATGAAAAAAAATTAACATCGTCGGGATGTTCCGGTGTGGAGTCGGCTTTTGATCCTCATTACGTGATTGTGAGTGAAGGGTTGGGTGGGGGGAGGTTTTGTGGGGCTCCCTCGCATATTTCCCTTAAAGCCTTATACCTTCCCATCCCTTTATATAACCCCTTTTCCATTCCATTCTTCTTCTTCCGCCCTTTACCCTCTATCCTTTTGCTCCGGTCCTTTTGTCTCCCTTCCCCTTGAATTCCGTGCCGCAGTACTTTACCCTTCGCTCATCCGAATTCGTCCGCTTGTCTCTCTTACCTCCCCCCGTTCTGTCTGTATCTTTCGCTTTCCGTGCCATATCTCCATATTAATGTCTCTTTTGTCAAAAAGATGTGCCGTTTTTATGTACTTGTATATATAATTTTTTCCAACTAAGACCCCTTCTCTTCCTATCACAGGGCGCAATCGTCGCGTCCCTGCTCTCAGTTCCCTGTCTCCTACGGCTCTTTTTTTTAGCCCTTCTCCAGCCCTTCCGCGACCTTTACCCTTCTCCCTTTGCCTACTCGTCCTTCTTCGATCAATTTTTCCTCTCTCTCTCCCTCCGATCTCCTATGTCCTTCCTCTCCTACTGGCATAATCCCTCAAGGTCGTCCAAGGCTTAATACTAACCACAGTGCTTTATCCCATCTCTACCTGTTTTCTACCTCGTGGGGATTTCGCCATGACTACAACGTCGACATCTACGACATACCGTGCAAGGTGTGTGGCACACGGTGATTCTACACCAGGAACGCATCTCGCTCCAGCTCAAGGTCAAATCCCGCACGCTCCCCTGTGCACTAGGCGTGAACCAAAATCAGTCAGGAGGCCAATGCACAGTAATACGAGAAACTAGTTCACCACAACTTTGATGAACATGCTGATATACAGAACTACTTCTACTGGAAAGCCCACCGATACTGTTAATTCATGATTAATACAGCACACAAATTTTATTCACAAACAAAAATACTGCGGGATATTTCAAGTGTGAATAGGTGTTATTAATATGATAAGTTTATAAGTATAAGTACACGTCTAGTCTACCTAGCGGCAATGTTTCGTCTTAATACCGCGGAAGTCATATCGACATGCAAAACTGTTTCAATATTTTGAACGTATAAGCAAAAAACTACTTAGCATCTCATGCAAATATTGTACATTGAATATAAATCGAGAAAGCATAATAGCGGGACTTCCTATCGCCAGCTCTAGCATTATTAGAGGCATATTTGTGATTTCTGCAGGATGTGTGGACTTCAGAAGCCTCCAATCATGCAATCTATCCCGCTAATATTATCCTAGTCATCTAGCCTATCAGTGTAGTACGGAATTTTTGACATGTTCTTTTCGCATACGAAAATGTTTATTATAAGAAAAGCAAATCTTACCTTACCAAATGTGACATTACTCGAAACATTACGCACTAACTACTGTTTCTGAAGCGATTTTTGTGGAAAATTTTGAGAATATTTAGAATACTTTTATACAATTTCGGGTTAAACCATAAAACAAATATTTAGAATACATTTAATTTTTATGTAGTAAACCCCCTATATGCTTTTTTACATACCGCATTCAGGTTTATTGCGAAGCTGTAGCAGAAAGACTCGTGATTTTTATCTTATATCCTTTTCCCACTTTGTCCAGTGATACTTTGTCTCAATTCGTTTTAGTCCACCAGTCTCACGACGCCAGAATAGTGGAAGATCTTAACTTACTTCAACGTGGGATATTTAAACACTGCAATGTGGCATTTTTTTGTGGAACTAGATGCAGCAAAACTACCGTTTTCAAAGTAGGTACTTTAACGATCACCACTTCTGAAACGACCCAAAGGGTGTCATTTTCTATATTCTCTAACAGCATCCCCGGGAACTCTTATTTTCTCTTTAATTGCTGACGACAGTTTATGAGCACAATACCTCATCCACGACTCCACTCTGCAAATGCCATCAAATTCATAGGTATTCTATCTAATGGTAGGTATTTTAGAGCCCTATTCATCTTACCTGCAAGCAACTTCAAGGGTTTGTGGCAAGGGATATTATTTTCCCTAATTCACTCTGTTAAATAACGTCTGTGGAAAAAATACAAGAAAACAATGACGCATTGGAAAATTAAAAGAACTATCGTGGAAGCATAAGAAAATATAGCATCAGAAAAGTTATGTTCGAACGAGTGCATTCGAAAAAATAAAGCAGTTTGCTAGAGATGGATAAAGAAGGAGAGTACTGCAGGAAAACCAATCTACGGATTTATGACTGCGTTACATCCTGTCAAATAGTGGTTCCTTGTACTCGACGCTAGTTTTAATAAGGAATTAATGTATTTACTACTAAGGACCTAGAGTTAAAGTCAATACATCCAGATATCGTTATGTCAAATGAGTTATAGGCACAGTGCTACCTACAATTTACCCGATGGTCTGGGATTTCCTCCAGGTTTTCTTATAAAAACCAGCTTTTCTTTTATGCCCATTTAGTTTTATGCTCTAAGTTTCTTTTTTATCACTTCAGAGCGTTCTTAGTTTCTATAATACGCCAAAGTCACCCACGCTTATCCAACAATCTACCCTCAACCTCTTCAGAATTTTTCCTCGCTCAATGCATACAAAATCAGCTTATGCTAGCTCGTTCACATCATTTCTGTCAGATTCCTTTCCCCTCCTATCATATCGACGGTAAAATATTGAGTGAGCACTGGTGTACCGGCATGCGTTAATTTATTCTTCTGTTTACCTCTTCATTTTTTCATTTTACTACGTTCATTTCCTTTTCTTTTTCCCGCTCTTTGTCTCATTGAAAGGGCTTGTTCTTCCTTTAAACCCGTGAACGCAGAATTATCCCTTTCATATCAACGTCCAGCATTGCGTTTCTTCTGATAACCTGCATCACCATCGAACTTCCTCTCACTTATTTTCCTCGCTTTTCTCCTTTTTCTTTCAATTCCCCTCTCTGTAGATTTCACTGTACTTCTCTGAACCCTCATATCAAATGCATTTATTCAGTCTTACAGTTTAATGTCTAAGTTTAGTTGCTTACCGATCCTCTCTTTTCAATAAAATTTAGTATTTTCTTCAAATTTAGGTGAGAATTGGCGTCATTAGTGCTTTTTAACTGCTGATAAACCTAAATGTATCATGATTTATAATAATATATTTAGTATAAATTAAATAATAAATATAATAAATGTATAAATAGAATAATATTTTATTGTTTCAACCTAGACTTCAAAATGTTAGAGATCTTGTGTAATCCTTATTGGTGGATGTAACAAAGTGTTAAAATATAGGTCGTAATAAGAAATGATTTTAGAGGAATCTGCGAAGTTTGTCTTAGTTCCTTCCTTGCTCATAGTCTTGTTTTCCAAAGAAAATTCTCGTGATAGAGTCGATGATATTGTTCTCAGTGTTACGTTGTATAACGAAAAATTAGGTTGAATTTAGGTAGTTAATGTATTTTAATCATTAGCTTTGCATGAATTTATTTAGTGAGAATTTTTCTAAACGTCAATCTCTCCTTGTACTCTTTTAAACTTGTTAAAAATATTTCCCTTACTTAGACAACCTCCTATCAGCAGAAGAGACCTGATAACGGGAACCTTGGTAAACGTTGTAAAGAAATGGATGGCGAAGAATTTAATATGGAGTTTAGCGTTGAATTGTATTGAACGGTAGAATCTGAGAGAGAAAGAAAAAAAGGGTGGAGACGTTATAAATGTTTGTGGGGAGGAGAGGATGGTTTGATAAAGGGATAGGGAAACTAGTGTGGAAGTGCTTGGTATGATTGGCAAGGAAGGGAAACTTTTGGATGAGATTAGGAGGAGGCAAAGAAGGTGGTTGGAACATGTAATGAGAGGCGAAGTGTTACTTAATGCTGTGATAGAGGGGAGGATGTTGGGTAAGCGGGGAAGGAAGAGAGGGAGAATAGCTATTATGGACGGGAGGGAGAGAGGTAGTATGTATGCTGGGATGTAGGAAGAAATATTATTGGTAGATAGAGCCCTGTGCATAAAAATATCTAGATGATTTTCACTCAATTTCATTTAAAACTGCATTAACCGGTAATTAATCTTAGTAATAATGATTAATTCTAATACAATTTTAAACTTCTTTTAAATTATTTTCTTTAATTTTAGATAATTTCCTTCACCATCTTTTTGAATGTGTCATTACCCTATAATATATTTTCCATCAACATCAACTGCTAACTTTGAATCTCCTCAGCCTATATCCTTTCCCCCGTGCTGTAATTAACAAGTCCTTGTTTGTCTTCCGCTGCTCCACTAACCGTCTTTGGCCTTCTCAACCATCTCACTTATCGAAGGGCTCCAGTTTTAGTTCATCCTCTTTCCACGGTACCAAATTCCCTCAGCCGTCAAACACTCAACTCCACATTTAAGTTTGATGAAATCTTTTCTTTGTCTTTGAACTGAGACCCACTCATTAGCTACTTCCTCTCAGTAAATGCTTCCTGGCCAGGCTGATCCTTCAACCCTTGGAATCAAATCATCATTTCCATCAAAAATACTTTCAAAGGTACGGCCGGTTCCAAGTGCTGTCTTACAGGTCCTCCCAACATTAAATATTTTTGTATCAACAATAAAGCATACATGCACTCATAAAAACATATTTTCCTCCATAATGACCCAGGCTTGCATACCTTTTTCGCTTATATTATATTCATGCATTGCTTCATGCACGCTACCATATTCTTAAGACTCTTATTAGGTATTCCTGCTCTTAAGAGTGTCTTCCACTGGACTGCTCCGTCTTCTTACACTGTTCATGCTATTGTCGTAATTCTGCTTCCTTATTCGACTCTCATTCTGTCAAAATGGCCAAGCTAACGAAGCACACTCCTTTCATATATGTCGATCGCTGGTGAATTCACACCCACATTCTTTCATGACCCATTCATTTCTAATCCTATTCATCCTACTTTTGCCTCAAGAACTTCTCATGTACCCCATTCCCATTTCATTAAAGTGCTGTGCTTATCCTGATATACCCAGGCTTTGCCCCTTATAAAAAGTCGATAGGAGAACACTACAATACTAGACAAAAGCGACAAATTAATTAATGAAACGACTATTAATTTTGATCAATGACAAATAATTTCCTTATTTAATTAGTGAAGTTGTTTTGATGCATCTTATTCACATTCACACCCATTGTATGCATTGTGCACCTTGAACTCTGTTAGTGGATATTTTTTTCTGTGGGGAATTTCATCAACCAGGAGTGGAAGGGATTCTTACAAAAAGAAAAGTTGGTATTCTAATCCTCCGCTCAACGTAATTATACTCTTTTATCCCTCATTTCCGTTTCAACTTTCTCCTTAATTTTTCTCTGACGGTTGGAGAATTTTAAGAAGTTTGTGGACAAAAGTTTGGCTATCGAACAAAAGGCTCTGTCTCCGCCTTGGCGCTAGGTGGCTAATGAAATTCTGTCAATTACAAGAAATCGGAGTGGTGGATTCAATTTTAATCATCTGTGATTGATGTTAAGCATGTTAAAGCTTAAGTAATTTCATAATATTTCCTATCATTGGACGATTAACTGCTGTCCACTCTTCCATTTAGATTTTCCTCTCCACTCAAGTACTCTCTTGCTCTATGATAAGAATTGAGTGCTAGTGATTTATAGTCCTTTAGCGTTTATCCTACGAATTTTGACTGGTGGCACATTAAAATTATTTGTATTTCCCAATTGCAGTGGCTGGATTAATTACAGAAATGTATGAAACGAAGTTAGCATTCATATCGCATGTTTAATGTAAATTATGAACTTACCCATGTTTGGTAGCAAACCAAACACGTTGCATAATCTATGGGTGTCGTTAATATGTTTTGTACATTAATTTTGAAGTGATAAGATGTACGTAAGTTACGTAAGCAATTTATCGTCAGTAGCTCGAAAACTTAGGTAATTTTCTAGGTTTTTTATTTTTTCACGGCTCTGTTGGGAAGTTATAATTACCTTGAACTTGATATAATTTACCAAGAAGAACTTGATAAACATTTAAAATATTTAAAATAAATGTAATTGTTGTGATTTTATGGATCATATTTTATTTCTCTAGCTTTAAAAATGCTCAAATTAGTGCGTTGCATGGTAAATGCTACAGAATGATAGTCATCACAAAAACCGTATTTATTCATTCATGTTCGCCTTGAAGACCCTCGTGTCAATCTTTGTGAATCAAAGGTAAGGAACTTGAGAAAACGCTCGGTATTAAAAAAAAGAATATTATGGATTCAAATGGGTACTACACTTAGTGGTTTTATTTTAACTGCTTTTGGTATTGATCGCACCATAAGCTCATAAGTACTCAACTAATTTTTGCTCGGTTTTTTCTGCCATTTATATATGTTTTATTTATTTAAGTTAGAAATTAATTGGCAGCTGTCCATTTGAGAAGAGTCTTAATGCGCATTTTTCTATCTCCTCTTGTCTGCCTAGTATATTTATTTAGTTCTATCGTCTCACCCTGCATTTTCCAGTCCGTTCAAATCTGTTAGTCTCGGGTGATGGTATATTGGCGCTGTTTACACACGTGTCGTTATCCAATAAAAGATTATCTTGAGTTAAAAATAGCACCAGATCCTTTCTTTCGCAGCTCCACTCATTTATTTTTTAACGTGGTCGCAGCTTCTGTAAATTTTAGATTCAACCGTTTTTAAAGTTTAGTTTGTTTATCCTCTGGACTCCGTAGCGATGCATCGCCGTACGGGTGTTCCACGGAATCAAGTCATTTGTCAGCTGGTCTCTCTCTCTCTGTGTCTCTCCTCATCCTCTACCCCTTTGCTCATCTTTTATTTCTTTTTCTTTCATGACTCATTCTCTTCCTCCCCCCTTCTCATTCGCCGGCCTATCTCACTGGTGGCGCTCAGCACCTCGCTCAGTAGTTGCGGAGTCAGTCCCCTCCCTACCTCTTTTTTTGCACTCGTATAAGCCCTTTTTATTTCTCCGCCGTATCACTCTCCACCCCATACACTGCCATTATTCACTCTTATACTCCTTTCCTCTCCTTCCCCAACCTAACCCCCACGCTCTCACCGAAGCGCCCTCTCTCTCTAAGGTTTACGGTGTCCTCTTGCGTCAGCTTGGACCACACTCACACTGAGGCTCTCCCAAATTGCCCGACCGCCCGCTTGTGCCTCTCCCTTCCTCCTCCTCCCACCCGCCACCTAGCAAAACATCGACTGCTGCTTGCTGCTCTCCACAGTCTGCGGACGGAGCGCTATGTATCTGTGTTGGTCGGGGACCTCGCTCGGCGCAGCTTCGCACCGCCAGCATATCCCGCCATACACCCCCTTTGCCCGTCGAACTCCAAAAACTCGTCCAAAACCTTCTCTCCTTGCATCCTCCTCCTCCTGCAGGAAAACCAACACTCACTAACCCATCTGCTGCTTCTCTTCCCCCTCCTCTCATCCGACTCGCTTCCATGTTAACTGCGACTAAGCGTGACCCAGGAAGTAACAAGCATTTGTGGTCTTGCACGGTGCCTGAGTCTCCTCTTCTCTCTCATCTCTACTACGCTTTCTCTCACAATGCCTTCAAACATGCACTCTGTGTATCTTTTTTTTATCTCATCCTCCTCTTTTCCCTGCTGTTCTTATCCCCAGAGCGCCCTGCCCCACTTCAGTTTCAGCCGCCACGGTCACTTCGGTCGCCCTCCGCGAGTTCCACAGGGGATGAGTCTCGGTCCCTTCGAGTTTCTCTTCCGTCCTCCTTTTCCAGGTCACCGAGGGGAGTGGGTATATAGTAACTGGTTTATTTTTACCCCCATGTGTCTTGTTCGAAGCGTGGAGAAAGTTTGTCTTTTTCTGTGAGAGGCGTATGTCCTCGAGAATTTTTTAAACATGAATAAGTGTCACGAGGTCATTTGGATGCCTTTTGATCATTTTCGCGACACAAATACGCCTAGTGCTCTGTGTTCAAACACAGCATTCACTGATTTAAAGTTTAACTCGAGATAATGTGTATTTACTTGATGCTGAGTCAAATGTGGATTTGAACGGGACTAACATTTTGCGCTCGACTTCGCAACAAGTTAAATTTTTAATCGTTAACTTAGCATAGCAAAAATTACACATAATAAATAATAATTCCCTAGGGACTAATCACAGTCAGGAATGAAATTGCACTATGAAAACGGATTATATGAAGGAGATAGACCTATTATTAAGCCTTGCCTGGGACATGCTCCAGCATATTTATGAATGCAACCGAGAATATTTTCATAATGTAACGTCTGCTTTACACTTTTCCCTTTACGTTGGATCAAATGTTGTTCTAAAAACGTTTTTTGTATAGATATATTTTCCATTGTATAGATATTTAACTAAAATCTCATCCAAAGGCCTATTTCTTGTTTTATGCGGCCCTTTAAGGTAGCCTTATTATTTATCTACAAGTTTTTTTCCCCGGCCTCGGTGGCGGCGGGGTAAAGTCCTCGCCTGCCAAACCGATGGCTGCGGGTTCGAATCCTGCCTGGGTAGGAAATTCCCCTCCCAGGTTATGGTTGTGTGTTCGTCCATATAATAAATACTTAGTAATAGGTTTTGGCTGTTAAGTACATAGAAAATGTTAAATTATTTCAGCGCGTGCGCAGTATTTATTTTAATAAGGTGTTTACCCTCTTTACCCTCCTTCATTTATTTTGGAGGTAGCACTTCCTGCATTTATTTGGTCTAAGAGATATGAAGTTATTGACAGTATAACTTCAAAATATAAAAACTTAAATAATATTTTTTCGGTGGGAAAATCCCTTATAAATTGACCGTAGTTTATAATAAATGCCTTACTAATCGTTATAAACTTCCATCATACCACAGAAAGGGTACAATCCTTATAACTAATGGAATTCAGAAATTTAGTCAATCACAAGTAATATGTCAAGTATATATTTCATTGCTATTGTATAGGAAAAACTCATACTCCAATCATATGATTGAATGACTTATGTTGGTGAACTCGCATCCTTTCACCGGTAAGAGTAGGCACACGGAATTATTGTTTTTGCTAAAATAAAAATCTGATTGGAATAGTAAATACGCAATAAAGTCTCCTAATTTCCTTTGAGACTGTTATCGTATACTTTGAAGGTCCATTAAAATTACTCGATGAGTAAAATGTTACTTTAACGCTCACTTCAGGTCACTATTCTGTCCCCGCGTCAAAATTATGACTACAAATATGAGAGTGCTAAGGAACCCTATATGTGCAGATCTCTCATTGCCCGAGATTTTCCATGGGCATTTATCACGGTGCCACTTATTTACAGTTTCGGGACCACGAGTTTACTATCCCTAGAACGATACCTGGTCTGCGTTTTATGCCATTTCGGCTCCCCCGTTCCCTTTATTTCAGAGTGATGTACCTCTCTTGCCCTGAGTACCCTCTTAACCCACGACCAACCTCTTCTTACCATCCATTCACCCTTTTATCTCTCCCTCCTCCCCACCGGCGAAGGGCGCGTTGCGTTAAAATTGCCGACCGAGACTCTTCAAATCGCGTTACAATGGTGAATGTATGGCCTTGCCGAGTGGCTCTCTGAATGTCTTGGACACTCGGTCCCTCTAGCCAACTGTTTCTCGATACCAACCCTCAGCACTCGGTTTCGTTGTCCTTGCTCTGGTTCGTGTGGGATCCTAATTGTTTTCTGCTAATGACCATACTCGTATTACTTTCTCTCGTTTCCCTCGGCAGGGGTAAAAGTTTCCCGTTGTCGTGGTTAGTTTCGGCGGAAGAAATATTCCTGTGACTCGTCTGATTCCATCCATTTAAGGGCTGAAACGTGCTGTGTGTCTGCTTTGTCTTTTTCCATATGAAAGGCTTTATATTTTAATTTCTCTATTTTGACTTTTCAACGTATTTCTGTGTAGTACATTGGAGGAAAATGTGTGAAGTAGCAAGGATATCAGAAGTAGAGTTTCTCTAGCGGAAGAAGCACTCACTAATAAAATAGGGCGCATTGCTGGAAGCTTTGTGAAAATGTAAAGGAAGTGTTTGGCGATGATTTTAATATGGAGCGTGTTTTTGTGTGGAGCAGAAGCGTAGACTGTTTAAAAATAAATGCGAGAATATGCTGCAGGATTTTGAAACGCTATTTTTGAGGAGAATGGAGAAAATGCAATAAAGGGAAAGGAACACGAGCAAAGAAGATCTTGGTATGAGTGGTGAGTATCGGAAATTTGTACGGGAGATTAGGAGGAGGCAGAGTAGGTAGTTTTAAATTTACATGATGGGCAAAGGGATGAGAGGATGATATTGGGTAAGTCGGCAAAGGGAAGAAAAGGAATAGGTGTGAGTTAAAGAAAGTGAGTTCAATAAAGAGATTGTGCTAGAAATAAAGATTAGGGCCTGTAAAGGTCCAGAGAATTCTCTCTCTCTTTAAAACTATCTTAGCAGTTAGATTACTCTAAAAATGGTAATATGAAGATAATGCTTTGATTTCGCTTGTATTTATAGACTAACATCTAGAAAAAAGCTTCTGTTTGGAGCGATCGGTTTTAGCTAAGAAACCTCTGACTATGCACTCTTAGTTTGTATTGAATCCAGTTGTTTGCGCATTAATGCCAAAATAAACATTTGATTTTGCCTGCTTAAATACAAATAACAACTTTATGCATTTCCCATTAACAGTATAAATGATATTGAGGATAAAATTGCACTGCTCGAGAATGAAATTAGAACCTTTATGTAGCATGAAACGAAATTTTACAGCCGTGATTCCTGCATTAGCAAGCTTTCCATAAATTTTATTTTATCTAGCCTTTGGTACTATTTATCTGCTAGTCAAAACAGGTTAAATCGTTATGAAATGCCCAGTTACCTTTATTTTTGGCAGTCATAGACCATTATCATTAATGTTGGAAAAGCCGGAATCAGGATAAAAACAAATATTCAGAATCAAATCACCGTTGTTGCTTAACATTTGATGTCTGAACATGCGATTCCATTGTGTGTACAAGGTGATTATGACTATTTGCGCTTTTTAGTTCTCTGTTATCACAGTAAAAACTCATTTTATTTGCGTTAACTGTGAGAAAATGAATTTAGAAATGAAATATGGGCTCTTTCTAGTTTGAAAGCCACGAGGGTGCTGCAATGAAATATTTTCCAAAGGAATAGTTTATAGGACTTTTCACAAAACAAATATATGTATAGAATCCATATTTAACTTTCCGCTTTTTTTCCTAACATAAAAGACAAATGTTATTGCTAAAAGTCAAGTTGTGTCTAAGAAGGCAGTGATATAGTTTTATAATTTTAAGTATATATAATTTTATGGACGGGGTAGAAAGAGGGAAGACGCATGGAGAGACGGAGAAAGAAATCCTGTAAGGAGATGGGAAACGGTGCCTTTAAAAAATATAGATGATTTATAATCTATTGAATTTTAACCTAACTGATAGATTATCCAAAAAAATAAGAATATTTTATTTTACTGCATTTTAATATAGATACTCTCATGTTTGCTTTGCACCGCCAAATATTAACAACTTCCGAGTTCCACCTAAGTAAAAACGGCACCAACGCGATAGTATAAATTTTTATTCCCTTTTCATGCGTTACCGATTCCCAACTTACATTTTACTTTTGAAGTGATCGAAAAAGTTGCTTGTTGCCTTGTGCGGGATATCGGTATCTCAGTCTGGCAATTCAATAATAAATAATAAAAAAGTTTGTTAGAACCTCAAAATGTTGCCATTTTAGACTCAAGAGTCTCCAAAGTGGTCGATACAGACCCTCGGGGGACTATATCGACCACTTCAAAATGGCAATGAAAGGGCCGATACGGGCTCAGGGGTCAATTGTGTGTAACTGGAAAAAAGGCTATCACAAATCATTCATTTAATAAATAGCTAAGTTTTATTGCGGTATTTCTCACATTTTGGCGTGTCTCATTTAACGCGATTGGTTGGCTAATAAATTTCCATCATTGTTTTCAAGTTAAGGTCAGATTATCATGTACTGCTTGTGCTGCTATTTTAAATATTAGGAAGTTTTCGATAATTAATAAATATTGTAAAATAAGCAACTAAAAATCACATTATCGTTTTTTATCGCACGCCCTATTGTAATGACGTAATATTTAAGATGAGTGGGGTCGATATAATATTTAGAAATTCGGTTCTCCCATATATCACTCCCTTTAACTTGCCTCCACCTCTCAAAACGTCCTCCATTCATCTTTTCTGCCTTATCTGAATCTCAACCACCAACGTTCTTTCCTCTCCCACCATAGCCAACACCTCTTCGTTCGCATTCCTCGATTCCAAGGTCACCCTTTTCCATTCCTCTCTTCATAAATACTTTCAGTGTATGCACATTCTTATCCTTAATGACCAATTTGACCATTTTATCTGTCCCACTTAAAGAGGATCTTAAAGAGAATTTATTCAGCAATTATTTTTGAAAATAGCTTATCAAAGGTATAGTTCAAGGCATAGTAGTGCTCTTCTCCTTAGCTCCTTGCCTACCACCATCCATGGCACTTAATGCATTACCATTCTCCTCTCTCTTTCCCCGGAGTCTAAAATTCCCAGTGCTTTACGGGCAATACGGGCTTTGTCTTAACAACACGGCGATCGGATCTGTGATAGTTTGGATAGCTTTTAAAGGGTGATATGTAATATTTAGATACAAGATTCCTTTAACCCTTAGGCTGCGGGAAACATACATGTACGTGTGTACCGGCGACTGCGGGAAAAACGTTCTTGTACGTTTGACCCTCTCTGTCTACCTGCTCCCTCAGCCCTTTCATATTTTTATGACCCGAACTCTTTCTTTCCAGCGGTGGACATTTGGGAATCCACCTTTTTACCCAAACCACTTCCTTCCCACACTCTTTAGGGATCTCATACCTTCGCAATGAGGTACGACCCTTTCTTCAGATTGCTCGCTCAATGGGCTATGGTTGTCACAAATTTAGTTGTCTTATGCTCGCGCCCGGCTCAATTATCAACGGATTCCTTTGGTGTTTGGTATCAAACTAAACAGAAAATTGCTATAAAAAATATTGTCATATTTGTTTTAAACAATTACGCCTATAAACAAATTTTCAAAATTTGTTCAAAGTCCCACTGATCCCTCAACAAGTTCTGGTGTCCACCCCCTGGGATCCCGAGAAAAGGGTCGGGAGGGGATTACATAGGTCATATAACTGCCCGGCCTCGGCCCGTGGGAAGGAGGGACAGGCTCCGTCTGAATAGATATTTCCCGCACAGGGTGGACGACATGCTCTCTAGCTGCGGCAGCTTAAGGGTTAACTCATCTGTTTTGAGGAATCAGGGACTGGTTGCAGTATTGCATTCGTAAATTATGTTATTTACTTACTAAAGAGAGCGTTCCAATGGGCACATTTGCAGATGCAGGTCCCGTATTGGTTGCGATGCCTGACGTTAGTAACTTATTGCTCACCCATTGGCCGCCCGTCATAACGCACTTAGTCGAGGAGAGCTTCTACATATATACCTACTCTACCCGGCCTCGGTGGCGGAGGGGTAGAGTCCTGGCCTGCTTTCCCGATGGTCGTGGTTTCAAATCCCGCCTGGTTGGCTTTTCTGACACTCAGGGCAAGGATGTTAATGTGATGTTATAGGGTTTAGGGTAAAGTGTAAGAGAGGGCTAATAGCCCTCATTTCGCCCTAAAAAGGCGCCATTTTCATGATTATTACTACACCTGCATCCCCACATACACCCATAAGCCACCTTTAAGGTGTAGAAGGGAGTGAGTTTTCATTAGCATGAACAGTGGTATACCCTGCAAATATAATAGAGGCTACAAGTATTGATGTATTCGCAATAACCTACCAGTATTTTTCGCTGGCTGAATATTCACCGGCATACACTACCACATTGGCTACACATGTTGCTGGAACAAAGATTATTCATTTATTTTGAAACTACGTCTGTACACTTGAGAGCCAAAAACTAAACAGGAAACATGTAAGACGTTCCGTTAATAGTACTAAGCAAGGTATTGAAATTTCTTAACTTGGTAGAAAAAAATGGCATTTTACCCTTGTCCGGTCTTTGTTCAGCAACACTCACATCATTCACGCTCTCTTGTTATTACGACTCTAAATATTCTTTCACATAAGAGTCTCTTCCATCAAATTCACCCATTTCTTTCTCATCCTTCCCCTTCGTCTCACACTAATCAATCTTTCACCACAAATGTGTTTCGATATTCGACTAATATATTCTGTCAACATGGAAAAACCAATGATTCACGCCTCTTTGGTTTTCTGTTACTAGAAAATAAATTTCACTTTCTATCATGACATAGGTATTCCTAACTCGAGCCCTCTAACTTTAAAGCCTGTTTTTTTAAGCATTAGTAAAACTTGAACCACTGATTGGTGATTTTTAGTCATGAACTTGGCTGATAAAATAAAATAAATTAGTTTTGCTTAATTTAACGATTCCCATATACACAAAAAGATAATGGGAAAAGTTTAACACAAAAGTTTCATGTGTCGTCCTCAACGTTTTCTGAGCATTAACAATTTTGGAGGTAGGACGGAACATAATTTAATTCACATTTATTTAACGGATAACAGTGATTTTTTCCATTAACATTTGCAATTTGTTATGTTACTTTAGTGTCTCGATTTATTAGTCATAGGATAATCCTTTCCCGGAGTAGAAATTGGAATGTAGCCTTCTACATTATTAATTCGTTCGTTGATCAAAAAGAGTATGTTTCGATTTTGTGGAGCGGAGTGGAAAATATTTATCTCTGTAAATGGGACATCGTACCTTTGATAGAGAGATAATACCTCTGCTCGTGCCTAAGCCTAATTGAAGTATTTGTAAATATCTAAAATTGCATTTCTTCAATCACGTATATTTTAAAATTCACTAATGAATTCATGCTGACGACTGACCGATACCGTGGATATCTTTTATGTATTTCTTGACTGTATGGCGATGATGATGGCTCTGCTTATAATAATTTTATCTAAAAACGAATAATATATTCATTTAAACAATCTCGTTTAGATTATTAACATTGGCATATCATGGCTAGTACGGAGGAAAGGTACCATTTTTAAAATAAATTTTACCCTCAACTTCATTCATTCATTACAGTAATCTACCGGTTGAAGGTAGGTTGTGATGAAAGACAGAGAATATCCGACGAACTCTTACACGTGCCGTGCCCTTTCTACCTCAAGTACCCTCAACTACTCAAGGAATTTTAGAAAAATACATTTAAACAGTTATAAGAGTCCTGTTTATAATTTTTGGATCTAGTATGCGTAGAGGTTCATAGATCTTATACCTGTTAAGGATGGTTTCAGCTTATAATTGATAAATTAATTTCATCATCAGCCATTATTAATCCGAAGATAGGTTTGCTGGAGCCTTCAATTCCAACCCATTATCAAATGACTACGTTAACCCTGCATAATAATTCATTTCAATACTCCTAATTGTTTACCCCTATCAATGTAATCCATCTTAATTTCCTTGAAACTTTTTCTTTTTACTTTTCCTTCCATGACTGTTTTCCTTAGTTATTTGAGTCACATCATGTACCCGATAAGTTTGTTTCTGCATGATTGGTTGGTTAGTAGCAAGGAGGCTGGAATATGATTATGGAATATTGTATATTCCAACCTCCTTGGTAAGTAAGTTATTTGGGGAGGAGGCCGACAGCTGAGGTCGTTTGCGTCAATGAGGATGGATTTGTTGTATGGTAAGGGAAGGGGTTATTAGGCGATCGGAGGAAGGACAGATTGAACCCAAGTTTCGGCTTAAGCCGCCTCTATACGAATGACGCCAGCCCGACCGCCGCGTAATGCCTCATCCGACAATCGGAGTACTGAACTTGAAGTTCCCACCTTAAGACACACAAGTGGGGCTCAGGATTATAATGAAAAATCTCTGTCCCTGAAAAGATTTGAAGCCTGACCCAAGGGATGAGAAGCCAGTGTTCTAGCCGCAATAGCAACTCGATTTCAACTCCTTGATTTTTCTACTAATTATTTGTGAATCTTCATTTAACTTTTATCTCTCCAAATTTTCTTATAAATTCTTATCTGGTGAATATCTACATCTACGTGATATATTTAATTCTTAGATAACACCACATTATCATTACTTACAATCACCTTTCTTCTGCAATTGCTATCGTCCAAGCTTCAATGCCAATATAATTCACCAAATGCATGTTTTGCTGAATTTTTCTGGCTTTGGGTAGACTTTTATTCCGGTAGAACACCTTTCTCTCATACGCCAATCTTATGAAATTATTTTTTAAAGCAGTCGCATCCAAATCCTTTGTCTTTTACCATAATTCGGGAAAAAAATCACCATTGAGTTCAGCTTGCTGTTTTCTGAGGAGAAAGTGGACCGAGAAAATCAACATAAAGGCGACCGAAGGGAAACCGAAAGCCGGAATATATTTGCAGAGAGAGCGAAGCCTGCATATTACACACATTGGAAGCAGGCTTGGGGACAACTTGGCTGGACTCCCGTCATGGCCGCTGGAGCATACATCAGCTTCTACATCCGAGGATTATATCGGAACAATGGCTGAATTTCTGGAATGGCGAAGAGAGGACTTCTTTAAGATAAAGAGAGAGACCAGGGTATAAAACAGGCAGCTTAGTCGTAAGATAGGGGAGGTTGCCTGGGGTAAATTCCAGCCATGGACCTTGGAATTGGGAAGAGGGTTTCCGATCTTCTACCCCAGCGTTACTTCCGCGTAATAGGCAAGAACATTTGTAATCAAAGAGATAATCTAACCTATCCGGTCAACTTCCAGCATCGCCTGGTGAAGGAATTCACATCTGTATGGAAAATTAATATGGATGGTTGCTTTACTTTGTAGGAGTATATCGAAAATATGATCAATTTATCTCAAACGACCTGTATTATCATGCAATTATTTTCATTGCTTTCTATTTTTTCATAACCGTTAGCTGAATAAACATTTTACATGATATTAGTGATCTTCTGATGAATATTTTCATAAGTATAATATAATATATTGGTTTAGGTATGGTGTCTAAGTCCTTAAATGAGTTGCTAAAATTGGTTCTATAATTGTTTGGTTGTCTACCAATTAGGCTAGGGAACTAATGGATCATTGATCCACTTGAATCTGTTTACGACGTCTCACACGATTTCTAGCTTCATTTCAGCTTACTTCCTACCTCTATTCGTAACAGCCAACATATTCAGTAAACTGCTGCCTCTTTCCCTTTTTCTAATCATTCCACCTTTAATATTGCCTTCAGAATTCACTACATAATTTAAAACGTTTTGTCAAAGAGTTTTACAAAATATGTAATAGTATAAATCAAACATTTCTGCTATCGAAACTTATTTCGCTAACCTGAGGATTTCATGCAAGCTATTTAGCTTCACCCTCTGGATTGAAAAGGTCACACGTGTACGTATCGTTAGTGATACTCACGATATACTCTAAAACTTTCAGTCTAAGAGTTTATCAAAACTGCTACTGTATAATTCAAAATCTTCTCCAGTTGAAACCAATCTTGACTGTCTACGTGGAGTGAAGGTAGTTTTATTTACATATTAGAAACGCATTTACAAATGGTTTACAATTTCACTCGTGGGTTTGAAATGGTTCAACGTGCTGGTAGCTATTGCACAATATTTTGTCATTCCTCGGAAAAATCTGTCACTTTGTATTCCCAACGAAATTTCCGGTGAGTCCGTTTACTATTCAGTCACACTTTTGTTTCTGGTTTTTCACTTCGACCCTTTTGGCAAGAAGATTCTTATTTACGCTTTTTCATCCAATCTCCTCCGTCCTCTCTCCCTAAGGAAAGGAGACCCTCCGTGGAGGCACAGCAGTCCCCGTATTTCTCCTCTTCCTTTGGAATTTACTCGTTGTATTCCTTTTTTGTCTTCCGCCCAGGCCTCTTTACCCGTCTCCCCTGAAACCATTTGTCAATTCTCCCGCTTCGAAAATTGAAGAAGTTCATCCATCGCCTTTTGGGAGAGAAAAGCCTCAGACCCCGTCGTCGTCTCCCGTTTCCTCCTCATTCACCTGTCTTTCCATTTTCTCTTCTAACTCCTTTTGCATGTATTTCTTGTTCCTCCCTCCATTCATTCTTCCTTTATTTTCGATTCGGATGCCCATATCGCCCCTCTTGCCTTCTCTGGTGCTCCTTTTGTGTCTCACCCATCTTTTTTATACATTTATTTCAAGGGCTCCGATTTCACCCTCCCGGATTCCTAAAATATCTTTAAGAGTCAGGATTCCACGAAAGGCCCGTGAGATGCCATCGAGTTTCCTAATATTTTATCGCTGGAATAACGCGGGAATATAAACTATGTCTGAAAGATTGATTTTCCATCACGAAACACTTTGAAACCTCGGCGATATACCTGGATCCGCCGAATTGGCTACAGTTTAAGGACTCGGTATAGCTTTACTTGTCCTGGAGAATTTAAATTTCGTGTCTTATAGTTATAGATATAGCGTCTTTTTGCGAATAAATAATGAAATTGGATGCGTTTTCTTGAGCAATGAAGCTTTTGCAGCTGGGTGGCTGTCCTCATGATGTTACATATTCCCTATAAATTTCCATTTATGTCATCATAACTATCGTTGCTATAGCTTTTGATGACGTTGACTTCAATCACAAGATAGTTTGTGTTTAAAGACACAACATCTACATAACTGCCAGAGGACAATGGATTTCGAATAGAAAAACGAATTTTAATTAAGGTAAATGTACTGGTTAGTTATACCATTCGGCTTGTGTGACCTCTGAACCTACTTACTAAGGCTTTTGAACCAGTTCTGCTCCCGTTTCTTCTAACGGTTTCTAGGATAGCGCTTGGGTTTAGCTGTGTATGATTTTGGCGAGGTTTATTGAAAGGTTCTATTCGGATTCAAGAAAGGGAATTTTTATCGTTATCAGAACGCATATACCGATTGACACATGATTTTTACTACTAGAGAACTACGGAAATGTCTTATTTCACCCCATGTATGACTTCGCCTTTTTTTAGAATATAGCTCCAATAATACAGACCACAGATTAATTTCGTACTTTCACAGTTCACAATTCGATTACACCAGCCGGCCAAATTACTGGTTCTCTGCATAGGTCTGAGCGGCAAAGATGTCTTCAGATTGACACAACTTGCTCGCCTGGGAAAGGAAGACTACCTTCGAACAGGGCCCTAAATTCCCGTTTCAGGACCTGTTCACGCTCGAGAGATCTTCTCTCGGATGACATGAGTTACCTTGCGAGTTGGGCGTTTAAATCGGCTCACTATTGAGGGTTTATTTATAGATTGGATGCGTTAGTTAAATGCAAACACTTACCCTTACTCGATCTTCTAATACAAATCAAAAACATCTATACTACGATAGATCCTGCTCTTTCCTTCTTCCTGAAAAATATTTCGAAAGTATTATATAGAGTCTAGTGCCATAAACAATGATCATTTCCTCACCCTGATATAACTACATATTATCATTTACCTTAAGTTTAAAGTAGCGGACTGAGTTATTAATTTGCATTATTTTCTTGAGTAACTTGGATAAATGAATCTACTTTAACGCTACTAATCTTCACTTAGTAGTTTCAAATAAGGAAGAATGCATTCGCACATTAAAGTTTGTGGATGTTTTGCATTCAGTTGCTATTTATAATTTATGATTTTCTTCGGCTATTAATGATAAACCACGCTTTTGATTATCAATGGTCTGGTATGTGGTAATGTTAATGTATTAAAAGCAATTATTTTAAATATTCTTTAAGCATTTTTTTTGCCTTATCACTAGTGGTTACGCTTGAATATTTATATCCAAAGGGCTATTCTGAAATTTGATACTCATGAAGGAAGAAACCGAATTGCTAAATATCTGTAGTTGAACGCGAAAGTGAATATTTAAAAACCTTATTGATTAGTTTCAATAAAACTTATCTCTACGCGATAGAAGATTTTTTCTTGCTGATCGTATTTTTGCACAATTTATTTTTAAGCTACGTTTAAATTTTTACTTATGTACATACCCACATTCTTGCCGTAAAAAAAGTCGATTAAGTTTAAGTCCTAAATTTCTTACAAAATGTCATGTAGTCTGATGCCTCAGTATCTCAGAATATCGGTAGCTTGTGGTTTAAGTATTCTATTATCTCTGTCTATTATGTACAAATTTGTCAACATTTTCCAGCTAATTATTGCTCTTTATTTACTTACAGGTATGTGTTCGTCCTTTGGTGAAGGATCTAATCCATTTCTCCAGTCGCGATTTTGCCTGATTTTGTTTTTCTCATTGGTGAGTGGAATTTAATGTGCTACTGATAACCAAATGATGTGACCTTAACCACAATTTGACTGGATTTTATAAAACATCTAGAATGAAAGTTTATTGTTAAAAGCTGACTTTGTCATTGATAATTCCGTGTCATGGAATTTTCTATGATTTTAAGTTCGATCCAACGTATAAAGACACTTAATTTTGCATGACCGTTACCACACTTACACTCTAAGAAGTATCAACTTTTGAAGCGTGGTGTATCAGACTGGTTGATTGAACGATTTCATCTTTTGAAATTTAAGTTAAACATATTAAGTAAAGTGACGCGAAATATCTATGCATACGTCGTGCTCACCGTGAAATAATATTTATTCACCAGGAGTTGGATTTGATTTTCTTTGAACTCGTGCATAGCAGAAAGCATCGCCTAATGCCTAATACATGTATTATGCAAGTGTTTTGGAGCATCCCAAGCAAGCTTGGGCAGCCAATTTTTTAACTCGGAATTTACTTGAAGTTCAGCCTGCTTGCTACCTCCTCTTTGTGCAAAAGCAAGGTATGTATTGAATATTAAACCGGAGTGGCATTCCCGACGTGAAACATCCTCGCACGTAGAGTTTTTGCGCAGTAGATGATGCATTTACAGTAAAACCAGGGTTATCAACTCGGGAATTTTGACCGGTAGACTCTGAGGGTACCAATGTTTCTCCGGGCTCAGGGTTTCAGAATAATTTGTTTTGGCCAGTTTCAGGTGTGAATCAACTCACTTTATATTTATTATAAAAATTACGCAAATGTCCCATAGGTAAGACAGAGTTCTCTCAGAAAATGTGTATTCAAATAAATAATTCCAATTATTACACGTTTTTATTGAACATAAAATAATATTTTTTCCCGAACTTTTCATTTATTTTGCACATACATATAAGGCTTCGGAGGGTGACTCTGTAACATTAGGAATCAGCGATGTTCACTTTTCCAATTAATAAACTGTCCGAAAAGATTTTCATATGGTCAAAGAAAGGACCTCTTGGTACATATTGTAGTGCACATATATTCTCTTATCCCAGAAAGAGATCAAAATAATACTATATGATATTCCACGATAACCAGCAAATTTGCATTTTATGATATTTAGAATAGAATAGAATAGAAAATACATTTATTGACCTAGGAGCGAATGCTCCTATGGGGGAGGGATAAATCGATGAAATTATCATCTTTATCAATTTTGTACTACGTATATTACGGTTGAAACTTCATAAAATCCTGACTTCAGATTTTTTGAGATGCAGATAATCTCTATAGGTCGAGATGCTTTTACAGTTGGTAACCTTCATTAAAACCCCTATCCTACGGGCAGTGGTGGTACGTGAGAATACTTCCTTCCGTGAGAGAAGTCCTTATGATGGAGTTTTAAAATGCAAATGGTTCCATAAAGTGTCATGAATGGAGAGCATATGTAAATATCTGAAAGAAAGTTACGGCTGCCCAAACATTTATTCTGTGGGATCATAATTGAAAAATATATGCTAGTAAAAAATTGCCCCGCAACTTCAGTGCTTATGTAAGATCCTACACGATTGTTTGAAGTTTTTTATATTATAATTAGGGCAACTCTCGGTTAGAGTAGATTTCAGTGGAAGTAGGTTTCAAATCACCATCTACCTACACAATATCTTTCTTCATCTCAGCGTGTGTCCTACTTTCATCTAGTCCATTTAACCTATTCTCTTTCATCGCCTTCCCCGTTTATCCAGTATCCATTCCTGTATCACAGATTTTAAAGACTTATATAGATTTATAATAAATTTACCAAATTATCCCCGTTTTGGAAAAACACTATTTCCTATATTTTCTTTCTGTGTCTTGAAGTTGGAGTTTCCCTGCATGAAAGGGTACGGAAAAACACACGATGCAAGTAACTCAGCTCGGGATTTGAATGCTGTCTGTATGTTAGTGGTACCCATATGTCAAAGGTGTCCGTTTTTAGAGCTTATACTGAATCTAGGAATTAACATATGTCACGAAACTTAAAGCTTATGGATGATATTATATAATTGCTTAAAATTTGTGTAACCACATTAAAAGAAATACACCGATATTGTCCATCTCAGAAAAAAATTATCTCCAGAGGTTGTCAGTATCCGTATGTGATATGGTCAGGCCACGAGGTTGCTTTCAGTTCAGACCGGGATTTGAATGCTATCCGCCAGCAAGAGGTGTCCTATTATAGAGGTTTAACTGTATTTACATATAACCTTTGGCTACTAGATTCCCTTCCTCTCGCGAGTTTCATGAGGAGAGATGATGGTACAGCGAGAATGAGACGGGGGAAGAGAGGAGGGAGGTCCAGGGAAGAAAAACCGCATGGAATGAGGTCATCATTTAGGCTGGATCAATATTAAAGAGGGAGGAAGAGAGAGGTAGAGGGAGAGATAGCGAGCGCGCGGGTAGAGCCTGGGGAGTGTGTAGCGTGATAAGGCGATAATGTTGGAGGAGGGAGGTGGAAAGACCCTTTTGGAGCGTGGAACGAGGAAGGATAAGTGCAGCATATTGTATTGCTTATGGGAGCATCGACACCTCTAAGGTCATTAGCTCCGGCGGTGGGGGGGATGGCCAGCGACCCGCGCGCGGGGAGGAGGGCCAAGGAGAGATAGGATTTGATTGTTTAAGGTCGCGTCCGTTGTGGGGCTGATGCCATTAGAGTCCCGACGGATTACACGGTGAGCTTTGCGTGTGGGGGGATAAGGGAAGGATGGGCACGGTGTAGAACGGGAAAGTTCGGTTATGCAAGGCATCGGCCACGCATAGAGAGGTATTTTTTTCAATTCTGTGGGGAAGGGTCATGGGTCAGAGGCCACGCACGTTAATGCTCCAGCACGGGGCGTGAAACGTGTGAGTGGTGCACTTAGAGACAGAAGAGAAGGGAGGAAGGGTGGTCTAGAACTAGCCAATCCTGTGCAGTGTCGAGAGTAGCCCTAGAATTGGTAAAGAGGGCCGTATTGAGTGTAGGTGGCGTATTTCTGACTTAATCATTCCTCGGGGCACGTAAGCAAATGCAAATTCATCTTCTAGCTCGGCCAAGGAGGCTTTCGTGGAGTGTTTTAGCAGAGTAATACATTTTTTTGTTACAACCTCAGCCGAGAGTCTTGCTCCTACGTACCCTTTTTAAAGTTTAAAGCTTGTGAGAGGTGTATTAAATTTTTGAGACGGGATCAGAAAACCTATACTAATTAGTCTCAGCAATTCACTATGACTTAACCTCTAATCCATAATTATTACTTTTTCTCTTTATTTTAATAAAATTTTAGAAACTCCTGGAGACATATTTACTCTAGGTCACTTAGGACGTTGATCTACTCATTTCTGATTTGTTAATCCTGCTTAATATAACTGGTGGAAATATAGCCCAAAATAATTATCCATAATTGATAAACTGCTCAGTACCTCGGATACCCAGGGGCTGGCTCTCTTATCGTGGACATGGTGTTGCCTTATCTATTCATGGTTTTTGAATTTTACATAATTTTATGATTTGACATTCTCAATATTTGAACCAGCAGTCTTCCTTACAAGCATGGGTAAATCTTTATTTTCTTAAAGCAGATTCTCTGAGAAATTACATTGAGTTGATATGCATTCTTTCACAGAAACGACAGAACTTTAGTATTGGACCCGTATATAGAATGAATGTGACAATGAGGCACTGGGATGTAAACGGCGAGGGTACTTACGCAGGGTGATATATTCAGGCACTTCGTAAATAAATCCGTTATCAATACACGCCAACCGAAATGCGTATAGATCGATTGGTTACAGCATTGCTGTGCAAGAGTGACTTTGAGTTGTAGCCGGGCTCGGGCCAGGGCCGCAGAAACTAGGCGGCATTTTGGAAGTGGGCGGAAGTTCCCTGTCGTACATCTCGCCCCTTCGATATGCCATCGTGCTTATTTTGGTGCCAGCCAAGAGACCCCGTCCAAGTCTGTTGGTTTTAACCAAGAAAGTATGGCATATGAACATTATTTTTGGTGACTAATCAAGAAGTCATGAAATTTCGAGTAAAATTTCAGATATTGACCCATACTCACCGTAAAACCCAGAAGAAACGTCAAATACTAAAGAAGAAAGTATATGATAGTGAAACCATAAGATACGATAGTACTTTAAAATTGAAATTGAATTGATAAGTCTTTGTTGTTCTGGGACGTTAAATACCCTGGAAGATTGAAACATAATTACATGTCACAACAAATTGGGTCGATGGTGACAACAATACATACTAATTTCATTAAGGAGCACCACATATAAACCAATCAGTGTATAAGATAATACATGACAGGTGAAAATCGGGGCAACAGTACACAGATTTAAGATAACATATGAGGGATTGAGAAATTAAAACAGGCAGCATACATAATCAATCGCATTACTTATACATAATGCATTAAGCATAATGGAATGTAAAGTAATTGACACGACATCCAACAGTATGATAATACGATAGAGCATGACGAATAACTTCGCATGGGAATGTTGAAGCCACTAAATAGTGACATTGACTATTTGAATGTATCAGTTTTGCATTTAATACCTTGAAAACATAACGTGGAATAATTGTGGAGCTACAAATGTATTTGACGCTACGAGTGTTGATACATTGGCAAAAACCTGCAAAGATGTGTCTGCGAGTGCAATTTTACCAAAACATACTGCAGTTAATACTACTTATGTGAAACAGTCTATTAGAATTAATGTTTTTTGACACTACAAAAAATACATAGATATACCCGAGTTTTACAGGAAGCATCCGAGATGTGCTTTCACTTGTTAAACTTAATTAAGACAATAAAAATAGATTTCAAATTAGATATTAGCTAAGCAAACTAAGAAAAATATACCTTTGGCGATGGCCTACGATCATGGCATTGGAACCACCGCATTAAAGGCTCCTGAGGAGAAACATGCGGTCGATATCTCAGGGGCAGCTTATTAAATGTGTCAGAGGAGGACGCCTGCGGGGAGGCGCCACCGGGGGCTGAAAGGGCGGTGAATCAGGAGAGATGGAACAGTGCGAGCCGACGAGCAGCGACAAAAAACGGCGGCAAAAAAGGTTGAGCGTGGACGAACGCGGGGAGATGAGGGCGGACGTGATGGTAGATGGAAAGTCTCTGGTTCAAAATGTTTTTCATGCGACTCCTACTTTTTTTTCGCTGCGGCTGTACTTGGGAATGTTTCGGGTCCCGGCTAGAGAGGGCTGAAAAGGTAACAGCGAAACGGAGGGGAAATCTAATTCCGCATACCTCCTATCCTGATTATTTCCGGGAGTGCGTGTGGCAGAGGGTGTTATGGCACAATCTCTACGAATAGGATGGATAGGAAGGTGGAACTGAGAGGAGGGGCGATAGGTAAGTGCGGTGGTTTTTGATAAATTATTTTCTTTCCCCGTTTAATCCAAATCTCTTTCTGCATAGTACCTTGAAAGCCACTTCAAGCGTGTGTGGCAGGGAATGAATTTTACCGAAACTTTTTTTATTATATTATGCGCTGCAAATGTTATTGAAACTATGAGATTGATGCATCCTAAAACCTTAAAATACGTGCAAGGGAATGAGTTGTCACCAGAATATAATCTATCTGCTAAGATCTTACAGATAACGGAGTATATATTTTTGTAATTATGTAAATACACAAGGAGACAATAGCTATAGTTGGACAATGCGAGACTCGCTGTTAGATCTACTTGGTAAATTAAAACAAAAGCATTACCCAGCAATCCTCCTTAAGGGTTTGTGACTTGGGGTGATTATTCAACAAAAGGTCACTTATATCTATCCTAAGAAAATTATAAGATGTAAATGGTGTTAGAGGATTACGCAATTACATACATATACGTATGAAAAAGTTATTCTGAGAGTATGCAGGAAGAGCTGTTAGTTTCAAGTAATTAGAAAATCAATAACAAAGCTTTGTGCAGAAAAGTCTATAGTTAACTTCGCTATATGGGGAGGTGAAGTAAGGGGTTGGAAGATGCAATGAGGTGCAAAGGGTTGCTTAAATCCGTGATAGAGGTGAGGATGTTGAGTAAGCGGGGAAGGAGAAGAGGTTTAATGGACGGGATGAAGAAGGGTAGGCCGTATGTTGAAGTGTAGGAAGAAATTAGGTAGATAGGGCCCAGTAAATGTAAGAAATCTATGAATGTTTTATAGCTTCAATTTTAACCTATCTTTACCGATAGATTACCTTAATAGAGGAAGATCTGGAGCGTCAATCCGCGTGGAATCGTCTTTAATTATGTACATGTACACTGGAGAGGAGCAGTGCGAAAATGGGTGCTCGGGCCTTACTATTTCTGGCAGGGAAAAGGGTGTGGTAGTTGGTGTTCGGATTTGTTGGTGATTGGGTCTCGTGGTTTGCGTTGTCAGGGAGGAGGAGTTGGGGTCTCGGGTGAGGGTAGACTTCATGGGGACGTTTGCACGGAGCATGGCACGAGGAGGGTTACCTTGACTGGAAAATGCCGAGTTCGGGAGCTAAGGAAATGCTTGGTTAGGATTCCGAGGCAGGGGTCTACTGAGAAGGGCTAAAGGGTTTCGTACGTCCGTTGGAAGGTTGGGGAAAACCGAAGCAGGAACCCTTTTCTCCTAACCCTTTCGCCTGGTGGGATAAACGGCTCGGGAACCAACCCCTGCCACTCACCCTCCCCCTCAACCTCCACCCACGCCTCCGGTTCTCGATTCCGGAGTCACCTCCTCCTCCGGGGAAGGCCACCCGCAGGCAGGAAATAGGCAAGGATGCGGATTGGTATGCTCATGGGGGAGAGGATAGCCAGGTTATGTGGTGTGAGAGGGGAGAGCTAAGGGTTTTTGGTGAGCAGGGATTGAGTTACGCGTAAGGGACGCGCGCTGTTTTGGCATGCACAGAATTGGGTCGACTTGGAAATGTACGTCCACGAGACTTCTTACCTCATCCCCCTTTGCGTCCGAAGTGGGTGGGTGCGAAGATGAATTAACTGGTCCATAATGTGGTTGGTTTATCTCCGCATCTCCGAGGCAGGGTGGTGTGTAAATGCATCCAGAGATTTACGTTGGGTCACTTACGGCTTAAATGATGGTAGGGTGCTGAGATGTAAATGGTATAGTGACTTTCAAGACTTGTTTTGTAGAATGGTTGCATATTGATGAAGAATTAGATAGTTAAGATTTAATTTAAAATTATTTTCTATGGCTTGATTGGATTGGATTTTGGAAATAATTTCCATGTTTTAATGTGAAAATGATATCAATAGAGTGCTCTACCGGATAACGTGGGTTGAGATGGAAGATAAAAAAATCTCCATGAACATTATAGGCACATGGGTTCTCTCAAATCTCCCTCAACGAATTCCTTTTACCAGCACGGCATTCGTCCCACAACTCTTGATGCCATCCATATTGCCACGGTGGGCTTGAACTAAGTTTAAATAAAATGTTTTCGGGAATGGAATTTTATTTTTCTACCCTTTACTACGTACATGTTTAAACGTTTTCCGACAAAAATCAAAATAATCCGTCGGTCTGTTTAAAAATAAAATCGATTTTATAATTTTGCATAGTGAAAATACGTATTACTTACGCACAAGACCATTGTCGAGTATCTAGATGCAGTAATGCCTCTTGAAAACGTTGAAATTATTGTGTTAAAATTATACTGAATGATGAAAGATATTTAAATAAATTAGTAGTTAAAATTTAAAAAATAATATGAGGTGAAAAGGGATTCCGCCACTATTTTCATAAAATGTGTGGCCGGTATTTTATACAAAAGAAAATTCGATTAATACGTTGAAAAGACCAAATTATTAAGTTTTTATCATACATCATTCCAAACAGTTTTTACATTGAATCTTGTAAAATAATTTCTGCAAAATGAGCATTAAAGTAGCTAAGAAAACATTATAACATTAAATAATAAATAGAGATTCTTCTTGATAAGTCTAAAGATGCAGACCGTTGAACCCGCAAACTGCCCTGAACAAATATTTTTTATAGTCTGAATGCATAATATTAACTTTGTGCTTATTCCAGATGGTCTTGAAATCAAAATGGACTGATTCCATGGCCTGTTCACTATACATACTCAGTCCAACTTGAGCTTTTTCACAAAATTCTTTCACATGATAGATAACAGCATGCACTTTTGGTGTAATTGAAATGTTCAAATTTAAGTAAATGTTTTGAAAATTTTCAATTATTTGTTTGAAATTTTTGTCTAAAGCTTTACCAAAACAGGCTTTGACTACAGATCGGAAATCAGTGAGGGCCTGAACAAACTTTAAACACCCTAAAGGACAACTGTTTCGTAACTTGTCAACTTTTTCAAGTAGTTTTTTGCATGAATTGCCATTATAATTTGACCCACCATAAGTGATATCGCGCAGGACATTACATGATTTTGCCCATGATAATGCAATGGCATTGAATTCAGTCAGCATATGATTAAATATATTATATATATATTATATATATACCATTTACAATACCCAGAAGCAAATGAAGCTCAGGTGGTGGTATCACGTCAATAATAGATTTATTTAATTTACCATCAAAAATTGGTGGGTGAATGCAGCTCATAAACTGTTTCGCGAATTTTCTTTTTTTCCAGCGTTGTACCATCTCAGACTATTTTCTTTTATGCTTTCAACAGTTCTTAATGTTCCACACTCATTAAGTTTATCTTTTTGGCATTGCACCAAGTACATGGAAATGCACTACTTGAAGACATAAGACCAGTCAAAATATTGGCCAATTTAATGTCTGTTGCAATCGTTCCATCAAAATCATTAATACCTATTGTAGACCAAATCTTAAATACGTTTTCATAATTTTCTTGAGTATTTTGTGCCAAAAAAATTATAAATAGTTTTTTCACACCTGAATCTCGGAGACGCTTAGATGCAACACCATCCTTATATTTTTGTCGACAAGAATAATCGATATCTGTGTCAGTATCTAACGATTGAATTGACATGCAAAGCTTGAGAAAATTACCCCCGCCATCTATGCCAATTTTAAATGAACATTAGATACTTTGCGTCGATCTTTAACATACTCAATTAAGCCTTCTAAATTTTTGCGATATACACCATAATTGGTAGCATCAGAAATAGTATTCCTTTTGATATTTTTGAATTCGAACAGTTTAACATAAAAAAATTCATCTACACTATGAATCTCAGATGAAAGACTTTGCTTTAAACCAGGCTCTATTATACGCTTCACTTGTGGCCCTACATACACACCAGCTTTGACTTTTGCATCAGAAAGCTTGGGAAATAAGTCTCGAAGATATTGAAAATCTGGAGATTCTTTGTCAAGTGCATTCACAAATTGCTTAATAAGACCAAGTTTAATGTGCAGTGGTGGCAGCAATACTTGCTTTGGATCCACCAGTGGCTCAAACTTGACATTGTACTCTCCCACAGAATAATTGGTTCTTTGTGGCCACTCCTTCTTCTGATAGTGTGCTGCAGTGTTTCTGCTATCCCTCAGGCAAAGAAAACAGGGAAACTTCGTAAAGCCTCCTTGTAGACCCATCAACACAGCCACAATTTTGAAGTCTCCAATAACCTCCCACTTGTACTGATCATACTTCAAAAATTTAAGTAAAGTCTTGACGCTGTTGTATTCCTCTTTCAGGTGCTCAGAATGAGCCACAGGTAGAGAGGGGTATCTATTTCCATTTTGCAATAGCACGGTTTCAAGGCTTTTGCAAGAACTATCAATGCATAGACACCACTCAGCTGGGACACTGTCAATTCCAATACCCTTAAGCATTCCAGATACATTGTGACTGAAGCAGATTCCATTCTTACTGGAGAAAAGGCTAGAAAACCTTTGGTGTCGCTTCCTCTGACTGGTAACATGCACACTTTCATCCAATAAATTTCACTCCTTAAGTGTAGATATCAAAAGATTGCATTTAGATTTTGTTAAGCCAAGATCTCTGATGAAATCATTGACGTCAGTTTGTTTGGTATAGTGTTGACTTCTTTCACTGATAGGGTTCTTGAAAATGTCGTCTTCACGTTCAAAATTTACGTCTACTTCTGAACTGATGCTCTCTTGTGCAGATTACTGTAATACCTTTGGTGCACTGGGTATAAGAAACTGATCACAATGACGCACAGGGGCAATTGATGATGGAATATTAGGGTAGATCAGAGGTGCAGCGTTCTTACCGGTACGACGTATTGCAGGGTACACCAAACATAAGGAGCAGTTAGTTGAGTGATAAGTGGGTACACGCTAGATTCTGGGAACAGCGAATGGCATGGATCTCCTTTCCCCTCTGTACCAACCTGAAGGAGAGCGAGGTAAATGTAATATCTACATACAAGTTATCAGCATAGAAAAAAATGTTTATCTCATTGGTAGTGACATTATCATGTATATTTACGTCTACAGAAGCATATATACGCAACCAGACAAATGACTAATATCCAATGTGCGTAGGAACATACGTAATCAAAAATTATTCGACTGCCACTAACTTTTAGGCGAACATTTTGTAACAGTTGCGAAAGTAGGAGTAATTAGTTTGCAATTATTTTAAATGCTGTCCCTAAAATTGAAAAAAATGGATAAACATATTTTTTGACAGTTTTGTGTAAACATACAATTAAAAACTTAAAAAAATAATGTTACCTTCTAAAGTCCGTTTTCAGTTCTGGCATATAAAATGAGTCACCCAAGATTTATATTGATCCCATATGGGCATGCCAAAATATGCCTTGTAAGCTTCACAGATTTTAGCAGATGCTGCCTCAAAAAACATCTCTCTTGTTTTAAAAACATTCCTACTTCCGTAGCAGAATGCATCTGGAGAATGCTTACATGCTCTTGATGCCATCTCTAAATATTTTGTGTTGCTACATCTGCCCACACTGATGGAATAGACAAAAAGTATCCAACAATGACTCAGACTGAAGTGAAACTTGGTCAACACGACGACAATGTGTCGCTCAAATGATGGCGTTGTTGGTTTATAATGTGATTTCCCCCTCCATCCATTCTGCTGTTTGTTATTTGCAGAAGTACGTATCAGGCGAATTTCCTACATAAATTGAGTAATTTTGGCAGCATTGCAGTTGAATGTTTTTATGGGATCCGATTACAATTAAGACATGAAATTTTCTTCACTGCATGAACGGTCCCTTGGAACTAAAATTAGTTTGTTTCAATTTGGTAATGCAGTTATTCACGGAGTAATTAATTATTGTGTACAACTATGCAAAATTGCTCAAAAATGCGGGAAAAGTGACGTAATATCGTTCTCCTACCTACAAAAGCAAAGTTTTGGGCGAACAATGGCAATTTCTTGTTTTTATATAACATTAGCAATTAAGGCATAACACTTAGGTATTAACCAAAGACAAAATATGTGTTACATGGTGTAATTGCGTTTTTATCTCTAACTTCATCAGCCTTTCTTCCATTTCAACAATAGAAATTTCCTTGGCAACCAGATGTGAATATCCATTTAATAGCAATTTTATGAATGTCTATTCACTCCTGCAGCATTTAATGACCAGATTCAGTGACTAAGTTGATAGTTGTAGTCAAACGACTACTGTTCCCCATTCGCATTGCCTTCTTAATAACGTCAACAAGACATAAAGTCAATTGTTTCAAGTATGTGGATTGAATCTGGAAAATCCATGCTTTTAACATGGCCAATAATATGTCTCATGCTCACGATTGGGACAGCCGAAAAATGTATTTGTTTTTGCTGAGAGCGATAAGACCAAAAATATTGTATATCCCAAAGCCCTTCAATAGATTTTTTCAACTTTAATATGACACAAAAAAATCATTGGCTTTCATTTATTTTTTACATCTAAATGTGTCTGCTTTGTATGCTTGCCTACTTTGAAAGAAGAAAAGGCATTGCAACGCATGCCGGGTACTGCTAGTATTAAATAAAAGTTTTAATTATGTATTAATCATCATAGAATGGACGCCTTAGGTTCCTTACAACTAACTAGTATTTATATAGACATCCAAAGTCTTATTGTTAATCATAAGTTGCGTATATAATACTGCCATTGGTGTTACATCTCTTCTACTAACCGCACACACTGTGGGTTTCTGTAAGCATGTAAATTTAGACAAAGACTGCTGAAACAACCTTAACTCTGCAATTTAAAATCGATTTGCTTATATTCAAATGCAGCGATTGAGTGTCTCATGAAGTACACAGCGATGATGATGATGATGATAGGAACATATGAATATATTAGGGAAAATTCTATGTAACTATTCCTCGTATTAAAAACTATTTTTTGTGTTTTTCTGTGTGAAATCCCTTCGATGAAATGTTTTGGTAGAGGTAAGCGAATGATATTGGAGAAGAAGCTTGCATTTGATGTGCGATCGATACTTGATGAGTATATTTTTACGTTGGTAAGGGCAAATGACATTCTGTTGTGTACTGTCTGATGATCGAATTATTCCTAACACAAAGGGGCCGACATTACGTTTACCATCTAAAAATGTTCCAAAATCTAAATTGTTTGTGATCAAAACCCTCGCAAAGCCTTTTTTGGCGTATCACCGAGTCGTATCAAGTTTATCTGTTGCAACCGAATCTCTCGGATATAAATTTGGAAACTATTTTCGTAGTACCGATACAAATCGCACTATTTTCTATCTGAATGGTAAACGGCCGTAAAATGTTGCTTTTTTGAGCAAAAAAGGATTGACATAGCATTTGGTGTCCATATCTCCGTCTATAATTGAATCGTATTTCCTTGTCCCACTTTTGTCATCTCGGTTGAGAATTGCCAGGTGACATTCGATCATTGAAAGGTATAAATTAACTGCTATATTGATGTAAATGTTGGGCTTGAACAAAAATAGGAGGAAGAATAGATTCTCAGCCACAAAATCACGGAACACGCTGAAAATGACACTTGAAGCTTGCATGCATAGCAGAAATGCGATGCATGAACAATTTGTCCGGTAAAAGAGAAATAATTAATTTTACACCGTTGAATATTTGATTAAGGACCAAACGTTTACATTTCTGCACATCAAACTTGATTTAATTCATTCAGACAAATAATGCAGTTTAGAATAGTAATCTAAAAAAAATCAATCATCCATATAGATTTCCTTTTATTTATCTACCCGAGCAAATACAGTATAATATAATTCCCAAATCGTAACCTTTTACAGTAGGTACTTCAAATGCTTTCAATTGGTATTTTATCACTATTGTAAAATATTTTATTATTTTTCGTATTTTGCCTCTTCGGAAAACCTCTTAATTTTTGTTTAGTATTCCTCCGATATATTTTCTCTTTCATTACAACCTTGCAGCGACCCAAATATTTTGTGCTTGAAATTTCTCTTTACTAACTTTAGTGTGGGCTTTGAGAATAATTTAAAAAAAATCATTTTGATCATCCAACGCATTATATTATTATTGCCTATTATAATTAGTTTGGCGTAATATATTTTCAACGACTACTTATTGTAAAACAATTTACATTTCTGTATTCAACTAAACTCCTAATTGTTTCTTTGCCAAATTTACCATTAAGTCAGTTAAAATGTCACGAGTGCAAGCCTGTCTTTTAGCATGTATGTACCAAGATGATATTAAATCTCACGGTTGGTATTTTTTGATTAATTGTTGTAATTTCTGTCCCACGGGTGGTAGTTCTAGAGTGGAGTGTTGCGATCTACCAAAGAAACAACATTAAGTGTAAATAATGTTACGTGGATGCCAGAATTTCTGAAACCCATTTACTTACACTAATTTCCTAAGCAAATTTGCTCAGTTAAGTGCATGCAAGATGAAATGTTCCTGGAATAAGTATGGAAGTAGTCAAACGTTTTTCGGAAAATTACGCGCAATTCAACTGGTTATTTATGCAGAATTCATTTTCACGTATGAGAAAACAGAAAATGTTCATTTTTTTGAACGGGCAGTTTAGAATTTTCTCTGATGTGTAATAATTCCAAGCTCTCTCCCCATTCTAACAATGCCCCCTCCCCTAAACATTTCCCTTCTCTCTACGCATTCATGCCAAAGCTCGTCAAATTTGCATAACTCCGTCATGCTGAATAAATTAGCCGTCATTAAATAAACATTCGCCGGGTGGAAATCGTGCGCACTGCTCCTCCGCTTTGCCCTCCAGTGGCTCTCACTCGATTCTTGCGATCGGAAAATTTACGCGCCAGTACAAAATGGAGGTTTGCATTGCTGTCAAGTGTCGCGCGGGTTGCTAGTTCGGGAAGAGCATTATAGGCCCTAGGTGCTGTGAATGGTGAAGGTTTTGCATTTGGTCTAGACGTCGGGAGCACAAATGGACAGAATCGGGGTGCAAACGTAGGGAAAACATGCGGGTGTTCGTTGAAGAAACTATGTTCTGTTTGAATAAAGTTGGTAAACACCATAGGTGTTTAGAGAAACGTATGCGCCAAAGTTATGAAATTTTCCGGGAAAAACCATTTGATATGACAGTGTCTAATTGAGGATAAAGGCGTCTCATGTGCTACAATGTACATTCAGGAAGAGAACACGTAACTCCCATAAATCTGTCTTTAAAAAAGATGGCTCGGTTGCGTATCTGGCAAACACAACTTACTGGCATTTGGGTGGGCTTAATGGCCAAATCAAATAATGTTTTTCTTAAAGAAATTAATCTCTTTGTTTCATGTATTTGCACCCGTACACATCACTGCGTATCTAACCATCTGTGTAATCCATAATGAAAATTGAGTTAGGGATATGCGTGGTTTTAAATAAGAACCGTCCTTAATCTGCAATGGAAATCTTGCTTCTCATACGGTGCGTGGAGAATGCGTGCAGCCTCACATAATTCACCCATCTTTATGTATTTATGGTGTTGTTAAATACATTTAAAAGGTAATCACATTTTCTGTAAACCTGGCAGCATATAGTGTAGTGCATGTTGGTGAGCATTCACCTCCTGGCAGATATTTTCAGGTTTTTCAAAATGCATCAATGGCCATGGTTTCATTATCTCATGAAGAATATGGCACGGCGCTTGTTTAAAAAAATAACCCAGCCACAAACTTTTGAGGTTGTTTGCCGGAAAATATGTAGTTGTATAAGCCTGCTGAATAGCCGGCGTGGCAGAAAATCCAACCTCTATTTGAGCCCCGAAAAAAACTACATCACCACACAGGCTTTGTAGGAGCTCGGGACCGTTCAACAGTTGTAGGCGAAGACGATATTTATAGAGATTGTATGAAAGTAGAGGGTCGTTCTTTTAAGATAAGATTGGAGAGTAAAGAACGATATTAAAGTTCCGAGATTGAACGCAGTGGGCATTGGAATGGTTTGGGATTATTTCAGGCTTAAGAGAGAAATAATTTTCTATGGTTTTGCCGCGGAGTTTCGGACAGGCATACTGGGTGACGTGATGTCCCCAACGCGCCCGCGGGCGAGGCTGGGTCAGATGCCTCGGGGAACGGTGGGTCCGTGAGCGAATGGGAGCGGCCGAGGGAAGTATATGGGAGCCTTTTGTGGAGCGAAGTGGGCTCTGAAGGAGAACAGAATGAGGGAAGAGCTTGCGGAAAGAGGGAATAAGAATGAGAAGGGACAGAAGCATACAGCAAGTTGTGAGCGAAGACATTTAGCCTCGGGTAAATCTGGGAACGAAATGTTCGTCATGAGTCGGGAGTTCATGTCCCTCTTGGGGGCAGCCTGGAGTTAGTCGGATGGGGGATAATGTTTAGCACTAGTGGAGAGGTTATGTTAAGGCGAAAACATAGCGATAGGGAAGGATGGAGAAACGCAGGGAAAGCAGAATGCTCTACGCGCAGTGTATAGCGGCCTGGGGAGATAGATAGTGATTCCACTCCGTATTCTCGTTTCATTTTAAGTTGTGGTAGAAGAGAAAAAAAGTCTATTTTCCAAAAAAAACTTTTATCGTTAGATAGTTTGAGTGACTTTGACTTCACCCTGTTACTGCGCTGCATCTGGTTTTATCAATGTCATAATCTCCAGAGTTTATAGCTAGTGTAACTAAGGCATTAGTATGTTCAAATGATTTCTATACTTGTTGCCGGAAGTTAATACTAAAGATCAAATGAAAGAATAGGATCAGAAACGAGGATGAGTACAGATATATAGAAATGGACTTGAACCATATCGAGAACTATCAGGAATACAAGGTCCAGGTGGCTAATCCAGGCTTAGAGACGTATGAAACTTGTAAAGAGCATGCAGATCGGAAAAAAGAGTGAAAATTCATTCATGGAAGACCGAGGGACTAATACATATAAGCCAACTAAAACGGGATATGAAGTAGAAGAGGTACAAAGACAATAAGCAGGTCGAAGGGAACAGGGTATTATGTAGGGGTGCAGTCAGCCAACCTTAGGGTTGAATGACTAATAATTATGATGCTCAAGTATTTCTCTCAGCATCTGCATCTATTTAATACCCTGCAAGCCTACGCTGAAATAAGTATCAGGCGATTTAAGGCTTACATACGTCATTTATGATGATGGTAAAGCGTTTGAGGTGGATGAAGAGATTATGATTACGTGAATTTCGCTAAGAATTGAATAAAAGCATCCCATTTTGCACTGATGAATAACATGCATTTTATGTCCATTTTTAATCAGTCATTTCGGCCCCGGCGACTATAATAATGTTGTAGTAAACCATTATTACAACGAAATGCACGAAATAATTGATTCGCAATCACCTAAAAATGTTCTGAAAAGATGAAAATCGCTTTTTAATCCCCTCATTGGGATTGCTATTTCTCTTGTTATAGTAATTCTTTGATTAACGTAGGTACACATGGAAAATGCCGGATAATACTGGGAGATATAAAATTGATTACATCATGGCAAGGCAGAAGTACAGAGACAGAGTAAAAGACACGCGAAGCTATCCGGGGGAGGATGCGGACTCAATCCATAGCATAATTATGATAAGCTGTGATGTAACACTCAAAAGGCACCTTTAAAAGTAGGAGGATAAAGAGGTGGAACGTGGAAGGATTGAAAGGGTTGAGAAGGTGGCAATACCTGGAGCAAGTGGAAAGAGAATAGGAGAAGCAAAGCATATGGAAACAATCGAAGGAAGACGCGAGACTATAAAAACAGGCGTAGTAAGAGCGGGAGAGAAAACAATAGAAACAGTGAAAACGAGAAGAGTAAAGAGGCAGTGGGTTATGGAAGAAATGATTGGGAAAACGGCGGAGAGAAGGATGTGGAAAAACGTCAACACCGACCTAGGCAGGAGGATGTATAAGGAATTAAACAATAAACTCTGGTGAGTGACCAATCGGGCGAAGGAAAACTGGAGGAAGGGACAATGCGTGGAAATGGAAAAGCTGCAGAAAGAGTGGAAAATGGGTGATGTAAACAATAAAATAAAAATGCCAT
The DNA here is from genome assembly GCA_963573305.1 of Pyrrhosoma nymphula. Classification (NCBI taxonomy): domain Eukaryota; kingdom Metazoa; phylum Arthropoda; class Insecta; order Odonata; family Coenagrionidae; genus Pyrrhosoma; species Pyrrhosoma nymphula. Next base: position 66,369,269 of record OY754333.1, read on the forward strand.
CGGGTGGTGAAAGAAGGCAAACGATACCAAAAGTTACTAAAGGGCAAAACAGCGGAGATATATACTGAACGGGAAGATGTACATTGTATAGGATAAGGGGAAAGAATATGTGGAGGAGGTATATGAGAGTGGGAACACACGGGTATAACGAGTATAGAGGATGAGAGAACATTGGACAAGGAAATAGTTGGACTGGCGCTCTTGACAGTGAAAGAGAGAAAGCATTACGGGAGATAAAGGTAAGAAAAGCCGTGGGAGTAGATAATTTAAATTCAGAGTTACCTACTGAAGAATTTAGGTAGTAAGGGAAGACGATCTTTTTTCGAACCTATTCGTACGATCTACAAAAAAGGAGTATGGCCAGAGGATTTCGTGAAAACTATAAATACCGGCTTGATAAGTCGACCATCGAAGGGTTTGCAAGATTTACTTTATGCATTAGTATACATTGAGAGAAATATGGAATGAGGATAAATGATAAGAAAACAAAACGAATGATATAATCTAGGACAAAGAAAGCGAGGCTGGTCACTAAAGTGGAAGGGCACAAATTGGAGGAAGTAGTTTTTTTAATTACCTGGGTAGTACGCTAATAGAAAATGGGCAAAGTAGCAAAGACCTTGGGAGGAGAATAGCGTTGACGAAGGAAGCTTTCAGTAATTGAAGGGAGCTGATGACGGGGACCCTAAGTAAGGATGGGGCAGAAACGTTGCATTGGGGCAGAAACGTTGATTCTGAGAAAGAAAGACAATAGGCTGGAGGCCTTCAAGTTGTGGGTGTAGAGGAAGTTGGAGGTGATGTGGTTAAGAGAAAGGAAGACAAATGAGGAAGTGTTTGACATGATTGGTGAAGAGAGGAAATTTCTGGATGAGTAGGTGGCTGGAAGAGGTAATGAGGGGTGATAGGCTGCTCAAAGCCGTGAGTGAGAGAAGGATGTTTGGTAAGCGGGGAAGTGGAGGAAAGAAAATAGATTTTATGGACGGAATGAAAAGGAGTAGGACGTACGCTGAGATGAATAAGGGCTTCTAGATTTAGATATTAGGGCTCTATCTAGATTTAGATAGAGCCCTGCTTGTATAAAAACCAGGAGGATTTTCTCTGACTTCCATTAGAACCTATCTCTAACCGGTAAATTACTCCAAATCAATGCAATCTAATGGCTCACGGTAATGGCTCCATTATAGGTGCTTACATTTACTTACGGGTAATTTGGACTGAATAACTTATTTTTAAGACTTACCTACTATAGTCATGACAGTTATTTTTACGTATATTTTATATTTCCGGCGTTATGACCTCGTCTCTGACTGCATTGACTCATTCTAGCCAAACGTTTTGATCCCAAATGATTCATTGCATATTAACAGAATCCAAAATTGCTTCGTCATACGGTACGAACAATAATGAGGAACGAATGAAAACTTTTGCTTTGCTGACGCAAGATATAAAACTATAAGTATATAGTTTTTTAACCATCCATTTCAAGTTTGATCTTAATCCGTCCCTCTAAAGGTACGAATTTTCGACCATGCACGGATTTCAATCTTCGGCCCTATCTCGGCTATTTCATTCACCATTCCCGCTCCCCTGTCGTTCAATCTCCTTCTACGTCCCTCCTTCCTTCTTTTTCTTGATCTCATTTCTCGCGTCGGTATCACGTTCCCCATCCCCTCGTCCACCCGCCCAATAGTCCACACGGGTGCGCCTGCGATAGTGCATCGCCCCGGGCCGATGGAGCCTCCTCTCCCGGTGCTTTCCTCCACCAAGCCTCAACGCGAGTGGTCGGGGTAGCGTCGCTCGGAACGTGAGCCAAAAGTGATTGGGGCCTCAGGTAACTCTCTCTATGGGAATGCAGAGGCTCCCTGGGCGAATGGTAGGGGAAAGAGGGATGCAGAACCGGGGGGAGGATGTGGTTGAAAGAGGAGCGGACATTTACATGATACCCTGCTAGGCTCTTCAAGGGTGTGGGGCTGGGTGAGATTCCTCCTTAAACATTCATTTACCGTGAAACTCACTGTATCATAATTCTATTCGCTATTTTACTAAATATACTCTTCAAACATGTTTTGGTGAGGAGATTTTTCATGAAATACGGTATCAAACTATAAAATTACTCATGCCGAATGGACGCTGTACCCATGCACCATTGGGAGCATTACCTCAGTCATTCTAACATGCAAAGCGGTCACAAAATTACAATGCCTTAAATTTGACTCACTAACAGTGCCATTGTCGACCAATATTTTCCATCCGGCGCAATTATATCTCAACGATTGCATTCATTGCCTTGGTTTTAGTACCATCAGACGAGGGTTTTACGACGTGGCTGTAGATGAAAGGAGATGTCACGCTATTTTGGACCCCACTATTTCGTACCTCACATCTCATACGAATAGACAGACAAATCGGAGTAGTAATAGTAGGCAGCTTATGGGGAGCTGTCAAATTTTAATAGCCAAAATTCCTCGTAATCCTGTCCAAGGATGCTTTTCATACTCATCTCCTATCGATTCCTAGCTTTCGACCAAACCTCCAGGCACCAAATGTCCATCCACTGAAATTTTCATTCACGGAATAGCAGGGCATGAATTGTCTGGGCACGAGTGGTCACGGGTACCAGTTATCCGTATGTGGGATATCGAATACGAAATACATCGAGATTCCAAAATAGTTGTGTAGGAATTGACGCGGTATCTGAAATAATGAATAGCCCGAGGAATGTTACGTGAACCACACGTAAAAGAACGCAAATTTCGAGGATGGAGGGGTATTTCTTTTTTTTATTGTGCCGAAGAGTTATTCCCGTGTTGTGATGGTTCATTTTTTGCGATTGCCTTCTACGTCTAGTTCCCATCACTGGTTGCAGAGGCGTCATTACACTCGGATAGGTGCGGGAGAGACGAGTAGATACGATTGATTGATTTGAAAAAAAGGGTTAGGTTGAGGATTTTGTTCGAAATGAAAACCTCCCAGTGATTAATGACGTGATGCTTAACATGTCTTTTTGCGCGTTGATCACGCCATGCTCACAATTTTACGTGTGTCGTGCATAACTATGTGAATTACGTGCTTTCCTTGCTTGTTTGAATGGTGTCCAAGTGGTAGATTCGTTGGGGAAATAGGATGTTCTGTTCGACGCATACAAATACCCCTGTGGCACAAAACTTCTCATGCATTGCATTGCATGTATTGCATTGTTCCCCAAGTGCACTTATGAGGTATTTGCGAGTGTCTAATTGTGTGTATGCGAAAGGTCTAATGCGTAGGTATCGTGTTGATGTATAGTGCCAGTTTTTATACCAGTTCACCGTGCATTCGAAACTATCGTGTCCTGCCGTTTCAGCATTAATAAGCAGATATTTGACCTGATATTTGTAATGGTGCTTCAGTTGTAAAAACGAGTTTCCAGTGGTAAAATCTGCATTCAATAATTATTGCGCTGGTTTCACCGCTTCTCAATAAAATCCTCCAATATAAATCTCATCAATTTGAGCCTTATTTAATTTTATGATGAAATATCACGGAAAAATAATGTGAAGGTGTGATGATTTCTGATGTATCTCATATAATAAACATAAGAAAAAATATGCATCTACATACAACTGAGCCAGCCATCGCTAGAACACGTGAGGCAAATGTTGTTGGGACAGCAGGCATGATAAAGGGAAGGAATAAAGAATAAAATGAACTGGGAGAAGAAAAGTAGAAGTGAAATGTGCGTTCATTAGTTTTTCTCGTTTGAATTTTGTGATGAGTCAGTGCTAAAAGGTCAAACCTCGACAGAAATTTTGCTCATATAAATAACATAGGAAATTATCCCTTCACCGGTTAATCCTGGAGTCCTTTTTTAATTTGGATTTGAGTATTTTGTTTGTGTTTTACTGGAAATTATTTTTAATTCCAAACTCTGAAAATCTCGCTCGTCTTTAATGCGTTAAAGACGACACCAAAAAGGAATCAGAAAGAGTGTTCTCAACAATTGGACTTTTCTCAACAAGATTGAGAGATCTATGTAATGACCAGCCATCCGTTTTGACATTGGACCGCAAAACTTCACAGAAATGTTTTCGTCGACGTGTTTAGTTTATTAATTTCAACTATGTTATATTTTGTATTTAGTTTTTATGTAATTTAATGACGTTTTGTCATTGTGTTCATTGAAGTTTTTCATGAAATGGATTTTTTTTAAAACTTTTGTTAGAGTTTAATAGTATTTTATTATGCAATGTCAGTGATATATGATTTAAATTCTTTCATTATAGAGAGTATTTATTTTTATTAGGTTAACCACCGGCTAAGGTAGGTTTACATGGAAGTGAGTAATAATTGTACGGTTATTTTTTACATGCTCGGCCCTATATACCAATAATATTTATTTTTTATCATGGCATACGTCCTACCAGTCTTCATCTTGTCCATAATATCATAGAAATTCTCTTTCTTCCATTTCCCCGCTGATCCCTCTATCACAGCATTTCAGCTACCCTTCGCCTCACATTACGTCCTGCAACCAACTACTTTCCCTCTTCCACATCTACTCCAGACGTTTCCTTTCCTCAACCACCATACCAAGCGCTTCTTAGGTTGTCTTCAAGCTATAGAGAATACATAAATCAGGTATAAATAAATTTCTCGTTTTGACGTCGTTACTTAGCGCGTGTGTCCCAGATTGGGCTATAATAATTCTCCAGAAGTCGTTCTTAGAGACCTACTGGAAAACCATTTGGAAGTTAGAAATGGTATTTACCACGCAATTACGACCATATTTGGATACATATTTGTTCCCTGGAGTTAATGCAATACAGTTTTAAAAGCGAAGCACTGCCGTGGGAAAGGTAAACTCGCATTTGAAAGTCTGTATGATATACCGTAAATATTAAAAAAAAAACTTTGGCAACACCTGGATGGCGAAAACAATTTCTATGTCCTCAAAAGTAATAATAATCTCAGGACAAATGCACTCGTTTTATCAAAAAAAAGATACTTATATCCTCCGTCTATATTATAGCTAGCGTTAAAGGAATATGCCAGTGAAATCACTTGGCAGCTTTGTAACTGTCTTGTCGGATATACGTATTACGAAGGGATTGATGAAGATGAATATTTTTTACTTATTTAGTACTATACATTTTCTGATAGTATTATCAATTACGTTTTATTTATTTACGTTTATATCTTTTACGTTGTTATGCAACCGTAATTATAATTGCTTATATATATGCAATCAGAAGTGAATTACGCAGGGGAAACAAATGAAATACATGTGATTGCTATTTTCCGTTAAAGGTATCGTTATTTCCCTCATATTAAAACCAGAACTATAATGAAGAAAGTAAACCATTATCACCAACTTCAGAGGATATTTCGGTAAAGGTATTTACGCTTTAAAGCAACTTTTATCAGCTACTTGAGAATAAATGAAACGCTTAGGAGGATGTTCTGTCCATTTCTCAAAATTTAGAATGTTAATTCTAAAAACGAAAGTTACCTGGAAGTACAATTTCAACGAAATTACATCGACCATTAAAATCGCAGTGTCTATATAATCTCGTTTCTGATTTGTTTTCATAAACGCATTGAGCATTGCCTTATTTCTTTGTTTATGCAAAAAGAAAGCAAAGCATCTTCAAACTATACCTAATCAAGTCATATATATTTTATTTTGGCAATGTCAATTTAGAAAACGCTATTCATAATTGTCAAACATGTAATGAAATAAATGTCATCGGAATAATTGCTGTTAATGTTAAGAAACAAAAAGAAATACCCAATTGCCTATGAATATCACGCAAAATATTCAACAAGTAATCGGAGAGGAGTGCGACCTTATAAAAACTTACTAAGCAATGGTGAATCTAAATCCCAGTTCAACCATTAATCTCTACATCAAAACATATAAGCAGCGTTATTATTGCGGTAAAAATACACCTTATCACTTAAGATAACTAATAAATAGTTAAAATGCTATAATTCGATGAAATACACTGGTTTGGCCAGGAAATTAATGAAGAGTAAGCAATGTTTTTATGGTCATATAATATAAACAAATGCTACCATTTTGAATTCATCAGTCAAATGATTCGCTTCACTAGCCGGCATTGGACTTGTTTGCTGATTTGCAGCATTTGCAACGGTCAACTGCGCAACTATCTTGGACTGGGTCAGGTGTAGGACGTATGCCAGGACTCTCGTGACAGAAACAGTCCTGGATTAGAATGGGCCAGTGATTCTTAAAATAAAAACTAACAATAAGTAAAGCTGTATTGTAGCCTTGCAATATTTATTAGTATAACTTCTTAATCAAATCTATAGCTGTGATTGTATTATCTGATAAAATGTGAGGCGCCTTTGCTATCCTCCTCTGTAAATGTACCTAATCTGTTATCTTCATTGAATACACAGCAGTGACGGTCTTACGTAGTCAACCGTTTTCGTTTGCCGTCTTCATAATCAGCATGCATCAACCTATTGCATCCAATAACCGTGACCCAAGTCACGCTTGGTTGCCTATGGGCAGCGGTCCACCACGGTTGAAACCCATCCTCTTGGGTTGGTTTAGTAACTTGAGGTGTGGTGACGGACAACAGGCGTCATTTGCGCCATGGTGGATAGGTGGGAAAGTTGGTAAGGGAAGGATTAAGCAGGAAATGGAGGAAAGATAGAGAGAAACCCGATGTTGGTATTATCCTGCACTTAACGATATGCACCCTTGGGATCACACTTTTACGTACTACCCGATGGACGGAGTGTAGTACTCCGTTGACCTTAAAACTTAAATTGCTATCCACAACGCATTTAAGTAGGGATGAGAATTGCTACTGAAAATTCCCTGACACTGCCGGTATTTGGACCCATGTTCTCTGGATGAGGAGCATACTATACTGTAGCCACCAAAAAAAAAACAATCCCCTACCGCTCAGTCACCAAGTTAAGCATCGTTGGGGTCGGCTTGAATTCAGAGGGATGATCAGTCTAACCGTCCGATCACCAACAATTGACCATGTCTGCAAGTGGCCCTCAATAAGTGAAAAGTGACCTCTTAGCCGTTGAATAACGATAAACATAAGTACCACAACTTAATCTGCCTGGTAATTATTCCATTGTCGTAATAATGGTCATCCTGACTTTTACGTTTTGAGACCTTGAGTCTTTCTCACACGGTGAGGAGTCATTTATATAGCTATTGAGTGATCTCCGGTCATCCCGAATTATTCAGGCCTTACGCCGTAGCGTCCGGCAAAGTGAGGTGACACCGAAACCCATGGGTTACTTCGTTTACAAGCCGAGCGTTGGAGGAGGGGGACCTTGATTGCGGGACACCCTGTTATTGGATCCCTTAAGACCCTTCGCAAAGGGTCCATCATTGCACGGCACGAGAATTAACCCGAGACGCGACAATTCACCTGAGACGGTGGAGGAGGAAGCGAGGTGTCATGGTATAGGAGTTGGGTGGTGGGTGTACGGGTGGCCTTCAAGCTTGGGGCTAACGACGACGCGCTAGGAGGGGATCTTTAAGGGAGGAAGGGGGTTCGCAGCCCCGGAATAGCCCAAATTTCCTATCGTGGGAATGGTATCCCTTCCCCCCTAGTGAGGAAAGTGGGAGGTAGAGGGAGAGAGAACAGGCCTGTCTTGTCCTTCCTACCTCATCCCCACATCACCCCAAAACTTCCCTTCACTCCTTCTCCGGAGCCCCATCTCTGTCCCTTAAACTCCTCTCAGTCCTCCACCACCCATGGCCACCCCACCACCACCCCAGAGAAACTCCTCTTTCAGTAGGAGGAGCTAACCGCAGTCCCCGCTACCCGGATGCGTAGAGCGACGCAGTTTGCGAGCGAGGCGAAGGGGTGAGTCGGATCCGGGGGAAGGAGATACTTAACGGCGGGCGAAGTGTGCGAGGATTCGTTCTGTTCGCCCTCTCCCTCCCTGCCCGCTGTTCGTCCTCTTCCTCCTCTCCCTTACACTTGCTCCCCATCTCTTCTGTTCTCCTCTCCGTTACCCTACTCCCTCTTTCCACTCTTCTTTACCCCAACTCTTCTGCCCCCATTTCTACTTCTACGCCATATTCTCTTGCCTCTTCCATCTTCTCGCTGGGACCACGGTCAATTCTCCGAGTGGTCTCCAACCCACAGTGGCGGTCCATGGGACCGATAACTAAAACCCTGCACCGAAACACGATGGCTAAAGAAAGCACGAGAGGGACAGATGCATAGGGCCTCCACAGATGAGAATAAACGGAGTGAAGTGTGAGGTAACTGAAGAAAAGCTAAAATATTTTAAAAGAATGTGTACGAAGTTAGAGGTTTTGAGATATGGTTGTTAAAGAGAATGGAAAAAGTGCGGAGGGTGGAAAGGAATACGAACGATGGAGTACCTACTTAATATGAGGTGTAAGGACGGGACACTGCTGGAAGAGTTTAGGAGAAGGCTGTGTAGGTGGTTATTAGAGGTAATAAGAGTCAAAGGGATGCTGAAGGCATCATTGATCATTCCGAGTTGTAGAATAAGCTATTGATTTTTCCGGAAAACATCACAAGGAAAGATTGAATGTATTAAATAAACCTACAAAATGAACCTTACCGCATAAGAATTAGTCTCATTTTTGATCCGCTACTTAAAAAATCATGAAAAACAGCTTTTTTTAAATTGTTAACAATGCAAAAACATATTGCACATACATCATGCCAGAGCAATATAATCCACTAGTAGTATAAAATAAGTGCCCAAAAGTTCAAAGCAAAGTACGTAATACTTTTTACACAAATGAACTTTTTTATCCCATAAAACTGATGATATCAGGTCTGACCTCGTCAAAGGGATGAGTATGCCACAGTGTGGTGAAACGCACGTCCTGCCAGCGTAATAAAGTTTTGTGGAAATGACAAAGGTGGTTTTCTCATCATGGACTTTTTATCCCATTTTACGTTTTTTACAATGTCATTTCCCAAGCTTTGGGTGATCTTACATAAAGTTGCGCATGTGCGCATTGAAGTCAAACGTTTTAACTATGATTTAGAAAAAACCGAATAATGGGATAGAATGACCAATAGAATGAAGCTTAAGCTACCTACTTTTTTATTAAAACACCGGTAAATACACGTGATATCTGGCATTTTTACGCAAATTAAAAAAAAAAGCCCGTACGATCATTAGGAGCCAAAACAGAGTTTTTAAAAAATCTAGTATTAGACATACGTAATCTTAGTTAATAAACAAATATGACTATTCCTGACCCATTAGGGTCGTGTCCATAGTAAATATCATAGTACAGAGGGAAAAAGCGCTAACATTGTACGCATTAACAAATCAATCAACCGGAATATTAATAGTTTTTTCTATAACTCGGAAAAAAAGATGCGCAGTCTTCATTGTTAATAAAATGTTTTCCTATAGATTTTATTATGAATCAAAAGATACTACTTATTACCGCTATCATTTTTAATACATTTCATTCATCAGATCTCGGGTGTTTCATGTCAAAATTGTAATTCGACTAATCTTTAAGGTCCGCGATGATGGATTATCTCACGTATTCTCGGTAGAAATCTTTAACGCAGACTTGGATTCGAATCAAATGATCGCTTTGACTACTCTGCTATTTGGGTTTACCTTGAGCTCCTTCCCTTTAAACTTCAATATATTAGCACAGAACTGGAGGATGTGAGAGATAAGGCATGTAGGCCTCAAAATGTATCGGAGATTGGAATGGATTGGGTCTTGAGAGACCCAAATGGTTGAAGAGAAAAAGAAATTCGGCGATGAAAGTGATGCGATGTGGAAGAAAATTTGTGGTGTTGAGCCGGGGAAATGGACCAACTTCTCTCACATTTGAATATGGTCATGTCTCCAAATTATATCCCGTTTAAAAAGTAAATAAACATTTTAAAATATTCCGTCTTGATTCCCCGTTTCCCATTGGTGCATATTACCTACATGAAGAAATCTTCTCTGAAACAGGTGTAAACTCTCGTACAGTTGAAATATCGCTAATAAATAGCATTATTGAAAAAGTGAAGTACGAGTAGCTGTGCCATATTCACTTATGTACATACATATATTTATAATTAAAATAATAAATTGACCCGAAGTCCGTAATTAGTGAGAAACAAGACCATGGGTTTCCATGAGAGATAAGATCATGGTTGACTGCGAATTAATCTTCATCATGGAATGTACATTAAACGGGGAATATCATACTGCGGTTGTCAATATTTTTTGTGTTGACTGGTATAATGACTTAGAAAAGAGAAATGCATTTCAAAATTAAGGTACCAAAATGCTTCTCATAAAAAATAACATTTCGCTCTTGTAAGTTGAACACCTTAAATTTTTGTCATTTTTGAAACGAGTGATTAGCCTGTAAGGCTAGGAGCCGCTATGGGGGCCATAATATCATATGCTGATGAAATTTTTCGCTTAACTTATCTTCCCTTTAGTTGGATCCAATTCAACCCCTCACATTTTTCCAAGTGCTTGGATTGAGCAAAAAAAGGAAATATTTGGTATTCCTTCTGATTCATTTATTTAGGTTCTTACATGACTGCACAAGCCGTATTTAGCATGAAAGTGTGTCAAGTTAAGGTTAGTTTGCTTTTGGAAATAAGAATTGCTGATATTTGCTATTACCGTTGGTCCAGAGATTTTAACACATGCCGTATTAGCTTGCGTGAATGCTATCTATTTTGAAGGGGGTATAAGTGGGTGGTATATTTGGATATATTAAATTTAATTCCCCTCGTATATAGTCCTGAGGCGATGATTATAATAGTGCTTCATGTTACACTTTTCCATAGTGGATGGTGAGGACATTTTGCGTAAGAAATCCATACTTTGCTTTGCTTGCTGCTTCAAGATTACCTGCCGGAGAGGATTCTAAATAAAGTCGGGCGGTGGGTATTTTGATGGCTTAAAGTTTCCTTTCGTGTTGCATCAAGAGTTTTCAGGAGCGAATTGAATTTGCATTTGTGTTGGTTTTTTTATGTACTGCGCTCTACTAAGTATTTCTTATGCTGTAAATATTCAAGATTTCGAATGTACCATATGCATGCAAGGTGCTCGTCGGGGCCACTCAAAATACGAGATTTTCTAAGCGAGTGCTTATAAATTAGAAGCTGCTTTGCGCTACTAGTTACACACCAAGTGGAATGGAAAATGTTGCGTTCTGTTTCATCTAAATCAGATTGCAGACTTAAGAGTATTTAGTCTTTACCACCGTATACATATTGTAGCCGAATTGTTTAACCCATTAACAGCTCCCATCGACTTTTTACAATCGGTATAGTATCCCTCTCCTTTGGTCTATTCGTGATTTGAAACATGATTCTTTTGCCAGTAGCATTAAAGCGCCTATGAATAATTAACGATCTGATTTTTTGTGTAGAGGGTTAACATTAATTCTCTGAAAGTAAAATGGCAGACATACTTTTATATGTCAATGTTGATTTTGAGATACCAATTTATGTCACAGGTATTGTTTTTATCTTTTGATATGCCGTGCTCACCGTTACCACGGAAATTTCCTAACTAATGTCCATCTTTAGGAGGATGGATGTATGGGTAAATAAATTGAGTCCGAATCGCTCCAAGGCTTTTGGGGCCGATCAAGACCCCAAATGGAGTCTTAAGGATTAACCTGGAATGTCATACAGCTTAAGGTAGTATGAGAGAGATATAATTTCACACAAAATTCGTAGAACTTGCCCTTCATATGAAGAAAAAGTCCTCATTACCAATTACAAAAAGATCAATTACAAAAAATATCAGCCACTTTCCGAACTACTTTTCATAATGTATGAGACACTCCGGAGAGACTTCATTTCAAAAAAATGAAGAACTCCCTACGCATAGATCACGTTAGAAATTTATCAGTGGGCATGTATGTTTGTTCATGTAAAATTGTGTAGGTAACATTTTTCATGGTTTCTCCTCTAATTTTATGAATTTATCAGCTACTCAATATGATCAATTTTACAGAATTGCAAAAAACTTCGGTTTTGAAGGCGTTTACAGCGCATAGCATGAAATAATTAGTCCAGAAAGCCTTATGTAAGTGTTTTTAGTTAAAACCACGAAAATAAGTACTTAATGCAAAACAAGGTTATGGCGTCAATATTGTTACAATATTTACTTTTTGCTTCAAAAAGCTGGTTACATTTTAAATGCTTCTGAAGGCTGGCAACTATTATGACAAGGGAAATATCTCGCGAAAAACCTCTTTCATTTTACCCGGCGAGGGTGCGAATGTTGAACCTGCGCGTGACCCTGTCCACCCCTAGCTTCTTTCATCTGCCCACACCTCCCACGTGTTCCGCCGGGCCGAAGACCATTTGGTTGACCCTCGCACCGTGAGACAACGGAGCACGGCGGAGATCCTTTTATAATCACCCGGGTCCTCTCACCACCCCTTCTCTTCTCGTTCCCTTAACTTCTCATCTCTCCGCCTAGTCCGAGGATGTCCAGTGCCAGACTTCCTAACCGCGCAACCCTCTTCACGTCGCCGCGGTTTCATCCCTATCAGGGGGGGGGAAACGTTCCCCTTAGAAGTGTTGCGTGGCAGGGTCGCTTCCAGGATATTTCCACGCTGATTTCCTCCCACCAAGCCACCCATTCTCCTCCCCTCCGGATGTAACTTCGTCCGGTATATCCCAGTGTATTGGGCGGAGGCTGCGATTGGAGAGAAGGAAACGGTCTTCCCTCTTCTGCACCGGATGAAGTGGGAATGAATGTGGGGTTTCCTGGAAATCATTTGAGGAGCTAAGTTTTCGGAGAAGGTATCAGTGGGTAGAAGTGTGGGATGAAGAGGCAAGACTTGCTGAAAATCTGAATCTATGCTTTCAACCCTCAATCAGAACCCAAACTACATAGAAAAATTAGCGATTAGAAAGGAAAATAGTATATAACTATGTATAGCTATGTTTCCCTTACAAATAGGATCTGAGTATGTCACGTCGCGACGTGGCGAAACATAGGTCTTAGCAAATTAATCCAATGTGGAAAACATATTTTCTATTTCCACCCATTTGTTTAATTGCATGATAATATCTTTATTTCGACAACCTGTTTATTGGGAAAATCTGAAGTAAACATCGAACTACGCTCACAATTGAAAATCGAGCTTAGCGTTTAGTTTCCTTCCGTAACTAGAATTTAATTTTTGCATTACTGTTTTTCTACCATCTTTTGGGAATAAATGTTATCGGGTATTTTGCTGCTTCTACTTGGTTGTTGGAATTTAGGTTTAGGGATGTGAAGAACAATTGTATTCCTGGAAAACTCTGGAAAAAGTCGGTAAATGGTCATTGGGGGTGAATTCACTTAAGATTCACCTTTGGTTCATTCAGTAATCTCAATCTCTCTTTCAAAATATTTTGTTAGTATTTGCGCTTCCATTACCGTATGTGTCATTATATTCAATTATATTCATGAATTACTGTTTCCGGGAAGAACCAATCCAAGTACTCAGTTGTAAAGGTGTGTTTTAAAGACAATAATTTTCACAGCAGAGATATTCACGAAAAGCGCTTGTGGGGAAACCATTTTAACTTCTGTTATCTCAAATACTCAGCCTTATGGGAGCAATCGCCCTGACACCTACATTTCGCGTAGACTGCGAATGAAGTTGAAAGGGTATATCTATCATAGTTTTTCGCTTTTATTAAGATATTTTATAAAAAACTCGTGTATATTGATTTTTGCTCAATGTATCAAGATACATTCCCCGTTTCATAGACAAATCATTCCGACTGGATGCTGAACGCCTTCAATCAGTTTTTTGAATATTCATGATAAAGGTTCGTAACCCTTGGACTAAGGAGTTGCCACCCTTACCTCTGTGAATGCTTGCAGTCTTCAAATTGCCACCCTAACCTCTGTGAATGCTTGGCAACTACTAGTTGCCACCCTTCAAGTTGTCACTCTATCCTCTGTGAATGCTTGGGGTCTCATTGGAGTCTTCAAATATTGTAGCAGCGCCGTGGACAAACATTTTATGCGGGGAAATTAATAGTAACAAATATGTAGATTTTGTATTTTGCCTGGAAAAATAAGATACTAGAGTTAAATGGTTGTGTATGCATTGATGACATAACAGAATGGATTTTGTTAGGGCATATTACCAAATTGTCTCATCTACAAGTGGCATAATCCGCAATAAGGTATATACATAGAGTATTGGGGGTTTCCATTTTTACTGGGGGTGATCTTTGGCAGGGTACATCCTGGGCCCCTTTTCTCAAAGGCTGAAGGCCACTCAATATTAAATTCTACTAGTGGTAACTTAGTGGTAGAATCACGTCATAGATTGCCTTATGGCTTTTCATAAATGGGATAAGTTTTCATCCCCATTATGGTCGTGGGTGCTTAGCTGTGAAAAGTGTATCAGTTTATGTCGCTGGCTAGTCTTTCTCCTGGCCGAGATTTCCCTAAAAATGCCGTTAACGCAGCTAATTTGCATGAATCCATTAGTCATTGCTTTACTGCTTCTCATACGATATGAATATTTATGCTATCTGAAACCACTCTTGAAAAATGTGGCCATTTGTGCTGCTCGTTTCTTCGTCTCTTTGGTTTAAAACACCTTAGAATTGTAGTTGCGGAGTTTTTGAAAAACTGTATATGCGCGATGCGCCGAAAGTTTTTGACGTAAATATTTAATGTCGCGTATCCGTCATATATATACCCTTATTAATTTGTGTGAAGTCTGTTTCTCTCCATCTCATTCTTATTCGTGGATAAATTTCATGCTTCGTTTGAGACATTTCCCTATCTTGTGGGTCTGTTTATTCTCAAATTTTCTGTAGTTCCTTTCTTCTGAGCATTCTTTTCCTTTCTGAAAGGCTCTCTCTCGCTCTCCTCTTACCTCCCTCTCTTTCCTCTCACCCGCAGCCAAATTGCTTCTTCTCTTATCTGGGTGGCTGTAACAGGATCCATTCCCAGCTCCATCCTTTTCCTCTCACCACGATCCATTCTCCAAGGGAACTTTGCTCCTTCCTCGTGCTGTTTTCTATCTACCCACTCCTTTCTCACGACCTCAAACACCACCTACACTCTTTCTCTCTCTCCAACTCTGCGCCTTCTCATTCCCTCTCATAATCGTGTTTCTTGTCCTGATGTCATTATGCCTCCTACTTGATCGCGCTAAGTATCACTATTTCTCCTAATTGGCTGGTTTCAGCCGCTGTGGGAGGTATATTAGAAAGAGGTATTACCGAACGAGCCAGTATGTAAAGAGGTACCGAAGAAATCGTATGAAACTATTGCAATATAATTGGAAGATGATTTGAATGAGGCAACTGAGAGATATTAGTCAAAAGGTGGAGAGAAATATTAGATAATTTTCAACCCTATTTCATAATTCCTAATCTTACCGTTTTCGAAGTTTAAAATCCTTGTTACGTTGCATAACTTTGAGATCCAGACGGGAAGTCAACATTCCCTTTCATTTGAAAGGAGTTATAGCAGTAGTTACTTTTGTGCTGCGCCATTCGTACAAATCGTCGTGGAGCAAAAAAAAAAGATTTATTTAACCCTCATACGGATTCCTGAATTTCATAACGCAAACGGATACTCGGCGCCGCTGCGCTACTTGGTCGCCGTTAAGTAAAAATTGGGTGTTTCGATTGAACAAACGTTACGATGTCAGAAGTTCGCTTCAAACATTTTCTTAGAAATTTACGGTTTGATGGTAAAGGGACTAGGATGGAAAGGAGGTGGTCTGATAAGATTGCACCCATTTGGTCAATTTTAGATGCCATGTACTTGAATTTAAGAAATTATTATCTCCCTGGTGAGTGCATTTTTGTCGATGAACAGTTAGTTTGGTTTAGAGGACGTTGTCCTTTCCGACAATTTATCCCGTCTAAGCCACAAAAATATGAAATGAAGATTTTTGGGCCAACGATTCTTCTACGCGGTACACTCATCAAGGCATTCCATATTTGGGTAAACAGGACAACCCTTCACCTGGCTAAAAACCTGAAAAATAATGGATTAGCGATGGTGAGGACTCTACGAAAAAATTAAAAATTGATACCGGTGAATTGTCTTCCTAATCGCTCTCATTCCGTGTATCCATCAATGTTTTCATTCACCAAAGCTTTAATATTGGTATCTTATATTCCTAAAAAGGGAAAGTGAGCAATTTTTTTGTCGTCTATGCACCATGATAAAACATTTCTTTGGAGAAACAAAGTAAACCAGAAATAATATTGTAATATAATACCACTAAGTGTGGGATAAATTTGATGGATCATATGGTTGTCCTACACGTGCAAGAGAAAACGAAATATGGAAGTTTTGACCAGCCAACAGCTTTGTCGAGCAGTACAGCGAATTTGGAAAACAAATCATGATATAAACAAATAATTGCTTGTCATGCAGATCTTATAACATTTATTAGCACTAATAATTCAATGGTGACATTTATAACTGATAGGTATCTGTTAGAACAGTGTATATCTCTACAAAACATATTTCAACATTTTATTCGTATCAGTTTAAAAAATTATAGTTTTAATAAAATAAAGTATTTCTCACTACAATAATTCAAAATGGGCAGTAAATCATTTAATTATGATCCATTCAGTAGTTAAAAATACTCAGAAGTATCATAAACACGTTTTTATTTCCCTGCGCCGCCGCGGCGCCAGATATCATTTTGTGTAAATTTTTCGTGAAATTCTAAATAACATAAGTTAATGGCAAATATCTGTGAATTATTTTACCAGTGTACATTACAGCCTCTTACAAAATATTAGACATAATTTTTTAAAAGATATTATTATTACCTTTCGTGTGAGATACGATGGAAATGAAATTATTTCATGATACCTCTCCAACTCTGAAATGCATTATCTTAATTTCTTACGTGATGCAGTATTCGGTGGAGTTTATATACTAAATTTTAATTCCAAATAAGGCTTTGGCAAGTGCAGGAGCCAAATTCAAATAATTCCTTAAAAAATAATTCTACTTTCCCATATTAGGTTGCTGTGGTGGTAATATCTTTGCATAACTCACCTTAATGTTCTATATTGAATCGAAGTTGATAGCATTATTTTTTAATATTGGTGGAATTTCATTATTTGAAATAATACCTAGAATTCAAGAATAGACATAGTACCTCCTATAGAGAAAAAAACTGCCAATGCCATGTACCAAGCATAAAATCTATGAGTGATTATCGATGAGTGCTGGAGGAAAGCTTTGAAAAACAAAATACGGAGCCAGAGTTGACGGTATATTTATGCCATTGTATCCAATTTAATAAAGCCTGCTATTGTCTAAGGAAGAAAGTATGGAATTTAAGAAAGCCGGAAGAAAAGAACCCTCGATTTAAAGAACCAGAATTACATTTTCGCTTGTAGTTAATAATGTACGCAACTCTAACCAAGAACTGAGTGAAAGAAGTAAATATAAGGGGCAGCAGAATAAATAGTTGGAAGATAAGATTAAAAATCGGTTACAAGAATAAAATGGATAAGTGGATAAAGAATTACCACGAGTATACAAAGCACTAGCCTAGCCTTGGGGAAGGTTGAAGCAGCTTATGTAAGAACGCACATAACGGAAAATAGTTTGAGATGCAGTGCATCTGGATGAAATACTTCTTTCGAAACTTTAGAGAACGTGGTACGGAAACTTTGTGGAGGTTTTTTATCTTGAAATTCACAGAAAGTTTCTAAATAAATATATTTCAAGAATGAAACGCAAGATAAATCCTATTCTTGAGGGTGGTATCAGGAGTTCTCCTCAGACCGAATATTCTGAGGCTGTATTTATTTTCAATAATAGCTTCAACATAGGTCATTTTGTAAACACGTGCCATTATATTCGTTATCCTGCTAATGCGAAAATTTATTTTTTACTTTGAATCACGGATAAAATGACTACACAGATCATACTAATGTTTAATTGGAAGAAACAGTTGATAAATTTATTGTCTCATGACTTATTGAACCTTAGAGGTGATGTTAAATCATGCGATACATACGTAACCAAAAAGATGGTTTGGTAGACGGTCGCCTCACCAAACATTTCCTTATCTTAACTATTAAAATTTGTTTACCCCTTGAGAAAATTATTAAGGTAAAAATTATGATTTCCCGTGAGAATTTCTTTCATGCCTGTATTTTGAAAAGCATTCTACGGAATATTTTGCGACAAAAAGCTTCACCCTGGTAATTTAATGCATATGCAAAAAAATTTCCGGTTTTTAGAAATAAAAAGTGTGGAATAGAACCTAGTCTTTTATTATACATGTTTTAAGAGGAAAAATTCGACAAAGTGACGCCTAAGACATTCTCTGAGGAATATTAAGATGCTTCCTGGATGAAAATGTGAAAGAAAGATGCTACTTATTTTGGGTATGTTTCATGTCGAAAACGCCATTCGAACGAGTGTACAGAAGCATTTTGAGCCCTGAACATAAATATTGTACTCGATAAATGAATAGAATGCAAAAGAAAGTCACACGATTTTCCTAAAACTGCTAAGAGTGAACAGAGAGTGTATTACAACTGATAAATGGACTAGGTTTGTAGCCACTAGAGACACGGAGACTACACGCAAGGGGTACAAAATTTAAGAATTTCAGATTGGACGAGTTTTAGGGTGACACGGAGTATATTATTTTATCCCCACAATATATATCTTTAGAACTTATAGAAGTGACAAAATAAGATAGGTGAACTTCTAAACTGATCGATATTAAAATTCTCTCTCTCTCTCCATGCACTTTTGGAGGCTATTAAATTAACAGAACGCGACAATAAGGTTTTCATTAAAATGCAATACAATTTGATAAAACAACCCACCTATCCTTCACGGAGCAAATGACCATATCTCTCCGTTCTTCTCCTAAAATAACTAAACAGCTTTATCACTGCGTACATGTATATAAAATAAGATACAATGCCAATTGAATGTGCAGCATGGTAAAGGATACTGGCTCTATTTGTGCAGGGAGTATAATATGTTCAGCTCTGCATCCCTCGTTGCCTATGAATCAATATATCCTAGGTAGTCTTAGATGTGTGTAATTACTACGCGAAACAAAATCCGGCACGTTTAACAAACGAGCTCTAAAAAACACGACAGCGATAAGTTAATCGCTATAGTGCTGGGAGCGTCAAAGTCACTCCTTTGGTAATCTCATTTCGCCATTACTCGGGAGAGAGTAACGACGCAAAACAGGGGAACTAAGGCGGGATTTCGGAAACTCTTAACCAAAGCATTACCGGAAGGAGAAGGAGAGAGGCGGAGAGGGTAGCTTCACGAACAGCTGAGGTAAGCCGGGAGAATTGAAAAGGGACGGGGAGTAAAGGGAATTAGGAACTTGGGTTGGAGAATGGTTAGGAATGAAGAGGAGGAAGGGAGGGAAGCACGGTGTGTTTGAGGGTGAGAGAGATCGAGACTTGGTAAGGAGATGAAGTAAGGAAGGGTAAGAGAAGTTAAAGTGGGAAGAAGGTGGAAGGAATGGAAGCACGCAGGGAGAGATAGTTTGTGGGAGAAGGGATGAACGGTTGGGGGGCGGGGTTAAGACTCTGTGAGGTCGAAGGCACAAGGATAAGCGAGGGAGGATAAGGGAGAGAACGTGGCGGTTTAGTACGAGGAGTTCGGAAGGAGATTAGGGAGGTCGTGGGGGAGGGCTAAGGGAGAGAGTGGAGATGATGGGGGTTGCAAGTCACGGCCAGAAAGAGAAGGCAGGAGGCGAGGACACATGTACGTAGTATTCGCACTAGGCAAGTGACTCACCTTGTGTCACCTCTCTTTACTCACAGTAGTACCCGCCAGCCATCTCAAAGATGCGTGCCACGGAATGCATATCCACCAAAATATCTAACCCACCATACTAGGCGCCGCAGGGGTGAGCGGCAAGGGATGTGTAGACACCAGTCATGATAAAGAATGAAAAAACTAGCAAAGAAAATAGGAAGAATACGGAAGTACATTGAATTATTATGGATTGCCTTAGTTTCTCGATCTAATTTGAGTGCTCTTCCAATATGAGATCTACCGCCATAATTTTATATACAAATACCCGACAGTGATCAGTGATCTGTTATAATGTTATGAGTGATCTAGGTTAATAAAATCTGCAAAGCTGCATATTATCTACTTAAAATGTAAAGGAAAGATTATAATGGAAAACAAAAGGAAATACATGGAAATACACAAGTAATGAAAAAATGTTATTTCCATTACGTACCATTCTCATAACTTGGCATTCATTTAGGGGACATCTCAGTACAGGTATAGTGTTTCCACTAATTTATTATTTTTTGATTTGCCTCATTACTCCGCACTTATTCCAGTTTATCACATTTAAGTTTTTTAGAGTTTTCAGGAACATCCAACAATGAATTTTTACGTAGGTACACTACAGCCACAAACACTACATATTATTTTCCTAAGAAATTCCTCGTAGTTTAGGATTAAGAAAGGTTGATTATTGCAAAATCTACTTATTTAGGTTAAAAAAAATTAATGTTAAAAATAAGGCAAAAAAAGTTAATAGTTCTCCTCAAGAGGGTCGCGGGAGGAATACCGCACTAAGATTGGGTTGAATTAAAAACAATCTGTATTGTTCTGAAAATTTTTAAGTCCCCTGGAACATTGAAACATAACACCATGCCACAACAAATGGGGTCAATGGTGACAAGAATACATTATAATTGCATTAAAGAGGCCCCACATATATAACCAACCATAATCAATGAATTGAATAATAAATAACATGTGAAAATCAGCGTCACAGTACACAGATTTAAGATCACACATTAGGCACTGAGAAGCTAAAACAGATCGCATTACTTACACATTATGCATTAAGCATAATGGATATAAAGTAATTGACTCAAAAGCAAACAGTATGATAATACTATTGAACATGAAAAATCTCATTCAACATTACAAGCACATATATGAAATCACATTTCAAGAATTTATCATATCGATTTGATATGAGAAGATTAAGCTAAGTTACACACCTAATTGATCAGTCATATTTCTCTTGAACATCATGTTGAACATGGATCGGTGGTGGTAGATCACATAATGGAATAAATCAGTCATATTTCTCTTGAACATCATGTTGAACATGGATCGGTGGTGGTAGATCACATAATGGAAGAGTACCCATTTGTGTAAAAGCCACCAACGTTGCATTGGAAGGAATTTTCGGATGTGAAACTTCCTCGATATGCAAAACTCTATATTCTACTGTAGTTTATGTAACCGAAAAGTTAATGCGATGACAGTTAATCAGCAATTAAAACCAAAACCTGCATTAATGTGATGTGAACTTTCAATAATACGCGCTATACCTACTATTATTAATGTTGCATAAATTATGAGTATTAGTTTATTTGGCAAATACATAAATGCAACTTAATAAATATCCTCCGTGTCATCCTGAAACTCGCCAGAGATCTGAATATTTCAAATAGTTAAAAATAATAATTTTATCCTCAATGTGATCCTGGAACTCGCCTGATCTGAATGTTTCAAATATTATAGGCCTAGTGAGTAGCCTCCGAGTCTTTTAACGGCACTTAATCTACTTCTAATAGTGGAATGAAAGGACTTATAGTAGTCCTACCATCCGCTGTGAGACTCTCTCTTCGCTTATTTAGCAAGAACGGAATCAGTGTTAAAGGATCTGTATTAGCCTAATCATAAGAGAGGGGGCCAAGAAGTCTTGCATCCTACAGTATAGCATCCGATTTGACGGACGGATTACTATATTGGAAGCACCCTCCACGTAGCACCCATGTACGGATGGGGTATACGCTGGAAAGCCTCCTTCACTACCGGGATTCAATAACTATCAGCTCACATTGTTCTCTTTCTCAATCTATTTATTTTCCCTTTTGCGATGAAATAGTGAGAAAGAGATGCGACTTTACTCATATTCCAACTCACATATTTTCACGAAGTTGGCAGGCAACGGATTGTGTCATGATTTAAAGTATGGTTTGTAGGCCAAAATGTTTGTAATCTTAGCTCTCGTTTGTAATTCTAAAATGTTTTAGCCATGTTTAAAAGCGATAAAATAGTGTTTTTAGTTTTCGCTTCTTAAATGAAAAAAGAAGTAATTTTTGAGTTGTGTTGAGTGTGTATGATGTTGTTTTAAAAAATGCAAAATGCAATTTTGCAAAAGCTACTTTTAAGCTAATTGATTAAGGCCCATCTTTTGCGGACATAATCTAAATGTTCTTCACTACCATTTCGTGGAGGGCTTCAATTTGTAAAATGGCAAATGTTTTACAAAACGCCAGTTCGTATTTTTTGTTTTTATGGGTTGAAAATCGACCAATTTGTCGCTATGTAGCTCATTTTGAAGTTCTTTTGATTACAAACACCTTTTTCTGTTGAAGTACAAAGAGTGATTCATTACTTCTTCATTTATGATCCAAAAAACTAAAAAAAAACGTGTTTACCGATTTTTATCACTGTTGAAAAATTAACAAAAAAAAACATAGTGACTATCATAAATATTTAGACCTTTAACCCATGTTTCAAATCGTGGCACAATCGGTTTCATGCGAATGTTTTGTCTTAAAATTGCCTTTTTCTTTCGTTGTGAGTTGAAGTATCTGGTTAAGCCTCGTTTGGAAGACACCGGACTCGGGACCAATCTGAGAAATGTTTAATTAGCGAAGTCAATAAATGCTAAAAAAAAGTGACGTTACATTACAGGTACTATGAGTGAACATAAATTTTTGCACAGCAAATGCGTAGCATTAGCACCGCGCTAATATTTCTAGAAATGTTTTTTATCTCACCGAAATTCAATCCTACGCACGACCAAAATAGCGAAAGAGGCTGATATTTCGTTCATGGGTGATCGACACTTTTGGGAGGATAACAATTTTGGAAAAATATCCCATGTCCCTGACTCTTTTGTTTCGTGGTAGGTTGCCTCTCACGAGTTGACGGGTAGACAGGCGGAGTGTCACAACGAAACCAATCGGTGATTTGTCTTCATTTGTGGCCTTCTCTTCACTTGGGTTTGTTCTGACGGAGATTTTCACACCACACCTGATAAACCGCTCTCATCTGAATGGATATTTGCTCTCGCGCCTGTCACACTTTTTTCTTTATCAGAGCGTGGATCCGTCTCTTCTTTCTTTCTTATCTGTTCCTTCGCTGTGACATTCCCACATTTTCTCAGCGAACTAAGTCTCTTCGCAGACATTGCATAAAATAGTAGAATAGCTGCGACGAAAGAATCGTTCACCAAGAAAAGAGGGTCCGTGAGAGGCAATCCTAGTCAAAGCTGGAAGAAAACATTTGTCGGGATTTTGCCATGGTTTTAAAATTAAAAAAAGAAGATGGTTATTGATATCAAGCTTTTAAAATTGGGTCTAGAGAAGGAGGTATTTGAACAGTAGTAGGGTTCATGTAATAAACGTTTATTATGAGACTTTAAGCGCATGAATGTTGATTTTAAGAAAATTATGAGAATTTTGAAGTTGGTAAGGAAGGTTTGTGTCTTTGGGAACCCAGGCCGTTGAATGTGGAGACTACCTTACTTCGAGTGTAGAGTCAGTCTATAGGGAATGGACTCATTCACTGAGAATACCTTCTGCGCGACTTCCGCCATGTTTCTCTACCACTATACCAGTCTTCCGCAGCCACCCGGGCTCCCATTTCTTCGTTAGGTACTTTCTGATTACCTCGATCTACGCTCTCAACTAACCCCATTCACCCCATTTTGTCGCTATCATCACCGTCTCCGTCCAACTTTCGCCCCTCTGCCCTCGACAATTACGTTTCTCTCCTTTCTTTCCCTCAAAGCCCTCACCATCAAGGGAGGGAAACCTTTACTAACCACCCCTCGTTTACTTCTGTCTACTGTCACCTCGCCACTAAAATCCAACATTTCAACCTTTTTCCGGAAGATCTTCACCCATTCCTTCTCATTCCTTCGTTGCTTTTTGTGAATAGCAACTCGGGAGGAAGGGTTGGATCCACTGGTGACTTTCACAACTGAGCGAGAAGCAGGATAATGATGGAACACCGTAGGCGCTATTCTCAAACTCGTAAAGACATGGTAAGGACTCTTGTTGGTTCTCTAGCTATCTTAAAACTTGTTACCTCTAACATTTACTCATTTAATGTAGGCATATTTTAACAAATATATATGGAGGGCGCGTTGGTAAAGTGCAAAGGCCAAGTACATTTTTACTGCCTTTAAATTAGCTCACACTGTCTGTCTCCTTGTCTGTTTATCTGTGTACGTACAAACCCATTGGAGCGGAAGGTGTGGTATTCGATTCCCTGCTGGGAAAATGATTTTTCTTCTTTTTTTCATAGCCGTTTTCACTAAAATCTATAGAAATTTTGTTTTCATCATCACATTGCCCTCTAAACATTTTTCTGCAATATTTTACTCGCTAATTATTCATTAATGATGGCGATCAAAGCTATCACTTAGCCCTTGGACGTTGTAGGAGATGGACTGTGGTGAGCCAACAACTGTGATTATCGCCATTCAATGTTCAACAATGAACATAAATGTCATATCGAATTACTAATGTTCCTAATGGTTGTCAAATGTCTGAACAATTTGACATATCAGTGAAGATAGAATGATTTCCTTTCACAAATGAAATTTATTAGCAGTGTGATAATACAATATTTAATGGCAAAGATACCATAAAACAATGAAAAATATTTATAATAAAATGCACTGGGAATATGAGACATTAAAACGTGACGTAATGCATATGAAAATGAAGGGAGAATAATAAAAACTTTGTTTTATGAGGTCAATTTTTAATTAACGAAAAAAAGTAGAGGGTAGCAGGGGTCTTACCTGTTTTTCCATACGAAGCAAGTATTTGCAGCTTATGGACACGTCTCACATCCCAAACTCTATTTATCCTAGTCACTCCTGTATCTTGGTTTTCAGTACTCTTTTACCCATTTGGTCATAATGTTATTCTTATTTTGAACTTTTCTTTGGTCTTCCCCTCTTGTTTGTATCCACTGGATTGCATTGCATACCTTGAGAGGTATTAATTTTTCCGTCGTTTACCTAAAACATCCATACGATTTTTTATTTTTCCCGGTAATGGCATTCAAAATTGTTTTTTCTACTGTAATGTTTTCCAGATTTGATCATTTCTATCATTATTGCGATATTCCACGGAGGAAAAATCATTCGCCTTGACCGGGATTTGAACCCGGATGCCTGGATTTCACGTGGAGTGCTTTAACCAGTTATGCTACTGAGGCGTCCTCCTCCTTTGTGGATTATTTATGGATTTCTGGATTTCTATCATTGCATGGAAAGGTTAAATCACTGAAACTTCTTAAATTTTTTCGGAAAGTATTTTCTGAAACATGTTTTTATCTATGACCCCGACCTCTGACCATATGTCGAATTGGTTTGACCGGGGTTTTAAACATATTTATCTTTGCATTAACGACTTTCATTAGTTAAAAAATCGCTAAGATAACTTAAACTTAACTCGGTAACAATCGGTAAGATAACTTAAATAACTTACTTTAGAGAAACGTTGTCTGGAATCGAGAAATATTGCTTCGCTTTCTTTTACTTGGCATTTGCATCATCTTATTAACAAGAAATTGTTGCCACAACGTGAGATGACTCGGAGAATATTTCGTTTCGTCACTGGTAATCTAAATTTGGCTATAGTGAATGCACCGATTGCCATTCGTTAACTTTTAGAATGACGTATGTGTGGAATGTATACTTAAAAAATTGCTGTACACGTTTCACTACCTCAGCATCGTCATACTATCAAAGTTAGGCGAAAAGAATTTTCAGCATGCTATACAAATTGAGATAGATTGGAAAGAAATGGGGGAAGATGGCTCTAAAAATATTGTTGATGTGCTATTGAATAGAAAGGAATTCGTAGGAATGACATTAATTTGGTCGGTAGCGTCTGGGAAATGAATAAAAAATCTTATTTGCTCATGAGATTGAGAATGTTTTACTTCTGACATTGAATGCACCAGGTGATGACGTCAAGTCGCCAAAACGCGTGCTATCATGAGGGTAATCTATCATTTGAGGTAGGTTTAAATGGAAGGAGTACGACTTCTTTAGGATTTTATTGATGATGCCCCTGACTCCATACCCAATGTCTTTCTTTATCCCAGCATCCGTCCTACGTCTCACCTGCTCGTGAATGAAGAATATCCTTTTTTCCTCTTCCCCGCTCAGCCAACTTCATTCCGTCAATCAAGAACTTCAGCACTCAGCCTGGTCCCAATGTCATCCATAAATGTCCTCTCCTCACCCACCATACCAGGCATTTCCTAGATCTTCCTTTGTCCACTGCACTCATCTGTAGAACTATTAAAAAAAGATTCAGTGGATAGTATTATGGGTGCGACGTATTTAATTCAATTATTCATGGGCATACTGCTCCGTCATACCTCGCCCTAAATAGTTGAATCCATTTGACGATGTTTTCGTCGGTTGGAGAGAGATTGGGTAAGTACGACGGTTTTCGTCACCGAAGGGCTAACGGCTTGTCCTTAGCGAGTTGGAGAATAACACTTACAGGGCCGTAAAGTGTGGGAGACACGAGTGGGTGCACGATGAGATGGCATCAAGAATTTTGCAAAATGGAATTCACCTCGTCAGGCGACTTTTATTACGGTCCCCTGTCGCGATTAAGAGTCGTTATGTCTCCGCGAATGTGCCATTTCCTGTGAGACACTTTGTATATATCAGTTCGTAAATATCGAGCGATGGGTGTATCGAATGGTACTTTTGATTCGGCCTAACCGAAAATTAATGACCACATTAATGTTCAAGGGCATATAAAAAGGAACGTGAATATCTCACGTAGTGAACAATTTGGGAAATAAATATTCATTTTCTGAAATATCACTCGTGATTTATCTCATTGGCGATCGCTTAGCTATATTTCTTTACTTCAAGAGATGTATTCAACAGTGAGTTTACGAGAAGGAACGATAGCTCACAATAGTGTGGTATGGCTTTTCGTTTCAAATATTATTTCAATTATTTTTGTATATTTATAAAAATTAACCACGTTACTTTATCTCATGGTAAATGATTTAACAGCAAAGTTTAAAAAAAAGAACGGTAAATATAAGTTGGAACATCCATGGATAAACGCATTTTCATTACTTGGATGAAAGATATATTTTTATTCAGTGAATAATTGGTGTGTTCAAAGGAAGTGCTGAAATCTTAAGAGTTTATTTTGAAATGAGAATAAACTTATTCATTCCTGACAATGTACCGTGCTATCACAGAGTTAAGTTCACCTATGAATGCGTTGGGAAAATTACGGCTACATAATTAACTAAAATTGGACTTAGAATCAATAAATAATATTATTATAATATAAGTTTTGCCATTCACTGAATTTCTTCCATATGTTTCCCTGACTCACATTAATATTTTTTTAAAGTTACTTTGGAGATAGAGTCACTGCTAGGATGCATAACCGCTTAAATTATATTTTCATTTATTTGGTGTTCTATTTAGGCCTATTTCTGTCAAAACGGACTCTACTATACAGCAAAGAACCTTATCTAAAACATTTTATATACTGATCTTTATCCTGATCGTCGTTTATCCATAAAACATCGCTATCTTAGAGGTAAACAATGGTATTGAAAGTAGAGAATACTACTTAATGAATATTTAAAGGTGCAATGATTTTACATGCTGATAACAGTGGAGGTGGCACAATTTATTGCTGTCGGTGATTTTGCAAGTTACAAATATTGTGCTTGAAGTATTCTCTGCTAAGTTACGTGAGTGATAAAAGATATAGTTTTAATTAAATTAATACATTATAAATATATATCACTGAGACAACAATGTCGAATATGAAAAGATTACGAAAATAATGTTTCTATAGTTTTTACTGTAATCGGCATTTAGTATCATAGCGTAAATGTTAAAAATGAAATGTTAAAAAATTATATTCCCAACTTCGAGAATCTATCTCACAAAAAAAAGCTAACTCATATTAACGACGATCAGGGATGGGATCACGGTTTCTTCTTTTGCGTTAGTATTTATGTTATCTAAGATCCATGTTGCTCTAAAAGCGCAGTGCTCACAGCACTGTCCTGAAATGCACTCCATCTAATAGCACTAGTGATTGAAAGCACCTGACATAGTTGGAAGGATGGTGATAACATTTTATTCTCTCATAAGGACAATTGAAGAAAGTGATAACGTGAGTGCATGCGTTTTGGAGAACGGTTATCACGCCCCAGGTTAGAATTCTTATTGCATTCATTTGAATTTTCATTGATTTGGTTCTTAGAAATAATATTCAGTGATTCTGTTGTGAGCGTTTATTGATTTTTATCAGCACTGATATTCCACCAAATGAATGATAAGCCCTTGTGCAGTTCTGAGAACAATGAATTATCAGGCCACGAATCTTTTTTCAACATGACATCCCTCTTACATTCTTCGCATGCTTTGCTACCTTCCACCTCTTTTAAAGCATCTTCTTCTTATCTCTCTACCACGCTTGCTCAAAATCCTTCCCTCCTCCCCGCTTTTCAGCATCTTGTACCTCTCAGAACGACATTCATAGGTAAGGTAACTAGGTAACTCATCTAGTTAAATATATTTTTCAAATATTCATCCTTTACATGAAGTTTGTAGCAACAGATCTTTTATGAAAAACCTAAAAATACCTAAAGCCTCTTCTTTGCGTCAAGAATAACTGTCAGATGCGGCAGCTGAAAGAGCCATTATGGGTATGAGTGATAATATTATAAATTATGATATGGAATTGAGTGGCTGACAGTTGCAATCGGCCAACTGATAACTACTGGGTGTGGTGTGAATATGGGAATCGTGTACTTGCAAACGTGTAACGGAATGGGAGCAGGCTGAGATACGTGAGTGGTGGCTGTTTGGTGACCTGTGTGGTCTAGGTGATAGCGGCGTCAGCGCTAAGAGGTAAGGGAACGGGAGATGAGTCGAACTAAAGGGAATGAGATTGGAGGTAGAGAAGTGGCTGAGGATGTGGGTGCGGGATTGCGAGGAGGACAGGGAGAGAGGGTGGAGCCGAGGTGGTGGGCCGGAATAGGAAGCGGAATGCGAGAGACTGCGTGGGGAGAAAATTGAGAGTGAGGCTGGCCTCGAGGAGTTAGATCTCAAGAGATGAAGAGAGATGCTGGGAGTGCAAGAGGGAAGGAAGTTAAGAACGGAATGGAGGTTGGAATGGTGCGAAGATTGCGTTACGAAAGGTAGGAATGGGTGAGGAAAAAATATTATTTAGGCTTAGAAGAGGTTACTCCGGCTAAATATGTTCTCGGTACGAAGGAGTAGTTTATTTAGGCATTTAAATGTGGGTGTGAGGGAGAATAGAGGCTGTACTGTGAAAAGAAAAGAAGACGAACGAGGAAGTGCTTTTTATTATAGGTGGGAGAGGCAAGTTATGAAGGAGATAAGATCGAAGCAGAGTAGGTGGTTGCAATGGACAGTGAAGGCCGTGATGGAGGGGAGGATTTTGAGTAAGCGGCAAAGGAGAGGAAAGAGAATATGCTTCAGCACGCGGCGGCCACGGGTAAAGGGGAAGGGGGAGCGTCGCAGACTGGTATAAGCCCAGTGCTGCCCCACCGTGCGCTCTCGACATCCGTTGGTGCCGGCAGCGGGAGGACTGAGGAATTTTTATGCACAGATCTCTCGCTTGAAGTTAACCTTTTACGGTAATTTTTAAAGCGGTGAGGCTAACTGTCGGCTACAAAAGAGAAAAGTAGGTGAAGAGTCACAGCTTAACCACAATTTGCTTCGGGAGAAGCTAGTACTCGAGCGATGCCCTTTAAAGGCAACATAGCATCGTCTGTAGACGATCAGGCAATTCTCGCACCTTTTAGGTGGAAAGGATCGGGGTGCTGCTGAATGTATTGGTTCTCAGAAAGGTTATACTTGTGTCAATCACAGAAAGGTTTCTAGTAATACTGTTTCGTAGCTAAGTAGTCCGTCAAATATTGGTTTAAAGCGAGTTTAGTACATAATGTGGCACTTCATGACCTTCTAGTGGACCAGGATCAGAACGGGAGCCTCGGGAGGCTACCGGACACCTTTTACAAATGTAGAGCATAGGGGTGCTGAAAAAAAGAACGCCTCTCTAGCTCTTTTAGTTACCGAACAGTACGAATTCCAGGAAAACTCCAGGATTTCCATGTTTTTCCAGGATATCTTCGTTATCCCACCTAGGAGCGCTTGGGACTTTTGATATGTCATCTCAAATGAGTCATGAATACATCTAAAAATGTCCGGCTTTGTTATTAATTATTTCCGCGTTCGGGTCAAATGTTGTCTAATTTTCCTGGGCTATACGTCTAATAGTGGGTTCCTCTAATTCCCAAAATGGTTTTAGTTGCTTGACCAGCGGAATCTCCTCCACCACGCATAAAGAAGTTTTACGTGTAGGAATTTTCAGAGAACTATCCAAAATCTTTCCCATTAAAATATATCCAAAAAGGGAATCAATTAGAATAAGATCACAATTATTGAAAGTTATTTCCCCCCCCCCAAGGAAGATCTTGGGGAATAAGTCCATTCCCAGGATAACATCCACCGAATCTGGCTTATCAAATCCCGGATCGGCCAAACGAAGTTGAGAAATACTTTCTCGAATATAGGGTGGAAGCGGGACTGGTGGTAGTTTGGATGTCAAGTGAGGAAGGACTACCGCCTTGGTATTTAACACAACAATGTATCATGAATCGGCTAGAGCGACAAAGTGATGCAACCCTCCTGCCGCCTTAGAGGGATTTGAGACAACCCAATAAGAAAACCATGATAAGGAGATACAAGGAGCTGCTACCGCCGAGCAGCTGCCGCGGAAATAGCAGACACTTCACTGCCAGAATCGATAATTTTACGAAGGGGCACAGTTGACCCATTACCATCCCGAACATGAAATAACGCAGTTTCGAGGGCAATTAAGTGTGCAGGGTCACAATGCACACAAGACGAAAGGGCAATAGTGGAAATTTGCGATTGCACGCACTGCGAACGCACTGGAGACCCGGACGCCCGATTTAGCGACGCTGACGCCTGAATTGGAGACTGCCGAGAGTTCAGTTCAGAATTCAACGCGGTGTAATGATATTTTTTGCAAATATTGCAACACATGCACTTCTGCCCACCTGGGAGCCCAATGATCTGGCTGCAGACAATTAAAGCAAAACCTTGCCGAGCGTACGAAACACGCACGATCCGTAATTCTCATTTCAATATGTTTCTGGCTCTTCACTAGTGAATGAGGAAGCCCACACAAAGGACAAGTACTGACTCGTTCGCCTTTCTCCTTAACCGGGTGGGTTTTGTCAACGGAAATCGGCATGATGACCTTTCCAGTGAGCGTGGTTTTGCGGCGAGAAACTGAATCTTTCACATTAGGATCGAATGAGGTTTATAAAACCTTGATCCTTTTTTTCTCGAAGCTCAGAAGTTGACAAACAAAATGAAATAGCTCATTATTCAAGGTCTCCTCGGAGAGAGCCAGAGTTTCTGGATCAACGACACTGCTGCTAATCGGAACAAAATAAATTCCCCCAAATTAGGAATGAAGGCAGCGTGAATTTCGAAAACGTGTTCACAATTGCATATAAGACAATGATCCCGCAGATGAAACGGGAAATTCCAAGAAAGATAATCAAATCCGAGGATTCTAGGATTGTCATAATGCTCACTTAACTCCCTCCAAGCCGAATCATAATGAGCTTCGCCAAATGGCACGGAAGCGGTACGCGCTGAGGCTTTACCTTGAAGAGCCACCTTTAAATAGGTGAACTTCTCAACTGAATAAATATCCGTTCTATCATGCTTAACAGAGCGAAATAAATCGCGGAATCCTACCCAATCAGAAAATGCCCCAGAAAAACGAGGTAATTTTAATCGTAGGAAGACGAGACCTTTTACAGAGAACGGTTTCATTAACCAAAGGAGCAGACTCATTGACAGTGGGAGGATTCGATACTTTAGGAAAAATGGAAAGAATAAAATAATACTTTTCTTCCACTTCCTCACCAAGGCATGCATCGCTTTGATTGTATTCATGGCAATACTCAAACATTTCGGTCTGAGCGTCAAAAAATGCTGAATATACAACTTCTAATTGAGAACATCGCACAAGAAATATTTGCAACTTGGAATGGTTGAAAATCTCCTAACCGGAAGCATTGAGCTCCTCAGAAAGCGAAAATGCGGCACTAATTGTAGATTTAAATTGATCACGTTGAAAACGCAATAACTTTAGATGCGAGTCAAATTGCTCCCGAGTAACAGGCGATTTACCTTTCGACCCTTCAACTGGCGTTGTAAGAACAAAAGGAAAAAACTACTCACAAAACGGAATGAACTCCCTTGAAAAGCTCCCGGAGAAATCCCGGGTTTTGGCACCAAAAAGTTGTAGGCACGCGTGGCTGGGAAATGCCGCAACGCGTGACCCACGATAATTAATTAAATATATAAAAAAAAGGAACGAGGGAAGAGCAGGAACGGGAAGAAAACTCACCGGCCGTCGGGATAACATCCCCGATCAGGATTCCGTCGTAAAACCAATTACACTCGGGAGACGTTCGCTCTCCTCTCCTTGACGAAGGAACACTACTGCAACTGCCCCTCCCACCTCGTAGGTGCTGGTGCACACCCCATCTCCCCACTCTCCTGAGGGCGCGATGAGCAAGAATAGGGGAAGGTCGAGGAGGGAGATTCGAACACACAAAAAAAAACGATCATGCATCGGCGCAAACATATATATTATTCCTGTATGCACTCCTCCCCACTTTATTGTGTCGGGTGAAACATGGGTATTACAAGATAAAAGAAGTAGGAGGAAAGAATGCAGAGTGGATGCTCAGGTAATGGGTGTTTGTGAAATGAGACGTTGGTTTGGCCGCGTTGATAGAGTGGATGATACTCAAATAATTAAACAAGAATATGACAGTAGAGAAAATGGAGTGCGAGGAAGAGATACACCGAGAAATTCATTGATGGAAGCGGTGGAAGAGAATCTGAAGAGGAGGAATGTTGGGAGTCTTAAGAATAGGTGGGTGTGTATTAGGCAGTGCATAAATGTAGCCGGAGCATATGAGGTATGAAAGGATAGGGACACATGGGAGAAGTAGTTAAAACCGAAGCCAGTTTATTAGGTTTCAACACGAGAATTGAGTACTTTTGAAAACATTGACAGAAGCGAAACACTTGCAGTTTCCCAACAAGAAAAGATAAAATGCGACTAGTTTTAATGTTACTACATGATGTAGTAACATCGAAATTAGTTCGCATTCAATATTTTATTTGTGAAAACCTACCTCAGTCATTATAGAACAGTATCACCACATCATACCTGAATCTGTATTTTATATTCTTTTGAAAACACTTGCCCCAAAAGGAAACGGTGTGATGGGTATGTAGGCATGAACATTTTTCCCATTTATGTACTATCACCTCCCGCACGTCTGAGGATATTTAAACTCAAGAATGTACCCAGTTTCTTCGCGCTTGAATCATCATCTACACCTCTTTATTCTCTCTTTGCAGAATATTATTCATGCTATTCACAAATACGTTTTGCATCAACAAATCATCTCTTACGGTGTATATCCGTTGGATACGTTTTTATTTTATTGCTTGTTATAGTGTCCTATTTTCATAGCCTCAGAAACGACGCTGCATGCATAAATCAATGCAAATTTTTCCTCATTCCTTTTTTTTTACAGACTAGTAATTTTATGCTAACATTTCAACCTTTATGGAAGCACTTTTCACTTCCTTGCTCGGCTGAATGACTCAGCGTTGCTTATTGAATTGCTGGTGTCGTTGACCTCGGTAATAATTTTTTATTTCCATCCCGTCATGAAATTTTCCCTCTTTTTTCCCCTTCTCAGTATTATTACATGGGTTTTTCTCTTTTTTCATCGGTATAATGCATTTTGATTCAAAAACGATCCACCGCTCTTCACGTGAGTTTCATTGAATTGCGTATTGGCCTCTTTGTGTTTAAATGCAAATGTTTTCAGTCCTAAAATTGCAACTACTGGTACTCACTACCCTCGTTGCATGCATTAGTAAGGGAAGAACAAACCATTGAATATTCATGAATGTTCGTTTGGGGAGCATGGATTCTTAATTATGTCTCCGCTGGTAAATTATGTGAATGGGAATCTTAGTTTTAAGTAGGCTATCACTACAACACTTGGAGGCTTATTTTTGGAAGCCTATTAATTTTGACCGCAAACTACTTGGTTTTTGGAGATTCATGTATTCAAAACTCAAGCATAAGCCTAAAACCGGGCTCTTTTTGATATCTGGGAGAGTCCTAAGTTAGGCTGGCGAGCGATGTCATCGCAATTCATCCATCGGGAAACTATGAAGCACCGCTTTTGAAAATTCATCCAGGGGGAATTACTATCGAGAGCATATTAGGAATAATAGAAAGGTTAGGAAAATGTATATATGTATTTACTAGTTTTTATTTTCTGGCATGCTAAAATGAGTGATAATTTTTCTGTTAAAGAGATTGTCTCGCCACTAATTGAACATTCAAAAATGAGAAATCTAACTAGTTTTAATTCATTCCGTTCAAACAATAAAAATGTTATCTATTTTATACCAGAGCATAAAATCCACAGCTTCGGGCTCTACTTTGTAGAAACTTTTAATATTCAAAACAATAAAGTTTTGTACTTTTCCACACCTGAGGATGCCATAAATTGGTGAAACGCAGTGTGTTTAAAAAATACAAAGTGTAGAAATTTACAAAACTTTATTGTAATGAATATTATGCCAGAGCATTGCAAAGTATAAAGTGTTTGTCATTTATAGAAATCATCCCAAGAGTAACAGATTTTTAGGACCAATGTCATTTCTATTTAACTTGCTTATTATATCCGCTGTAATGGCAAAGAAATGCTTTTCATTTTGAAAGGAAGTCTGTTTGGTTCCTTCATTCTATTATCCGCGCGTTTTTCGCAAAGAAATGAGCACCCCATGTCAACGCTAGGCCAAAATATCCTTGCCATGGCTTGAAGACTATTTTCTCCAATAGTGCACCCGTTTTTCCCTAATCGTTATGCAATGTTAATGAATGCATCTTTTTAGACTTTAACACGGAAATATTGGCGTATAAGTTTATATGTATGTACATGTACATTATTTACACGAATACAAAGATTTGATACCATCGGGATCAGATAATATACAATCTGACCTCATTGAAGGCATAAGGCATTAAGGCATTGTCACGTTGGGCTGTGAAAGTACTCCCTTTAACCATTATGAGGATTTAAACCTCGGTATTTTATTAATATGCCATGTGATCTGGGTTTTCCATTCAGGTAAAACCCGAATGACTTACCAATGTTTTTATGAGATTTTTTTGTATCCAGTTAAAAACATATATTTTGTGAGACATTGACGGTTCAGGCGAGATGAAGCGGAAACCAATGGTAAATGATCGAGGAAATAGTACAAATGTAACATTTGTTTCACTCCGCTGTGTGCATAAAGATTTACAGCGAGAAATGGGCGAAATCAGACACCCCAGAAAATGAATCATGCTGAGGGGTTGTTTTCAAAGATGAAGGAATTGTCCGACAGCTCATTCACAAAAACGTAACTACGAATTTTTGTAGACAGATCATTAAAGTAAAAAAGAGTCAAACGAAATACTACAAATGATGTACTGAGAACATGTAAACAAAGGTGAAAAACATGTTTACTTTGGTAAAGTAAGGTGAAAATGAATCACTTTGTTCTATTCCACTCACCTTGTTTACTACCGATCGATTTCGTATAAACGTCATTTTAATAGTAGCAATTCATTAATGTCTCCTTGAAAATGATGCTTAGGCGTTGAAACAGATTGGTTATAAACAACTTAAGTGGAATTTTACAAAGTTATTTCTTTTCACAATGCTAAACGTAGCCAAATTCCACTGTGTCGCCTGCCTCCATCCTTTTGCGCAAAGTAAATCGAGCGATGTTATAAATTACTAAAATACTACTAAACTACTACTAGTTAAACTACTAAACAACAGATGCCCTGGTCTAAACGTGCCGAAACCTTGGTCAATGGTATTTAAATGCGTGGAAATTAAAACCAGTGTTTCTTTTTTTTTTCAAGATGAACTGCCTAGAATTCAACCGATATGCAAATTAATATTTTTTACCCATACTGAGATGAACTGATGTGGCAGAATGCTATACTTGTTCAGCCTAGCTTTGCGAAAATAACTATATTTTTATTTTTTATGTGAATTGTTTTTTATATTCACAAGGAGTTCATTTTGTAGCTGACATAAAAATTTTTGTGCCCATAAGTCGCTTGAAAGCTTCATTGTTTGATTTTAGAATCTAAATGCTCGCAATTATTCTTTCCATCGTTTCAACTGGGCAAAATTGTTCTGAGCACCTTTAACAAATATAAATGCCGCAGCCGTAGAATTTTACCTTTAAATATTTTTAGTTATGGTTTCCATTGTAATTGTCCATTTAATATATTGAACCTTATATTTCATACGTTTTAGTGAAATCATATTTGGAGCAACACAGGAGAAAAAAGGAGAATTGATAATTAAGAAAAATATATGATTAAATAAGGTGATAAGGAAGAAATCATAGTCCACATCATACGGTCACAAAAAATCAGATAATTAGGTCACATAACACTCATGGCAGAAGTAAGATCGACAATGAAAATTTAAGAACGGATTCCCGATAGAAATAGGCTCACTTGGAGACCTATGAAACAATGCAACAAGACGATGTCATATATAATTTATTTAAACTTAATATTGCTAACTGGAAGGAGCTCTATTCAAATATACCTATCAGGGTGTATTTTGTGGAATTTGAGCAATGTGATAAAGAAGAACACTTTGTATCTCAACACGATTGTTTATTTGGCCGACCTCGGATTTGATGCTGAAGCTTCATTTCAAGACAAGATCCGTCAATGTTTATAATTTTCTTGAAAATGACGCTTTATTGATACAGTGAGATATAAAGTTGCCGTTGTGATTGTTGAGAAACAAGTGTTCTTTTATCACAATGAAAGAAGGAAGTGAAAGATTTGACGCCGAAGACGCGCGTTCACCGTTGAAGAGGTCTAAATTCATGAAGGATTGCAGCCCCTAAGGAAAGAGAAGAAATGGATACATTTAGTGCCAACGTGCGGCCAGTAAATCATCACGTATACGTGTATTCATGCGGGAGTGTCTCCCCCCATCCGTACTAACGATTTCCTCTTTCCACGCTTACTACATTCTTTACGCGTTTAATCTCGGTTATATTTCCTGATTGCGCCCCTCGTTCCCATAGGATGAACGGCTCGGCGCGAAGCAAGGAGATAAAGAGTGGCGGAGATTCCTGCCGTTTAATTTTTTCCTCCTCACCGTTTTCTATTTTTTTCCTCCATCCCTCAAATCGTTCCTCGGCGTCGGATTCGTCCGCGTGGGAGGTTGACGGTTGGGGAGAAGATCGAGGAGAGGTTAGGAGAGGGAGAGGGTGAGTTAGGTCAAAGAAAGGGAGAAGGAAGTGGGGTGGGTTGGTTGAGAAGTGGGAGAAGAGTGGTAGAGAGAGGAAAAAGACTTAAGACGCTAGAGTGAAAGGAGGATTGGGAGATTAGGATGGGCAGATCCGGTTGGGAGGGCGAAGGAGATAAAATGGCTGCTTGGAAAGTGGAGAAATGAAGGAGGTGGAGGAATAGGGTCCGGATGAGAGAGGGACTACTTGGAGAAGAAGGGCCGTGGCAAGGCGTTGAAGGACGGGTACTAGGGGGGGGAGGCAGTGAGGAAGGAGAGAGTTGATAAGACGGAGGAGAAGGCAATATCGATGCGAGTGAGGGAATTTAATAGCGGGTCTCGGGGCCGTGCCTTTGGCTCTAGAGCTGCTTCGGAGGGGGCAGGGTGGGTCAAGAGGGGGACGGTGGAGGTGTATAAGAGGGGGAGGGGAAGATGTTGGGTCTTCCGAGTCAGGTGAACGTGTGGTGAGTGCGAGGATCGACTGGGCGAAGCGAGTTCTGGAAGCAATGACCTCCGTGATGTAGGTCCACCGTGCCGACGTCCCCATGAGCCTTCGTTACGGTAGAGTTGGAAAAAATAAAGGAGTCGAAATCAAGCAATGATTTACCTGTGTGGGCAAGACTCTCACAATGTGGGCGATTCACGCGTCTAAAATAAAATCGTCATGTCGAGGATACGGGATCCTTACTGCCGTGCATGATGTGTTCCTCTGTTTTTTTTATCGATTTTTTTATGGTCGAGGAAAATGGAGTAATTTAATGAGTGTGTCTCTGAACAATGTCTGCATGAGATACTGACAAATTTTATGTATATCATACTTACTTTAATAACTTTTTTCAACCACAATGATTGGTAATTTGTCATAAGTAAGTTGTTCTAAAGCGACAAATTTATGTTTATGCTCCACGACAAAGGCATGCACGACTACGTCGCCTGTATAGCTATGTGGACTAGTGACGAGAAATTCTTGTTCGTATTAACCAACGCTGTAATTCACATTGAAATAAGATTTGGTGTTGAAATTTTGGAGATCGGTTTTCCAATCCTAATCATATCACATTGTTTTTTATGACCAATTTCTTCCTCTGTGCTGTATATCTTTGCAAAGAGTTTTGCATGTCAGCATGGTTGAACTCTTACAAATGACCCTGTCATGAGTGAGTTTATCCCACATCAGTAATATAATGGTAAAAAGATGTAATTCTGATCATGTCCCTTCTACCAATGTTAGGTACTTAATGTAATGCAACAAATATTTAGCTAATTACGGCTTGACTTTGTGTTTTAAATTTAGTGCTTGCTTGACGTGGAATCATCCACTGTCAAATACTCTTGAGGTGGTATACAGGGTACTGTGTGGATGTAAACGAGCATATATCAAAATGATGTTATTTTCGCGTGATCTTCACACTCTTATATTGTTTTTTCTGAAGAGTTCCCCTCTTGTTTTCAATTTAGCAAACCACGTTACTCTTTCACGAGTCTTCACTTTGACATGCCTCATATTTTCCGTAAATTCTTCCAACCGACCTTGATGTCATAAGTATCTCCGGAGGCTGTTATATCTCCGAATGGGTTCATCGAGCCTTGGTTCCGTAAAACAGCGACAAGGAGTCAAAATGGAGCAATGGCTCT
The DNA here is from genome assembly GCA_963573305.1 of Pyrrhosoma nymphula. Classification (NCBI taxonomy): domain Eukaryota; kingdom Metazoa; phylum Arthropoda; class Insecta; order Odonata; family Coenagrionidae; genus Pyrrhosoma; species Pyrrhosoma nymphula. Next base: position 66,408,428 of record OY754333.1, read on the forward strand.
TCGGTGTGAATGAACAGGCAATAAAGAAAATCCTCGCGTGAAAAATAAAATTAGTGTGTTCGATAATCATGATGATCGATAATCATGGTTAAGAGGAGTTTCTTGTTTTATAAGCCGTTTCCGCACTTCCGTACTCATTAGAAAGTACACATCTTAAGTGCATGCATTGGCTAAGTTTCCTTTAAGCTAAAAATTAAATCGTAGATACAACTGTTGGAGTGAATGCCGATGCATTTATAGTTGCATTAGCGTTATTAGAGTATTGTGTAATGCATGTTGGAGAAATCTCACCCCCTGAAACACACCCTTGAGGTGGCTTGCGGGGAGTTATGTAGATGTAGTTGTAGCTTTATTAATTTCTGTATGGTACAGTTTTGTGTAGGTTGGGGAAAACTCACCACCTGTCACACTCTCTTTAGGTGACTTCGAGGGCACTATATAAATGTATATGAATATTCACGACAGGCCTATGTGTAAAGGCCGTTTTTTACGATGAATGATTTTGTAGAAACGAATGTACGTGAGATTGTACGTTTGTCTCACCGAACTTAGAACAGATTCTATTTACCGTGCAGGCATTGAGACATTTGCACAAGCGTTCATACAATTTGTCGCTTTACACGATACATTTTGCCTCATGCGAGAGTCACGGAAGAGTTTCTACAAACAAATGTAACGTGTACCCTGCCTTAAGGAAATCCAATATAGACTTTTGCAGCGGAACATGGGCCTGTAAGTAAGCGTTCTATATCTCGGTTAAACTACGTGGCACGTGTGCAGAAACCCGTTGTTGGTTTTGGGAATTTATTTTGACAAATTGTTGCTAGAAGAGGTTGTGGGTGATAGTGGTTATTCTAAAAAGTTGAAAGCATATCTTCATCTTGCTACAATTTTACGAAATAAAATTTCGGAACTTTCAACCAAGCATCCTATTTTGTGTTCATAAAGTTCACTCAAAGTATGCAATTGTGTGGTTTAAAAGTTACGCTTGTGTTAGAATTGAGGCGTAAAGAAACGAAATCGGCGAGTCATAGGGTGTGTGATTGATACTATCGCATGAGAAACGTTTCATGATATTTTCGGCAGGCTTTATTTTGGTCGCACTATTTCAGATCGATTCGTTCGGTATAATTAAAAAAAAAAGTTGAAAGGAGAGAAAAAGTGACGTGAATGCACTCACTCTCTGGAACTGGAATTCCCGGGGATAATTAAAAGAGATAGAGGGAAGAACGGAGGAGGCCGGGAATTTTTCCGCAATCTCTCCGTTAAAAGAGGAAGTGTTAAAAAGAGCTTTTTCGGAAATGATGCATGCTTGTCTCACCTTGCATTCGTGAAATAGCAGAAGGGAGGATTTTAAATTGCTGCAGGCTTCTTTATTTGCGTAGCATTACAATGAGCGAATTCAAGAGGCTTTATGTGTGGAAATGGCGTAAAGGAACGAACATTTAGAGGCTTAGTGTTGCCTTAGTGTTCAAGTATGATGCCCATTATTGCACGACTGTAAATGTAGAAAGAATTCAACTGTAAACAAGGTGTTACCCGCAAGAGCCTGAGTTTTGAGAGTTACTTAATGCATGAAAATCAGGAAGTCTGAAAAGTCAGATTAGTAATGTTTCCCTTCGATTTTTTCCATTTGGTCCTACTGCAATGCATTAACGCCCTGATTTTCTTCCTTGAAAATAAAATAATTTATTTAAAAGGATGATCAAATAAAACGTTTTTACTTAACTAGCATATTGCGGCTGAGAGATTATAGCTTGCCAATGGATTTTGTGTAGGAATACTCAGTTTTCATTAATCAACGTGAAGTAAGTAATCTAGATCTCAACGATGTCTGATTTACTATCTAATTCTTGGAAGTGTTGGTTGTCTGAAAAATGTTTTCACCAGCTTAATGCTTTTATGCTTACCAACTTTTCTTAGCAGATATATTCATTTTTTCGGGTAAAGCTGCGTCTTTGTATCTTTTATCCAGCGTTACCCGATAAACATGAAGATACCAGCACAACAGCGCTGCGAAAGCCTCAAACGGAAATTTATCTTAGCAGAAAATATTTCTGAAAAGCCTTGTGAATAGGATCGTGTATGATTAAAATTGACCTTTTTTATTTAACCGTCATATAATAGGAATATCCTAACTGATCTCTGATTATTATTCCAAATTGTCCTGTACGTTACAAACGTTAAATAAGTTATACGTACAAACCTGTAATTTTGAATTCTCGTCAACACTGAAGACTTTTTTTGTTAAAAATCAACCATTAATATGAATACAGATATATTTTTTAATTTTTCGCAAGAAAATATGATGACGCTAAATGATAGGATAACAAGCAGATGCTTTTAGAAAATATTAAAATCTCCTTTAGAATTTCGCACTTGGCGTTTGAAGGCCTGCTATATTCCTAAAACTTTTTTATTAGTCATATTACTATGGAAATGATCCAAATTCTTTTCAACGATGCTTCTATGTCATGTATTTTTAAATAGTAATATGGGCATGACCGCGTAGAGCATAATTGCTCGTGTAAGAGAAAACGGAAGGAATAATTTTTGTTTTGATGATACTATGATTTTGAGATAAAAGGGAGAGGAATGTTTCTGGAGTATTTCTCGCCATTCACACTTTAACATATTTGCACCAGGGCCGAGGTTGATTGGGCGTTAAAGTAACTTATGTCTTTAAAGAGGAAAAAAATCCATATTTTTCAATTAACCATAAAGAGGTAAGGCTTATGATAGAGTTATATGCATTATTTTTCGGGTTATAATCCTCCTTGGGAGGCTCGAAGAATTCTCCTCGAGAATTTTCTTCCCTCACCACGCGAAGCGCTCATCACGAGAGAGAGGATATCTACTCTTCGGTTTTGCGTCTCTTGATTGGATTTGGTGAGTGTAGCGCTCTCTCGGAAATTGGCCCCGGAAGGCGAAGCTTTTTACTCCCGAACGAGCTCTTATGGCAGGGCTAAGAGATCTGTCATTTGTTCCTCTCACTATTGCCGGAGTAAAGTGACGGTCGGTGGCTGATCTGCGCACTATACTTTCCTTTGCATCGGAGTTTTGTAGCAATCCTCGTTTACAATACCATTGCAGAACTCTCTTGATAAAATCCGTTGTCCCCGGCGTGACTTCATGAAGTTTGATCGGAATTTTGAATGAGAAGAGTAACTTTGTAATTCCACATAAATATTTTTACACAGATGACGTAGGTTTTGACGTAGCACGTCATCAACAGGTACAACTTTGCAGAATACACAAGTATATATATATCCAGTAAGATGGTGGGGTAAGACGGTAGGAGGACGTTTAAGTGTTTTGAAGTAAACACTAAAACTCACCCTCCTCTCTTCCCCCCATCTTACTGATTATAAATATCGGAGATATGTTTTCCGGAGCAGCTGCGTGTGTCAATTTTCATGACAACAGTTTCTCCCCCATTACAGGAGGCGTCTTCAGGTCAAAGTGATGTCCGTTCGGGGATGTCATAATATATGGGCAGATTTTGGCGCCAAGATTCCCACATAAGTTGATTCTGCGTTTATTTTGGTTGAGGGGTTAAGGAGTCTTTTCCACGTCGTGGCCAGCGAGTGTCAATCTTCCCTGTTGAAGTTTTATGGGTTTTTTTATAATCTCAATCACCTCGTCTATGACCCTAGGGAAGTATCTGTTTTTTTCTGGCGATCACTTAGGTATTGTCTAGTTCAATACTGTGCCCCAGTTCCGACCAGACATGCTCCGCGATGGCTTAGAGTCAGAAATCCTTCTTCTTCATGGCTCTCTCGTGCTCTTTGATTCTTACTTTCACCGCTCTGCCTGTCTGGCCGACATACACTTTGTCGCAGGATCTCTTAACTTCGTAGACGCCTTCATACAATTGTGATGAAAGGCGATATTTGGGCTTGGATAATATGCCCCCTGTCTTCCTCACTCTCTTGTACCTGGTGGTCACTTTGTGATTTTTCAGAATCCTGAAAATTCTCTTCGATATGCCTGCTATGTAAGGTATGCAAGCATAGTATGCGGGTTTCTCCTGTTGCAATTTCTGGTGTCCTACCTTCAAGCGGTTCTCAAACTCGAAGGTCATTAAAAATTCTCCTGAACGTTCGACATTTCGTTGCCTACGCGCACGTCGTGCTTCGATTATTTTATGCTTTTTAGGCTTCATATAGATCTACATTTTACCCTTCAAGCCAACTCAATGGTGATTGGCAGTCATCAAGTTTTCACCAACATGCATCGCACATTATGCTTTACAATTTGGTGAAGCTATTACTATTCATGCATTAGAAAATTTTGAAAATACCTGCCATCAGCACAAATCTCTCTTAAGTACACTAAACTACAGGATGCTACCATTGTTACTGAAAAATATGAATATTTGTATTCCTCCGCTACATACACGCGCAGAGAAACGAGGTAACAGAGGCGATGCGAGATGTGCTGTTAGTACTACGTAGCCGATTAAGAAACAAACATTAGAGAAGAAACCCAATAATTAGCTACACATCTATTGACAAGCCCAATCATAAAGTACTGGTGGCAGCTAAGAAGTATTTTAATGTTTGCTGAAAATTGACATTTTAAACCTGAGCGTTCTGCAGTCTACTGAACTAATTTAATTCTTATGATATAATTTACCTCAATATGTCTAGGTTGGAAAGATACCTCTACCAACATTTTGAACATAACAATGATTGCAATGATTTTAAGTTAAATGGAGCAATTGGCAAAGGCGAAAAACATGAAAAAGAAGACTTCTTTCCCAAATAACGTAACCCTTTCAGGTAAATACGAATTTTTCCTTATATCTCATATATTCTAGTGTTAATTGATTCAAAGCTGAGGTTTTCTCAAAGAAGCCTAATTAATTCCAATAAAAAGTAAGAAATCTGTTACAGTTTGATTCTTCATTGCACTTCCATACTCAGAGAAATTGATAGTTGGGGTGGAGCTTCCTATTTCCCTTCTTAGCATCATTTTTATATGTAATCATCAAGTGAACTCCCGCTAATCTGGTTCCTAACCAATCTGTCCTACAGGGAGCTACCAGGATCTAATCCTTTTTCTCCCAGCAGTACAGTACTAGGGGTCATTGAAACCTTCTAGCCCTTCCACAGGGTCAAAATTTTGTCCAAGGCAGCAGGAGTTTGAAATATGGGTGTTGAGGAAAATGGAGAGAAATTATGTACCGTGGATAGAAAGGAAGACACATGAGGAAGATGTGTATTGGGTGAGAAGAGGAAACTTCTGGGCGAGATTAGGAGGACGCCGATTAGGTGGTTGGAATATGTGATTTGGGGTGTAAGCATGCTGAAGGCCGTGCTAGAGGGAGAATTTTATTTGGTGGGGAAGGGGAAGGAAAAAAAGGCTTTATTGGCGAGATGGAAATAGGTAGAACGTCTGCCGAGATGATGAAAGAAATTGTGCTAGGAGATAGGAGCCTGCGCCTGTAACACCTGAAAGATTCTTATACCCTACCATTTGACGTACTTATATTGGTAGATTACCCTATTCAATCAATGATTGGAATTTGAAACGAAATGAGAATGCCTCAATCTAGGAGCTAGGAGGTAAGCTGAGATGAAGAAATACATTTTTCAAGGAGATCATATACCTGGGCTATAATCTCGTTTCAGGCATTTGTTTCTTTCCCGATAGTGCCTTTACTGTTAGCTTAAGACTTGTAGATAAATATCCTCTGTATAAAATAATTTATTGCTTCGATTGGAAAAAAACTTTCTCATGAATGGATTGAGCATTGTTTATAAAAATGGTGAAACGTTAATTTTTTGTAATATTCAAATGGGGATGGCGGAGGCTACCAAGCCAGCACACGAAAACAGTTTATCTTAAATTTACTTGAAATGTATGTAAATGCGTCGTAAACGGTTTACTAGATTACGATTTATTTACGAAGCTTCAAAGAAGCAGCGGGTAAAATTCATGGCCACATGTCCTCATCATTAAGTAAGCAACGCGGAAGCATTTCACGTAAACATCCGCCATCATACTAACATACTTTATATTTTATGCCAATTAAATTATTTTTAATTATTAAACATAATATCCCACATTTTCCTCTTCAAGTCGAGTAAATGAAAAGTAAACTTTTGAGATGGTAAAATTTACTGAAGCATAATGAAACAACATACATTGCGTAGGTAGACATATCACTTGGACGTAAACAACCACACTATCTATTTTAGATACTCTAAAATAACACAATAATCCTCGCCAAGGACAAATCCTAATGCCTATTGCTAAATAGTAATTACCTGTTTTAAACTCAGGCAGATTAATTATTTCAGCAAAATCACATTTGACACAACAATGCAATGGAATAAAAAGATGACACTTGGGGTGGCAAAGTTCACTAAATGAAAAATAGTAAAACACTGCAGTGTTTATCCCTTTACTGGGACGTAAACAACCACACTCACAAGACCAGAGCAATCCACCTACTATAGTCACCAACTTCACTACAATTCACATAGATTCCAAATTTTAATTTAATCAATAGTAGAAAAAATGAACTGATTGCTGTTACGTCTTATCCAACACTTACTACGCATTTGTTATACTTTTAATACCATTCCTGTCATAACACATTATTTAAAGAGATTATGTCCGACTTTTTACGTAAAAATATCACCACTTAGACACACGCAATCCAGCGCAGCACATAAATAACGCTTGTAATCATTGGCATGCCACAATGTACACAGTGAAAACACACGAAAAACCTTCGTTTAAATATTGAAACAAAAAAATGATGAGGTTGTTAATTGTGCAATGAAACTTAGTGATGCCAACGTTATTTAAAACTTGAAATTAAATGCTCCACTGGGATAATTTTCTTTAAATCGTCACAGCTAAAATCCATAACAAGACGTGCGATCGAAACTATCTTCCAGTATAACATTGCACAGCATTCTAGACCACTATTCGCATTTTAAGTCCAAGAATAGTATGTTGTAAATGATTTGTTGTTCACAAAATATATCACACTGCGATAACTCTTCAAATATCATTCGAATAAAACATCAGAACAAACTTCTTCGGTCGAAAATGGCCGCTTCGGCATGTACTTTGACGCCGAAGCCGAGCGTAGAAGGGAACAAATGCATTACGATAAATATTTGGCGTCGTTGGTGTCAAGGAAGAATAATGGAAGGAGTGGAAGAATACTTGTGATTTGTGTTGTTCTTTTAAATGATAGAAGAGCGTGTGACATCCGATGGGCTTAGTAAACTTTGCGTGATGCTTTGAAAGTGGCTTGATTGAATATATATCAAAGAAATTGGCCATGTGACATCAGAACGTAGCTGACAACGCACTAAAAAATATACGCAAAAGAATTTACGTGAAAGGATCAAAAAAGTACATTCACTGATCAATGCCTCCTTAATTAATAATACTAAATACTTTCCATTTCTCACGTGTACTTTTTAAGCGAAATATTTTCATTACTCAAGGATATTTTCAAATTTTTATGTTGTGAAGTTGTTTCTTATTGGTCGTTGCTCGTAAGTGCAGAGTAAGAACCACGTAAATTCGTTTACATGTGCAAAGTGAAAGTCAGCTTACGAGTTGCTTATATAAGTGCCAAGAATGCGAGTTTACGTATTTCCCCTTATGAAAATCTTACGCAGAATTTACGTAAATATTGAATGCTACTGAGAGATTTTGTTTACATATGCATGCGTACCTTAAGTTTTCACTCATTTTATATACATGATATGGTGTAATGGCTGCGTAGACTCCAAAACGAGAATTTTAAATTTACTTAGAGCGAAGACTGGTACTTCATCTACGCGTTCAATGAGTAAATATGGATGATGTTTTCATATTTAGACTACAACGAGGAAAATTGTTCAAGCCTGCATTGCTCTTAATGCACTTGGTATTAGGAAGAATGGCGAGCGAGGATGTCACTGCGCCCATCACCGGTCTACCCCCATCCCTGCCCCTAGACCATACCACCCATCTTGTTATGAAGACTCAAGAGGTTTTGCAGCACATGGTCGATGAGTTGGCTCGGAAATGTAGAGTCACTTGAATGACACCTGAATGACATGAGACCTCTGCCTGTAAAAAAACTAATGTATATTGTACTCTCTTCCATTTAAAACTACCTTAACCGGTTGATTACCCTAATAAGTATGACATCGTGAGTCACCATGGGAATTTCATTCTTGATTTCACTACGTCTCCTCACCATATTCTGCGATCCCCTCCCGTCCTTTTCCTCTCTTCTCAGCACAATCAACCCAAACCTCTCAAACCCTTCGCCGAAACTTGATTTTTTTCTATTTTTACTTCTCTCCTACCCGCGACATATTTCCCCGCGGTTCCACATACCTGGAACCCACCAAAGCCTCCTCTCCAACCCCACGAACATTTTCCCAACTCCAAACCTTTTTTCGCATACTGGGTTGTTCCCCCTCCTCCCTCAAAAATTCTCCTTCCCGCGGCCATATCTCAATCCCGACCGCAAACCTTTTTGAGGCACTAAACTTCCTCCAACCCTCTTTCCATAACCAATCTTTCCTCCTGTGCCTCCTCGGAATTCCTTTACCTCCCCAATACTTCCTAACCCGCGCAACCTTCCCCCCTCCCTTTGCCCTCAAAGCCCTCCCGTTGCCAAACAATCTTTTCTTACCCTCCCGCAAATGCCAACCGCCCCCGGACCACCCGGAGTTTTTTGCCTACCCCTTCGAACCCTCCGTATTCCCTACCTCTCGCTCGTTTTCCACGTGCGACAACCTATGTTACCCCTCGGCCGGTCGAAACCCGCTCGACTTCCCGGCCCACTTCCGCCTCCCAGTTCAGGGTTTTGCCTCGGAATCCGAGTTCCTCTTCTCTAGGCCCTCTCACCGTCCTTGGTTGGGTAATTTTTTCCGCGTTCCCTTCACCTCGTACTGCCATTTCTCTTTCCCCCTTGATATTCTCTTCCGCAAGCTTCCTGAATATTGCGTCGAAGCTGCGACCTTTTATCAAGTGGAATCGCCGGCAAGTGGAATGAAAGTGGATACCTCGGGAACTGATTTATAATGCAGGTAACTGGATTGAAGAACCTTGTGGTAAATCGTGCAAAATATGTTACATCTAACTTTATTGCACGGCCTCCATTGATTAAAGATGTATCATAACGTGTTTATATTCCTGGTGGAAATTGCCATAGCCAACCTAAGTCCTTATTATAAAGCGATGAATCACGTCAGCTAGAGATCACGTCAGTTTTTTCCCATATCTTTGCTACGTGTGTAGAGGCATTCCTCTACCATGATCCTGATTTTTTATTAGGGAAAAGAGCCCATATTCCGTTTTTCTTTTCTCTAAAAATCTGGTTGTCATCCCGATCTTAGGTGAAACATAAGTTTGTTCTCTAAGGGAAAGTTGAAGGAAGACAAATTAGTAGAAGATGAGTTTCCTGGAATGCCAGTCGGAGAGAGCGTTATTGAGCAACATTGGTGAAACTATTTCGATTTGCATAAAGCAAGCTTGACATCACCACGACGATAGAGGCAGATTAAGAAGAAGAAAACTGGGCTCAAGACTTCATGTTTTTTTATTTTACTTTCAGCCATTTTTACGAAAAATGGGAAAAATTTATTTGCACAGTTCTTGCTTTGAGCAGCACATGCATGACTGGGTTTTTCAGAATTTATTTCTCTCGTGATATCCATTGTTATAACTAGGCCCAAACTGTAATTTTTACCGTGACCTACATTTTTAATTGTTTAATACTGTGACGGTCTTCCTTGGTGGGCAATAAACAAACACTTACGAACTCGCATATAATAAATACATATATATATTGAAACAACAAAATGAAACATATACATACAATAGGTCACTCCACCGTCTTCTGCCATTCACTAGCAACACACAGTATGAAAAAAAAACACTTTCTTCTCGTGTCGTTCGTTCCACTGGGGTGCGAAGGAGAGACTGCATGTAGGAGCTCCTCTGTCCTTCGAAGAAAACTCCCGGCGGCGACGTTACCGCCTCCTTAAATTATTTTCCTGGAAGTTCGCTGGCGGGTTTTCAAAATGCGATGTACCGCGATACCGTTGAACGGTACAATACTTGCTCAATATATGAATTTATCTTTATCTTTTGGTGTGAGCATTGTTGCTAGAACGTTATGTTAATTTGTATTCATTGTATGAAGAGCGCTGAGGTATGACTGATCGGGATGGATATGAATGGAACCTATGATTGAGAGTTGCTGTCGATGATTAGCGATGAGTTCAATGCACATAAGTAGTTTCACAGCTAGTGATAGAAATGTTCTCATTGCTATGTGATTTAGAACATCAAGGAGTAGCAGGAACATTAGGTAATATATAATTTTCCTGTCCCGTGAGTGCGTAGTATCTAGTGTGAATTTTAAATGCCTATTGGTCCCTATTCTGAAAAAAGTACAAAACCTACAATTTTTATGCGAGCACAAACTCATATGACTATTTCGAAGTTCAAAGTGCTGTTTATGAAATAATTATATTTTCTCTCTAATTTATATGTAATATTGCTTGTAACAATATCATACCTTGTAGTGGGTGACAATTTTTATGCAAAACCTACAATTTTTATGCGAGCACAAACTTATATGACTATTTCGAAGTTCAAAGTGCTGTTTATGAAATAATTATATTTTCTCTCGTAATATTTCTTGTAGCAATATCATACATTGTAGTGGGTGACAATTGTTGTTACTTTAAAATATTTTTTATGGAGAGCAAAAATTAACTCCGTGTCTCATTTTATTTCTCTTCCGCCTATCTTCTTTCACCCCACAAGCATCTATCCTATTTACCTAAAAAACTGCATGCAAGGCCTGAAATTCATTTATGCTTCCAACTTTGAAACGCGACGACGTACGTTTCCAGATTCTAGTGAGTAATGAGGCACGCATTCAATTTTCTAGACAGTTGAAGGTTTTTCCAGAACGTGAAGGTAGGGTCAATTTCCTCGAAATATACCTCCTGAAATTTACCCGCACTTCTTCGGGGCGCATTCTCAGTTACCTGCGTGTGTTTTAGGGGTCTTCTGGGACGTCAACTCTAACGAAGTGAGCCATTTGGTAATTAAACTCTTCTTCTGCTTTCGGATAATTTAAGGAGCCAAGAGTTACTTCTTTGCCGAGGTGATAAATGTTTATGCTTTCAAAAACATTTCATTTGGTCACACACTATCTACGATGAATAAAGCATTGAAAATAAACATAATTTATGATTTGCATACCGTATACTTATTTAAATAGATTTACTGGAAGTAATGTTTCTTTGGTTGGCGTGAGATGGCATCGTTGTTTATTGTTATATTGATGAATTGGTTCCATGTTATCTCAAACGGATTGGGAATCATACCTCACAAATTGCCCTCTGCTATTTTTATTAGTGCCCAAAAATTCTGTTCAATGTCAAACAATGATCTAATGAACAAACATATCAGTTTCTATTGAGGGCCATGTAATATGTTCTATAGCCAAATGAAATTACTTGTGCCAAATTAATTTTAATCAACTGTCTCCACGTGGACAATGTGTTGTCCCTCTTAAGCAGGGATAATCCTCTTTCCGTCTTCATTCGCTTCGGTGCCACAATTCCATCCTTCTATATCCCTGCTTAGCTTACATTCTCCCCTTTTATCACTTATTCAACATGGAGTTACCTCTCGATTCAGCCGTGATCCGCTATCGCATCATCCCTTGGGTTTCCGCAACCAATTTCCTGTCTTTCATCGCTTGCAAATCTGTTTTTTTTATTCTTACCGACTATATTTTTCCATTATTATTTAAACCTACTCTCTTGTCAAAATTCAAACAATTTATGTTTATTCTCTATGAGCTACGAATACGTTCCAGGTGGGTTAGTTAATACATCCACTATTAAATTCCTAATTAAATCTCTAACCGTATTTCACAGCATTATTCCTGTAAATATTTGTCTTTAATTGCTGTTCTCTTATGGTTTTACTTGACCATTTTTCCTGAAAAGGATCTTAATATTCACCAAAAGCACTCGCAAACTGTGATAAGTGTAAATGTATAGTTTCATTCAATTTTTTCATTGATTAAATAGAAAACAATTTAGGTAACAATTTCATCGTATTAATGGCAGAGACAGACTAACGTTTCATTTTAAAATTAGGGAGAATAGTTTCAATTTAATAAACGTGAGTTACTACCTAGCTAATTGTCTTAAATAGTATTAATATATTCGGTAAATGAAAATTGTTTAACATTAAATGCTAACTAATAATGAGGTTGTTTGTTACAAGAGCAGCAGTTGCATTTACTTTTAAAATGTTAGATAAAAAAATTGAATAGGTGCTGATTGCAGTGAAGTTTTATGTCAGTTTTAATGTCATATGAGTTACCTCAGCATTATGAACACCAATGAAACAAATATTACGGGAACATAGAAGTAATAGAGTGCGTTTCTTAAAGATATACTTTACAACATGCTTTAAATTGGTATAACTATTGCTTATAAAGTGAGTGCAATGCTAGTATTTAATCACTAAACCACATTTTCTCGGATTAATTGAATGTACTATGTTGCATAGTCGAAGTCATCAAGTATGTGGCGAAAATGGCCGCTTTTTTAATTTATCTGTTAAAATATACGTAGTTTATTTATTTAGTGACCGTGATTTTTCACGTAGCTGACCAATGAATAACAAATTTCATAAGTATTTACTCTAGTGTATTTGAGTAAGTCATATGCGTTACCATGGAAATTCTCTGAATGGTGAAAATAAACCACCAATTCACATTCTCGATCTCATCCACGGACTTAGAATTTAACATCATAACATACGTTATCATCATAACATACGCTATCAAAATCTTGAATTGCTGCCCTTATCTGTGTCATTGTGCAGTAACGCATGTTGTGTTTTTGTCTTTCCATGTAGTAACACGTCCGTAGTTGGTTTTTATTCGGTGGAGGTGCTACGATTTGCGGTTTTTCCTTTCCAGAATTCCACTCAATGGACGTCAAACAAGGCAGCTCTCAGCATTCCACGGACATACACCATTCTCTAAGTATATCTTCCATCCTCCCATGATGAGATATCCCTTCGCCATCCATTTCCCTCCTTCACACCGCTTTAGACGGACGACGGCTTCCCGACGAGATATTGTCATTCTCCTCAGCCCCTTCCTCATGCCCCTGGACGCACCTTTGTTCCACCCCCTTCAGGAAACCTCCCTTGGTCCCCTAAACTATTCCTCCTCCCTGTTTCCTCCCTCCCCGCCTGTCCCGCCTCCCTCCTCCCCCTCACTTCCCAACTCAACTCCCAAGAGCTTTACGTCCGACCTTTTTAGCGAGTTCGCAACTCATAAATTTGGGTTAACTCGGTGGGGGTGAGCCTTTTTCATTTTATATCGCATAACTCCATGAGAGACTTCGGCCTGAATTAATTATCGCCGTTCGTCCGCCACTCCTCCACACTACCTACCTCACATGTTCCTCTTCCTTTCCTCTATCTCTCGCTGGAAACATTTTTCGTCTTTCCATACCGGAGATCGCGTTGATTCGGTGAATATAGTGCTGGAATTCCAGCCCGATGACTCGGGTACAAATTTTTAGAGTAAGTCTGGTTGTATTACCAAATATATTGGTAGATTCGAGGATATTTCCCTTCCAATTCACAACCGAGTGATTTATTTGTCCATTGAGTATGAAGTAGTATCTCGTAGCATTCATAAATTAGCAGTATTAGTAATATTAACTATTAGGTGTACCTTTAGAAGTTTACTGCATGTTTGCATATTCATTTACGTAGAACTCTCCCAGTTTCTAGTTTGACTGCGCACTGTTCTCCTGACTGATTTTGGCCTGCGCCTAGCACCCGGGGGGAACGTGTGAGGTCCCGATTTGTACTGGGACGAGTGCTGCATGCCTGGTGTGGAATCAACCCATACTACACACCCTAGTGGTGGCTTGCACGGTACTTCGTAGATAAAGATGTAAAGTGGTTGAGATCTACCAGGTTAATTACTATTCCCGCCTCCACATGTATAAATTAACTCAAAACCGAAAATTAAGCTGTGTAACTTCTTTATTTAAAACGATACAAGAAGTTACTGGTCCAGTTTCTTTGTATCACTTTCATGCAAGTTTGAAGGTAGAATTTGGAGAAGGGAGAAAACGCGATGAACGGAAAAGAAAATGAACGAAGAACGAAAATGAAGAAGATGAACGAACTAAGCTGAACGGATATTGTTTGGCGTAATAGAGGGGAGGATGTTTGGTGAGCAGGGAAGGTGAAGAAAGGGAATAGATTTTTGGGCGGAATGAAGAGAGGTAGTACGGATGCTGAGATGAAAAAAGAGGTTATGTCAAGGAATAATGGAGCGCACGTGTTTAAAATCTAGAGGATTATTACTCTCTGTCAACTAAACTTACCCTAACCTCTAGATCAAAGCTCATTTAATCTGTGATCTCATCCACTTGTTCTAAATGACACTGATGACCTCAGTTCTGTCCTTAAACCTTGCCTGCTCCCTTTCCTCCCCTGCTCGACTGCTCTAAGTGGGGAAAGGGAGTGATGAGTGAGAGGTAGGTAAGGTGACGAATGATCGGTGAGTAAGGGCATCACTTTAAGCACTCTTGATCCACCAATGTGCATCTATTTCGAGTCGATGGCTCCTTTGTAAGCTGAGAGAAAATGGAGGGCGCAAGAAACGGCCGTAAATATGAAAATGGCAAGGACAACTTTCCCATAGGAGGTCAGAGGTCGTCTTTCTGGATTGTCCTTCAGATCGAGGGGCAAGTAGATTTGTATTAGTATGTGCAAGGGGGAAACCGTGTTAGGTGAAGTTGAGTTGTAAATCATAATTTGTTTGGACCATGGATTAAAGAAGTGGAAGGTGGAACTATATGGTACGATAGCGAAAGGGAAATATTGGAGCCATTATAATGCGCAGGCGGTCATAGTGAACGGATCATTTGAGCCGTAGATTCCAGACAGATTCCTCTCCAGACTTATCACTCCCTCGTCTTTCTTCTTTTTCCTCCACCGCACTATATCCATTCTCATCCAAACTCACATCTCAAACGTCTGAAGTCTATTCTCGTCCTGCTTTCTCAGAGCCCACGTTTAGGTACCATTCAACGCTACACTTCGTTTTAAACTCTATGCCAGCCTCTTCTTTACATACTTGCACTAGGTCCCCGTTATCAGTTCTGAACCATTGCTAAACGCTTCTTTCGCTTGTGCTATCCTCGTCCTAGGAGAGGGTCTGAAAACATTTTATTATTAAATATCCAATAATTGAACTAAATGTTTTAATCGAGTTTGTGATATAATTCAATAGAGAATTGTACTGTTTATTTCAAACGATTTTACAGCGACAAGTTTTATTGGTCATTTTCATACTCAAAAGAAGGTTTAAGCATTCATCAAACTACCTGATATTGAATATTTTTCAGAGTTTATCGGTCAACGAAATTGGTTTACCAAGAACCGTAATGCCTACATTTTGGTTAAGCCCACGAACCGCCTTAATTGAAAAAAATTGCGTAAACCGATTAATTTATATTGCTATCTCTTATCCTTATTTCATTTCTGTCGTTTTTTAATTACTGAAACGTTACAACGCAAAACATTGCAATTGGCTGAATGCAATTTATTCTTATTAAGTTCATCGAACGTACAATCTAGGTACTAATGTAAGTTTGGGGAATCGGGGAATGTTTCCAGCGCCTTATTGGCCTTTCACGTGAAGAAGAATCGTTTAATTTCCTTCCGACTTGGAAAATTTAACGTGCTGAAGCTGCTTTGCGAACCCTCTTGTGTGGGGATCACTCGTTTTAAAATGAAGAATGGGTGCAATAATAGAAAAAATTGCGTTGCACTTGAGATATGTCTCGAGAAGACGTTTAAAATGATGATAAATTCGTTCGGGAGCCGAAAAAAAATAAGTGCCGTTCCTACACTTCAGCACAAGGGGTTGCTCCATGCTTGAAAAAATGAAATAAATCTTCTTCCTCAAAAATTTAAAATGCAAATGCTTGGCGTGAGCCGTCCAAATGTTTCATAAGCACAACTTGAAGACAATACCGACAGTGGTCTTGACATCGCCTTTCAAAAAGAGATATGAAAAACACCTTTCTCCCGCCAGCACTGGTTATTATTCCGCGCGAGCATACGTTTCGGGGGAAGAGACGCACCACAATCCCACCTTTTTGCCTCGCAATTTATATATCACGTCGCACCCGCGGGGAGCTGATATACGAGTGCTCATTTTAATAAAACACTCAACGAGCTAACTGTTTCAAAAAGTGGAATAGGTATTTACATATATTTATTAAAGTGCGTATATTGAGCACTTAAAAATTCAAACAGAGACATCCGATTGGCTATTTGTTTGATTTTGGGCATTTTTAACACGCTTATATTAGCTTCACCTGTATGTTTGTTTGTAACCGACTCCTTTGGACTCGATTTTGACCCACTTTGAACGATCAGATTTTCTTTAAACTTTGTAGACTCATCAAGGACCGATGACAATACAATAATTTGATAAGATTTTCTCAATATTCTAATCAGGATCGCCAGGGTTAATAATTTTCTTCAATTGAACAGATCCTTTGCGTGAGTATTAGAGGGATAGAGTAAGCGCCATGAGTGTGTTGATCGGATGGTGTAGTGGTTAGTGTCGTCAACTCTCCCCGAGGGGGCCATAGTTCGCGGCTCAATGAAGGACGTTTTTTTTGTCTTTAATTTGATCGTTTAACGGCCAGTTATAATTTAATTTTATTTGCAGCAAGCTTAGACGGGAGACGAATTTTTTATCGTCGTATTCGCTTTTCGTATTTGCTAAATTTGTTTGTCTGTTCGTTTGTAACCGACTCCTTAACACTCAACTCCGAAATAATTCTTAACGATTTCACTCCGAAACTAAAAAACACTTTAATGATAACTCAAACTAAAAAGTGAAAAATAAATATAGTTAAAAAAACTAAAAAACACGCTTAAATGATAACTCAAACTAAAAAGTGAAAAATAATTCTTAATATAGAAATAAAAAAATAAATGAAAAACATTAATACTATCGTGAAAAAGGCGTGGGGTGCTCGATATATCAATTCTTGAAAATATTCAATCGGTACGATTAGTAGAAAAATGGTACTAAAAATGTGGCTCAAAGCATAATCTTTTCCCGCATTTTCCATTCAGTAATTTGGGTAAACAATTACAAAAGGCATATCAAATTAACTAAGCAACGGAGCACCCCACGGTTTTTTCACGATAATATTAATATTTTTCATTTATTTTTTTATTTCTATATTAAGAATTATTTTTCACTTTTTAGTTTGAATTATCATTAAAGCGTGTTTTTTAGTTTTTTTTAAACTATATTTATTATATATGGCTCTTGTGCTGGAGCTGGATCTTAAATTAAAATCAACAGCTGCCGACTGTATTAGAGCACCTGATTTTTGTGGTGGAACGAGTTACTGGTCATCTAACGTTTTCGTGCGTAATATTTTATTATATCGAGTTTAAATTATCATTGAAAATTGAAAATATTTATAATGGAACTTTTTACTCGCAGATCTGATGATTTGATTGATGCATGTTGCTTAATTGCATCGGGCGACCGGTTTATCCTAAAATAATCCTTAATTAAGTTGAATGCTAGCCGTAGTGTGCGTGTTTGTGTGTTAAGAAAATAGCGAAAGAAAGATATGCATTATGTTTCCCACCAAGGAGATAAACGTGAGGTTTTTGAACGGTTTACCAGGTTTTAACGAAGATATTATGATTTTCCGTGACATACTATTTGTGAATTCTTTACAGCCTTCTCATTGGGTGAGGTTCTTCATTTTGACCGACATTTTAAAAGAAGACTTTAGGGGTGAAGGTGGATGGATACAACTAGTGCCCTGATGACTAAAGGGAATTTTCCTTCAAAACATCGGCAAAAATGGCAACCTCGCTTTGAGTTCATCATTTACCTGGCTTTTTTGTAACTCTCTTCGCATATATTATAATCCATTCTGAGTTATAGCGGTTCTTTTGTTACATATATCGGCCATGTTTTAATGAGAAATGTTAGACCTTGTAACATTTATGATGGGAAAATTAATTCAGGAGTTAATTCTGTGGTGTGTCTGCGCTGTATGGATCCGCAATGGCATGCCTATCGCTGGTACATATCGACCCGTAGGAGATTTCCGACCAACGAGGCTATTTTGACGGTCGTAATGGTTTTTTCACATGGTCCTATAGTGCGTCTTTGCGGGAACCAAATGCTCTAATCTTACAAGTATACCCGATTCTTTAATATTCACACTCTAATTATGTAATACTATTCAATTAATTAACTTGAAGCATTTATGGCTTCAATTGTAACAATCCTGAGGTAAAACATTACAAAACCGTCGTAATTCCATGAAACTTTCAATTAAAACAACCAAGATGGACGCCGTTTGCTCGTGTCATGTGATAATTGAAGGAAATATGCGATCAAAAATGAACCTGTTATAATATTACTGGCATGATCGTACCAATGATTTTTCATGGGTTGAGTTTACGTTTTACACGAAGCATGAACGTTATGGTAACTCGAATGATCATTTGCAATATTATTCGCCGCGTAAGACGGCCATAATGAATAATCCAAGGAGATGATTCATGATGAAGGAGATGATGATCCATGCATATATTATGCATGAATAGTATACCTTCCTTACGTTCACGCGTGGCAGGCACTCAATGTATCGGAACCACGGGCCATGGGAAAAGAGGATCAGGAAGGATTAGAAGCTGTCGGAGCCTGCTGTTGATGGCGGATGCTTTAGATGAAATGTACAAATAAAATAGTAAATTGAAAAGTACAAAGTAGAGTAAAAGGGGAATGGATCATATGGTATATGTGGGAAGAACCAGATGAATTGGGGAATCCATGAGGCAGAGTGTGTTTGTTCGGAATATAATTGAAGGGAAAATGGAGACAAAATTCCCAAGAAGAATGCAAAGGGATACATACATATGCCTAACGAAGAGGAAGATGTGCTAGAATGTAAGGAAACTAGCATTTGATCGGGAAGGATCTGGGGCTGGAGTCAACCGATCTTAGGATGGAACGATCAGTAAATGGCGTCATTTCCAAGACATAAATGTTGTTTCTATATATCTTGCTCCATGACACTGTAGCGTTGAAAACGTGGTTGCCAAAATAAACTATAGTTTTTAGATAAAAATCAATGAAACATTTAATAGCTTATCGTTGAAATGATAACCAAGTAATTCAGTCTCTTCCTCAAAGCGTAGACGCTGGAATTGAAGGGTTTGAATGTTCTTTCTCCGCGTCCAAGTGATCCTAACATTAATCCTGGCATACCACTCCGGTGCCCTCCAATTTTCCTCCACACTGCGGTGTCGTCTTCTCGCCATTTCTTCCCCCGACGTGGTCCACTAAATCAGGCCTCCCTCTCTCTTCTTCTCTCGTTCCATCTACCGCCCCATTACACAGCCGTCCTCAGCCCGGACAATCCATTTGAGCTCCCTCGACCCATCCCTCAACGCCTTCCTTCTTCATGGCAACACTTAAAAACAATTAGTACCTCGTTCACATTTAAATTCGCTAGAGAACCCAGCCCATCCAATGGAGAATCCTTACGTGGACCTGGGAGTACTTACTTCTCTCTCTCCGCACACTAGCGTTGGGCTCTGTGGCAAGCGTAGGGAACGGAATCCATCTCAATTACCCAGGCGGAACTGAAAAATTGCCGCAACAAATTGTGTAATTTAATCTTGCGCCCGCCCTGGGGGCTTGAAAAATTCCTCAGGTCCTGATTATCTTGGTGGTCGTTTTTTTCAGTTTCTTTTTTTTTAGAAAAAAGGAAACTGTAAATATGTGTTCTCGCTCGGGAGTCTGCTGTGATGGGTCGAAAGGAGTGACTGCAGTGTATATTCACCGTGGAGTGAATTAAGGCGAAGTTTTCCTCCTTGAAAGGGGATGCGGGCAATATGCATGCACGTTTTTTGATGAAGAATGCATTTTTTATTTTTCAGGAATCTCGCCAGAGTCATTAAAGAAGAGTCGTGGTTTTTATGTTTTACGAAAGCATTTAATGAACAAGACATTAACCAAACTATCCAGTAAATTTATGCCCCTAATAAAAAGTTCGTTTAATAACTAAGGTTTTTTACTCTTATCAAATTTACTTTTATCTTACCTTCATATAATTCAGAGTCACTTGGTCAAGTGAATGAGGATCAATATTAGTCGGTCGTGCAGGCCATAGTAAAAATTTGTAAGTGACGCATTAATGCTTAAAATTAGTGTAATTATTAAACATTTTGATGCGGAATTATTGGTATAAGTAGCTCACGTATTTAACCTTATGTTGAATCTACTTGCGAGGCTCAAATTATCAATGTCTTTGCAATTTTTTGTGAATTAAATTTACGTGTGCTATGTACTTTGAAAAGTACTGAAACTCCTTCAACTCATTGATCTAACCACGTTAGTTTTCTGCAAATGTTTTAGCAGTCTTTCCTTTGTCAGACATCCTTATAGTTTGGCTTTTGTTAATCCTCTTTTTTAAACGCAATCAGGGGAGGCTATTGATTTAGTAGCTTAAGTACTGGTAATCCATCCCAAAGGATCAGGAAGTTGATATCCCTGGTTTGTCAAGTGATCCATATTTTTAAAATCCATCTCATTTGATGAATAAATCCGCTCCATGGAAAAACAATTCTGAAATGGTCACGGACAAATTCATATTCAATTTTTCTCACTCTAGTTGTCAGTAAGGAGGAAATTTCTATTGAGATTAAATGCGTTGTTAATTGGATATATTAATGCGCTGAATATGTCTTTGTATCTTCTAAGGCTGATATTGTTGTAAAGTTTCTAGTAGTACCAACAGAACAATAAACATATAATTACAAAAAATACCAAGAAAAACTTTAACTACCACATATTTTATTTACCTACGACCAGGTCTCGTCCTTATAGTCCGCATCACCAGATACATTTTTACGGAACCTTTCGGTTTGAATAGTGAGTGTTAATAGGAGGGAGATAGTTGGGGGAGGAAGTTGGTTAGGGAAAATGAAAAGAAGGGAGAGGCAGAATTAAAAGCAAGAAGTTCTGTAAAAATTATCTGATTATGTCGTTGTTTGCCGAAACTTGGTCGTGGGCAAAAAAATCTGCGGAAGTTGAAAATTATTTTTATTCTGGTGATACATCTTGGAATTCCACGAATTTGGTTCGAAAACAGTTTTATTTGTTAAAATGTTTGTAACTCGGGTCTAGTTCAGATCCAAGGACTCTCAAAGTCCTCCTCCAAAATTGGTACTTTTGGACCCTTTAGATCATTTGAGACGAAACGGTCACGTCGAGTTAAGCAGGAGACAACGGTTCAAAGAGGACGCTGGGGTGGGGAGGTGGGAGGACGAGGAAAGGATTACCAGCGGAGCTCGTATTTCGATTCATTTTGAGAGGAAAATGCCTAGTAACTGAATTCTGCGTAATGGCGAGTCGAGATGTGTCAAAGGGAAGGATTGGGTTTGTATAATGAAGGGGAAAGCTCCCACGGGAATAAACGAGTGAGGCCTTGTCCTTAGTTAGTGGTTAGTTAGTAGGGTGCTGGAAGTGGTGCATACATTCTAAATAGGAGAACTTCGAAAGTGATGGTGGTGAATAAGGTCCACATACGGTGTAGTTCAATCTATTGATGAATTTTGGGAACCTTTGGGTAGCACCTCATACAATTGAGGATGCCGGGTAAGCGACAGAGGAAGGGAAAGAGAATAAGCTTTATGTTTTGGGTGAAGAGGGTATGACGCATGCCGTATTGAAGTATAAGATCGTGCAATGAGAAAATGGCCTGAGGCTGTAATAGAAATCATAGATATTCCTTATTCCATTTTAAGCCACCAACAAACTGTATAACACCTCAAATAATAATAAGAAGCAAGCAAGGATTAATATATGGTGGAAAAAACCACCTCATCCGCTTTTACTTTTCTGATAGGATGACTTGTGAAGCAGTTCAACCAGTGCATCAAACAGCTATTGATTCTTTCAACTCTCTAAGGACATTGATGAGAGTGACCCACATTTTATTTTTATGTAGGTTTAGTTGGGGAAAATACAACGCAGAAAGACTATGCTTTGCATTGTAAAAGTCTGTGAACAGTCATTAGCCATGCCCCGTAATCCGAAGCTGTGGAAGAAGCACTTACTGTGGCACTTAATTCCCTAAAGGATTCTATTTTGCAATTATTTTTCTTCAATTCGACAATATAGACAACGAGTCGCTCAAATCAGGCTAGGATCAACCACGGAAAAATTAATCGCGAACCCATTGAGGTTCATACGTCCACAGGTGTTTATAGAAGTTTTCTATTCGTAGATCTTAGTAATACCCTGCATGCACAGAGGTGTTTGGAAATCTGGCTTGTTATACCCATCAACAAAATACAGTGCAAGCTTAGTGCACCCCCTTTAGGGTGTGTGGCACGGGGTGATTCCGCACCAGGCTTGCAACACTCGTCCCAGTTCAAGGTCGAAGCTCGCACGCTCCGTGGACGGAGACCAAGAGGCAATCGGTAGAAAAATGCAGGGCTTACCAGAGACTTTAGTAAACTTGCTAACATTCATTAAATGGTTTAAGATACTACTAGAGATTAGTAGTACTAATACTATTATTCCATGGATACTACGAGATAAAAAATCATGCAGAAGAGAATCGGGAAATGCTAAGCGGAATTAGATGATAGTATTGACGATAAGGACGAAGTCTACACTATCTCAGTCAGTCTCTAAGTACAGTAAGTCAGTGTTCTCTTAATGCCTCGGCAGTCATGCTGACATTGGAGAGCTATTACAACATTGCAGACACATAAAACCGAAAAATGTAATAGCTAAAATATCTGAGTGTCATATCTTTGCCACGTACACTATTGGATGATCCGATCATTGCCATTGTCTCTAAACGTCAGCGATAAAATGGCTTTACATATGTTGGTTTTGCAATTTATCACTCTTAAATTACACATTTGATGCATATTTTGAGTACATACTATTGTAATACATATTTTAGGCTAGGTACTATAGTAGCACGGAGTTTTTAACATGTACTTTATGACTTAGGAGAAGTAACTCGCTTCAAATTTAACTCGGAGGTTCAGTCTATTCTTTAATATATGCTGTGGTAGCGATTCTTATCCCATTAATTTATACTGAGAGAATGCGGAAAATTGGGAATTACGAAAAGAGGGGTATTCTGTGGTACATTTTTATCCTACTTTTTTCTCAATATCCACTCTGCAAAATGTTTTAATAAAGTATTATATCTCCCATCTGGACTTCTCACGCGTTTTCTCAGGTATAGCCCAATGAGCTTACCTCATATTGACATGAAATACTGATTTTAGGATGATTAAACAGCATCAGAGGTGGAAACGTGTTTATTTTCATTGAAGCTCCTATTTTGAGGTCATATGAAACGGAATTTTTTAACATTCGCCGTAAAAAGTAATTGGGTGCATTAACTTTTCATTAGCCTATGTTCACTATATATTTAACCGGTCAACTTCACGGTAAACTCTCGGTTGCTACTCTTTTCCTGGCATGTATTTTGAAAATTCTGTCAGGGGAAATATCCTCTTTTTATCGGTAAATTCTCTGTCTCACGTACCTTGAAAACAATATTCTTTTATTAAGCTAAAGTTTTCATCTTGTCACACCTACGTAACACATAGTAGACACATTTTAAAGCTTTCAATAAAATTGAGTCATTTCCACCATATTTATCGGCAGAGAAACGATGTTTTTTTTAGGATGAAAGCATAATTGTGTTTTTACTTTTCAGTCTATGCACAAATAATATTTATTCAATTCAAACATTGGCGGAAATGTCTATCTAATAATGATGTCAAATAATCGTTAATGACAAACCGTAATTAAGAGTAACGTTAAACCTAATACATAAACATTTCCGCGCATGCTTAAAGTGACGAAGTATTATTTGTGCGTGGAATGGAAAGTAAAAAGCAGAATAATGGTTTCATTCTTATAAAATATCGTTTCTCTGCCGATAAACATGGTGGAAATGATTCAAAATCATTGAATTTGTCAACTATATGTTATGTAGGTGTCTAAAGATGAAAACCTGACCTCATTAAAAATGTTGTTTTCAAGGTACATACGTTAGACCGTAGAAAGTTTCAGTTGTCGCGAAGCTACATCTTTTTGGTAAAAATTTAACTCTATAGAAATATGAAATGTTGTAGAGTTGAAAAATGTGTCATACTTGAGTGAATAAGAAAGCGCCTAGAAATGGCGAAATTAATAACAATACTAGCAGACCTGCCTGATTTGCAGGCAGTCTCCGGCTGAGAAAGATAGACGCTCTGAAAAAGTGAACCCGGGAGTCCCGAAAAACTTAGCAAAAACTGTTAATGGTTGGTCATTGTGGGAAGGCATGGTTTCATCAGAGCGGGAGTTTCTAGAAAAACAGTAAGACATTTTTTGCACATTGCATTTCCAAATCCAAAACTACTACCAAATCACACAGACGGAGAATCCACATTGAATGCAACAAACATCATTTCTCTAGCTCAAAACTTAAGAGAGATTTTATAAAATGGATACAGAATGACTGACTGACTGGCACGCTACAAAATTAATATATACTAGCGGAAGGTACCCGTTGAAATTCAACGGGCGTGAAAAACACTGAACTCATTTTATAAGAAAACCATGAATACTGTCAGCGTGGTGTTTTGAGGCGTTCGTAACCTATCTTGTGTGTTGTGTTCTTTCTAGTAGACACGTTGACCATTTTTCAGGAGCACGGAGAGATGAGTGACTGTTGGTACTCTTTCATGGACGGGAAAGCAAAATACTACTGAAATAACGCCTAGGTTGACAGATGGTCACCTCGTCCCTCCGGTTTTCTTCAGCCCCCTTCTGAGTGATTAACAGCTTGATCGCTTCCCTTGTGTATTATACAAAAAATATATTTGCATTCAATGACCCTATTGAGTTGCGCAATTCAACGTCGATATGTGCGTTGAGTATCTTAATCAAGATTGGGTGCAATCCAGCTGTTGACTACGTCAAAAGGAGCATTTGCAGCTGCAGCAGCCATCTATATTTGACCTATGAATCCACAATCACCCGGACTGCGTCTTTGGCATAAAGGATAGCCATAACCGTTGGTTTTGGTTGCTAAATAAAAAATCTGTGGTAACTTATAGTGCACTTGTCGATTTTCTTGCACGGATGTCGTTCATTGTGCAGAATTTCCATTCTTCTTTCGGGTAAGAAACATGTAGTGACGTCGTTATAATTTCTGCCATCTTAAAACAGATTTGAGTTCGGAAACAGATGGGTCTATATTTACCAAGATTTATAGTTGGTTACCCGTCAGTAGGTTGAGTTATGATGAAATGTGTGCGGTTTTTAGCCTATCCCGAGAAACACCACGGAAGGATCCTCATGAAATCTCTAGTGGGCATGTTTTTGAGCATCCAAGTGTAACCTTTGTAGTTTTTCATGCAAGGATTAATTTATTCACAAAGAAGACATTCCTCTAGTTTTAGAAGATTATTTTCCGAAAGGTTACTCTTTTTTCTATCAGGCATGTGATGGATATATGTTTAAGTCCAAGGAGGGGAAACACATCGGCGAGTGAGAGTCTAGAAAAGGCAATTCGATGATTGAGTGAATGTAAATTAACTGCAACTTAACAGCTTAACTAATGTAAATAACTCGTAACGTTAATGATGTGGGAAATGGTCTAAAAAACAGTTCGCAATCGCAATTAGAGGCAGACGGATACTAAGTGTCATGCATCTGAGTATTTAACGATAATAAACAAAGCCATGTTTTTTGTGGAAACATCGGTATTTTTGCCATTACTATTCACTGCACGTAAATATTCTTGCACGTTTTATTCCTTTATAAGTATCGTTTACCACGTAAATCTTCTCTCATAAACATGCAGTGCTCCTATGAGAGCTACTTTGAGAATAAATATTGAAGAGTATAAGTACTTTTAAATATGCATTGAATTTATCGATAACCCCCTGAATCAATCAATAATTGGGCCCTAAGGACTCTGCACCCTTCTTATACATACTTTCTCTCTACGTGCTATCATGGTCCTGCAAGAAAACTTAAATGCTAGAGGAGTGAATATACTTTGAAAATCAAATCTCTGGTTGTCAAGGTAATGTGCTATTGTTGATTTCAGAGAAAAATATGATATTTTTTAGCTATAAACATTATTTCCAGACAATTACAAAGCGTAAAAGAAAATCGATTGAAAGAATTAGAAATAAAATTTATTCAGCCATCCGATAAAATAAAATCCCAGCCCTCTATCTTGAGTGAAAGTACCTTTAAAAAGTAAAAAAATGAAAACCCTGCACCGAACCCATTGCTTAGCATGGACAACCAGAGACCACCAGGGGTGCCTTTTGGGGCCCTGAGGGCTATTTAATGCAGCCTATGTTACACCCAGATACATTTTCTCACTACATTATAAATTTTAGATCAATCGGTTCTGTAGATTTTGCGTTATTGAGCAACAGACAAACACACACTTCAATTTTTATGTATTAGTATGATGTTAGATAGATAGATTAGGCTTGTAGGTTACGTAAAGAAAAGGATTAGGACATTCATTTAATTTTAGAAATGAGTCAGCTGCTTAGGGAAGAAGGCCATTTGCTTAACTCTGTATGTAACCTATTTATTTCATGAGAAATGCTTCCTATTGTTATTTTATTAGTAATTTCACATTTCCTGTTAATGATACACGTCTAATGATATTTTTAAGAAAGCTTGAACCTATGAAGAATTAGTTTTATTGCAAGAAAATAAAGATGACCTCTTTGAATCACAGAAATTAGTTAATAGCGTAAAAGGGATCATTTCCTCCTGTATCTTGTAACATGATGGAATAATGTATGTTATCACGGATTATCGTCTGCTCTCAGAGTGGCTTGTTTTTGAAGATCAAAGAATTTTTCATGGAGATTTCATGTGAAGATTCTTTCTTCTTCAATGCCTATACAATTTTCTTTTTCGCGGGTTAATTCTTCCGCTTGCCTAATAACAAAGTTGATGTAGTAATTAGCACTGTACAAAGGAAAATTTCATGAGTTGCCGCTTTGTATTTTTAATTTACAACACCAAAGTTCTTTGATACATGGAAAATTAGATGACTTTGTCTTACCCAATAATGGAATGCCAGTAATAATTAAATAATAATTAGAAATGCCCGAAGCGACTTGTTTTGTCAGACGCCTGATGTCGACTTGCTAATTAGCTCACATATTTATTATACATAATTTACAGGGTAAGAATGGAAAGTACGAGGAATAAATGAAAACGGAATTTATACCAGGAAATAGTAGGTTCCTAGCTAAACTTAAATTTTCACGGAGCTCTCAAGCATTGTGAATGAAGGCTTGATCTTTTTCTAGTTTGTTATGTTCAGCAACGGTACCTGATGGAAGTGGCTTCCATTAAATCAGGTACAGTGGTTTTTCGAGCATTGTTGAAAGGTTAGCGGTGGGAGCAAGGCCCCTGCGGTCGTCATCACACGAAATCCTTGCTCAGACGACGCAGCAGCAGAGGAAAAGAAGATAAAGAAGAGGAACGAAACTATTAGAATAGGCACGTGGAATGTAAGGACTATGCTGAGGGCAGGGAAACTAGAGAATATAAAGCAAGAAATGGAGAGGGTGGGTGTAGACATCATGGGTCTGGGTGAAGTTAGATGGAAGGATGACGGGGATTACTGGAGCGGCGACTATAGAGTAATTTATAGCGGAGGGAATGAAAGTCAGCGCGGGGTTGCATTCGTAATGAATAGGAAACTTGGTAGAAAAGTAGTGTATGCAGAACAGGTGAGTGATAGAATAATAGTCGTGGAACTAAAAGCAGAACCAACGAATTTAGTTATAATCCAGGTTTATATGCCTACCTCTAATCATAAAGAGGAGGAGGTAGATGGGGTGTACGATCAGCTAGAGGAAATAATTGGTAGGATACCAGGAAGTAAGCACCTGGTAGTAATGGGGGATTGGAACGCGGTGGTGGGTGAAGGAAGAGATGGGCGGGAGGTGGGCGATTACGGGCTAGGAAGAAGAAATGACCGGGGCGAGAAAGCTGTGGAGTTTTGCCGAAGAAATAACCTAGTAATTACGAATACATGGTTCAGACATCATCCTCGACGTAGGTACACTTGGAAGAAGCCGGGAGACACAGACAGGTTCCAGATGGATTATATAATGGTGCGTCACAGATACAGGAATAGTGCTAAAAACTCGCATACTTATCCAGGAGCTGATGCAGACACAGACCACAACTTATTAGTCATGAAATGTCGGGTAAAACTGAAAAAGATAAGAATGGGAAGGAGGGTACGTAAGTGGAATATGGAGGCATTAACTGGGGCAATGAAGAAGAAGTATCGGGATAAGGTGGATGAGATAATGGGTGAGGATCATGGAGTTAGATCAGTGGAAGATGAATGGGTAAGTTTGAAAAATGGAATTATAGAAGCGGCGAAAGCAACGGTAGGCGTAGTGAGTTCAACTAAAATTAGAAAACCGTGGATCACGAAGGAAATGATCAGGGAGATGGAGGAGAGAAGGAAATGGAAGAGCGTAAACTCAGATCTAGGTAAGAGAAAATACCGAGAATTTAATAACAGGCTTAGA
The DNA here is from genome assembly GCA_963573305.1 of Pyrrhosoma nymphula. Lineage (NCBI taxonomy): Eukaryota > Metazoa > Arthropoda > Insecta > Odonata > Coenagrionidae > Pyrrhosoma > Pyrrhosoma nymphula. The sequence continues at coordinate 66,437,150 of OY754333.1, forward strand.
AGAGAAACAAAGAAAGCAAGAGAGGCGTGGTGGAGAGAACAGATCGACGCGTTAGAGAAATACCAAAAAGAGGGAAGAGCAGATGCATTATATCGGAAAGTAAAGGAACTGACGGGTGGTAATAAGGGAAGGGGAATTACAACGATAACAGACAAGACGGGAAAGGTAATCGTTGAACCGAGAGAGATCCAGAAGAGGTGGAAGGAGTATGTTGAAGAGCTGTATGGTAAAGAAATAAGGCCCAATAGGTTAGATATAGAAAGGGAAGACGATATCGACAGATATGGCATCGGACCAAGTATCCTACATAGCGAAATCGAAAGAGCTCTACGAGACATGAAAAGGAATAAGGCGGTGGGAATAGATGACATACCTGCAGAGTTTTTAAAGAGCATGGGGAAGAACGGAAGAGGAAAACTTTTTGCGCTAATTCGTAAGATTTATGAGGATGGAGTGTGGCCGGAAGACTTCGCGAAGACTGTACTAATTCCTATACCGAAGAAGAGTAAGACAAAAACTTGCGAAGACTATAGGACAATAAGCTTAATATCCCACGCGGCCAAAGTAGTTCTGAGGATTCTAAACAGAAGGCTAGAGAAGAAGGCAAATGAATACCTAGGTGACGACCAGTTCGGGTTTAGGAGAGGGACGGGAACGCGAGACGCTATAGCGGTGATGAGGACGCTAGTAGAAAGAAACCTAGAGTATGGACAGGATGTTTTTGCATGCTTCGTAGATTTCGAGAAGGCATTTGATCGGGTGGAATGGACGAAATTAATGGGAGTGTTGAAGAAATTAGGGGTCGATTGGAGGGACAGGCGTCTGATTCGAAATTTGTATATGAATCAGACTGCGCAGGTTAGGGTAGCCAATGGAGAATCGGGATGGGCCACGATAGGACGGGGAGTGAGGCAAGGGTGCCCACTATCGCCGTTGCTTTTTAATGTGTATTCAGAAGAAATGGTAAGGGAGGCTTGGGGGGAGGAGGAGGTAGGAATAAAGGTAGGAGGGGAGCTGATAAAATCAGTGAGATTTGCAGATGATCAAGCATTGGTTAGTCAGTCGGCCAAGGGGTTACAGTCAATGGTGAATGCATTAGAGGTGCAGTGCGAAAAGTATGGGATGAAGATCAATCACAAGAAAACGAAAGTAATGAGATTTTCTAGAAGTAAGAAGGTGGGGCTGAATATAAGGGTGGGAGGGCAGAAGATAGAGCAGGTCGAGCAGTTTACGTATCTGGGTAGTATTTTGGAGGCGAATGGGTTTAGTGGTAAGGACATCAGATGCAGAATTGCGCTCGCTAAAGAAGCATTTTCGAAGAGAAGGGAATTGATGAGTGGGGGTCTGAGAAGAGACGTAAAGAAGAGGCTGGTGAAAACTTTAATATGGAGCGTGGCGCTGTATGGGTCGGAAACTTGGTCATTGCGAAGGGAGGATGTGCGTAGACTTGAGTCGTTTGAGATGTGGGTTTGGAGAAGGATGGAGAAGGTTAGCTGGATGGCGAGAAAGACGAACGAGGAGGTATTGGATATGGTCGGAGAGGAGAGGAAGCTTGTGGCAGAGGTTCGGAGAAGGCAGAAGAGATGGATGGAGGAGGTTTTGAGAGGAGAGGGCATGTTGAAGAGAGTGATAGAGGGGAGAACACTGGGGAGGCGTGGGAGAGGAAGGAAGAGGATAGGAATTCTGGACGAAATAAGAGGAGGTAGAAGATATGAAGAACTGAAGAGGGATCTAATAACGGGCCATCCTTAGGAGGGAATGCGAGACAATTTCTATTAGGTTGGGATACAAAATGGGGACTGTCCAAGAACCTACCAATCAGCTGGTAGAATACTTGAATGAAGTTGAAAGGTTGTCCAAAATAATGGATTGCAGTTGGTTTTAACTCAATGTTTTCCCCCATTTTTTGGGGAGGTTTTTCAATCAATTTTGTTTTGCTGCTAAGGAGAGTTCCGCAAATTTGGCGATGGAAATATACTGTTTCCTCGTCGTAAAATAGGCCTGAAGCGGAACACTATACCTTTTAAAATGATACCATTCGTACCTTACGCTGTCAAAAAATTGCGATTACTTGGGATGACATTCGACATTGTATTTATGCATAACGTGGAAAAATCTGGAAGGTAAAATAGTTCATTTTTTAAACTTGATTTTAAAATACTGGCGGATGCTTTTATCTATTTTATAAAGTCAAAGTTTCATCTGGGATCCATCTTCACTCAAAATGGTTAACTTTTAATGATTCTTAGGGGATAAATACCTGTATTTAGTATTATAACAGCTCAAATACAAATAGAAGCTCGAGCTCAATTAATTGCCGAATATTTGCAACAGGTTTTGTGGCCAGCAGACCGTTTGTAATGAGTCAAAATATTCACCATCAATACTCTTAAGTGGATTAAAACTAGGGGAATTTGGGCTGGCAGGTATTTATTGGGGCCTCGCGTTCTCGAGGTTATTAACATTTCGGGGTTTTCCGTTTTGAATGGACTCCTGAAAGAATGAATGAAAGGGTCTTGATAGAGTGAAGAGGAATGGACTCTGAGTGGCAGAATTAAATGGAGAGTGAATAAAAGAGAGAGAGAGAGAGAGAGAGAGAGAGCAAAGAAACGCAAGGAGGATGATAATTGAAGTGGAGGAATTGGTTAAAGAGTAGAAGGGAGAGCGAAAGAGAGGATTACAGATGACAGGTGGTAAAGTGGGAGGAGGGATAAAAATCAGAGGGTGCAAAGTGTAATTAAACATGGGTGGATGGAAATGGCTATAGGGAAGAAGAGAAGATTACACTCCGGGTGAAATGTGGGGATGAGTAAATGGCAAGGGGTGGGGAGAGAGGAGGAATTAGGAATTTTCCCGGCCGATGAAGGCGAGCTGGAATGTGTGCTCAAAAAGGGATAAGGCGTGGAAGAGAAATCCTGAAGAACGGGAGAAAATGATTGAAGTGATGAGGAAAGGAAAGGAAAATAAGTGGAATGATAGGCTTTTGATTACGACGATTGCGATGGGTGATAAAATGTGAATTTCAGGGCATGCTTCTCAGGAGGAAAGGATGAAGGCTTCGGAGTTTTCATGGCGGTCGGAGCCTTCGCTGCGGAAACGATGCCGTTAAGCGGTGGGACCAGAGTGGGATGCATCGTCCTATGCTTGCGCCGAGACTTGGTGAATTTGTTTGGTTGCAGTGGAGGAGATATGCTGTTATATCCTAGCGCCAAACCTTTTCGTGACAGTTAAAATTTGGTGCCTTATCAACAAAAATAAATGAGCAGGAACATAACCTCTAGCATGAAAAAATAAGCGAGTGAAAATTTTTCATGTCAAAAAGAGTATAAAAATATCTATTAATTAGAAGAGTGCGGCAAAAACGACCCGGGAGTTTTTTCCATGCGTGGTATTCTGCGTGAGAGCGAGATGCACCAATGCGTGCGTAAAGTAAGATCAACATTATTAAATATGGTAAAGATGTCAAGCTTGAAAGGGCTTGTAAATTATGTTATTCATTGTATCCGTTCGCAATAAACATTAATCGGTGGGAACCTGCAAAATAATGTAATATTCTCCATGCACAACTTCCACCAAATATGCCCTGAGGCAATACTCTTAATTTATTAATTTAACCTTTCTGCGTCAGTCAGTTTTGAAAACAATGAATGGCTCTGAAAATTTACATGGCACCAACGATGTTGACATAAAAGGCCGGCGAGTATATGCAGGATTGATGGGGCTCCAGGGTTAGAGAACTTGGTTTTAAGGCACATTTAATCAAGTCTTATTTTTTAGTGAAAGCCTTTATACGGTTTCTTTCTTGTGATGTTTAAATTTATTCTCAAGCACGAATTGTCTGCTGGTATTGTTGTGTTATGACTGGGTGTCGCAGGGTAACGTAACTCATTGAAAAGGATCGCATGCCTTGCTGGCAAAAAGGTGAGTCAATAAGAACACCCAAATCTTAGTTGATACTTCATTTATTATACTCGGCACTGGCTTACACCACGACTGGATTGAGGTGGATGGTCAAGGATCCGTGGTCCTTCGACGGCGGCGGAGCGGTGCTGGCACTGGCGACAGGCACTGGCGATCGGTTGCTCGGAGTGATCGACTTTCGGGCGGGGACGCCGAGGCAAACGTAGACTGGTCGGTCGTCAGAACTCAAGAGAGAGACTAGCCGCGGTCGCGAGCCCTTTATAGTATAAGAGATAAGGGGGCGGGGCTGCGCCCTGCCCCCTGCTCTCTTACCAAACAGGAGGTTATCCTGGAACCTGCTTGTTTGCGTCTTTTTCCCGGTTCGCATTCTCTCAATTATAACATGATATTTCGGCTGCGGCGCGGGGGTGGGGTGCGGTCGTTAAGAGGCAAAGGCGGGTTGCCAATGTCCCGAAAGTAAAGGTGAAGTCCCTTTTAACTAAGAATTAGCGATTGGTACGGGTCCCCGCGTCATCAGCGCCGCACTGCCCCTCTTTCCTTTGAGAGGGAAGTGGGGCTAAGCGGAACATTTTCCTGGTTTTCATCTTAATGCTACCCCGTGTATTGACGTCAAAGGAAGGTGATGTAATGTGGAAATACTCCAGGTCTTTAGTCATTGTTCCGTTAGTCAGTTTCAAGGGGCCCGGGGGCCCCTGGGGATTAACAGTATACTACGACCGTTTTCTGTCTGAAATGTTTTACTAGATACCTATAGTAAAAAATTTGCGGGCTGAAAATTTCAATGAGAATGTTTTTTTTATTTTAAGGTAAATGTTTCGTTCTAATGAAGAACTGTTAGTACTACATAAATTCATATTTAATGCATATAGTTTGTACATCATGGAGCTGTTTTTTATGCCAGCTAAGGATGCCGGAGTGGTTGACGCCGTTTTCATCTCTAGCACATGTGTAGGTACTCAAACATATCACATTTTGTCTTCAAAAGCATATATGAATAAGCAAACAAAAAAACTAAAATTTCACAGCATAAAATAACAAGAATGTCACAAAACAAATGAACTTTTTTCTAGGTTAACATTGAAGGTGTATTTATGCAAGACAAGTATGCATATTTTGTTAACACCATTTTGAAATAGTTTCTGACGCAAATTATATTTTAACTAACCATTTCCAGGAAAGATAATATGACCCTAATACTGCTCTAGCATGAACTAATAAGCGAGTGAAATAAGTGCATGTCAAAAACAGCGTATCTATAAATTAGAAGCGTGCGGCAAAAACGATCGATGGTTTGTTCCATGCGTGGTATTATGCTTTAGAGCTACACCAATACGTGCATAAATTATGATCAAAATCATTAATTATGTTAACGATGTCAACCTTGAAAGGGATTTACCAGAGTAGACTCATCCAATTTGACACCAATTACAGAGGATGCTTAGGCGGTATGAGTTCCTGAGAAATTCCTTCGGATTCTCTTTATCTCGTGCACTCCATAGCTAGAGAGGTGCGAAAACAACATGAAGCGTGATGCGCTGCCACGGGAGGGGTGTATACTTGCCGTGAGAATGCGATATCTGCAAACTGTTGATGCTGGTATCCGCCGGGCCTCCACTTTCCTCTCCCGCACTCCACACACTCCGGTGAAGCCGCACCCATTTCCCTATCGAGTTGTGTTGCGGGTGCGGCATGGAGGTTTGAAGTATCCAGAATGGTACTCCCGTTCTCCTCCCTCTCTTTCTCTCTTCAAATTGCGGTGGATTGTGGCCGGAGTGAAGCGTGTTAACATCGGTGAAAGAGTCACGGCAACAGTTTTATTGATGAGCAAGACTGAGGAAGATTGGCGCGTCGGGTGAAATTTTCGCTCCTCCTTTCCCTCCCCCTACACCCTCATCCCCCCACTCCCGTGGGTGGGTTAACATGCCTTTAGAGTGTGACGTTGGTAGGCCGAGGTATGTTTGCGTGGGGAGGAATTTTAATTAACAGCCGAGAAGTCTCGAGAAAACTCAATCAGACTTTTTTTTAATTGAGTTTATTGTGTGTAACTTGAGTGGTGTTTCGTCTGTGCAAAAATGGCTGTACAATTGGAGACAATTAATGAAAATTTTCGAAAATTGTTACTTTAATTGGCAAGTGAAAATGTGAAAAAATCTTCCTGTAATTGGTTTTGGAAAAATATTTCGTTGTCATCGGTGTAATGGCTTTTTTGTTTTCTACGAAGTGACAGTGGGGAGAAATAACAATGAAAATATCATAAGTTTATCCATTTTTCTCATTTTACTATGATCTTTATTACAAAATATTCTCTGGACATAAAATGTCTGCAATTAATTGAATATAATCATGCAGACTTCTATGCTTCTTTCAATGAGTATGTAAGTGAGGGGGAAATGATAGCCTATATTTTATGCTTGTCAGACTTGAATCCGAAAATATGAATTTGGATGTGATAAAGGTACATTAACCTTCAAAAGCAAAACAGCAAGAAGCCAGATACTGTTTGGCACAAACATTATGGATCGTGTGGAATTGACTAGATTGGACATCCTAGGCTGTTATACAATGACACGGGCAGCTACGGTCAGATTAATTTTAAAAATCAATACTATGTTTGATGAACATGATTATGGATGTCTTAGTTAAACAACCGAGAGGTTTAACTCCTTCACTGATCCTCTGTGAAATCACCGGGTAACTCATTGAATTGTTAAAAATAATGCAATCTAAATCCAACCACCTGCTTTCCTAAAAAGAATCAAAGAATGTTGATGCCTAGTGAAAAAATGCCGGTAGAATTTGAGAGTAAAGCTAGGATTGGAATACACGAGGAAAATCATGAAGGACGTCCAAGTGAATAATTATGTGGGATATAGCGATTGACGGAGAGGAGAGTAGAGTAGAGAAACAGTCTATACTGTAGACTGTGGTTGAAAGCTGAGGAAAGCAATACTTCGGATCGATGATGAATCTTTTGTTTACTACCAACTCGTGCTTTTTAAACTTAATTTCACCATGCTAATGTCACGTTACATCTTGACTAATTTTAATATACATTATCAAAATAATTTATGCATATTTTTAAGTATAATCAGAACGGGTGTCGCGGATGTATTTCAGTGTACGAAAGAAAAAAAAGCCCCGTAGCGCCTTAGTCGTATTTTCAATTTTAGTTTTTAGCTAAATCACGAGGTATTGATGCCATTTCAAAAAGAAAACTACCCTTAAGTCTAATTGCTAGTGGCGTTGAAATTTCCTCCCCTCGTTCATCTCCGATTTTACCGGGGCATTCTGTTGGTTCTACACGCACGGATTTGGAGGGTGAGTGGAGACAGTCGAATAAAATTCTGGCTTATAGGCATTGGAATTTCCGGCCGATATCGGCAGGCATACAGAAGTCTTGCCTTATTAGAGAGCACGGCCCGGACATGGGGCAAACGTCTATGTGGATAAGCGTGACTGGTCGGGCCGACTGCGAATGTGTGGGTGTGTTTGTTCCACCCGTGTATGTGGTGTATCGGCCTATTGGGGAAAGGAGAGAGGATATTCAGTCGCGCTTTCCCAAAATCCACCAGTCCTGTTCACTCTCTACTGCTCCCCACCCTCTCGACCCAACAATTCTCCAGCCGAACTCCCCGAAAACCATGCCGGACGTGGCACTGCGCGGTTTAGAGAACAGCCCACCGGAAAGGCTTGGGTGCTCTACTGGGGAAATATTGTTTTGAGGGGATGGATTTTCCGTCCCTTGGGAGAGCGTACTGTGGTCTCACGGATGAGAAAGGGTGGTGACGGACCCTAGGGGTTAGGAAGGGATAAATGCCGTTGGGATCGTGGGAGGCAGGAGAGATGGGAAGAGAGGAAACTTATGGTCTATTAATTTAACTGAGGTCCAGTTTCATAACATACATACACTCTTTCTCTCTCATATGCTTGGAGTATTAACCGATGCTAATACGTTTCCCTTGCGTAATGTTCATGTTAAAAATCCGAAATTCTGATGAACTACCGAAAACACTATCTCTCAGTTAGCATTAAGCAAACGCAAAGGCAAGGTTATCTTGTAGTTAACCTTCAGGGTGGTCAACAACGGGGGAAAAAAGGTCATTTCAGACGTTCACCTCTTTCCCAGTAGCGATTTACTGTGTTCCCTTAGTACTTGCAATATTTATTCTCTATAGACAAAGAATTATTAATGGCTATGCATGGAATAATTTTCTCATAAACGGTCAAGTTTAAAACTTCACAATTAGTAAAACCTTCAATTTTTTTATAATATTCCGGGGAACGTTGCGAAGGCTAGAATCCGGAGTAAGTATTTTCTGTCCACTTGAAAGAAAACTGGTCCTTCATCTACGACTGCATTCAACAAGAATGGATGCTGACGTATTAAGTCTACAGCGCGGTAAATTGTTCAGACGTGCATTGCTCTTTTGTGCGCGTGACTAAAAAAAGAATTGCGAGCAAAGATATTGCTGATGTAGTCCGACACCGGCCTACCCCCACGCCTACTCCTTGACGTCACCACCTCTTTTGTTAACAACACTAAAAAGAGTTCGCAGAACATGGCCAGTGGGGTGGCTCAGAGTTATATACAGCCATCCTTGCTATTTATTACAAAAATAAGGGGAAATGAAGGAAATTTTGATGGTTTGACGAGCATTTTGAGCTTTAGACGCTAATTACAATCCAACCATTTCCAACTATCCGATGTATATATTTATCATATACTTATTCGCAGATGCTAGAAATGATTGGAGTGCGATCTCATCACAGACATGGAAGTAGCGTTGATGGAAAGAAATGACTAATTTTTCGAAAACTTTCGAAAGTCGCTGTTGATTCTTAATGAACTTTATTAACCATTAAAGTTTTTTACAGGAAAAAAATTTAGTGCATGATAGGTAATTCAGTGATTCTACTTTTGAACTTAACTATAGATTTGATCATTTTATACGAGGTGGAAAATCAAATTGTTTTTCTTAATAAAAATGTGTTGTGTAATAAACTGATGGGAATGCGTGGCTATGATATGAGTATTTGCGGAGTTCAACTTGATTAAGTGTCCAAGGAAGCGGATTGGTCATTAGATACCAATTTTTCTAACTACCTTTATTATTAGGGTGATAGATATATTAAAGTAGGTTGAAATTGATGAGAGTAAAATCCCTACATTAAAAAAAACTATACTTACGATGTTTCCATCTCACTATACAATTCCGTCAGATAAGAATATATCCCACATGTCTTAATCCCGTACATTAAACCTGTTCTCTTTCTTCCGCTTCCCAGCTTGCCCTACATCCTCCCCTACACCACCACCCTCAGCTACCCTTCGACCATTAGGGGGAATCTGTTAGAGTTTAAAACGCATTGAAACGCACTGCGGACATTATAGTTTTTTCAAATATTTAAAAATTTATTTATTCTCTACAATTGATCATTTTGCTGTTCCTGCAATGTTTTTTTCACGTTTTGTGTTGGATATGTAGGTTGTTAGTTTTTTTAACGGACCACACGACCAGTTTTCCTAATTTAACCCATTTATGCCTAGTGTTCCATTTTTGGAACACCTGACGCGACTTTCTAATTTAATGACTACGACTCATAATACACCAATATTCCACGGTTTTTCTTTCTTTACCTCTTTATAAAGATATATTGTATTACGTGGTGCAAAGAATTAGTCAGTTTTGCCAACCCATCGCAGCCAGTGTGTTGAGAAATATCGGTCTTTTTTTTCAAGGCAGTTTTTCCGAGACCATCTCAAATGTTATATTAATAACTATTTGCCATTACGCCCAAATGTTGTAAATTTTTCCCTACATGTTCAGTAATAGTTAACCTATAGTGCTTTAAGAAGAAAATTTTTAAACAATCTATTTTGTTTTAGTTATAAGCTTTTATTTAACAGTGTTCCATTTTTGGAACACTAGGCAAATCCACTACTATTATGCGTGCATTCAGGCGCACTGAAATATTCACTTTAATTTTAAATCAAGTAAGCAATTAGATGTTATGTAACTGAGGGAAACAATGCTATGTCTTGCTATAATCAGTTTCCATTTCAGTGAAAGAATAAATACATCGATAACCAACTGATCAATTGTGATCAATTTTTACAGTAGTTGTATGTTGAGTGCGATCTCGTGAAGTGGATGTGTCTTGCGTCCCGTCCATTAGAAAGTGGAGGGTGACCGCGCCTTTAGCTAAAAGTACCAGGATGTCGAGATATTTGACAGTGCATGAAATAACTGATCTATTAGAGCCAGAAGATTACGTAGAAGTACGTGATATCATCATTGAACCCCCTGATAACGCAACAGAACCTGTGTCTGACGAGGACTCCGGGGATGACGATGGTTGAACAATTAATAATCTTCCCGGTTCATTGCTGCGCGCTCCTGCTCATCTCATTCATGGTTCTTCTGACGAGAACTTTGACCATGCTGACCATTTGCTGATACCGGATGGTGATACTACTGAAAATGACGGTGCATCGGCTTCTGCTTCGCCTCAACCTCTTCTTGCTCAAAGAAAAAAGGTAACCAAAGTTGTACACAATCAGAAGAAAGCCGATATGACTGCCCAGCCAGTAGGAGGTAGAGTTTCAGAAGAAAAAATCACGAAAATGAAAACCCCTACAGAATATTTAAAACTCTTTCTGGATATTGAAGTGATTGATATGATTGTCAAATATTGCAATTTATATGCTGCAAGTAAGGGCGTAAACCTTGAACTAACTGTCGGTGTTTTTGGGGAATAATTTTCCTGAGTGGTTACGTCTCTGTTCCGAGAAGGCGTATGTTTTGGGAGCAAAGACCAGATTCGCATAATTCTCTAGTTAGTGGTGCAATGAGACGTGACCGATTTGAAACAGTACTTTCAAATTTGCATGTTGCTGACAATTCTAACTTGAACCACATGGACAAGTTTCCCTAGCCGCGGCCTCTCATAGAGCAACTGAATGACAGATGTATGAAATTTGTACCAAATGAAATATACTTCAGCTAGGATGAGTCCATGATTCTCTATTTCGGTCGTCACGGGTGAAAACAGTTCATTCGGGGTAAGCCTATTCGGTTTGGGTGTACATTCTGGTGTGGTGCAACGCGTCTAGGCTACATTTGCTGGTTTCAGCCTTATCAAGGAAAAAACCCGAACACTCAATACCAAGAATATGGTGTAGGTGCTTCAGTTGTTTTGCAATTTACTGAGGTACTCACAACGCAGCATCCTGGTAAATACCATTTTGTGTTCGACACCTTTTTCACAAGCATTGCACTCCTTGATAAACTTCATTCAATGGGCCATCAAGCAACAGGCACAGCGAGAAAAGATCGCGTAGACAAACCTCCTTTACTATCTGATGCTACCCTAAAGAAAAAAGATAGGGGCACATTTGATTACCGACTTGATGGAAAAGGCAATATTGTTTGTAGTTGGAATGATAACAGTGTTGTGACTGTTGCGTCTTCTGGTGTCGGTGTCAATCCTTTGCAATAGGTCAGTCGTTATTCTCAAAAGCAGAAAAAAAGATACAAGTTACTCAGCCAAATTTAATCAAGGTCTATAATCAGTATATGGGAGAAGTGGACCGAGCCGATGAAAATATTGACGAGTATCGAGCATCAATCCGTGGAAAGAAATGATACTCGAGCCCTCTGTTATTCTGCTTTGAGATGGCTTTACAAAATGCTTGGCAATTGCATAAAATAAACGATGTGAAGCCAATATATCTTCTTGAATTTCGTCACCGTGTGGCCTGTCACTATATAGAGACATATGGTAATACTGCTGAGCCTGGTAGAAAAGGGAGACCATCTATGAAGCGTAACCATGACTCACGTCATGACGGCATGAATCATACGATTGTAAAGCAAGGAAAGCAAACTCGCTGTGTCCAATGTCACAAAAATACCACTTTTCAATGTAAAAAATGCAATGTATCCTTGCATGTTAAGTGTTCACCTGGATATGTCTTAATAGTGAGTTAATAAATGTCTGAATCAAATGATTTGCTTGTTATCATTGAGTACGTCATGATAGTGGATTTGCCTAGTGTTCCATTTTTGGAACACCTCGTAATTAATAATTGGCAAGAGATACATTGTTTTTTCTTTCGGATATTGTATTCATACGTATTTTTATCTATAATATGTAAAAATCAGGGTAAACTTCGCATTTTTCAAACCTTCGGCATAAATGGGTTAATTGGAAATGAACGATAAAAATATTAATGTATCAAAATATTTTGATGTTTTTTTGAATTCTTGATTACATCTTTGATTCTTGATACTTGATTCTTGATTCTATGGAATTGTACTATTTTCCTTTTCATCATGATGAGATTATTAATTAATAATAATAGTAGTTTAACTTTCGGGCTTTTTCTATTTCGCTTCCTTTGATCGTTAATTCTCATTTTATCTATGCTTTCCTTATTAAAGTACCTTTTTTACCAAAGGTACAAGCACCTTCATTTAAGAACCCTAGGACCATGAAATTTTATTATTTGACATTTTTAAAGTAAAATTGGCTGTAAGAGATGGGTAAAAGGTAATCACGAAGTAAACATCGAATCCCCTCAAACTACTTTTAGCTAATTTATGTGCCAGGATTATTTGTTGATGCAACTATTCGAATGCGGCAAATAGAAGGCTTTCATCATGTCACAATTAATAAACTTACGCAATCCACTCTTCGAGTAAATATTCTAAACTCATTCGGTGGATTCATCAGATAAAGTTATTGGACCATGAGGATCTGTTAATTAATGCCCTGTGTTTTTTTGCATGGTGGATAAATTCGCTATCGTAAGCTCGTTAAATTGTGTTCTGATTCCCAAAATTTGATTCTTTGGCGTTGATTTTGGTAATTGAATTCCAATTTTTCCCTTGACCGAGGAATTTTGTCAACGAAAATCCAACTCATATATGTATGTATTGCAAACCCGAATAACCAAGCCTGAATTAAAAAAATACCAGTTTTAAATTATCTTATGATTATGACTTACTACTTTATGTCACTCCAAGTTGATCTTCCGACAAACAAACCTCGTTAGTTGTTTCAAAAATAACTAGGATTATTATCTCAAAGTGAAACAAATGGTAATTGATTTCCAAATCTATAGAATATTGTGTACCTGTTGGTTATGATATGCAACTTCAGAAATGGAATGTGATGATTCAATGAACATGGGACTCCTTAGCTTTTCTGACTTGAAGAGTTTAGCTGTATTTTCCGAGCTATGTTTAGCCGTGAATGGGAGTATAGTTCTTAAAAATTCATCTTGATCTGTGCATGGGTTCATCATTGATAATCTTATAGCCTTTCCGAGTTAGGATACTAAAACATGACTGATTTAATGTAAAGTAGTCCGTTTCATAAGTCCATTTTTCGGCACATCATCATAAGCAGTCCTCAACCCGAAGAATAGTTAGGTGCAGGTCTTAATTCGATTCAATTTTACGCAAAGAGCTTCGTTCTGACATTATTTCTCCATTAAACTCCCTCCATGATTCTCTCTCTTTATCTTCCCTGATAATTCTACCCGTTTTTATTTCCCTCTGCGGAAACTTTTGGTCGATTTTTTTCTCTTAGAATTTGTCAAGTAATATGGTTTCTTTCACGTCAGAGTGCATCCATCAAATATATGTTTTGCCTTGCTTATAGTCGTAATTTGATGATTCTCTCTGTCAATTAGGATGTTACTAGTTACTTGATTTTATCTCTTATGCTTGTTTCTGAGTCTGCTACGTAGAACTAACACCTTGTCTAAAGTGCTTCCTGCCTAACTCTAGTGTCCCTGAGCAAGTATATATTTGCAAATGCACTAGTGTCCATAAAATTGGTAGGATACCTTAAATGTGGTGCATGTTGGTTAAATTCAGAGCCCTGACCAGTATTTTTAGGCTCTCTGCTGATGAATTGATATTCGTAGTATCATTAATATTTGTAGAATATAGTACAATCCATGTTGAGTAAAATTCACCCTCTGCCGGATACCCTTGAGATGGCTTGGAGGGTATTATGTAGATGAAAATTTGTCATTAATTTTTCTTCAATAAAACATTACATTTCTTCCAATACTTCCTCCTCTTACCCTTTTCATTTTCCAAACTTCTCTGCAATGCAATAACATACACTATAATATGCGCAAATCCGCCATATCGCGGTCCGCATGGCGAACGCTAAATATTGTTAGCAGTAGACGAAAGCGAGCACATGGCGATTCGGTTACGGAAGGGCAAAGGTTATATAACACTCTCGGGGGAGGGAGAGCATCAACATTACCACCTGGTGAGGGGTATAAGAGAGCTATACCGCGAATGCGACGGGGCAGTCGACTTTACACAGGTGTCGCCGGTGGCTATGCTCCCGGGATAGTCAAAAGTAAACCCGAGCAGTATAATGTGAAACGCGGAGTGACTGTCATTTGAAGACGCTGCCATATTCGCACCAGATATAGTAGTGACGCCTTAGAAGTGAGAAAGAAAAACCTCAAAAATTCCAAGTACACTGTATGGCATGAGGAGCCAACACAAAAAGGGACAAAACTTGAACACGTTGGCGTACAACCAGTATGTATATTGGACCAATAGCCCGCATTGTGTTTTAAGGTAATAATCTTTTGTATTGGTGTTTGGGTTTTGAGTGTTGGTATTGATGTTTATATTTCAAGTGTTTAAATGTCAATGATAGAAGTTCTCTGGGGTTGTGTGATTGGTTACATTTGCCATAAGTAGAGATAAAAACAATGTACATATAACAAAATAAATACCTTTGTCAATCTGATGATGGAGAAAAAAATGGGTTTCATTTCATTAAAAAAAATCATTTAAATGGGTTGGAGATGCTTTAATATGTTACAACACCTTGCGTAAGTTTTAGTGAAGTGATACTTTGGTTCCAGATTGACTTTTTGTTTTTACTGACTTCCTCCGTTAGAATACCTTTCTTTGCTTGAGCTACTCCCTTGTCGTCCTTACTCCCTATGTAATACTTGTGACGAAGGGAAATAATGTGACTCTCGAAACTGAGGTTACTAACTGTTGAGCTCGACAGGTCTAGCGAATTCCCCTCACCAGTGCAGACCAATCATTCTCGATGGCGCCATTACCCGACATCCCGTACGCCTCCAATTTTCACGCTATGACATACTTCCCCCGTCCCAAGGGGGTAAATGAGCTCGGGGGAGGGTGTATCTCTTTTATATTTTTCCATCCTGATGGTGCACTTCCGGTCGCCTCGGAGGCAGGCAACTCTCTTTTACGTGGCTGCCTTTATGAACACTTCAATGGCCTTGTCTCTTCGTGTCCGCCATCCGCAAGGGGTTTACAGCTTGGGTGACCACATAGAGGGAAAACTTCTTGAATTTCCTGGGTCTTCGAATTTGAGGAGACCGGTGCTGTAAACGGTTCTTGCAGCGACCTTTTATCATCGGTGGTCTACCGAGTGAACTTTGAGCTCTGGCGGTCGTGGAGAACTATCAAGCCTCATTGTCGAGTTTAAGGATTTCTTGGACGGCGCGAGAAAGTCTATTGTCCCGATACGTTGCCGTCGTAAACACCTGATAATTTCTGCTTCATTCACGGTGTCCAAAATGCTTAACGATGTACCACCCTTTTGTCAGCTCACCCAACGTTGACCCCTCAACCTCAGCCCTTATTCAGTACCACCTAATACTACAAGAACGTCCTACACCGTTTCTGCATTCTTTGTGTTTCCACTAACATTCTTCCTTTGTTTTCCCTAACAATCGTTTGTATTCCATTTTGGTCATGAATTTTACCCATCCTCGTCGAGAACAAAAGTCTTAATGAACTTCACTTATCACATTTTCTTTCACATACTCAATGTGGATCCTATCTACGATGTCTATCCTCAATGATGAAGTATTTTCTCACTGTTTCCTCACATATTAGCATTATCTTGTTGGAAAATATCATCTCTTTGCAATTTTCCTTTAAGTACTCTTTCCATCTCATATAGTCGTCATAAGGGTAAAAGTAAATCTTAATTCTCTTATGGGTGGGATTTATTCAAATTATTTTATATTTCATTTATGCTATCGTTAAAAGTGAACTCATTAAGCTTCCAATATTCTCTCTGCCTTACACCCCTTTCTCCGCTGCTTGAAGCCGTTGATCATTCATTACGAATTTCATTAAAGAACGTCTTCCTTATGCGAAATGCGTTAGTGACATGTTAATTCACTTCAAATGGTATCATTACGTGGATTAAATAAGAGTGAATGTAATATTTCTGGGAAGTGGAGATTTATTTCTATGAAAATTCAAGTGCAGAGCTGAATATTTAGAAGTAGCGGCATATTAATGGGCAGAGTGTTGGGTAAACTTAGGAAAGGGAGAAGATTTGTTGGAATGATACACTATGAGGGGAACAAATGATGCGAAGAGCTGGAATAAGCTATCTTCTCCTTCACATGATTTTGGCCGTCTAAGGACTACGTAAAATTACCCAACGCATTTATTTTCAGCTTCTTATCTTGCTCTCCAATAGTTAGTTCGTCATGCAACTTTTCTTTCTCCTCCTTCATTCCGTAGATGTGTTATTTATATTCTTCCTATCCTTCTTCGGATGTCCTTGAATATTTGCATTTATCTTCTTAATGTATCATTATCCTGAATTGTGATTTTCATTATTCCCTATCTTTTCATAGTCTTACTCGACCGACACTAGCACCTAGTATTTGACCCGTGAACATCATGTTAGCATATTAGTCAAAGTAGCACTCCCTTGGTTTCTGGTTAGGCCTTGCATTATTTTCCTGTCTACTTCTGTTTTTGCCAAGTTGAGGAGCGTGCGAGATTTGAGCGTGCCATTTGAGATGGGACTAAAAAACGAATTCCGGATGTGGAATCATCTCATTCTGCACAATCTATAGATAGCTAGCACGATATGTCGTCTTTATTATTCCTTGGACATAACGGGTATTTTTCTTACTCGTATAGGCATGATTAAAACTTAGTTTCGTGAGTGCTGTTGCTCATCCCCATGCCGTGGGCGAAGACTCTTAACTCTCGTTTTTCTAATCGTATCGGACATTTTTGCTGTCTTCATTCATGTATATAGTTTCATTCTTATTGTATCTAAACAATGCAGCAGGCTGTAAAGGACAGAAATGGTAATATATCGCAATGGACTAATGTGCCTTGTGGAGTCCCTCAGGGCTCTGTCCTTGGCCCTCTCTTATTTTCTCTGTATGTCCTTGATCTTCCTCGTTGTATTAAAAACTGTAAATACATGATGTACGCTGACGACCTGCAGATTTACTATCATTGCCATTTGAATGAGTTGTATGATGCAATCGCCAAAGTAAACCAGGATGTTAACGCTATCAATGTATCGGCTGTAAACAACCATTTCAAACTGAACTGTAGCAAAACCAAGTCAATAATTCTGGGAAATTCAAAGTTACTCAGAAAAGTCGACGCTAATGCTATTCCAAAGATATTAGTTGGTGATACGGAAATATTGTATTCAAATAATGTGAAAAACCTTGGGGTTACTATGGTGTGTAATTTGTCTTCGCAAAATCACGTGTTAACCATCTGTAATAAGGTTAATATTATCCTTCATCAGCTTAAAATTCAGAAAAACCTCATACCCCTTCACACTCACCAGCAACTTATCTCCTCACTCATTTTCCCCCACTTTGACTATTGCTCTTGTGTACCATGATATCACTGAAGAGCTTAATGTTAAGCTAGAACGTTTACTGAATATGTGTGTAAGATTTATCTTTAACCTCAAGAAGGATGACCATATTTCCCCCTATTTTACCAGGCTTACATGGCTGAAGGCCAAAACCAGAAGAAAATACTTCCTTGGTTCTTATATGTATTCCCTCTTTCAAAATCAGCAACCAGGCTATCTGAAGCAATTTTTTCCTCCTAGAGTAAACATGGCTAACGTTACCACCCGAATGACTCCTGATTATTTGATTCCTCCTCTACATAGGACTACTACATACCACAAATCTTTCTGTGTGGCCGGGGCCAGGTTGTGGAATAGTGTTCCTATCGACATTAAAAAATCAAGTTCTGTATTTGTTTTTAAAAAAAGATTTTTTTTGTATCTATTCAACCAAGAAGGGTTTTAATTTAATAATCATGCAAAATCTCATTGAATGATTGTTATTATTGATCATGATAATGTAACTGCCTTATTAATCAATAATTTATCGAGCTCATACATATATGTAACTTTTTGTATGTTCTTAGTGGACGAAGACGTCCAAGAACAATAAACTTATATTCTATTCTATCTAAACTCGCTTTGATCCGTTTAGAAATGGCTTAAACATGGGGACATCGATAGTGATAAATCAAGGAAAAGAAAGAGTTAAAAAACAGTGATTGGGGAAATCGGTTGTATAAAGATATTTTGCGCCCGTCGGACTGGGTGTTAAACTGTGGAAACATTGGATCTTTCGAAAAGATTAGGCTTATGCTAGAGTCGGATTTCTATCCACCTTTCCTCCTATGCATAAATAATTTTATTGATAAACCTACGTAACTTAGCACTCTCCTAGATCTGGTTTGCCCTGCATTTCAATCCTGTCTGATTTTCAGTCCTCGTCTAGCAGCCATAGGTTGGATCACGTTTCCTCTTTTAGTGTTTTTGTTATCGTTATCCAAAACGCAAACCATTGGAGAAAAGAAATATTCACATTTACTTTCACAAGAACACACTCCATCATTAAAAATAATTCTTAAAGAATCTAACAAAATCTGAAGAATGGTGGTCGTGACTCGGCTGTCATGAGCGCATTTGAAAATTAACGCGAGCCCTCGCGTTATGGAGAACTGTGATTGCGCCCCAGGGGAGGGTGCGAAGTTTGGCTTTGAACTGGGACGAATGCTGCATGCCTTGTGTCAAATCAGTCCACGCCACACACCTTGGAGGTGGCTTGCACAGCATTTCACAGATGAAGAGAATCCTTCCCTCACCGCCCCACCAACCCAACATCTTTAGATGGAGATCTGTAATAGGTAAGTATTTGCTAAACCCCCCTATTCAGGAAGCTAAGTTTGCATTACTTGTCCCAGCAAAGCGATGTCGCGCGCACCGCCTAAGCTGTTCCTCGTCGTGTTCTCACTTGGCTGAGAATCCTCGGAAATGTACGCGGGTCGGAATCTGGAGCAAGGCTTCCGCCTACTTCTCGGGTGAGGGTAGCGGTCGGTAACGGGTTAAAGGCTTCAGCGGAGTAAGAACGGGGTGGTGTCAGTGGAGTTGAAAGTTGTCTCACCAATTGAGAAACTTCTCGAGGCGCGCCCTTTTTAATTTACCACTTCCCGCCTACTCCCGCCCAATCTTTGTCTCTCTGCTCTCTCTCTGGAAGATATCGCCTTCCTCCTTAAGGATGGGGAGCCTCTTCTCTGCCCCATACCGGGGTTAATCCCCTCTCGCTTCTTAAATTCCCTACACCACCCCTCCACCTTTCCATCCATGCCCTCCTCAGTCTTTTTTCACCCCCCACCCATCCCAGTGGTGCTCCTACTTACCTTTCAAGCTTGGGCAGGAGGAGGAGGAAGGTCTTATCTTTCTTTCCCCGAACCCCCGGCCGTTCTCCCCGAGTTATGTCTCCCCTAGTCCCCAACATCCTCCCTCCCAACCTCACGCGAAGCAGTTTGGTCCTCCTCTTGCCATATCCCAACTTCCATCAGAGGAGTCTTTTGTCTGCCTAATGCCTCCGCATTCTCCCTCTTTATCTACCCCCGCTGTTTGCAAACTTTTTTTTTGCTTCTTTCTCATTCTCCTCCTTCTTCTTCTTCTTCCTTCCCCTCTTCACCCCCGCATTTGCCGCTACCATTTTATTTCACCTCCTACTGCGTGCGAACTTGAGTCAATCCCTCCTCCCATCCCCCCCTACAGTGCTTTGTATATCGCGAGCTTGGAGAAGTGTCTTCTTCTCAATTTTCAAGGCCGCCCAAGGCTTTGGGCGGGGGAAGTTGTCGTCGTCATCATCCTCAGGATTTTTTTTCTTCCTTCAACCATTCTCATTGTATTACTATCGTTATTATTATCATTATTCCTGTGGCTCATCGTGAAGGCCATCTTCTATTTATGGCCCCCATACTAATGGATTAATAAATTTTATCCCTCAAGTATCCATTTCCTTTTGTCTTAATGCGCGCCGTGCTATTTCCCCGAATTTTATAAGGTGAGATAACGCCGTAAAAGATTGATGCCTCTCGTCGAAACGACTATATCGCCGTAAAAGCTCATTGAAACGTGAAGTTGAAGGGAAGGGGTGCGTGCGTGAGGGAAAACTATGCGCATTTCCTTTGCATAAGTTATCTCACGGGGAGGAGTTTATTGCTCTAAGGGGCGTGGAATGCACGGAATGCTTTTTGGAGTTGAGGAAGCTATTTTGAAAATCTCTAGGTTTTCTTTTTTGATCCTTTCTCTGGCTCATAACTGGAGATTATTCGCTGGGACATTTTTGCCATCCTGATCCCCATGATCTTAAGACCATCCGTCGGGGATGAATTTAAAGTTTTTCATATCCACCACTCTCCCATTATCTTGGGTCTTTTTTCACTAAGTGAGCAGTTTATTTTCTCTTTTCTCCTCCTTACTTAAGATTATTTTCTCTTTAATATAAGTAGCTCTGAAATTCCACTGAAGCCACTTAGCCTCTTGGACCGTTATTTGCAGATCATTCAATGGGTTACTCTAAGTAGAATGAATTTAACCCTTAAGAGGTCGCGCGGTGTACTGGGACGTAAGGGGTCGCGCACGGTCTAAATGACCGTGTTAACAAATATTTGAAATATTTATATATTTATTGAAAATGAATGTATTTAAAAGTTAGCACATACCAACAGTATATTAAATAAGCAGTATTAAATTTGATACTTAATTATTTACGTTGTTTATATATATTTTAAATGATAAATACAATTTTACTCTTCCGTAAATTCACTTTGAATTATATTGTAACCTGTGTTAAATTAAGAAATAGATTATTCGAGGTAAATATGCAAATTTTTTATGATTTTAATTACATTGGGATTTATTTATTATCGTCAGAGCTATGTTGTTCCACCACATCGTCCTCCTCTCTGTTTTCAACTTCAGCGCAACCGACGCAAGTGGTGTGCTCTTTACAAATACATTTTGAGCATATTGCACAGTGTTTGCTGCTTTTTATTCTATTTCCATGAGCAAAACGCACATCTTCCTGGGCCTACATCCCTCTCCGGCGGTTTTTTCTCATTGGGAATACCAATGAGATTCCTATTTTTTACCTTTAGGCTGGTAGGTAGATTTTCTGAGGCAGCTCTAATTTTTAAGTAATCTATCCAAAGTTATTTACTTCATATTTTCTGAAACTTTCTCCTGTTCATCTTATTCCAGTGTTACTTTGAAATATAATATGTGTATCCATAAATTGCATATATGTTTACAAGCGCAAAAAATACAGTCAATAGCCAACGACAACTTTTCCTTGCTACTGAATACGTTCCATTCAGCTGATCAACGGTATCAAAGCCATGTTTTGTTACAATATAAAATGTAAGTATTTCCGACGTTGCTGAATTATTCGTATCTCTA
Organism: Pyrrhosoma nymphula; assembly: GCA_963573305.1. Taxonomy (NCBI): domain Eukaryota; kingdom Metazoa; phylum Arthropoda; class Insecta; order Odonata; family Coenagrionidae; genus Pyrrhosoma; species Pyrrhosoma nymphula. The sequence goes on from OY754333.1 coordinate 66,458,654, forward strand.
TCATTTATCATCTTCATGCATTGAAGACAACAACATAACTTCCTTGTTCTTTTCCGGAACGTAAGACGGAAGTGTACAAGTTTTTTTCAAATCCAAATAGGCTGCTATGCGGTTCACGGTGTTTGGTGTTTACAAACAGGTGCGGTATTTCTCGTTTTTTTTTCTCAAATTTCCAACAAGTTTCATCTTGTCAATTGCAACTTGTTTTGCTAGTGGAACCGAGAAAAACTAATTGTCAAAAGTTACATTGCGACGGAATCCTGAAATTGGACGTATCTATCTTTGCACAATTTTCAGCGGGCTGTTGTCTACCGAAAAATCTCCGTTAGGTTGCTTGCCAGCATAGATTTCCATATTTAGAGTGAAAAATATGAGGGAATTTGCAAAACAATAAATCTTGATTCCGTACCTTGCTGGTTTATTTTTCAAGTATTGTCTAAAACCACATCTGCCGCGAAAAGCTTCTGACATCTCATCTATGTTCACGTATTTCCCAATTGTGTAATGCGCCATGCACCGCTTGACAAAATGAATGAAAACACTTCGTATTGGAGCTAGTTTGTCACATTTTTTCCTGTCGTTCCTATCATTTATATTATCAAACCGCAATACACGCATCAACAATTTAAGTATTTTCAAAGACATTGTAACGCAAAACTGCTCTATTCCTACTTCATATACTGCCCAGAGGTCCTCAAGATGTTGATGTGATGCCCTCAAAACACCTGCCAAATATACAAGGCCAAACAAGGCTTTAATTTCAATAATATTAGTGTAATTAGCATCTCTCTCGCAAGAATAATTATGCCAATTCTCAGCAATGCATGTATTAGTGTATTTGACAATTTTGTCAATGGCCATGTCAGGGAAAAATAACGCCCACGACTCAATTGAGGATTTGGCATTTCACCCAATCCCTTTTACTTCTGTGGAACCTGTCACTATATTTACTCAACTGTTGCGCACTGATCGACTTGTGGGAAGAGCACTCCACTCACTTGTTCCGTCTTTTACGGTGTAATGTACTGAATCAAATTGTTCCACATTGTCATTATCACACTCTTCAGCAGATTCATCACAAAGCGTATCATGGCCTCTTTCCTCTAGTATGTCCTCCTCATCTGTATCACTTGCAATTATTTCCTCTTCACCTGTCTCACTTTGCCGAAGAAGCCTGTTACTTTACACCTCCTTGTCCTCAGAATTAGTCATGGCGAGTGTTTGGGGCTCTGAGAAAATAGTATGCACAAAGCTTTTTGTACAACACACAAACAACGCAAATGAGGCGTCAATAAGTAAGTTTATTAGCGATTTAAAATATTCGCACCTTCCGTTTCTGCTGGAACGATGAACGTATTTTGACGCTAGATTTCCATAAATCACAAGAGTAAAAAAACGAAATATTTTTGTGTTTCATAAAAATCCAACTTACACACGCGATTGAATTGCCACTTAGAATAGGTATACAAATATTTGAAAGTAGTATGACTGTAAATGACGAAAATAAGTACAATAATGAGACGCGCTGAATACTTACAGGCTACTGCCATCAATTCATTATTGGATAATAAGAATATGCGAAAGTAAACGTTTGCCCAATACTTATAAAACGTAAAAACAGTAAATACAAAAAGTGCACTTCATAAGACTACGAGGCCAACTGCTCTCAACCACGAGTAGAGGCTGAATGGACAGGCCAATTTCACCAGTGTTTCATTATTCGTATTACGAGATGGATAGGCGGGCACGGCATCGGATTCACATTTCAGGCAGTAGGTGGGCTATCCCAGTCAAACATGGGTCGAAATAAAAGAGCATTATAAAAAAAAGATGGTACAAATAGTCCTAGCACCTTATCATCTGAAACGATAGAGTTAATATATGATGTTCTTTAAAGTTTTGGGTGAAATACTTCTGAAATATATTTACGAAAATTGTTTCAGGCACCCGGTCTTTTAGACCGTGCGCGACCTCTCCCGTTCACATATGAAAATAAATGGTGCACAATGGGGAAAAAGTAATTATAAAAAATTAGCTGTCACACAGGGAGAACTCATACATTGTCTTATGACACAATATTGACTATTATGAAGGTACTCAAAAGGACAGAGTTTATAATGAGGTAATTATTTTTTAAATTGCAACTTTTAGAGCCACCCGGTCTTTTAGACCGTGCGCGACCCCTTAAGGGTTAAAATCCTTGTATACAGCTTAAGCACTTGTTATCGTGATAACGGAGCTAATACTGGTGAACCAACACTCCAGGTGTAATTATTTTGCCTATGCTAAAACCGGATAAACTGTGTTATGGTGTCTCATTTGGCTGTACGTAGTTTCGTTTGAACTTGATCTAGCCTCAAATTATTTCAGTGAATCTAATAATTTCTCCAATCTAATAATTCTTCTAATCTAAAATTTCCGCGAAATTGTGCCCGTATTTTGGGGAAGCCAATTAGAAATTTCTAAATGGTTGCCACATTGATACTATACGCCGATTTATGTACATCCAACACATTTTCTCCTTCCTTAAACAAACTTATTCGTACAAATCTTAACACGGTGTATAAAATATATCCCTCTATATTAGTGTGCCCTCCTGAGAATTGTTGGTACTCGAGAACCTTTACTACGAGTCATTTTGCTTGCGGTCGGGTCAGGTTTCATTTGTGGCTCGATCAAAATTTGAATTGAATTGGAATTTATTCTTATGTTTATAAAATCATGCTCTCATCAAACTCATAATTATTGCAGTCATTCCTGTTTCCTTGCGAATTGAACGAGAAATTTTACACGAGCTCATTCACCTCATTTTAATAGAGTAATATAATGAAGGAGGCTGACTGTCAGTAGTGGCTCCTGGTTCCCTTTTCTACACTCGCTCTGCCACCAGTCAGGCAAAGGAATAATGAAATAATAATTTAGTAATAATTTAATGTACTTTCCAGAAGATCTTTAGAAGATACCATTTATGTTCATATTATTATCATTTTTAGAATATCCGTTTTGAAAGGACCTTTTATCTGAATTCAAAGTTAACGTTTACGCTGCAATGATAGTTTAAGGAATGATTTAAGTGGTTTATTTCCAATATAAAAAATAAAAAAATAAATTGTATTTCTTTTACTCTTCTTTGCTATTTTCGAAGCCGATTTTTTGTTGATTTTTGCTAAATAAATAATGTATGAAGTCATAACAATGAACATTCCATGCATTTCTTATGGAGGTTAGCGTAAATGATCAGGAGTTGGACCCAAGAATTTAAGTGTTAAGAAAGTAGACTATTTTCTACGGATTTGCAAGACTTATAATTTGCCAAGTTTGAAAATTTTTCTATTTCAGATTCCTGACGACACTGAGTGCTTCAGAAAACCTTGCTTGGAAACGATGTTTAGAAAACTTACAATTTTAAGGTTATTTTAATATATAACGTGGCATTCACTGGCTTATCGGTTTTTAGCAAAAATTTAGATTAAGTATTAGTGCTCAGTTCAGGCCTTTTTCTGCCTGCGAATTTAGTGAGTGATACTCCTTAAACACGATCTGGCTAGATACGTCTTTTCTTTCAGTCGTTATCACGAGCATATTTTTTCCCCTTCAATTTACTAGCCTGCACACATCGAACGTTGAACCATTATGCCTGTATGGTACATTCTGTTTTGTATCTTAACGGTCTATTAATCACAAGATAATGCTCTTTTTTAATTTCAAAATTTAAGCTCGTGGACGTTTTCCACATGTAAAAGGTCTGACGATAGACAATTATTTCAAGTACCCACACGTCTTTAGATACCTCGTTATTAGTTGTTCATATTCGTATAAAGTTAAAGGACTAATGAGGGGAATGACTAGGAGGTTTTCATTATCAAAATATAAGTTACATATAAACGTTTCATTTATCGAGCTTTTAATTAGAGAATAGTGTGTTAATAGTTTATTTAAACAAATAATTTTGTTCTCAAGAAATCTCAAATAAGTATTTGATCATTCTTGTTAATTCATTTCTGGTCTTCGTCACGTTGCCGTTCGTTTGGGATCAATTTGTCTATTTGTCTAATCCAAAAGTGTAAGCAGCGATCTTGATTCAATGCCGTTGTCTATTTCATTTAAAACTTCATCGACTGTATTGTTATGCCAATTGTACACGATTATCTTCATTACTCACGTCCCAATTGCTTCACTCAACCTACCTTAAGTGCAGAACGGAAAAATTAAAAATGCAATTTTTCTAGCGAACGACAAAAGACGATAAATAATACCATGGAGTTAGATTTTTCGATTGATTGTGTACCTGATTTGATTTAATTCATTTCTCCTAATTAGCTACGTAGCACTAACAGTACGTCGTGCATACTTATTTTTAACTGTTGTGTCACTATATGTTTATGTAGTTTCAAAATGCATGAATAGTCATAGTTAAGGAAATATAGGCAAAAAAGTGAAGTTAACGATTGCGATATTTCATCTTCTGACAGGTATTTGTAGGTTTTTACTAATGCATTAGCAGTAGTAGTTTGTTTGATATTTATTGCATGGAGCACAGTAAATGACGGTGACAGCACCCCCTGCTACACACCCTTGAGGTGGAATTTATTGGTTAACTGTAGCGCAAGTACGGTTGATTTCATATAAAAATCGATCAGTGGTGATTTAGAGCCGTGCAGATCGGGCGGAGTGCCGTCGACCAAATCCTTCCCCTTGACCTCCGGATCATGTTTCTCCATCTTTTATTACCGGTTGCGAACCGATACGCCATTTCGTGAACATACACCTCGACTATCCAATCTCACTTTCTCTCTCTTCATTTTTGTTTTTCGTCCATCCACCCTTATTAGGTCTTTCTTCATCCGCATTCCACCAGTCACCTCCAAACTGCTCTCCCAACTTTGTGAAGATGTGCGAAAGATTGCTAAGATTATTTAACCAGTATCCTGCAAAAACTAGAATTTTTATTGCTACGAGTCCGTTATTTGAAGTTTCGATTAAATAATAATTAACAATTCTGGTCCCATGAGAACACTAAAAAATGGGCGTGCCACCTATATAATTGATTTTCAAACAAATGCTCTTTTACAGAAGTCTCAAATCGCTAAGGAATTAGAATCTGAAACTTCAAGTTTTAGATACATGTTATGCATTTCCATTTCTTTGTATTCATTATTTCACGTACTTATAGCTCCCCCAACCAAGAAAATTAAGTAAAAAATGGCTGATTTTGAGCGTCAAGCTAGTTTACAACTACCAAATTTATTTAACGAATAGAATATCAAACTCAAAACTAAGTTTTAGCTAAGAGTTCTATTTTTGCATATACATGTATTTATATTCTGTTAGCCACATATTTTAATAGCTCCCCCGAAGGAGAAAATCAGGTCTAAAATGGCCGATGTTGAGCACGAAGTCATTTTTGTTTGATTTTCTGGAGAAAAAGGGTTAGTCCATAGGTTAAACAGTTTCAAAGATTTTTCTTCTACTTCATCACTTTTAAGTACAAATGCTCTCAAATTTGAGAAATGCTTGTAATCATAGTATAGTTTTTGAGCCTAAAACTAGTTTTTTCTTTTAAAGCATTTTGATTTCAAGTTCAATTTATGGTTTCAGTTTGTTATGTATGTATATCTCTTCACCGTCATAATTAGTTTTTAAAATATTTAGGATATAATTAAACGTGGAAATACTCAAATATTCACAGGCGCCATCATGGAAACGTGGCTTTCGTGAGAAAACGAAGAGTTATTAAATATTTAAAATGATTGCATTCAACTGGCAGTGCATGAACTTTCGCATGCAAAAATTGATTTTTTGAAATTTATGGAACCATAATGAGATCATTATACATTGAATGACCCTTTTGTATTTCTAACAACTAAACTTATGTTTATACCGTATCTTCATAATATATAAATGATCATAGCTTTTATAACATTCTGAGCACACCTGTAGAGTATGGATGGGCAAAGAATACCGATAATCGATAGTACCGATACTATTTTATTTTAAATCCGTTAGTACCGGCCAGTATTTAAAATCATTAATACTGACGGTACTGGTACCAAAATTCCGATATCGTGCGTCAATTCACGGAACTAACCACGAAAATTTAATAACTAATTTTTAAATGCTCTCGTAATATATCTGTATTTTTTCATATTTACTTAACCGTGCAGTTGAGATATATTTTATTATTATTATTGATATAATAGGTAAGTATACATTTTTGACGCCTGCCGAATACCAGACAATCAATGACTTTGAACCATATAAATACAAATATATATTCCTGTAAGTTAAACGTTAAATATATTTTATTATTATTATTGATATAATAGGTAAGTATACATTTTTGACGCCTGCCGAACACCAGACAATCAATGACTTTGAACCATATAAATACAAATATATATTCCTGTAAGTTAAACGTTAGCGCGACCGCAAGGGTTGATCACTATAACAGGTGATTTTACCTGACCACTACATTAAAACAATACCGATCGTAGTTCATGTGATTTAAAATCATTCCAACAAAAAGCGACGAGCGCAAACATGCAGCGTAAAATAATATGTATATACTGAATAATCGATGCATATTCCCGATGAATGCTCAATTAAAATTCCGATGGATGTAAATTTCTATGTATCTCTTTGGACTGATATTCTAATTTGCCGGAATACCGGAAAATTAGGGTGAAACGTAATTTAATTTGTAATCAATTAACATATTTAATTAATCACATAAATACCGGTATTTTTTGTTCGGTACTACCGGGTGAGTAGTATTATTGCTTTTTAATACTCGTCATAAAAATACCAGTACTTTTTTGTGTACCACACATGCCTACTATAGAGTAGTGCATAATGGTGAAAATTGACCTTAGGCCACTCACTCTTGAGGTAACTATCAGGATTCTTCGTAGATGAACCGCTTCCGGGATACACTTGACTCTTTATAGGGTCTCTCTAACCTTATCTGCCTAATGAAAGTCCTCTCTCGACGAAAGCTCTCCTCCTTCCCATAATCACACTCAGGACAGTAAGACGAGACTTCAAACGCGCAATCGTGCGAATTTATTAGATTTAATGAGAATTTTACGTCTCATGGGCTGGGCGGTTTGGGGGTGGTTGTATGGCTGGCTGTCTTTCGTTCCGGCTCCGCGAGTGGGCTCGCGTTTCGATGTCTCCCTGCCCGTAGACGTCGCACTTCGCTCATTACGGCCAAGGATCCCATTTGTCAGTCTTATAGCGGAGATTTTCTCATTCGTCCCTCTGCGTCCCTCACCCGCTCTCCTTCCATTTGCTCGTTTTTCTCTCTCGAACGGTTGGCATAGCCGCCGTTATTTTAAAATTCTGGCGTCATCTGACGTAGTAAATCACTGAGAGCGGTGCTTCCCTTCCCAGTTAATGAGAAGTTAAAATGAGTTGAAAAAAGATTTGTAGAAGCTGGTCGCCTGTTTTCGTGCGTTCCCGTCTCCGGGATGCAATTTAGACTGCAATTAACCCATGCTTTTTTTTTTCTATCAAACCGTATTTTCTCAAAACTCTGTCGGATAACGTCTGAGATATCCTTCTGCTGTAGCAAGAATTAATAGATGCAAGCGTTTCCCTTAAGTTTTTACCTGTTAGGTTTTACGGGTCTACAATGAAGGTAAAATTAGATCTAAATTAGAAATAGAGGAATTTAATACTTCTTTAGAAGAAAGATATTCTTAACTTCAGGCGTAAATATATATTACCTCAGACGTATAATTTGTCTTTCTGGTGAATCTACTATTTTTTCCTGCTCTTGCAAGAAGATGAGCTTTGCGATTTCGTGTGATAAATGAACGAGGATAAATAAGATATCCCGAGTTTCTTTTTCTAGAAATTTATAAAGGAAATTATGAAGAGCTTTGCATTAACATTCATTTATATTGAAAGCATTTTCTTTTATAAATTGAATTGAATTGTTTTTGTTTAAGTTGAGTGAATTTAGTCATAAAATATCATGTATTTGTTGGTATTTCTGTTATATCCTGATAATTGTTGCTTCTTGCATATAATTTTTCATCGATTTGTAAACATCGCTAATATCCTTTGTGAGACCCATCCAGCCTTGCTACTTTCTCTGATGTTCTAGGGAAAATAGTTATATCTCACGGCTGCTCCATTAACCAACTTCTGTGTCATACCACGCTCCATATTTGCATATCGACTATGTTCGTCATTTAACATTCTGAGTTTTTGCTCAGGATCAAAAACTGATATCGGGAATCATGCGATTCACTCATCAGTATATATTGTGAACATGGCTTTTCCTATTAGAGTTCACGCTAACATAATGTTTCCCCTGCATCATCCTTGTATCACATAGATCCAAAGAATGTTTATAACCTTTATATCGTGAGCGCATCGGCTTATTTAGTTGTATTCTGGACAAATTGTTGGTGGTTTTTTCCTTACTCAGTCTGAATTGATTGTTTTTGATGAAAGTAAAGGAATACTCACACTCTTTGAGTCTGTGTGAAGCTAGATCTATTCTAAATGTTAGTTGTCTGACGCAAATATTTTGCCAGCCAGCTTTTTCGCGAGACAGTACTACTCCTTGCACATATATCCATTTTCCACCATCGCTATCTTCTTGTATGCGAAGCTGTTTTTGTGTTCACTCCGTGGCCGTCAGTATTTATGTCTGCTCCGATACATCTCTTGCACTCCTTCACTTGTTTTTTTAAATCTCCGTCTGGTGAGGATGTAATCGATCTGGTATCTATCTTTGCCTTCCGGCATTTTCCATGTGTAGCTTCGGCGTGTTGCGCGAAGCGCTTGTTCGTGATTACCATATTCTTGGCTCTGCTGAGCTCTACAATCCTTTCTCCCGCACTATGTATTATTTCCAACCTTCATTTTGTTGCGCCGATTCAATCTCTGCTGTTTCCAACCGCCGTACTCCAGGAACTCCCTGAGTATTATCCAGCTCTCCTTTGCTCGTAATATGCGGAGAACACCTCGTCGTATGTTTTCCATGGAATGCACCTCTTGGCTATCATCATTTCCATCAGTATTTCAATTATTTTATAAAAATTACTCTGCATGGTGGCGTCCTATTGTTGCATAGTGGAGTGGTAACACGAAGAAGAAATACATTTATTAAACTCGATGGTTTCAGGCTTCACTTTGTGAAAATCCATTCTAAAGAATTCAAAAAGATATGGTACTTTTTTCACAGATTTTTATTTCAAGTCGACCGGTTTCGTCGCATAGGCGACATCATCAGTTGTCACTGACCTGATGATGATCAGGTCACTGACCTGATGATGTCGCCTATGCGATGAAACCGGTCGACTTGAAATAAAAATCTGTGAAAAAAGTACCATATCTTTTTGAATTCTTTAATACATTTATTGATTTATATAAAGTGGAAATCGAAATAGAATAATAACAACTTGTTTCACATACTCTAGCTATAGGTAGAACTTTCATGAGTTATATCTATGACTTTTAGTCTTCAAAGCCATTTTACGTGTCACCAAAACCTTTGACTGTTTTGTTGAATTACTTCTTTTGATGCATATGAGAGACACAAAATGCCGAAAAATTAAGTTTTCTGTTGACAATTTTATGGCTTTCTTGAATTACTCCCCGACATATTCTACGCACGGATGTCGGCCAAAACGGAGTTATTTATTCCTCAGTCAAAGTAATGAAGTTATAATGATGCACCAATGAATTAACTCTACAACTGACAGAAAGCTTTAAATAATTCCCTAGGGCCTTGTAAGCACCGTGATAACTAGGTTTTCTGAATAGAAGAGTGAAAATGACGTATAAATACGGTGGGACTAGGAATTCAAGACACTTTTTGACAAGAACTAAAGATTGAGATTTGGAATGTACGAACAACGCAACCAAAACAGACCTATCCAGTACATGGGGAAGATAGTGAGTAAACAACTTTCTGCTGGAAAAATGTATTGCCATCATTTAATTGAGTATGATTGTGTTTTTTTAAGTCACTGCAATGTTTAAATGTCGTATATCTTCCGCAATTGCGTTGGTTGCCAACTTTGGGCAAGGAGAAACGTTGACCGGACTATTCTTATCTAGAGAGTAAACAAGAATCACACCGAGGAGATCCTTTCAAGAGGGGGTTTTACTGTCTACTTTGAGTCGCACTTGATTTCAGAGTGGAGGCCATTGAGTGCATTCGGCAGGATCCCAAGAAAATTTCAAATAAAAAGTGTTAGATGGCCTTAAGATTAAGCATTATCACATAGATACTGTAAATGTCCACAACCAGTTTATTTCATCAACCTAGGTTTCAACATAACATTTCCATATCAAGTTTCCATTTCCATTTCCATAACATTTCCATAACCTTATAATCGCAATGTTTTGCTGAAACCTAGACCGGGAAAATAAACTGGTTGTGGAAATTTACCAAGTGTTTCTGTGATTATACTGTCTGTCACCCATTTTCACAAATTGTCGCTTGATACATTAAAATCTGGCCCTAGGATAGGTTAGATGCTATTGTCTATTCTTTCCTATCTTATTTTCTTTTACTTTCCTTTAGTTCTAGTTCCGCTATCCTTGTTTATTTGTCCTCGGTATTCCTCCTTTTACATTAAATTCCTTGGGACTCGAATTACGAAACATGTATGATAGTAGAGTGAATGGTAGAGAGATAGGGGTATACCGCGAAAGTTGTGGGTGAATATTATGGAAGAAACTCTAAAGATGATGAACATACGGAATCTTAAGAATAGAAGAGCCTTGTATTGATATAAAGCAGGGCGTTAGTGTAAGATGTATGCAAGGATAGGGAATTACAGATGAAATTATTGGAAGAAAATTTTCCTGGGCCTTTTATCGATAAGAAAGTTCTTTCACTTTTCCTTACCCAAAAGGGAATGACGTAATTGGTATCCATTCCTTCCTTGGTGTTCTTTCAGCACGCCCTCACTGGCATTCAGCATTCTCTCTCTCCTAGTGATGCCAGTTTTTTCTTCCAGCTTCATCACTTCCACTTTTCACGGTCATATTTTCTCTTCCCTGCGATCAGTTTTCTTGCTATAAAATCTCACAAAATTTCCTCACTCTCCCAGCCTCTTTTTATGCTCTAAAAATTCCACTGGTTAAGTCGCAATTATTCTCACTCGCTGGATTGAATACAAATTGAAGTATTGCGTCTTGAGCTAAAATTATAGGGAAATAAAATTAGATGAACTGCTTGCAGAACTAGTCTCTTTGAAAGAATAGTGAACGTAGAAATGAGTTAGAAGTACAAAAGAAGGCTAAAAATAGAATAAATCAGACAAATGAAAGACGTCAAGGCCAAGTCAAGGACGCATTGTGTAAGGACGAATGAAAGAGTTGGCTGATGGAGTTGAGATGAGAGCTACAGCAAAATAATCTTCAGGTTGATGATTGCTGATGTTGGGATTAAGTATCCTATGTTCCTAAGTTATGTTGCTGAGTTATGATTTTGAGTTATTTTCTTTATTTACGTTCTTGATTTATGTTTTTGAGTCATGTTTTTGAGTGATATTCATGCGTTTTTTCTCCGTGGATTGCTCTCGAGTTGTGTCCCACAGTTATGCCCCAGAGTTAGGTTCTTGCTTATGGTGCTCAGTTTTGTTCTTGAGTTATTTTATTTAGCTACGTTCTTGAGTTATGTTTTTATGTTAATCGCGAACCGGCCTGCAAACTTTCGGTTCCCGTGTTGTGCGTGGACGTTGCCAGATAACAAGGGCCCCTTCATAATGGGTGGCGTCGGATTTTAGAGTGTCATCATCATGGGAAGAGTATCGGAGAAGAAGTGTTTTTTTGGGAAGGAAGGAGAAGGAAGGGACTATGTCTCCCTCACTGCCTTCCCTCCTTTGGTGTCACCCCACATTGAATACATGTCGCTCGGTTCCATTTCCTCCTTAACACGTTCCGGCCAATGTAACCCGCCCACTGCCGTTCCCGTTTTCACGGCCATTATTCCCTCCCATACTCGATCGCTCCAAGCGATCAGAACTTATTCTCGTCCACTACGGTGGGGTGGAGAAAACGATCGGAGATACCCCTCTCCGCCATCCGCGTGATAACGGCCGTTCTCCCGGCTCGGATTACGTTCTATTGATCGTAATAATAACATAATCTGAACTGCGAACAAGTTGAATAGATCGTTTTAGGCCGTCCCTTGAGCGTGGCATTATACGGGTCCGTGCGTCGTCATGTTGGTTTTATCCCCCATCTCAATTGTCCCTACTTGATCCGGGCGACGCAAAAACCGAAGTGGTCTCTCTTGATTGATAATTCTACGGTGAGTATATACGTTAGTATAGAAATAACCATACTGGATGCTTTTTATGAATTATGGTAATACGTTCGGTAGGAAAGGGTATTACCTGTATTTTTCATGTTTTTTTCTTTTTTGAGTTTTTTACTTTACAAAATATTTTTCTTCCATTGCTCTTCCTTCAAAAATAATTTTAAAAACAAATAATCAATTTCAGTGGTTGATGTGCATTTATAAGATCTTGCAGAGATTACCAAATACTTAAATTACCTACTAGTTTTGATTGATAAAGTAGTAGTGTACAGGAATAATGTTTTGTTTTTAATGTTTCTTTTGATTAAAAAAACATATTAATCTTTGCTGTTGAATGAGATCTGGGGAGCGCAAGGAACCGCCCGCATCCTCAATGAACTAAAGTTGCACTTTTTCCGCTCATACACTATTTCTTTTTTACCATCATCCTAAATAAGGCCGATTTTGTCTTATCTCCTCTTGTATTCTCCTTATAATCCTTTCTTTGACCGCAACACGTCTTCTTTCCCGCAGCTAAACGCAATTTCGTCTCTCTCAACTCCACGATGAATGAGTGCAGATGAGGTGAATGAGGTAGAGGGGACGGGGGAGGTAAAATTTCGGTGAAGGAGTAGTTTACGTATGCTTGATGTTGAATGGAGGGAGGATTGTGGAGGAGGCAAAGCCCCGGACGGTGGGGGTCAGAGAAAACTTACCCATAACCTCAGGGGCAAAGCCTTTAAATTATGGCTCGCCACCACACCATTCATCCTCTTCTCTTTTTTGGTAGGAGGTTTAGCTCGCTAATCGGGATGGTTGTGTATACATAATATGCTTAATTTGAATTGCAATGAATTTCCCCCACTCCACTCACATTATGCTCTAGGCCCGCTTTCTTCTTCCGGTCCTTTATTTTGGCGTGAATACTTTATAGCCTGTATAATTCGGTTATCAGTGAAACTATCTCTGCGGTTCTGAAGTTTTGTTTTTCTCTTGTACCTAACTGTATTTGTCTGTTTTAATGGGAGAGTAAAATTTAGTGATACAGCTATCTTTGAGGATATTCTCTCAATTGGTCCGCAAGAATGCCTCTGGGAAATTGGTTCGTTGCGTTGGTAAATATTATTTCTAAGACGGCAATGCTTTCCATATTTTGAATTTCCACCTTTACTAGGCCACTGTATAATAAGGTATTAATTTAAGAAGATAATTCGTTGTTATGACACCGCGCATTTAAATTCCTATGTATATTCACAAATCCGCTGAAAATTCATTGGTGAGGTGAAAAGATATTGTGGAAGAGGTTTCGTTGGTTCTAATTTTATGAGGACAAAAACTAATACTCCTTCTAGGACGTTTTCTTTATTTTTTTAATCGTCAAAATTCTTCTAATTTGCCTATTATCTATTCTATATTTTCTTTGATATTTGGTAGTGTTTCTCATTCGTGGAGGTATTTATTTTAAGGCATGGTGAGAGTATGCGGAAGTTGCATGAATTTGGATCCTTGCAAGTATGCGTTAGAATTAAATATATTGAGTCCTTAAATAAATGATGATATATATAATTTATAGGTGCGGTGTGTATTTTTTTAACAGTTTTTATTTTCTTCTCTTTAGGTAAGAGTGCAAAAGGATTTGCTTTCCTAACTACCTGATATCCTGATTTTGGACTGTGTGAGTAAATTATATTTTGTTTATAATATATTTACCTGTATGAGTAATTTATATTTATACAAACTTAGCAATCCCTCAATGTTTCTATCATTACTATAGTGTATAACAAATTATTTTCGTTGCGTAAAAGTTTTAACAATAGCTATTGTCCTGATTTAATTCTTTTATATAATTAAACTATATTTACGTTATGGTGTCAAAATTAAATCATTCTTAGGTATCGAAGTGTTGAATCCACTTCACAGTTAGATGTCTTATTTTGAATTTCTAGGATAGTCCTGTCGGGAACAATGGTGTAAATTATATTTGACGGAAACCTTCGGTTTTTTTATATGACCCTGGAAGTATTCATCCAATTTATCATGACAAGGGCATGATTTACGTTTCAAGGTTTATTCTATCAGCTTTAAAAAAGCCAAGAGCTAATTTTATTTTACGATATCCCTTTATTTGAAATCCCAGAATTTATTTTCGGGAGATGGTGGATACATAATTGGATACTAGTTTTTATGATTTCAACCAAACATCGCGCTTGCCATCTCCACCTCGCTAATTCGTGAATTACCGAATTGCGCCATTTGGGTATATTTGTCAAGAAGTTAGGTTGATTCGCAGGTGTTTGACTTCATCTGACTTATTTACATTTATCTCTCTCACTTTATAAATAGCGCATTGGTGTGATTTCTTTCGTAAAAAGTGATCTTCAGTGCATTTACTCTGTAAAGTTCAGTGAATTTTCGTGATGCTTTTATATGTACGGCAGTAGCAATTTCGTAAGTACTAGTAGGGATACTACATAAATAACTACATGTTTCATTGAAGGGAAGTGCTACGTCCGTGGTATCTGACATCCGCTGGAACGTCTTTGAACCTTATATTGTTATAAACTCTTGTCCCTGAAAGTGGCCCCGAATGCTTCCGGTATATTCCGAGTGCAGTTTTACTTACGGAAAAGTATATCTTTAACTGAGAATGACATCGTTCACTTTGTTTCCTTTTTCTTTCCTTGTTCCTGAGTTGTGGCTCATACGGGAGAGCCCTCGAAATGGAAACATAGCTATTACCGGAATTAACCTCCGGGGAACTCCCCGGAAGCATAACCTGCGCGTCTTAGTACGCATATATCCCCGATGCGCTTTGGGAGCTGTTCCGAGGATGTTTGATGAGAGGGGTTAGAACTAAAGCAGTTTTTGTGCTATTTACATTTTGAAAATGATTTTTCTTTAATAATGCAGTATAAACAAAGATTAATTGCTTTCCCGTTACCTTTGTCGATAATTTTGGTAGCGAACTGTTTGAGGAAAAAGAAGTGTACTTAAACCTATTAGTCCTTACGTATATTTTCTCTATTTTACTCTGTGGAAATTTTAATCACCCTTGCTTTATTCCAGCTTGGTGGGATCATTTTTCACCTGCCTAGTTGAAAGGCCTGCCGAAAAAGGCTAAAATATTGGAAAAATGATCAAAACAGTGACTAAAGTAAACAATCAAATAGAAAGTAATGTGTAGATTTTTTAATGAAAACGATATTCATGTTTCCGTGGTAAACATTAAATTTTATCTAAATATCAGAGATTTCTTTGAATAAAACATTTTTTTAAAGCAGTTGGAGCTGTTACTAAGCAGTTTCCCTTATGTGCATTTTGAAAATTACATACGCCCGTGCCATGTGTCAGTTAGTGGAAAACGTATATGGGAGCTCGCTTGCCATCTATTTGCGCACATATGAATCACTAAACCTCGTAACTGCATCTTAAGTACGTACGCGTAGTCTTTTATGTAGTAGATATCTCGGTAACTCTCTACTTCCAAACTTAGCATAGCAGTAAATTGAAGTATATTTTCTCAACGGAGTCCACATACCCGTTGCATATTCTAATTGCAGTCTTACCCATGTAATACGCCTATTTTTCTCAATGCCATATCTTCCTCTTCTTTCATTTTACTTGTCGTAGACGGTGCGGTGACTCTTTGGGCAGGACAGTAATAACAATAGCGATATTGCTTGTCATCGTTGCTATTAACATTATGTTTTACAAGAATGAAAAAAGCGAGTTTATTGGATTAGAATGAAATTAAAAAGGGGGGAAAAACAAAAGGTATTTATTTATACTTAAGTTGTTTCGATAAATACATGCTTATTCCTTTCATATATGCCATAAAAATAGATAATACCTTGAATTTTCTAAGTGCATACATTTGTTTTACAAGTCTGATGTAGCTCTGCTAGGAAGAAGTGGAATACTAAGCTTTTTTTCTAAATTTTAAAACTAGTAATCATAACAGCGTAACAAAAACTATGTAAACTTATGACAGTTGTTAA
Source organism: Pyrrhosoma nymphula (assembly GCA_963573305.1). Taxonomy (NCBI): domain Eukaryota; kingdom Metazoa; phylum Arthropoda; class Insecta; order Odonata; family Coenagrionidae; genus Pyrrhosoma; species Pyrrhosoma nymphula. The sequence continues at coordinate 66,474,923 of OY754333.1, forward strand.
AATAAAGTTTCCGGATATTTTCCGCGTCAAGTATTGATAAAAACTTGGCGTTTCCTCTCCTAAGCTACATTTGAAGAAGCTCCAGCGCTGGCGGAGATAATTCGGATTTTAATCAATCCTTGACGCCGAAAATAATGCGATAGTGTTATTATTATTAGTGGTTAGTCTGAAAAAGGTTTAACCATTAAGTTCTGATATGAAATTTTACTTATATTAAAAAGACTCGTTAACAAATACACCATGGACTTCCTTTGGTAGAGAGGAATGACGCCTTTGGAAGCACTGGAGGCCGAAGGGAAGAAAATGGTAGTTGAGGCATTAATGTGTGGTGGGAACAAGTGCAACCACCTTGGATATTAGGAGGGTGGGCATTGAATTGTTCAATAGATTGAGCAATACCGTGAAGGAAGTTAAATCCGTACATACTTGTAAATATAATGTTAAAAAATCCTGATTGGTTGTTAATTATAATATTCTGTAAATGAAAATTTGTGTGATTCTAAATGACTTTTTTGTGATTTTTGATATGCCATGAGTAAACATAGTGATAAATTTTCCATCATATATTTTTTGAGTTGTGTATTCTCTGAAAAGGGGTGTGTGGTTTGAAAATACAAAGCTCTATCTTGCTATATAGTGTGTTATTTTTGACGTGTGATATATGTGTAATAATTGTCAAATCCCTGGGCAAATAAGCATATATACCATTGAAAAATCCATTCCCTTCCAAGGACGACCCTTCATGGGGGAGATGGACACTCGAAATGGTAGCAAAACTATTTAGCAGGAGTGGCCGGGGGGTGGGGAGAGAAGAAGGGAAAGGCCAGTTAGATCGTGTCTCGGCGACTTCGTAAAAGAGAAGGAGGGTGTCTCGGAAGGCAGAATAGGGTGGGCTGGGGGATGTACGGGGGCGAGGAGGGATTTGCGCGGGGGTTGGAGATAAAAAATTTCGGCGGTTGGATGAAAGAAAAAAGAAAGTCAAAATGAAAGAGGAGGCGGGAATTAGGTTTTCAAGAGGAGTGGTGGCTCGGGGGAAGAGTTTTTCTCTCTGGCGCCACTGCCCCTTGAGTGTCGCTTAAGAGCATTACTCCTCATGCCAGTGAGTTCGCGCCGCAGTGTGAGTGAGGGTGCGGCCTTTGCCGTTCCCGCGGAAGTTTCGCGGGTTAAGGGGAGAGAAAATTTATAAATATGCTCGTGTTCCTTGCGAGTTCACCCGAAGGACGCGAAATTTTGCTCCTCGGCGTCCACTTCTAAGTTTCCTCTCTCTCAAGTTCTTTAGACTGGAATAAATATGAAACTCATCATGCCCAGGTCTAAAATTTTCAGAGAAAAATGGATGCACCAATACTCCATGCATTCTAATAAAAAAATCTAGTCCGTTTATCCTTTCGCAAAAGCCTATGAAGTTTTTATTAGCAATTCGTGGGCCAAATATTTTGCAATCTAATAAGGAAGAATTTTTCTCTCTAGCAAACATGAGAACCAGCTATGGAAAACACAGGAACGGTAATGTGAGCATAGTAGCCCAAGTAAAAAAGGGTAAGTTCTACCAGGAGAAGAGTCTTCTAACAGCTAGCAACACAAACCTGGAAGTAAGGGAGAACTTTATTAAAACCCGTATCTGGAGCATGCTCTTATACGATAGGCAATACCTGGACAATAACAGGTGCAGAGTAAAAGTGATTGGAAGGAAAAGAGATATGGTGTTATCGAAGAACGATGAAGATAAAATGGACGGAGAGTATTACAAACAAATAAGTCCTACGAAGAATTGGAGAGAAAAAAGTGAATGGAAAACCCAGATAAGATGAGACACACTTATTGGACACATTTTGCGACACAATAGCCTTTGAAACAGAAATATGGACGGAGAAATGAATGGGAAAAATTACAGGGCTAGACCATGAATGGGATGCAACAAGCAAGTTATGAAGGATGAAACAGTTGGCGTAGAGAAGAGTGGATTGGAGAGCTGCAGTAAACCAATCTTGGTGATTGACTTATGATAGTGACGATGATGATGGGAAAAGCCTCTGTCGTTGTCAATAGATAGCAAAATTAAATATAAATGAAGTCTTGGATGATACAATATATTTAAAGGTTTTTATAGGAATTCATATTTTGAAGAATATTATTAGGAGTTATCTGTGTTTCTTATATTTAAGTTTTAAATTTAAAAAAGTCAAGTTCACTGCTAGGCGTTTCCTTACTAAGAGCGTTGAATGTCAATTTAAAAAAAATCACATAGAAGCCGAATTATATTCTTCATAATATTATCGTGATAGTTCATTTGAAATATGCAATGAACTTATATCATGGATGTGGGTTTATGGAGTAGGGTGCAAGTTAATGTAAGCGTGAACAATATTTTTGGATTTTATTGCCCACTAGGGAAAATCACAAAATACATGAATTCCAGAATGTTAGCTAAGGAATAATGTAGACTCCTCGGATTCTCCAACCCTATCAATTAATAAATAGATTTTTGGACAGTCCTCATCCTAATTTTGCGCTTTTGGGGTCATCTATTCACTTTTCTGCTTATTACTGGTTTGTAGTTTCTTATCACCTCCTTTCTATTCCTTAGTCTTTAAAAATTCCTATTTTCTCCAATCCTCTTCCACGCTTACAAAGCGTTCTCCCCAATCATCCCCTTCAGCATGCCATCAACTCTCATCCCATACTTTCTTCTGCCTTTTACAAATCTCCACCTTTTCCATTTAAAAAATCATTTACGCCTCCCTCGAAAACTAGCTCACCTTCTCCATCCTTCTACAAACCCACATTTCAAAGCACTCCTGGAAACACTCTTTATCCTTCTACACTGGCTAAGTTTCCAACCCATACAATGCTACTCCCCCTGTAAAGGTTATACCAATCTTTCCTTTAAGTCTCACCATAGAGCCACCCTCACCAATGTCCTTCCTGTCAAAAAAGCAACTTATACTTATATGCACCTCGAAATGGAGATACTCGTTTACATCTACTTCCTTTAATTCTACATAAGGTATTATCGCGGTACGTTTCATCGTTATTTTGTGGAAACGATTAATAGTTAAACGAAAAAGAATTTTTACAAATACACTTGATGGTGGACGAAGTAACGTTTCGGAAATTTGACATCATTCATTCATTCATTACAGTAATCTACCGGTTAGAGGTAGGTTGTGATAAATGTCAGAGAATATCCAACGAACTCTTACACTTGCGGTGCCCTTACTACCTCTAGTCTTTCTTTCTTCATCTCAGCATAAGTCCTGCCTATCTTCATCCCGTCCATAAAACCGATTCTCTTCCTTCCCCTTCCCCGCTTACCCTACATCCTTCCCACTATCACGGCCTTCAGCAAACCATCGTCCCTCATTACCCCTTCCAGCCACCTACCCTGTCTTCCCCTAATCTCATCTATAAGTTTCCTCTCCTCGCCCACCATGTCAAGCACTTCCTCATTTGTCTTCCTTTCCGTCCAACGCACCTTCTCCATACTCCTCCACACCCACATCTCAAAAGCCTTCAGCCTATTTTCGTCTTCCTTTCTCAAGGTACACGTTTCTGCCCCAAACAACGCTACACTCCATATCAAGTTCTTCACTAGCCTCTTTTTTACATCCTTACTTAAGGTCCCCGTCATCAGCTCCCTTCTATTATTGAACGCTTCCTTCGATGGCGCTATTATCCTCCTAATGTCCTTGCTACTATGTCCTGTTTCTTATAGCGTACTACCCAATTAATTAAATTGTTCTACTTGCTCCAGTTTGTGACTTCCTACTCTTATCACCAGCTTCGCTTTCTTTGTCCTACAGAATCTCATTACTTTTGTTTTCCTCTTATTAATCTTCATTTCGTATTTCTCACACTGCTTTTCCAGTGCATCTACTAAAGTTAGCAATCCTTTCGATTACCGACTGACCAACGCCTGGTCGTCTGCGAATCTAACCGACTTTATCCACTGGCCTCCTACTTTCATTTTCACATGTAGCTCATCCCATGCCTTTCTTACCATTTCCTCAGCATAGATGTTAAAAAGTAAAGGCGACAACGGACACCCTTGCCGTACCCCGCGACCTATAACTGTCCACCCTGATTCACCGTCAGCTACCCTTACCTGAGCCCTCTGCCCCATATATAAGTTTCGGATGAGTCTCCTGTCACGCCAATCTATTCCTATTTTCCCCAGTATCTGCATAAGTTTCTCTTAGTTTACTCTGTCAAACGCCTTTTCGAAATCTGTAAAGCAAGCGAAAACATCCTGATTGTGCTCTATGTTTCTATCTATAAGTGTCCTCATTACCGCAATAGCGTCTCTGGTTGCCCTCCCTCTCCTAAAACCAAATTGTTCATCGGCTAAATAGCACTTTTCTCTGCTCTCCAAACTTCTATTTAGTATTCTAATCAAGACTTATGCCGCGTGCGAAATTAAACTGATTGTTATATACTCCTCGCATTCTGACGCTTTCTTCTTCTTCGGGATAGGTATTAATACTGTTTTCACGAAATTCTCTGGCTATACTCCTTCCTCGTAGATCCTGCGAATAAGTACGAAAAACGATTTTTTCTCCTTACTACCTAGATTCTTCAGTAGCTCAGACGGTAGGTTATCGGTTCCCACGGCTTTTCCACCCTTCATCTCTCTCAATGCCCTTTCTATTTCACTCTCAAGTAACTCTGGTCCGAGGTTATCCTTATCTATTGCTTCTTCATCCTCTGGATCTAGGCTAAGGGGTATATTCTCGCTGTCATATAGATCCTCTACGTATTCTCTCCATCTTGTTTGATATCTTCCTGTTCGATTAATATCTTCCCTGTTTTGTTCTTAACCTTTAGTATCGTTTGACCTCTCTTACCATCCGATAACATTTTCACCTTGGCGTACAAAGCGCCCACTTCCCCCTCCTCCTGCATCTTTTCCATTTCCTCACATTGTCCCTTCCACCAGTTTTCTTATGCCCGATTGGTCACTCGCCTGAGTTTATTATTCAATTCCTTGTACTTCCTCTTGCCTACGTTGGTGTTCACGTTTTTCCATATCCTTCTCTCCTCCATTTTATTTATCATTTCCTCCGTAACCCACTGCTTCTTAACCCTCTTCTTTTCCACTGTTCCTATTGTTTTCTCTGCCGCTCCTGCGATGCCGGTTTTTATAACCTCCCGTCTTTTCTCTATGGTTCCCATCCGCTTTGCTTCATCTGTGTACTTATCCACCAGTTCTTGATGTTCCCTCCTTTTCAACCCTTTCAATGCTTCAAGGTTCCACCTCTTTATCTTCCTACCTTTACAAAGCCTTTTGAATCTAACTTCACACTTCATCATCACCAAGTTATGATCCGAGTCCGCATCCGCCCCTGGATAGCTTCGAGAGTTTTTAACACTGTTCCTAAATCTCTGCCTCACCATTATATAATCAATTTGGTATCTTCCAGTATCACCCGGCATTTTCCATGTGTACCTGCGCCTGGGGTGATGTTTAAACCAAGTGTTTGTCACTACTAATTTATTTCTTCTACAAAATTCAACTGCCTTTTCACCGCGATAATTTTTTCTTCCCCCACCACTGCATTCCAGCCACCCATCAATATCAGGTTTTTCTTCCCCGGCACTTCTCTAATTATTTCTTCTACTTGCTCGTACACCTCTTCCACCTCTTCCTCCCTATGGTTGCTCGTAGGCATGCATACCTGGACCAGTACGAAATTCGTCGGGCGTGCTTTTATTTCTACCATTTATCCTGTCGCTCACCTGTTCAATGTTTACCACCCTCAGTCCCAACTTTGTGTCCAGTACCATGCCTACTCATGTTGACTCTCATCTCCCCCACTATAGATTACCCTGTAGTTGTAACTCCAATAGTCCCCGCTATCCTTCCATCTCACCTCGCACAATCCCAAAGCATCTGTTTTTCCTTTTTCCATTTCCTGCTTAATATTTTCAAGCTTCCCGGCCCTCATAATGGTCCTTACGTTCCAAGTTCCTATTTTTACCACTGTTTTCCTTCTCCTCTTCCTCTTTCTCTTCTTCTTCTCCCTCCTATCCCTTGTATCCGCCGATGATGATGCTGTGCAAGGATTTCGTGTGGTGACGACCACGGAGGCCTTGCATCCCCCGCTGCCGGGCACGACACCCGCCCTAGTGGGCGGCGTCCCGTAGTTGCCAGGAATCAATTCTCTTTGAATGACTTGCATGTTCTGGGAAATGATAGTTGAGAGGTATTCCCACGCGACTCAACGGTATTTTTAACGTGACAACATCACAGAACTACCTTTCGTCTGGCTCCTACCCTTCGACCTATCTAGCATGGGTGACCCTACCAGGAGCAGTGCACTTGCTCCTGCCAGTCCAGGTCTAGGGGTCATTGGAACGCACAAGCCCTTCCACCACGTCAAGGTCGTAGTTCAAGGAAGAGTTGACATCATAAAGAGTCATAAATAGGCTGAAGTGAAGGCGTTCGAGATGTGGGTTTTACGGTGGAAGAAAAGGAATACATACGAGGAAGTACTTGGTGTGGTTGGAGGGGAAATAAAATTCCTGAATGAGGTTAGAAGGAGACAGAAGGGATGGTTGGAATTGGTAATGAAGGGCGAAGGGTTTCTTATGGCCGTGGTAGAGGGGAGGATGTCGGGCAAGCGGGGAAGTGGAAGAAGGAAAATAGTTCTTATGGACCGAATGAAAAAGGGAGGAACTGAATTGTATGCTGAGATGAAGAAAGAAATACTAGCGGTAGATATGGCGCTGTACACATAAAATTCTAAAGGATTTTAACTGTTCTCAATGGGGGCCTACAATTACCGGTAGATTACATAATATTTATTTTAAGGTATTAGGGATATGCGAGTGTAGCAGCAAGGGCGAATACTCTTCTGACAAACACGGTCATTATGCAATCGCGGCCGGCCCTGAATGACCGAACGGCCAACCTCGGAAGCATGCTTGTTAGCCGCGGAGAGGCGTAATGCCGGGCATAGGCGCTGCTAATCCGGGAGGCTTGAGCGATTTAGGGGAACATTTTGCGAATGGGGAGAACTAGCCGTAGGGAGGCAATGGACCGTGGGCGAAGCGGGGGGAATGTTTCGATCACATACTGTAGCCGTGAGGGATAGATGCTTGAAGAGATTGCCGGGGTGTCAACCGGTACCGCCGCTGTGTCGCCAAAATGTGATGCAACCCCAGCGCCCTTCCCCCTTAGCTCGGCAGACACTAATTCAAGGGTTGGATGCACCATGGAGCAAGTTGGAACTTCGGTGAGTAGTTTGATTTGTACGCCCGCGGCGAAACTTGTCCGGGCCTCGGATGAGAGGGGAAACCGACACGAATACGAATGTTTTGGTGTTACATCAGGAATGGCTGGTAGAGTCAAACCTCTACTGCCATTGAGGACAAAGTTCCCACTTCTTTGTAACCAATAGTATACAATATATACCCAGCTTTGTTCACAAAAGAACCAACATCACCGGTGTTTCGGGATCCTATTTATCATTAAGTTAATCAATTAGCTAAGGTAGGTTTAAGTGAGAGTGAAAAAAAAATCCTCTGGGTTCGCATATGTGGATGGCCCTGACTATGTACTTACAAAATGTATTTATTTATCTCAGCATACCTGCTATCTTTTTTATATCGTCCATAAAACCTATTTCTTCACCTTCCTCGTTCACCAAACATCCTCCCCTCTTATCACTGTCTTAAGCTACCCTTCGCCCATTACCTCTTCCATCCTTTGTCTCCGCCTACTTTCCTCCAGAAGTTACCATTTGTTACCTACCAAACCAAGCACTTTCTATTTTAATTTCTATCTGTCCACTCCATCTTTCTTATCTTCTCTCCTTACATCTTCATCCTCCTCAACACTTACATCTTAAATGCTTGCTGTCACCCTTAGTCTGAATCCACCTATAAATTGGTACAAATGTTATCCACGTACAACTATTATAAATACAAAAGGAGGTTTAATGCTAGGGAAAATTTGTTGTACTGGCTAAAACAAACTGGAGTGTAGAGCGTAAAAATAAACTTCATATACCAATGTAAATCATTTGTGTGTATGCTGATTACGGATTTCCATGAATTTCAAATGTTCTCATATTTAGATATTTTCCTTAAATTATCAATCAATGAAACTTCTATCCACTTTAAAGCTGAAGGTATCGTTTCAGATAAAAATGTGTAAATTTGTTAAGATATAATGTTCTTATTTTTAATGATGATCGCGTTAATTGAAAGAATTTTGGGTGCCAAAACAGGGTAAACAGGTTAAATAAGAGGGACAGATAACAAGCTATGGTCGAATTGGAAATAAGTAACTTTCACACTACAGCATCAAAACTAAATGGCGATTTTCATCCACTTTATCCAAGCTTTAATAACTAATAGGTAATTTGGCAGTGCAAAATTAGCTTTGGCGTAATTGATGTTCCACATCGCCATCTGTAAATTGATTTTCATAGCTTGCTTACGACCAAAATAATTATAAACTGATTTAATACCCGCAAGCGGCAGTGATTAGTTACGCGTTTGGATCCGTTCCGAATTGTTTGATGGAAGTAAAAACGTTTCTGTTTCTTAGAATCTGTATCAAAAGCACTGCTTCTTGTGAGCATCAGGATGTTTTTCTTCTTCTTACCCCGTTCCGTTATAAGCGAGTGGGAAGCAGGAGACCCGTCGCATCCAGAATCATGCCGGTTACTGTAATCAAGTGTCGCAAGTTACGCGGATAGCCAAGTAAGTCCTCAAACTACCGCCTACCACACAAATCTAGACTTGTAACTGTATCCAACTATGAGGGACATCGGAATTTCCTCTTCCTACTACGCTAGCTCCCACGTGAATTTGCAATGCCTTCATTAACGCGGAATTCTCAGTGAAACACTCTGGTTTACAAATCAAGGTCAACTGAGTGAAGAACGAATAGGTAACAGGCTGATAAGTTTCATTTTTTTATTTCAATTAAGGGATGCCCTAAAATATAATAATACTAATTTCTTATAGTAATAGCGGTCATTGGTTACAACGATTGCAAGCTTCCAAATATCATAAAGATGGTGAGACGGAACGTCAATTGCGTTCACGTAATTCGAGCCCTGCCAAATAAACTAAATGTTATTTCAGCATTGGCATACTGGATGAAATAGTAAAAACAAAAGAAAAAAGAACCAAAAAACATAGAACAACATTTATTTATTTTTTATTAATAACTCGGTCGACTAACCAGCGTAATATGTATTTATCAATTAGGAAATCCTTGAGAATGGTGTAATGATGCTACAGTAATGGATAAAACCTTGTGCAGAGGTAGGTACTAGGTATTATTAACTGCGATATACGGTATCAGCAAATGGAACTTAGGAGCTGCCATGAATGGTGGAAAGATCGTTATTTTTAATTATATACATATTTTATCGATGACGGAAGAAGTGTTCGCAGTTTTTTCACTGATAAATATTTTACGCGACCGGTTTAGATTTTAAATGTCATTATAAATTCAGTCATTGAGTAAATATAACTGTTTCAGGCTGGACCAGGTGGAATTTGTCGTTGAAACACTTGGTAGTAATCGTCCACAGATTTATTTCTATAGCACTACGCGTTTCACCACTCTGTGGCATAATCATGTGCTTTTGCCACACAGTGGTGAGACGTTTCTTGCCATAGAAGTTAATCTATGGAAGATTATCAAGTGTTTTTTATACATTATGAATCAGTATTTGAGGTTACATGTAGAATATGTGTGTGTCTACTGAACTTTTAATATTTGTCTTGTACTGATACAATAATTTTTTTAACGCACGCTCTCCAACTTTGGCAGAAACATTTTACAGTGATCAAACAATGATAAAGTTATCGTGCCCCTCCCAAATTTTATGAGTTATTTTTTTACTGAAAAAATATTTTTTTCTTTTTTTTAGTCAAAAAATAAAAACAAATTATTTTTAACACATTCATTTACACATTCGTGTATTCATAATAATAATGGTGAAAGCACGCATGCAACGAATTTTATCCAATTATAGATATTAACCATAAATAGCTCTAATATAAACAAACAAATTTTTTTTTAAGTTTTCAAATTTCCTGCCATGCAAATCTGTTTTTATTATACACCTGCGATTATTTATAGGTGTCTGATATAAAAAAATTAGTAATAATAATTTTTTAATTCGAATGTAAATCAATCTCGTGTTAACAAAAAATTATGATTTTGCAAACCAGGGGCGTACTTAATTACCAAATTACAAAGCTTCCTCTATTGGTAGCACGCAACTAAAATAAATTTGATTTGATTTGTATCAATAAAACGAATCTTTTGTACTGAAAATATTTCAATTAATGTAATAGTTATTTTTTATATGCTTAAATATTTTGAATTTTCATTTAAAAAAAATTGATTAGTTACGTCGAGTTATATAAAAGTAATACGAATATTAATAGTTCTGTTTATACACTCATATGCATTTAAAGTGAGGGTCGGGAGGAGGAGAAAAGGGGAAGGATTCACGATATTTGTATCATTATCAAACCAGCTTTAAAGATTAAGTTCAAGTATATTTATTAATATCTATATATTTTTACCATCCCGAAAGCAGCACCATTGACGTATGATAACGACAGCAACGAACGAGCACAATCACCAATGTTCTGAATTGTGAGAAAATCCACCTCGGTGGAACTCGAACCCGCGACCCTCGGATTTGCAGGCGAGGACTTCACCCCGTCACCACCGGGGCCGACAATTATATTCAAGAAAAGTGAGGTTGTGAGAAGGAGAAAAGGAGGAAGGATTTACTATTGGACATACTTTACGTCTAACGTATTTTTTTATACTGAAAATAATTTAATAAATAATATGAAGGATAGGATTGTAATTTTTTTTCGATTGTCGTCAGTAACACGTTTAAACTCCATCAATCGCTCACCGCTTCGAATATGTTGTTCTTAACAGTAAATAAACGAAAATGAAAGCCAGTTATCATGGATCCGATGTTAAAGAGGGCGATATAAACACCAAAATAGTGTTTGATGTTAATTATTTAGAGTCCTACACCAGCAAATCCAAATGAAACACTTGAAAAATAAAATTAAATATTAACTCCTCTCGCAATTTAGCTCAATTCAATGAATTACTCTACTTTGAAGTCCTCACTGGTTCCCATGCCTTTTCAACATGTCGGATTCCTGGGTTCACTGAAAGAAAAAAAATATAATCCGATCCTCAATGCATTATAAGTACAGGAAAAGTAAAGTAATTCAATTCAAGAATTCTCCCCCCTTTCCTCCTTATCGCAACATGTTAAAAACTTTCTTCCTCATTATCTTGTGAATCTTTTTTGGACTCAACTCGGTCTCTTTGTAAATATTTCCGAATTTCAGACCGAGTCCAATGAATGTTTTCGGGCCTAAAACCTTCTATCTATGGTTTTTCATGACATTACTTAGAGCAGTATTTATATAAACTTGGCTTGCATAATTAATTGCGATTATTTATCGTTACCTGTTTAAAAATAAAATATTTCAGTCGAAAAAAGCAGTGTTCATTCTTCATATTTCACTTCCACCTCATCAATTTTGAGATAATTTTATTACGTTAACGATATTTCGATATTTTATTATTTAAAAAAATGTCTTCATCGTACTTTTTAACTTTAGTATTTAGTATCTAAATTTGATCAATTGACAATATATTTTCCTTATTTCACATAAAACTAATAAAATGAAATTGGTTGCGAGTAAAATAAGTGTGGATAAATTTGAATGAATAGGAATTCAAGACTTAAATAAATCATTATATTGCTAAACAACTAATGACTAACACATCTGACCGTTATTATGTTAGCTTAAAACCTTAATACGGGGGTCGAGTCTTCTGCTGATGACTTTGAAGATTCAATTGGATTCTCTCGGATTCTCTCGGATAAATTGCATGCTGCACTATAATTTTCCCCACTCTCCAAACTTGCATGAATTACGGAATTAAAGAAAGAGGCCTTTGAAATCATAATAACTTGTTAATGTTATCATTACCGTTGCATGACATTCATGAGTTCTTTTCATGTGTGCAGGTCGTGACATCGATGTAGAAAATGGCATAGCTAGGTCAATTTCCGGAATATTTCCTAGCTAGGAAAATTAAGTTACAGCATGTCATGTGTCACTATAGTTCACGTGTTCAAGGACTTGTTGTATTAGCCACGATGCGCAGAAGATGCATTAATTACGATCAACCCACGAACAATTCCGTCACCCTTCACTAAATAATAGAAAAGTCCTCGTCACAAAGCAGGGGAATCATTGTTTTTCTGTTGCTTTCGTTTTTTATTTACCTATTGTTTCTACAGAAGTATTTGAAAAACTAATTAGTATATAATGATAATTAATTTGTAATGAATTTGTGCAGACCTTCACCCTTTTGTAAAGGCATCATCCTTTTTTTAATGTATGAGATACTATGGTTTTGACGGAAATAGGCGATAAATTGGTGCTCTGGCTCAATGACTGTGAAAGTCTATAATATCTAAACATTATTTTCATAGATATTCTACCTACTAAATAGTAGGTCCATAGACATGTGATTTGCCTATGATATCGTCATGTGCGGAGAACATTGTCTAACTTATCTTTCGCTATACCATCTGTTAATCCAATGACAATTATCCATTTTGAACTTTTGGTATATTTTACTTCTCAATACTTTCCGGCGTTACTCGGTGGAATCGCTGCTTAATGAACAGTAATAATAACTCCGTAAGCTCCACAAAAAACCTTTTATTGGTACAACCGGTTTCGCCAGTTACGGCATCTTCAGTTAAACCGGTTGTACCAGTATAATTTTGTTGTGGAGCTTACAAAGTTATTGTTACTGTTCATCATTTTACATCTATTCATGCTGACCAAAACTTCTATTCTTTTTCCCATTCTTCCGTGATCACCCAACACTCTCCTCTCCATCACTCGCTTTAGCATTTCTTTACTCCGAAATACTTTTATATTCATATGATAATTCTCCTTAATCTTAATTTCTTCCATTGGCATTCATACCTCGCTTATCACTTCTAACACAACTTCATTCTTCCTCTCACCCAGCTGACTCTTTCTATTCGTCAAATTTTCTATCGGAAGAACTTTATCTATTTTATGTACGTAACCGTAGAGGTTCTATCCTGATTTTTTGTGTATATTTCTCTTTTTTTAAATTTAATTTTACGTTCACCCAACATACAAATATAATTATAGGGTGAAAAAATAAGACAATACAAATGTTACAATGTAATTATTACAACAATGAGACAAGCTGGCGGATAACATTTATATTTTACAATGCACACTATATCTACAGTGACTATTTATTTGAGATTTCTTTTTGAAACTTCTTTCTATCATCGAAGAAATCCAAATCATTACACACAGAATTATATATGTACTGTACATAGTCTGCTAATTAAAGCATTCTTACAATAATCACTGCTATATTTTTTTAAATAAAAAGTTCTTCTATGTCTACCTTTTTTAACGCGAATATGTATATTGAGTTCACATAACAAACTAGAACATTCTCCCTTATGGATTACATCGTGTAAGAACCAAGAATCATTTAACTTTCTTCTAACACATAACTTATGAAAACCGAACGTTGACAGTAAGTTTTCGCACCTCACATGGTATCCAATGGTAGGGTAAACATGGTATTTAACGTAATATAAAATCCTCAGAAACCTTTTTTGTACAATTTCAATTTTATCAATGTACTTTCTCGCGTATGGGCTCCATACGACTGAGCAATATTCTAATTTGCTCCTTACAAGGGAGAAATACAACATTTTTAACACATTTTCATTTTTCAAATATTTTGAAATGCGATATGTAAAACCAAGTAATTTACAAGCAGTGATGACTGTATGTGAAATTTGGCTTACAAAAGTCACATTTGAGTCGCATTTAATGTCCAAATCTTTAACTTCTGTTTCCCTTTTAATATTTTGGCACCTCATTGAGTAGTCAAACTTTAACTCGTCCTTTTTCCTAGAATAGGTTATAGCACAACACTTTTCAACATTATTATACAGTTACGACCTTTTTCGTCGAAAATTAAATTAGTTCATCCGTAAAATTGGGACGATAATAGCACTTTTCTACAGGTTTGATTTTCGGAAAAGTGCGATGATATATTTTCTCAAATTTGATCATTAGCTCATCTCCTATTAAAGCTTAGAACACGCAAAGCTAAAATATCCCCTTGTACGGGGGCTGCTGGAATTTTATGTTAAAATATCTCATTATACAAGTTTTGTACCGAATTGTAAGGGATGTGATAATACAATACCATATCTATAAAGATGAAATTAAAGAAACGGTAGACTTCACACAAATAATGCCACCTATCCATATATATCGTAAGTATTGTCCATGTGTTTCTTATCAAAGTAGGTGTTTCTCTGATCAAAGTCGCTTTGCTCCACCCATCATACTATTTATGTATTATTATAATAACCTTTTAGTTTCATTCTTCAAATTGCTTCATTGAATCCTCATATGGATATTTAAATCTTATAAATATGTTTTAAAGGATGAACGAAGCAATGTCTGGACGTTATAGAAGTATTTCTTAAGATGTGGTTCAACGGGATTCTGACTCAGGATAATTTGAGACTGAAATGTTTTAATGTTGCGAACCTCCGCAGAAAATTTCAGGACACGAAATCTTGGGGGTCGCGCGACTTAAATGAGGGAAGGATGAATGCCTTGTAATGTTTTTGGTATAGGACACTACAGTGGGGGAAAAGTGGGGCTTGGGCGAAAGATATGAACCGATTGGACAAAGGGAATGTGGACGAAAAGAGACAGAACAAGTAAGAAACGACGTCGTGAGATTGAGAGGAAAACATTTTTTCTCCGTCTTTGCGAGATAAGTAGACTTTGTCAGTCATTGTAAGGAATCATAATGGCTGGCCTTCGGCTTAACATTTAAATGGATAGTAGAAGGCTCCCACTAACCTGCTCTCATGCGATGAATTAGGAGAATTGAAATTCTTCCCTTCTTCTGATATGCCATAGTTGATTTATTTTGATTCACTTAATAATTACGTTGAATTTTCAATTGCCATCTCAGTATTTGAAAACAATTGGAATATGACGGAAGTTCGTCAAAAATCAATGATTTTTTTCTAGGAAGCTGTCTGTTGCGTCGCTGTTAAATATCAAATTATATTACCAGTAAAATATCAATTCAATGCTGCTGACTTCGCATTAAAAATGCGCAGTTCCTTTACATTCGTTTTATACCTTGCGTACAAGGCAGCGCACTTCAAAACGGATCGGAGGTGTTGTGAATGTGCGCTGGAGTATGAATGAGTAGGGAAGAGCTTCGATAATCACCTCCACCATTGTTTTTTTATAAATACTGAGTTCACTGAGTACCAACACGCTTATATGTGAATGAGAAGCAGTAACTTTGTAATTCCACACGTATTTATTGGAAACGACCTAGGTTTCATAAATACATGTGGAATTACAAAGTTACTGCATCCCATTCACAATGCTTAGAAAATTCCATGAAGTTACGCCTGAGACAATGAGGACACTTATATGTTGTTATTCAGTGAAGGTGTATGGATAATGTGAATTTATTAATTACATTTTGGTTAAAAGATATCCTTCTTCAACATTTAGTTTGTAGTAATTTATTTGCTTTTAAAAAGAATTAATTCTTTTACTCATGATAACCTATCACCTATGAAGTGCTACCTACCGGCAGGTTAAGTAATTAGCGTTTTCCCCTCGCACTTAGTTCTATTCATCGTCGATTGTGTTCGCAGATATTCTCCCAATTGCGCTTACTTCAACACCTTAAGTTGAAGGCTCTGAATAGGTGCCAGTTTCAATTTCGCTCGCCATAGAGTGTATTCAGTTCCCTTTAAATGTATTGCGATTTCAATGTGTTTGTTTCAAGAGTAGGCGTGACCTATTGAGCCCAGGCACGCTCATTTTTGCCTCACACGCGGTTTGTTCATTTGAACCAGTACATCCTTCTCCAGTAGATATTTTTCAACCTCCTTGCTACGTGCTTATTTTATTTGTAGGGAATCTCCCTCGACAAATCGCCGGTAAATTACTCCCCATGAAGATCGCAGGCCTTGTCAGGACCAATATGTTGTGTGTCAGAGAAGCGTGGAAGGGGATGGAGGGGAAGAGATAAAGCTGGTTTGTAAAATATTCATGGTCCGGGTAAAGGAGTCAACTCGTCAAGAGTAGAGGCAAGAGTTGGTACATGAAATAGGTGTTGAGAGCATTTGAGAAGCTTAGTGATAGGTTCGCTTATCCAATACGCGACGGTTTGGATGCGCGCGACTTATAAAATTCGATCTATAACTGCCATCAGTGTACGCGACAGCACTCGACTGAATTTATCTCCCATTTTTCCTCAGCCAGCTGCATAAATCCTTTATAAGCCAACAATTAGTGAGATAAAACACACAAGAAGCATTCAAAAAATACTTGCATTTATCAAGCGAATGGCAGGAAGGTCACTGAATGAAAAAGTGAAAAAGAGGTGGTACTCTTCTCTAGTTTAGCCACATGTTGGATCCGGCGCGAGCGTTTGGGACCCCCAACAGAAAGATTTAACTCGCAGTATAAATACACTGCAAAGGAAAGTCGCTTGCTTTGTTAAGACGTGCTACGCACTAGCAGGGAGTGTAATGCATATGATGAAACGGCTAGGTTGGGAGCCGTTAGAAACTCAGAGTCTAAACTATGTAATTTGAACGCTCTCAGGCTTTACTATGAGGAATTTTTCTATCTCGGAGGTAACGAAAAAAGAACAATGTAAAATTGCGCTTGAGAAAATATATTTATTGCTATCTAGGTTTCGGTGTGTATGCCATAATGTGCCTGCCATCACTAAGGCCTTATGATTGCATAACATGTCTAAACCTAATTCACAATAAATTATATTTTATCAAGTAGAATTTTGACATTGGTATTTTATTAGTAAGTGAGCGAAAAATGGGTATAGTAGTAAATATAGTGGAAGAATAGTGCTAATATAAGAAAGTTTCAGCAATGGTAAAGAAATAATGCTGATGATCTTGTGTACGATTGTAAAAAAGTAGTGGAAAAGTTTAATTTGAAATATGGCTTGATGAAGAAACCCGGATCTTTAGTGCGGAGGATTATAATAGGCTGCAGGTGTTTGAGATGTGGGTGTAGAGGAGAACAGAGAAAGTACGGTGGATGGAAAGAAGGACCAGCAAGGGAATTACTTGAGTATTACTGGTGAGCCGAGGAATCTCCTGGAGGAGATTGGGAGGAGGCAGAGTAGGTAGTTGAAAGGGAAATGAGGAGCGAAGGGTTGGTGAAGGCCGTGATTAAGGGGAGGGTGTTGGGTAAGCGGGAAAATGTAAGTGAGTCATTGAATCAAAGTTAATGCAGGATCTTTGTAACTCCTTCTGCATAATTGCATACATTCTGAGGATACCATTAATTTCCCTGACGAAAGATTACATAATTGCAATCCTCAATTTTACTGGTAACAGGAACTATTTGAAGTATTTAAGCCCTAAATGACCCATTTAATGTTGTATCATATTCTTACCGTCGTCGTAGTAATGTATGTAAAATGTGATGAACGGTGTCAGTATGATTAAAGTATCTCAAACAATGAACATCATTTCTTTGGATCTCTCCCAGCCATGAGTAAAATATGCATTGCTTCATTTATGCTTAAGAATCCCTTAAGAATGTTTCTTTCGCCACTCTACCTAGCAAACTTTGTGACGTAATGTCTTTGTAATGAGGCGTGTATTTAAAAAGTTGACTGATCCATGAGCATTTGCCGCCAGATTAATCACCTATTTGGGATTTATCCTTCGATCAATCAGAATTCCTGATCGTATACCCTCGGATTTGGTGCACGATTGAGTTGTTAGCCTTTAGTCGGTCAAACAGTCGTTTTTTTGCAAATGTCTGTGGATAACACACATGACAGCCCGTTCTCCAGCCGATCATTTTCTACAAAATGCACTTAGGGTTTTTAAGCAGCATGAGTGCTCCTGGGGTAAAAGGGGAGGGAAAAATAAACGAATAAAACCTCGATCTGCGTCCTTTTTTGCCTCCCTGATTTTTTTTCCTACGGGCACCACCACCTACCTCCCCCATCTCAAGTTCCGTTCTCTCTCGGTCCCGGAGGGTTCTTGCCTCCCTCCCACCGTATCTAGCCCTGCTCTATTGTCCTACGTCATTTCCGCTCTTTTCAACTCTCCATCAGCTCCCAGATCGCCTCCCTTTCTCTCTCTCTGTTTTTTCCCGGCCCACCTTCAAACCCGAGTCTCCTTATCTTCTTCTCCTCCTCACATTGGCCGTCCAATAGACCCTGCCCCCCTATTTGCAGCGCTCCTATGCCTGGTCAACCGGAATGAATGGCTGCCGCGAAATGACGACAGGGGGCGCTGCGAAACGTCGCGAATGAGGTTCGTATGCGGTGAGATGCGCGGGCAGGAAAGAGGCATGAGTGCAGGATGTGAAAAAAAAGGAGTTGGGTTTTAACCCCGAAAAGGGATTGCGGTGGTGCAAGTTTTTTGTCGTAATTTCTTTTTTAAACGGGAAAATATGAGGTTTTTAGAGCACGTTTGGTATTGTGGCCGTGAATTAGTGTGTATTCTCGCATACGTGTGCGTACGAAGGGAAAATGCTATCGAAAATAATAATCGCGGTGGACGGTATGCGGTATTTTTTTTAAGGAATTGCCCTCGTGGCTTGGGCTGAAAAGGTCGCAGATTGCAGCGGAAGGTCCATCAGGGTGAACATTGTAATGACGATGTGTTTTGCTTGGGGATTTACTTTTAGAAATTTATTTTTCACCTCCACCTCGATGGCTGGACGAAGCGAATCATTTCGCTCGACTCTCGATGTCGTTTTTTCCTCTCTCATGAAATTTAGAGTTACTCGATCCGCATCAAAAGGGACACTCGGTGCATATATTGCGGCTTGTCTGCAGTTTTATTCTCTAGTGTGGAGGCAGATGCCCGCTTTAGCATGTTTTGATTACGATTGACATTTGCATGATGATTCAAGCTGTTTTAATTTTTTTGTCGCCAACTGTGACTCGTAGAGGTAGGATGAACGGAGTAGAAAAATGCAAAATATATATTATTCCCAACGTTGAGTGTTGTTTCACCGGAATTTTTCGCGTAGTATTTGTGTCTATAAAGCGTAGGTACTGCTGATCTGTTTGTGTATATTGAACCCGAAGGGTAAAAACCATGAGGAATCAGTGGGATATCTGTGATTTTTCAAGGCGTGATTGTTGATTAATTTGGATTTAAGCTACTAATATACAATCCTCACCAAAATTGTTTGTTTTGGTAGCGGTTATGATAAGGTATGCATCTCAGTGTATTGCGTACTGCATATTTATGTATTTTTATTATTGAAACGGAATTCTTAGGCAGAATTTAAAGTAACCAGGGATTTTTAGTCAGATTAACGTACTCTCCCGTTAGGGCGTTCATTGCATTTTCAACCCGAAACCTCATCTTTATAATTTTAATGAGATTTTCTTAAAGCACAAATGGTGAAGCAAAATTTATTATATGAGAACTGCGAGTTTCAGTTAAAGAAATTGTAATTTTAAATGGATATTTTGACACTGGAAATCATAAGTATCAAATTTTCCGGCTTAATTTGGTAGAACCACATTCTGAAAACTTTGAAATAATTT
This sequence comes from Pyrrhosoma nymphula, assembly GCA_963573305.1. NCBI lineage: Eukaryota > Metazoa > Arthropoda > Insecta > Odonata > Coenagrionidae > Pyrrhosoma > Pyrrhosoma nymphula. Next base: position 66,494,619 of record OY754333.1, read on the forward strand.
CACTTGGAATATTCCTCAGAATGTTTTGTTTCTTTTGGCCCACGGTTTTGACTATTTCAGAGTCTTGATAATTATTTTGTAGTAGTTGAAACCCTGGGTCAGAAAAAATCAAACTTTCTGTGGAATATTACAAAGTGATTTTATTTCCTAATTACATCGAATATCATGTGTTCCGCATTTACATCTGAAAGCATCTCGGCGCATTTAAAGATGCTCCGTGTGCCATATTCGCTAAAAACACAATGTTTTAGCAAAATAACATTTCAATATTTATCAAGTAAAATTGGATCAACATAATTTGATACTGTTTGCGCAACTTACAATGGTTAATGCTATAAAGAACAAAGTTTTCCTAAATCTCAAGAAAACTCACCTTATCCAACTCTTAGATAATAGCTTTTACACTATCAAACTGATGAGCACAAATTGTTCTTTTATTCAACGCAACATTAGTGATTATATAAGCGTAACATTTAAATATGCCATATCGCTAGTATAGATTTCACCTATATTTTCTCCACCCTCCTTTTTCTTATTGCCACCCCTTTAATAGCTGGTGTCCTAACACCCCGTACCACGCAATTTGGCGGCATATTATGTTAATGGATATGAATCTAGCACCTGATCTCCACACTTAAACAAATCTCCAATACATACTTGCTAAGTAAACTTGATTCATGCTCGAGAAGTATCGTGTCACATAGTTGCTGCAGAAGCCGGGTGTATTATTCTCGGATGACACGCGGTCACGTACCTCAGGTAACGGACAAGTTAATGGGAATCTAGCACCTGGCCACCAAACCTAGCCAAATTCCTAATACATGCTTGCAATGTAAATTTGCACAGCTTTCGTGTTTCTAACAGGGTGATATAGGCGATGGCACCAACATTTCGAAGGCTTAGTCTGCCATCGTCTTCTTATCTCACCCTTAGGACGATGGCAGACGACGCCCACGGTGCAACTCACCAACTTACATCACTCACTCTACATTCTGAGCATTCGCCGGGAAAGCCATAAATCTTACAATGTACACTTGGTTCATGCTCAAGATATGGCGTGTCTCACGCCGTTCGTGAACTGCGGTAAGCGGGTGTATTATTTTCCCCGGTGACACGCGGTCACGTGGCTTAGGCTCAGGCTTTTATGCAATCAGAGTTTCAGCATTGCGTAACATCCGCTCCGATCGAGCAAGGGGTAGTTTTTTTTGGGTAAGCATTCATTTTATACGCGCCCCCGCATATCGTGCGCACAGCCTCCGCGAGGAATTTCGAAGTGGAGACGGAGAGAGAGAGATCCAGCGGCTCATGTGCTCCGTGTAGCCGATAATCCCAGACTGACCCACATATGAAGGGAGGCAGAGTGGGGAACGCGTCGGATCCACGGCGTCACCATAACCTCACGATACACACACTTGCATCTCGCACCTCTGGAACGCATACGACCTTTGGGAAGGGAACAAAAGAGAGAATTCCCGCTTCCGATACACGTCCGCGTTCACCTCACTCGCTCTCGTCCTTTTATTTTCGTTATGATCTATCCCCACGGGATTTGCTCCCTCGCGTGATGCCTACGCTCCGCGCGGCGTCCGCAATGTATTTATTCCTCCCACGGCAAGATGTGTAGTGGTGACGGTGTTTGCAGGAAGATGAGGCGAGTTGACCGCGCGAGTAAAAGGAATGGAATTTTGACTGGGCGGCATCGAGCGGCCGACCGGTTCTGTCGGAAAATAATGCTGAGGCGTAGCGCGGAAACTGGAGCGCGTGGTGTGTTGTGCTCAACCCGTAATTGGTGGCGTCGGGTCGAATATAAATAAGCAAATAATAATAATAATAGCAAAAAAGAAATCTTTTCACCGAAATCAAGGCTTGACCTAAGGCGTCCACATAGGGGTTCTGGGATAAATGGCCTTTCCGAATATAGTCTATTTATCCTTCTAGGTCGGAAGGAACACGTGTGCCAAAATTCGCTCGAATCCGTAGAGAGGTGTAAGTCTATAGAGTTTAAACAAACAGAATGTCAGTGCAGCCGAAACAGATTCCAATTTTTCCAAAAACATAGATGTAATATTAACGTAGGCTCTCTGTCTCTAATAATGTGAATGAGATTCTCTATAGGAGCTGGAAAGGCATCTCTAAAAAAGAACATGGTAAAAAATTAAATTATTTTAATGCTTCCCGGAAATCATTTTGAAGTTCAATGCGATGCCGCAGCGCATGTTAGGGGGAGGAGGCCGAGTCAAAAAAACAGTATTTTACGCATATGTCAGTATTATTATTGCTCTTTCGTCTCTGGTATGTTTGAATAGAAGTGAATGTGAGCTCCTATAGTGTTTCCCATGCACAGGTCTTTATTTACCTTCAATATAATTTTTTTCATTACATCGTGCATCCTACCTCTTTTCATTCCGTCCATTAATCCAATTCTCTTTCTTCTCCTTCCCCGCTTTCCCACAAACTTACTCTCTTTCACGGCCTTTCCCTTGGCCCTTCATCACCTCCTCCGACCTCCCGTCTTTTAATCTCCTCCAGAAGTTTCCATTCATTACCAACCATACCAAGCTTTTTTTCGTTTGTCTCTCTTTGCGTCCGCTGCACCTTCTCTATCCTACTTCACACCTAAATCACGAGCATCTGCTGCAGATTCTCGTCTTTCTTTCTGAGAGTTCCAGTTTTGGCTCCATACAACGCTAAACTCCATATAAAGCTCTTCACCTGCCTTTTCTTTCTATCCTTGTCCAAGGTCCCCGTCATCAACTCTTTTCCTATTAATGAACGCTTTTTTCGAAGTTGATATTCTTCTCCTTATGGCAATGCTACTATGCCCGTTTTCTTATAACATTCTACCCATGCAGTAAAATTGCTCTATTTGGTCCATTTTGTCCCCTTCTAATTTTACGACCAGCCTCGCTTATGTTGTTCTTGATAATTATGTTACTTTTTCATTATTTATATTCACTCCATATTTTGCGCACTTCTTTTCAAATACATGTGTAAAAGACTAAAAACCCTTGAAATGATCGACAAACCATAGCCTGGACGTCTGCAAATCTAACCGCCTGTATCAACTGGCCTCCAATTTTTATTCCCTCCCTGCGTAGAGAATGGGCAACAAATGGAAATGTATTCTAAAAAACGCGGAAGTGCTCGGAAATTTCGGTTTTTGGGGAGTAAAACCATGCTCCCATGCACTCGCACACTCGAAGTTCGTATGTCTGCATGATGACGAGAGGTCTGCGTTCGTCCACCACGCGAATAAAACCCGGAATTCGGATGAAAGATGGAACAAGAGCACACAAACGAGACGCGGGGATAAAAATTATAGCCCTTCCCGAGTCGAGTTTTCATAACGAAGTTTTTCGCAATGCCTCAAAGAGCATTCCACGGAAAAATATCTCGGATGATAATTTTCCTCGAATAACCACGGCGAGCGAGTGGAAGGGTTCTAGGAACCCAGGATATCTCGCTGAGCGCACGGCTATTGACCCTGAGTAATCAGAGCGAAAGGGAAGCATTTTATAATGCCGGCGAGCTCGGATAATAATATGCATTGATGTATGTAATTCACGGACGTTATGTCGTTTTATTGATTTTTTCAAGAGCTAAAAAAAAAGCATAAGGGAATGCAGCGCTTGCGTTGGAAGCCGGAGGCACAAGATTTCGCGGAAATAATCTTGGAATTGGCACGTTCCATTCACCAGCTGGATGTGGACCAGGGGGAGAGGAGATCGCAGAGGGTTATTGCCGGCGGAGACGGGGAGAATGGCGGGAAAGAATAGACCTGCGGAAATGGAATTCGGAAATGGTGATTAAGGAAAGAGTCCAATAAAAGGATCGCCGAGGTGTATGAAGTAGTCAGAATTAATAAGCAATTTAACGCGGTAGTGGAGGACGAAATGTGAATCTGTCTGCGAATAAAAAATTAGCCTCGATTTTTATAGTACGCAAATATATTTCATATCAAAGAATACATTGGATTGCTAAACCTAAAGGGAACGGAATATGTGCCAAGAGACAAGTACTTGGGGCAAGTCAAGAGAGATACGGGGAAGAAGAACCATAGGGAAGTGAAGGAACTGGCATGGTAAAGGGCAAAATGGAGGGCTGCAGTATACCAATCCTTGGATTGTAATACTATGATGATGATACAGATAGTTAAGGTAGTTTAAAATGGAAGAGTGTAAAATCCCTCCAAGCATTTTGAATCGCAAGGCCCTATCTGCTTACACGGTTCCTACCAGATCTCTTAATCCCGCCCATAAAGCCTATTGTCTTTTTTCCCCTTCTCCGCTAAACAAACATCCTCCCCTTTAGCACGGCCTTCAGCATACCTTTGCCCCTAATAACGTGTTTCAATTCCCTAAAATACCTTCTCCAGAAGTTTCCCCTCACCCATTTTAACGAGAATTTCATCGTTTGTCTTGTATAAAAGTTTATCGGCTAGGTAACGGGTTTGAATAGAATATATACACATATATATATATATATATATATATATATATATATATATATATATATATAATATGCCAAGAGGGTGGCTGATAAAAATATAGAAACACGAAAAAAGGACACTCACAAATTAAAACTTCGATATTTCGATGGGATCGTGACCATCTTTCTCAGGCTTGAGAGTAGGATTATATACATATATATATATATATATATATTGTAACACGCCATTTTGGCCGTGTTGGCATAAGTATACGATTATGGACGCCATTGTGTATATTTTGGGAACACGTACTACCGCGTGGCAACAATATCGTCTATGTTATGAAAACAACTTTAAACAATACCATTTTCTGTTTACGTAAACAAACTAAAACAATGCCGTCTATGTTATGAAAACAACTTTAAACAATACCATTTTCTGTTTACGTAAACAAACTTATAATAATGAAAGGGGAATAGCCTATCAGATACGAGAGAAGGGGAGAAAACCTGGAATGTTCTAGAACATACAGGAGGGGAGGTGAGATAGTATAAAAGAGATTGTCAAACAAGGAACGAAGCTTCTTCTTAGCAAGGGAGTCACAAGAGACGTTTATCGAGTGAAAGTCATACGAGAGTTTTTGCAGTGATAATTTGCCGGGAGTAAACAGCTTTGGAAAGCAATTACCAACGCCAGTGTCCTGTGTTAAGGAAGGATCCAGGAATCCGATAAACAGATACTGGGGCATAGAGTATCGGCGAAATTCACTTTGTACAATATCCGGTGAAGTAGAACAAACATTATAAATTAATACGAATATATTTGAGAAGGGAACATATATTGATTAATTGAGTAACTAAAGTGAATTTGTTTCATAAGTGAAGAATAAAAGGGTTATTATAAATATATGTACTGTTCAAGTGTATCATTTTTGTGCATGAATTAATCCATTAACCTTTGCCGCCAAGGATTACCGAAAGAACGGATCTCTCTCAAGGTAAGAAGTGATAAAGTGAAGGGTACCTTTTGTGTGTCGGGCTGATACAAGTATATAACGTCGCGTGTTTAGGACCGCGTGAAAGAATAATTATTAGAACCCCTGTGATAAGGAAATTGATAGGGGGGGACTAGTACAATATATATATATATATATATATATATATATATATATATATATATATATATATTTCAATTTAAAAAAGGATTATGTATGAATATTGACCTCGTTTAGTTCCTAACTAATATGCATGTGTCAATCTCTATTATTTTATAGTACTAGCCAATTTAGTCTTTTCGTCATTTTTTAAAGATTAAGTTACTCAGTACCTGGTAGTAGACCTTGCTTAAGGAAGAAAATGTTTTACCTGCCTATGCAAGGACCAATAATAATTAGAAACGAATATATAAGATGTACTAATGGAGAAATATAGTTACGGAAATGAAAGTAAAATGCTTGATAGAATCTTGATGTCTCCAGTCTTCTCAGTTTTTCCGTATCCAAGTTAATTAAAAGTAATGGGCTTGCGGTGACAGCGGGAGATTTGGCCTGGAGACGCATACACATAAGTAGTCTTGTTAACCCATTTTCACAAATACATCACTTCTAATATATAAAACGTAGTATCTCTTTGCGTTAAAATTCATGATTGAAATAAAATTTTTGTACTTTTCCATATTATATAATAGAGAGTTCATGGAATGGTGTCCCATGGGGTGTAGCCTAAAAGTTAACATAAATAATTCAAGTTTATTTAGAAAATTATCAGTTTCCTCAATTTTCAAATTAATGAAAAGAAAATATATATTATAATTGATATTTAGAAGTACTTGCATATATAAGTAACCATTTCACCATTCCCATAAGATGCCGTCAAAATAAAAGATCTTACTTGTGACTATTTGACCAAGGAAACTGGCTTTCATGTAATGATTCATTTTCACTTATGCATTGCTTCCTACACGCTCTTCAACTCTTAAGAATCCTGGAATATTTGGATTTAAATTCAAGAAATACATTTTTTATGATTTAGCTAAAGGTTTGAAATGGATGGAATCATTTGACATCGCGAGGATTGGTACACTACGCTAAGGAATCGACCTTTTAGCATCAGTTTAGCATTTTCACCAAAATTCTTTGCTTATTGGTCATTTTTTCCGCTAATATCTAAAACTTGCATTAACTTTGTAGTGGAGTCCGCGGTGTGGTATTTTTCCGAACAGACAGATTGATTATTCTTTTAGTGCGTATAGCCGTAAAATTTCAGAAAGAGCCTCAAAGCAGGAATATACTTTTAAGTCCGCAAGACCTGAATGAAGTTTTCCCTCTCCCATTCACTTATCACATTTGTGACTATCACCGGATCTTATTTTCCAAAGAATTCACTAAAAACCATCTACTACTTGTTTTCCTCCATGGTTGAAACCATCGCGGTGTGTTATTTTTTTAGGGTCGGGTGAAGAAATGACTTGAATGTGGGAGCGCGGGATTTATCAGAGGGGATGAGATGGGCACGTTCAAGGAACAAGGGTGAAATAGCATAATTGGATTAAGGGAGGGACTCGGGTTGTAGGGAAGATTTCTCCAAGGAAGATAAGAAAGAGGCGGGGGGGGGTTTGAATCGGATTCGGTTGGGGAGGAGGGAAGACGAAGGGAAAATTGGCCGAGGGGAAGTGGTTGAGGGAAGAAGACGTTTAAGGCAATGAGGAGCGGAAGGACATTTAGGGTCAGAAATGAGAAAGGCTGAAGGGGCTGGATGTAACTTTGTAACTGGGAGGAAAAGAGGCGTAGTCCTTTTGGTGCAGGGATCAGGGGGGCGCCATCGACCCATATTGGTACAGGGTTTGTTTATCCAAGGATGTAGCGCTGTGATATAACTCGTTAAGAAATGAACAATTTTCGTTTTATTTTATAATTATGAACTATATTTTGAAGGAAAATAAACGCAGAGTATATTGCACCATCATAAGAAGCATAAAAGCTTAATATCTGGTGGCAGATATTTGATTTGATTGTAACTATTCTTTTAGTGAATTAATATGGAAATCACAACCACCGAGCTACTTTATTTTGGAACGTTGTTAAATACTTCCTTGTCAGTAGTCTAACAATTTCTCACTTTGCCGGCTACGGCATGTGTCATCCTTTTTCGTAAGTAGACAAACCGCAACGGCTGTAAAATAGGTGCTAATCGTGAAGAGTTGCGTAAAAAACTTCAAAATTGTGAGCCTGATTCTAATTTTTGGAATTAATGGAGCATAACGTTAAAACCGTGTGCTATAAAAAATAAATAAAAACTTTATGTATAGTAAAAGTATAGTTCATTATGCATAGTGAAAGTATTGTTCAAGATTTAACGGTATTTTATGTGTTTTATCATTTTTCAAAGTGGTAAAGTAAAAAAAACTCGACCTTGAAATCCCACTTAGTCCCATAATTATCAAGATTTGGCTGGGCAATGTTTTTTGTGATTTAACTCGGTCCCTTAATGGTCTTTCGTTTCCTGCGATGAGGTCTGTTACCAATGGACATTTTATCGAGTTCCTAACGAGTTAGAGAATAGCACTGCTAGCCTGGTACCAGTTTCTCCATGCAATAGAATTGCAATATTGTGTCGATATACCTGTACTATCAATGCGATATTTCAATAATTCCATATTCTTCCCATTCCCATAGCATCAGAGTTCTGAGAATAGTTAACTGCGCCTCTTATTAAGTCTCTCTCTTTATAAATATTTCAATTCACAGGTTATTTTAATAAATTTAAATGGAAACACCGCGTCAATAGCCTAAAAAACACTTCGGCACTTCCTCTATAAGTTATTTTACCTACGAAACAAATCTCCATCGAATTTTCTTAAAGTTGTATACGGCACTTGTACAGTAAAAAATAAGATATGGTTAAAATTCCCGGGGAGAAGCCTACAGAAATACGATAAACCCAGTACAATTTCTGTAAAAGAGGATATTACGTGTAATAATGTACAAAAACAGTTTCTCCCATGCATTCCCATTGTTCTTAGAAATGAACTTATTGCCTGTTAGATAAATGTATTTTTAATTAATGCCCTTCCGGCACACATCAAGGAAGTAAAAAATGTCCAAAATTTGTTAAAATTGGTTAATACTTATACAAATCATGGAGGTCTTGTTTTGTAATGTGCATGTAATGTTGATTGCATTAAATGTAAAAAAAAGATACTATTGTTTTCGTTCTACTATATCTGACCATATATTTATGTGTCTTCTATTTTTTAACCACTGTTTATCGCTTTGTATGTTTTCATATTAGTGCCAAAATCTTCACTGGAATGTATTATTATTTGATTGCAATATTCAAATTATGTATTGTTTCTTATAACTGTTTTGCATGGATAACCTGATAGTAGTCCCAATACAGGCTTATCCTTAGGGGTTTTCTAATTACTGTTTTATTGCAATACCAGATTGAGATAAATTATTCTTATTTTTAAATTTTTCTTCTTCTTCTTTCCCTTTATCCGTCGTCATATGTCTTAAGTAGGTATTTGTTACTTTATCATCCCGTTTTGGAATACGTATTCACTCCGTTTTTTTATCATTTTTTCTAATGTTGTACTTTAAGTCTCATGCGTCTTCCTAAATGTGCAGTGTTAGTCCTTTTTATATGTTACTCCAGACGGTCATTTTATCTTAGAACTTTTTTTATACCTTCTCTTTTATCACTTCGTCCGTTTATTTGCTCTATTCTTCCCCAAATTCCAGCTTTCCAATGGCCCTTTCACTCTCTGGTCTGCGTTTCTAATGTCTCACATTCATATTTGATTTTATCACAACGCTTACACATCTGATGCTTATGGTTCTCAAGGTTAGATATAACGAAAGTGGTGAGAGTTAATGAGTTTTTGGTATTTTTTCACATTACTTGAAGTAGCTGAAATTACAAAATTATTTTTCCATAATATTTTTAGTAGAACAAGCAGGGGTGGCATGGTCGGAAAGTAAAGAAAGTTGCCTGAGAAAACCAAGAAAAGATGATTTTGGGGGATGGAGCATGGCTGATGTGATAGAGTGGAAATGCTGGAGCATAGGTATAAAGACGTACATAAGAGATGTACAAAGTATGCGAAATTGATGAGAGAGATTATGAGAAAACCTAGCAAGGGTTATTGCAAAGTGGCAATGGTCCCTCAGAAACCTATCCAAACCGGGCGATAACCAATATTATAATGTATTAACACATACTATTATTTACGTCTTCTTGCTAGCATCTCATTCATGAATTATAATATCTATTTTGAATTGCGAATGTCACGAGACCTAAAGATACCATCAAGCTTCCAGGCTGACTGAATACATCAGCGGATGATTGTTACAAAAAAGCCTCTTGTGTTTTCTTGTGCCATCCTTGATGGACAGAAATGGTCCACGATAGGTGTTTTTTTATGAATCCTCCAAATATTGTCTTATAAATCAATGACATCGTGTCACGAAGTGTTCTGTGCATTGGCTCAGAGAACCTTAAATTCCTCGCTTCCTGGTTATAATCGACGTGCCGGTACAATGACCGATATCGCCGTAAAAATATCGTATCGGCGGATACTATAAAATTTCGTAGGAGTTTTTTTAAGCTCATATGTATCGAGGCTTCTCTTCTCTTTAACTGTTTAGTCATACGGAGTTGCTGTGGGAGGGGGATGTTGTTTTTTCGTATGCCTCTAGTATGGGAATGGAGAGTAAAATGCCGATTTCTGCCAGGCCCGCCCTCATTTTTTCGGACCCCAAACTAATTGCGCCGAGCGAAACGAGTGCTGCTTGCATGGCGTCAGTGACCCTGCTTAACCATGCGTACATCCGTGGCCAAAGGGTTTCAATTGAACTGGCGTAAACAAAGGAGAGCCCGCATTTACGTAAAAAAAGATTCTTTGTGCTTGGATATGTCCACTGCGGTAGTCCTCGTGTCTCGTGAATATTTGTATCGTGATCATCGATTTAAATGAAGTGATTGATCACTCCACTTGTGTTCTTATAAATAATTGCCTGGTAACGTATTCCTTATGCGAAATTTTACGTAATTGTTAGGAATGGATTTGTTGTTTGTATTTAAGAAAAAAATCAAATTTATTTTGAGTTGAGGATCGAGATAAATGGGTAATTTTCAGTAATGGAAGCCTACTGCGATAAAATGGAAAATTTCTCGTTTTGACACATTTCTGTTAAGAGGTTACGGTAATGCAACGTATCACTATATTGATTGATACTCCGATATATTAATTTTGACCTTCGGAGTTGTACATATGTTAAAGCTTTTTGTTAAATCTATTTTAAGTTGGCGTTTTGTTTCAAATGACGAATATTGTTGTAAGAGGTGGTTATGTATTAAGTTGCAATAAGACAATGAATTAATAAGCCTCATACTTTTTTTTATATTGACGCCGGACTACCTCCGAACACAATTTTTTTCTTCTGTTTTTCTCTAGGTACACCGTATAAATATTTAATACGCCCTTTCACTACTTTTCAATACCTGAAAAAACCTTGATATGCATATTTCATTTCCAATGAAGAAATGCTATCAAATTTTTATTTAAACATGTCACTGCTCATGAATGATTTATGAAAGATTGATTTCATTCCTTCCGTCAAAATAATCAAAAATAACAAATCGTGTCTTCTCAGCGGAGAAAAAATAATTAATTAGTAATATTTGCTATCACTCCCTAATATTTTAGTCTACTTCTTTGCCACTCTTGATACCTTGACTTGCAATATTTCGCATGAATCAGATTTTTTATAGCTTAATAAACACCGTGTAGCCAAGAAATGAGATCGATGCTAAAATTTCGAGGGTATACAAAATGAAAATATTTCTCGGAATTGTTCAATTCTTGACAAGAATTATCTGGAATGTTAAAAAAAAACGTTCTCGTAGGCACAAGTAAGTAATAAAAGCGTGAACGCTCCATTTTAAAACTCGCCCTCTAATTATAAACGACCTCCGTTCCGTATGTTTAATTTTAAGCATGAATTCTAACTTCTTCTTTGGGACGTCCTGCGCGCAGGGACGTTATCGGAAGACAAATTCCCTGGGCTGTTAAGCGAAACCTAATTACGTTAGAATTGACCGGGGGAGGGGGGAAGTGGGGGAGAGTTGAGTTGGTTTGAGAGGCACACTAGGAGAAAAGGGCGAAAGGAAGTTGGAGATACTATAGGGAAATGAGGAGCTCTGGCGGTGTGAGTGGAGTGAGATTCGGGAGAGGAGAATGTTATCGAGGAGGTGGGGATCGTAAGGAGACCAAGGATATTGGGCAGGGGTGTACGGGAAAGACATTGGAGTGGTTTTTCTCGGGTTGGAAAGGGCAGAGACAAGTTTCTTCGGTGGTGGGGAGAAGTTTTTCTGAGGAGGGGAGTGAGTTTCCCAGAGTGAGGTTGACTTGACACGGAGGAGTTGGGAGAGGGGGATAACGGGCCCGGCTTGGCCCGGGGACTGGGGAACTTTTGGTGGCCGGGGTAGTTGCCCCCCCCCCCCTTCCCGCAAGCGTTCCTCGGCCCGGTACCAGGAGCAGTCTGTTCCCAAAAAAAGGGAAACCGGGTGCAATCTATGGAAATAAAATTGGCCATTCCGGGGAATGGCACGGACACCCCCCTCCTCTTTTTCATACTTGCCCCATCCTCAATTCCGCCCCCTTGTTTAACTCCCCTGTCTTCATATTACCTCTCTTTTTCTCCCTCCCCTCCGAATTCGTTGGAAGAAACCACCCTAAGTCTCCCCAGCTCTACCTCTTTACCACATTTTTCCCTCTTTCCCACTTTTCTTGTCTTTTCCACTTTCTTTCTCCCCCGCGTTATTGAAGCCCCGCCCACTCCCACGCTCCCTGTATCGTCCCGTGCTTCCATTTTCATCTGCCGCACGAATTTTTGTGCCCTGTGTCAGCTCCATTCTTCCCGCAGGCACCGTCCTCTCTGCTGACGACTCACTTCATCCCCATTTCACATTGCCCTCGCGGATGGGAAGACGTTGTGTGTGACCACACACGAGTTAACCTACAGTACGACGGCGTGACTTGAATGAGGAATCATTTCGACGCGTCAACTTTTTTCCTCAGATAAATCCACATTTGGATGTAAATTACTAACTTACAATCGACACTATTATCTATCCTTAATGAATTCAATATCCTGATAACGCGTATGATCGTCTTTCATCGGCAAAATCCGTGACTCGAGATAAAAACAGCATTGAGAACATTTTATTGCGCATTGATTTAACTTGCCCATGTTGGTAGTGGTCGTATTATTTATTGATATTGATATCCAGATACGCACAAACCTTTGAATTATTCTCCGCTCGGTGGTGTGAATGAGAATACATAAATTTCGAATTTCATTAGTGTAAGTTAAACTGTGAAGTACTGATACAATGTTGACGAATATTATTCCGATATTTTTTTTCGACAGCTCTGGCTAACATCGGCGTGTACAATTATAGTGCAATGAAAAGTAAGACGGTTGATACTCTCTTCTCCTACTACGTTTATCTCAGAAATTACGTAATTTGCATATGAACGACAATTGGGTGAGCGATCTAAGTTCTCCATTACGCGTACGCTCACGTTACCGTTATTTTTCAATTGCGCTCTCAAGAGCGAAAACGTAATCGTCGTTTTCCAAATTTTGTCATGTGCTTTACATAATTAACATAATTTCTTTTAATTGACAGAGTAAGTTCCTAGACAAGTAACTGTGAGCATTGCCCCTCTAGAGCGGTTTTCGTTTTGGATGACGATATCGACAACGCAAAAGAAGGAGCCAAGATCCCACCCCAGGTTCTTGATCAGCATATCGAATTCATGAATATTATATGTATTTTCTTTCATATGGTTCTTCAGACTGAAATTGTATCAACTGTGACGAGTAAGTAATTCCTGGATTTATTGAAAACTTATTATTTGATTTTTTGTTGCACATTTAAATATTTATTCCTCGCTATTTTGCTATAAGATGAACGGAATGATTTTTCAATAGAATAAACGCGTTTTTGTTCATATTTTTTCATATTTGCTTCGTATTATTCATATCATTATTATTTGAAAATTCCTCATTTCGTTCTGCAAAAGTACAAAAATGTCAATAATTTTTGCTATGCTTTTTTATACGTTTTTCTCGACTATTTTTGCAATAATTTCACCACAGAAATAAATGATAAATGCATAATTTATTATATTATTTGAGCATCATAACTGACAGCTTTTTTAAATTTATCATCTCAAATCAATAAAATATTGGCTTTGAGTGCCCAGATTATATTTTATCGACCAAAAGGATTGGTTTTTTCCATAGGAAATTGGCATTTACAAACATAATTAAAATAGCATCAATGATATGAAATGTAATTCCGATCCATCCTTTGTAATTGAGTAATGATGCGTTTTTTTGCTAAAATCGGTTGAGATTTTACGCAATGTGTAATTCTCTTTCTAGATTTTATTTACATTAAACCTATATTGTGATAACGGAAGTAGAATCAGTAGTGTCGGTCAACTACCCATTCACGTCAGCCACGTCATTGGGAAATCTTTCATAGCGAGCTATAAAGCATTTGGCATAGGGAAGATGAGTCACACGAGATATATTGGTTGTGAAACTTAGTGGCAGTCGCCTGCCTGTTCGAAGCGTGACGTTAAGGAGAGAATGATTCGTGTGGAAGGAGTCGGCTGAGGATGGAAGTGAAGAGGACAGAACATTGAAGGCTATGCTGCCAACATAACTGATTTTAATAACGACAGTGTTTACGACTTAAACAAAACTGAATACTCTGACATTATTCTCAGCCCATTGGAGAAGCCCAACTAAACCAATTTTATTGGAAGCCTTAAAGAGCCATTAATTAAGGTAATAAGAACAACAGATTGAGCAATTGGAATTTGCCAATGAAAGTTTGCGACCTTAGAAACCCAAGTAGTCTAACGCGAAAACTATTTTTTTCTCTTCCATGCTGAACCAGTTCGTAGGCCATGGACTATTCAACTACCAAGCGTCTTTTCCGCAACCGTCAACATTTTTCGCTACCGCTATAAAACTCGTGAGAAAAGAGAACAAAAGGGTAACGACATAATTTACGGAAGTCACTCTAAACAAAAGATAAATCCCTAATTATGATTCGTTTCGCTTAAAAAATGATATTCCTTTTACTGTTGAACTCTGGCTTACCTGCTGGAGAGCAGAAGTGAACTAAATGGTGAATTAAGTGTAGGTACGTAAGCAGATAAGTCAGTGTCTTATAAAGTCAATATTTTTCCAGTCCAAGGAACCGGCTTTGGTGCAGTTTTATTGAACTAATACTCTGTGACTTAAATTACTTCAAATTTGAGGTAGTAAAAGGAACGCTACTACCAGGTTTCTTCACCTCTAATTAAATGTTTTATTGGAATGATAAAAAATGTGGATGCACACTCTAAATAATAATGATCAAGACATCTAACTGGTAGTCTTAATTAAATGTACAAAACCCTAACTATCAATTAACATCGAAATAATGTGAAGTCTACATTTTAAAATGTTGAAGTTGATTTAACATTATAAAAGGGAGCCTAAGATTGGTTGGGCCCATTATTTTACGACCTTCAATTCTGGTGCCCGTTTTTCCAAAAAAATCATTTTTGCAATATTTTGGAAAAATAATGCTGTTCTTATTTCCCCAAATTTTGCCTTGCACCCTCATAATTTGAACTTCATTTATGAGAATTTATCCTTGAAAAGCAGCATTTTATTGACATTAGCGCGAATAGGTTTGGCGGATGGCATATTCGTACGATGAACGCATCTTCCAAGATGAAGGGAAAAAAAGTTTGGTGTCTGAGGCTGTAATAGATGTGGACTTTTTTATCACAACATTAACCAACAATTACCGGTATATAAGAAATAAATTGGTAAAAATACGATTTTCTGTTAGTTGGACATAATGAAATAGAAATAAATGGCTTTCAAATCTTTTTATCAACGATTATCAGCCGCCCAACAAAAATAAAGTCATCCAGGGTTATTAAAACCTCACAAAATCATGACTATCATAGTTTTGGAACTTATGTCTTCAAAATGCCCAATGTCCATATAAAGATTTTTAGTCCATTATCAGAGGTTTATTTTTCTTTCGGCCTCGAAAAATGACAAGTACTGTGATTTAAATTTGGTTGTGACAGTTCTTGTCCCCGAAACCGAACCACATATAGTGTTTCTGAATATTTATAGTCTGTGCCTGTCATAACTTGTAATTTGCCATGTATTAAAAATAATGATAATTATGTAATTCATTTTCACATTTGAATTACGAATTACGATATATTCACATATCTGCATAGACGGCTGCATTGCGTAAAATATAACGAAGCGAATAATGACATAGAAACTTAGGTGATTGCTTGGAAATTTTTATATTATGCATCAAATGATGCCATCATCAGTGTAATATATCGTTTTTCCGTACATCGAAAGTAAATTTGCTTATTTGAAACAGTGATGATACTAGAAAGCAGTGGATTATCATTTTTTAAATCACAGTATTGAAAATAGACTGGACGACAAAATTTTCCCGCGAACAATATGTGACCATAAATTCATCCACTGAGACTTTATTGGTAATTAGGTTTGTCGATAGATAATATAGCTTATTATTTGAATATAACGTAGACTGCTAAGTAGTACCAATAGGCGTTTATTTCATGACTCCAGTGCTACTCTTGTATCTTTGTTCTTTTATATTGATGAAAAATACATTATTCCAAAAATAGTATTGTAAAACAAGAGTAGCCTATAGTGTAGTTCATGTTGGTGACAACTCCTCTACTAAAAGGTATTTTTAGTTTTTGAAAAATGTTTTATTAGGCGTTATTTCGTTAATTTTGTGTGATAAAATATAATGAATGTTAAAGATAACTCCCCACCCCTCTGTTATACAACCTTGATGTGGCTTGCAGGGTGTTTTTGTAGATGTAGATCTCATCCAAGCAATCTTTCCCGTTGCTAATACCTTTTTAAGTTGAAGAAGAAAGGGAGGGAAGGACAGATGAAATCAGAACGTGTGCTTTGAATGGGATTTTGGTGCTCTAGTCCAGCGCTCATATCTAACTGGAGGGAAACTCTTTATTTTTTTTTACTCATATCCCTTTTTTCGCGAAGGGCGAGTAGAACGAAAAGAGGCTTCTGCAAGGGTTTTCATGAAAAGAAGGAATTTGCCTCCTACATCGGTAACAATGACGCACAAAGGGGTGTGTGCATTTTTTTTCGCTCCTTCTCCTTCCACTTTCCGAATATTCAAACCTTCAGGAATAAAGCGTGGTGTTCCTTGCTTGGTTTTCATTTGAAGTTGATAAATGGGCGGCCTAGCATTTTGCGGTTTGCATCGTCGAAATCGGCAAACTCGCGCGGATTCTCCTAGGCTCCTGCTTGGTCATTGTCTCTTTTACTATTTTTCCTCGGATGAATTGCGAAAATATTCAACGCGAAGCCTTGCGATAAAAACATGTCGGAATTTTTACGCGCTCCTCTGTGATTTATGTCTTTCCTTAGGGTGTCTGACGTATCCCCTTAAAGGGATTGTGAGTCTAAAATTGTCATACCTGCATTCACGGCTGTTGACTGGCGTCGTGGTTGTTTGCGCTTTCGCTAAAGGCTCCAAACTTCACGCCATCGTAAGCGTTCTCATTTTCACCCACTTATCGCGAAATAAATGTTATTTTTTGGTTGAAAAATTGTTTCTTCCCATGAAATCACCCCATAGTTTTCCCAAAACTTTTGTCATAATTCTTCTCATGTGATTTATTTTAAGCGGTTTGAGTGGTTTACTATGTTTAGGTTTTTTTAAGTTTTTGAACCATCATATGAACTTCATATTATTGGATGATTCCACTCTTTTAGTTGTATTGAAATTCATTTTAAATATTTTCGCATAGTGATTTTATTCCAGAAATAATACAGGAACACTAGTTTATTTAAAACTTTGGTTATTTGTGGGAGGATAAGGACTTTCCGAAAACCTACCATTCAGAACGTGCAATACTCAAATGAATGAAGTGAGTATAAAGAGAACAATTCCTCTTTGATTGGTGAATTATTGATCGTGAAATACTTACATTGACACTGTAAATCAAGTATTTGGTGACTCCACTAGTTAATAGCAGTTTTGAAACGGAACGATTGTTGCGTGCCCTTTTTAAACACTAACCATTTGCGAACTTATTTGTAGCAAATTTGGCATAGTTATCTTCATTGTAATTAAAAATGTGTTTGAAATAATTCAGTTCATGCCGTTTAAGTATGTTTGTTTCCTTAAGGAGTAACTTTTTTGTAAAATTATATCATCAAATTTGGAATTTTGGTACTAAATTCCGATTACAATGATGAATCAGTCGAATCACCGTTCTCAATTTGTGTTGGCTAGTATTTATACTTATGAATTATTAATGTGACTGAACCATAGCATTTAAAAAGTTTGTCGTTTCAGATAGCTACCGCTCAAAACAATTTGAGCCAGATTAGTCATTATTTGATCCTGAAGTTGGCTAACAGCAACCCTTCATTCTGCTTTGCCCCTGGTTAAATCCTTTATATCCTTGCGACTCTTCTGTTACGAATGCCGCTTTAGCTTGCTTATGTATTTGTCCATCAGTTTTCTTGGTAGTGCTTATCAGTTTTGTTATACTTCAATTCTTAATTAAATTCGTTGTGTCTCTATGCGTGGCCTACCCATCTAGAGTTTGCCTTCCTGGTAGTGCTCCGTGTGGTTTTCTTCTCGTCCTTTTCTTCTGTGCATTTTAACGTCTATGATCCTTTCCGTCCATTTTATCTTGAATATCCGCTTCTAAAAACAGTTCTTGAAAGCCTCTATTCTCCTCAAACATTTGTTGTAATTCTGGATTTTTAGGTAGCTTTCATCGAATTTGGCGAAGGTGACGGATAGTGCTTTTGCCCGCATTATGCACACGACGCCGATTCGTTGTAGCCATCGCTATTTAGCCACACACTCCAACCACCTGCTGGCTGAAATCGATAAATCGGGCTCGTGCATGTATGCGTAACCGTGCCGGGCTGACAACTCATATTTTCATCACGTCCTGAAATTGGCCCGAGGATCGTAATGGACCTATCAAAAGAAAAAAAAATTGCAACAAGTAGGGGGAAATTCCAGCTAAGTTTTGGCAGTAACGATCTGAAATGGCATTTTTTCTTTCGTGATAATAAATCAATCCATTTTTCTTTGCCTCGACAGGTAGAGCTGCTGTGGTGCGCATGCAGTTTAATATCGCGCCCCGATGAAACACGGTGGAATTCTCAAAACAGCATAAAATTTGGCGGTACGGCAATAAATATGGGAAACGTATGTTAGAGAACAGGTGGCTGTAGCCGTGTTCACCGCGTTTTCATTTGTACTTGTTTATTTTTCGTACACGATATTTTATTTATATTTAAAACCTTGTGAGACTCATTATTAATATCACATAATCGGCCACAATCGATAAATGAAAGAAGATATAATATTTGTGCCAAAGTTTTTAGTTCGGTGGTGAGATATTTTCCATTGTTGATATAATGGTTTTAAAAGGATATAATATTATAAAAATAATGGTGTTTTTTCTAAGAAACGTATGATAAGACTTGCCGCGGTATAGGAAAATATAGGCTGGGCCTACTATTTGTTTGGGCATGAACCTACCATATTATAAGAAGGCTTTTCTGGTTTTTAGGATGGTAAAGAGGAAGCTGCAAAGCAACTTTTTCACAAGTAAACCAGTGTTCTTAGAACGCCATTGTGTGTGTTTTCTAGTAATATTATTCTAGTAATGGTCATCTGTGCGTGATATTTTGGTATTGGTGTATGAAAAATGACCTCCGATAAAATGAGAAGCAAGAATAGGACTAAGCTACCCCAATAATGCCATTCAGCAACTTTAAATCACATGTGCTTACGTGGCATAGAAAGTATCTTACCGATGAGTCAATAATCAGCACACGCATTTATTGCAAATCTTTCACTCCAATTGTTTTTACTAAAAATGAAACGTATAATTGAACGCAATGGCCCTTTTCACTTCCCTCTCCCCTCAAAATGTCCTCCATTCGTCCTCTCTGCCATCTGTGAACCCCCACCTTTTACTTAATATCCTCTTCAACCATATCCATTACCTCTTATATATTGTGTGTGCTTATTTCTTTTTCAAACCCACATCTCTAATGTCTCATGTCTACGTACATACTCCCTTTGCAATGACCAAGTTTCTGAACCATTCAGTGCCACGCTCCATATTAGAGTGGTCACCATTCTTTTCCTTACGCCTCTTCTCAGAACCTCCCCACACAATAATTCCTTTTTCTTTGAAAATGCTTCTTTGGCCGAGGCAATTAAAATGTAATGAAAAATGTGTTACAACCAGCCAGATAAAATGTTATTTCACCAATTTTATTTTTCCACGTTGCTATTTTACAGGAGGTATTGAGTCACGGCCTACATATGTACTTCATTTTATTTTCTAACATTCCCTGAAGTTCCTTAAATGTAAATATATAAGTGATTGTATATAAACCACCAAAAATCATAAAATTCCTTAGTATACGATGTTGAAGCAGAATGAGTGTAAACTGGAGTCTTTTGAGACTAGGGAGTGGAAGGTAGTAAGCATGGAAAATGTGAGCTGGCTGGAGAAAAAATTGCGAATGTATTTTAGATGTGTTGTGAAATGAAATATTATACCAATACTACTACAGCATAGCTACATAATGCATTGCATTGCGTACGAAATGTCCAAGTTTGCTTAACAATTGTGAAGGGGTCACGATTTTTGTGGAAAATAAAAAGTCCCTTTGTCATTTTGTTACTGTCCAATCTAGGGTTCAAAGATTTTATGATATTGGTAGCATAATAGACCTATAGAAAGGATGTGTGAAGGCCGGTGCGGGTAGTGTATGTTGTCACGAGCAAAATAGCGGTCTCGCGGATTTCCAGGTGTTCATGGATTAGTTTCAAGTTCACCTCTCCTTGGCCACCCAATTCACTCGCAACGCATTCTTATTACTCCGCGAAACAATGCGTCAGCCCTATACATGCGAAACTCTAAACCCTGTGGATAACATTTACCTTTATGCTTACATGTACGAACCGTTTGACGTGTACGGGTCATTCTCATACTTAATGTTAGTGTGTTAATTACAAGGCGCATAGGCAAAGATTTTAACTCGTCCTATGCTATAATTCTATAACTCATACAGGTCTTCCAATGTATGTTCTTATTTCACGTAGCTCTTGAAGCTTTTGTCTACCTCTGCGGTGTTTAGGATTTATTTTCCCTATGTGTTCTATGCCTTACAATCTTATATTTATCGACTTATCTACCGATTCCGAGTAGCTCTATTCATCTCAGTTACCTTTCGCTAACCCTATGTTCTGCTATTTTTGTTCACAATAATGAGATTTTGGCAAAATTATTTTTCCATGTTTTTATATTTTGTTTTGGTTTATAAATTTTAAAGATTAATTTATCTGAATTGCATGGTCGTTGTTAATTCGTGATTCAATTTTGAATTTTTGGCAAAACATAATCCTTTTTATTTAAGGTATAACTCTGAGATCACGGCCCTAAGTGCAAAAATGCTAATTGTTCTCATATTTAGTACGTTTCTTATGCTCACAGTAACGTGCCACTTTCCATACATTTTTGTCAAAACTTTTTATAAATCGGTCCATGACCCTTACGATGGGCTGAGCATTAATCTTATAATTTTAATTATTTGAAGAGGAGATGGTCGTTATTTCTATTAGTAGTAATTAACCCTTCTTTACGCTAATCAGCTGCTGGATATGGTTATTGTCTCAAACGCTGTCGTACAAACTCTTTGCCTCTATAAAAAGAATATAATATTTAGGGCATTCGGTTAAGTCAAAGCGATATTTACGTGTGAAAATATATGTTTCTAACAATTAAATCCATAAATAGCCGTTATTTATTTTTCCTCTTTATTTATCACTGATATATAATTATTAAAATATAGCGTGATTTTTATAATGCTATAGTAATCTGATGTGAGTACGCGTCCATTCCTGTTACGAAAAATAGTTATTTTAATGGAATACCTTCTGCAGATTGGCATTTAATAAAATGATTTGGTTTAAACAATGAAAGTATTACCTCTGTAGCCTAATCTTAATATACCATTCAATATCAAAGGCAATGATAAACATCAATGAGGCAAATACGCTCCTCTAAGCTAGCACTACAGTGATCACTCACTAGCTCCTAGCACCATTTTACGTTGAGTTGAAGCATTTTTTCACTGTAAGTGACACGTTATTTTCTCCATCCATTATTGGCGGTCACTATATTTACATCTTAATTAAAGTTGCAGCAACGAGATAATGGTGCCCTCAGATCCAAGGTGGCTGTTTATTTAACTCTCTCAACCGTACTCCACCAAATTGCATGTGACCCGTTCATATATTTCATATACTTCCCGAGAAGGTTCATCCCTTCGTCATTGGTGCCCCATACATAAGTATTGCTTTATGGGAGTTTGGTGGAAGGGAGACGGGCTAGGGATAAGTTGACATGGTGGTTGAGCTGAAAAAACTGCTAGAGAAAATCTGGAGGCAGCGTAGGTGGCTGATTTTAGGTGGTGAGGGGCGAAGGGATGCTGAAGGCTGTGATAAAGGGGAGGAAGTTAGGTAAGAGGTGAAGGAGTAAAAACCGTATACGTTTTTACACGTGCAGGGTGTATTTTACACGAATTCACCTATGATATTGCTTTTTTCACCTTAGCATACCGTTCTTAATCCTGTCCAGAAGACCTATCGTATTGCTTCTCCTTCTCTCTTACCATTCATCCACCCTTTAATTATATAAGCCTCAAGCAACCTTCCTCTTATGATATCCATTACTTTCCCGTCCTCCCCCACCATACCCAGCACTTCCTCGTTGGTCTTCCTTCCCACTCATCTTCTTCATCCTCCTCTTCATCCTTTCTTCTCTTGAACTCGAATTACGATTCGATTCTCGAACGCCTATAGCCTACTCACGACTTTCTTTCTATCGTTCCACGTTTCTGCTTCATTCAGCGTAACATTTCATGTAGAAGAAAGTGAAGATATTCCTTCCTCCATAAAACTTACCTAAACCGATAGATAACCCCTAATAATAATCTTGTCAAAAATCAGTGCTGCAGGTTTTGGGCCGAGATGGGGAAGGGATTTCTAGAGGAAAGGGTTTGTTGGTTCATTGAAAATGGGTTGGTGCGGCAGGCGGCATTGGAAGGGGAATGTGGGTAGGCACGCCCCCGGAAGAGAAAAGATCTTCTAGCGGTCGCAGCACCGATAGACCGCCCGCCCCGGGAGAAGGGTGGTCAGGAGCCGGCGACAGCTTTCCTTTCCGGCGGTTCGCATCCCACCTCCAGTCCTCTCTTGCGTGGGAATTTAAGAGGGGCTGTGGGGAGAGGGGAGGCAAAATGGGTGCAGGGGGTTGGGTGAGAGAGAGAGAGAGACGGAAGGAAAACTTTTCCCGTAAACCATGGGGTCCACCATTTACGCCCTCCTCGTCCGCCACCACACCACCTACATACCCCCCTTTAAGTGCGAACCCTGGGAAAACTCGGCAATATGTTTTGGTTCGAATATTTAACAAACTTCGTTAGTTTAAGGACGGAGAGGGGAAAAGGATGTGGGGGTCCTGTGCTTCCTCCCCCATTTCACTGTGCTTTTTCGAACGGATATCTATCGACCCTATGAAAAGGGGAGTAGCCCAGAGCCCTCACTCCACAGTATATTCTCTCATTCCCTGTTTTCCGTACGCCTGTTACTCCTCCCTTCCTCTTCCTCCTCTGTCCCTTTTTTATTACTGGAGTAAGGTTCCAGAACGATCTCTTTCTTCTCCGCCTGCTTCAAGACTTTTTTACCCGAGAAGCTCCCACTTTAAGAAGAAGGAATGTTGGAACTGAGAAGGGTGGACTAAGGGAAATGAGGTTGAAATAAATAAGGGGAACGGAACAAGTTGGTGCAGGGAAGAGAGACAGGGGGAGAGGATTTATGCAAGGATCAAGGAAGTAGTCCTGCCAAGGTAAAAGGCGATATTTCAGGACTCTGGTGAACAGCAAATGTTCCCACTAGATTTAGGAAACTAGAGTCAGGAGCGGGCGTGGATAGGTGTCCGTGATATCTCATTAGCGTTATACTCGCTTCAACCACGATATAACTGTGAAAGACCATAAGAGACAGCAAAGTAATTATTCTGAAGATTGCTACTAGTTATCAACGCAAGCTGGCAAATTTCCTGTACTTGACTGGGAATTAAGTCTCCTTCATGGACAATTACTGCAAGTGAGCAGCAGTCCTCATGCAAAGTGGTGCGATTCACAGAGGAAATATCATTCACCTTGACCGGGACTCGAACCCAGATCCCTCGATGTCGCGCCGATTGCTTTAACCTGTTAAGCTACCGAGGCGTCCTTTTCCCCTGTGATTTTTTTAGGTCTTTATAGGAACAAGGAATGAGGGGAGCGTGATGGTCTAATGGGTAGAGCGCTTGGTTACTGATCAAAGGGTCCCGGGTTCAAATCCGGGTGAAGCCTTTGAACGCCGAACAAAAATCCCTGGAGTACGAGGAGGGCCCAGGGAAAGGGACTGGCCCCCAGGGAAAGGAACTGGCCTGGCTGGCCCCCTGGAACGCCGAACAAAAATCCTCGGAGTACGAGGACTCAGGAGTACGAGGAGGGCCCAGGGAAAGGAACTGGCCCCCCTACCCTGAATGTGTGAAATCACACGCCTGTGGCTTAGTCCGGGTTGAGCTCTACCCTCATCTATCCAAACCAACCTTCAGGTTGAATCACTGAGTGAGTGAGGAACAAGGTGCTCGGAACTGTTGGACATATGATGTCATAGAAGCAGTTCACAGCAGTGCGCTCAGCGCCACTTTCCGCGAGGATAAAGCCAAACATGGAACGCAATGAGGTGTTTGCTCTTTTTGATGAATTTTGAGAATACCGGGACTAGCCACGGTATTTCCCTTACGGTGTCACCCGCAAGTGCACAAAAGTGCGATATTGCACAGGGGAAAAAAATTTCCTGTGTGGAATATCGCACTTATGTGCAAAGCAAAGGCTTTACTTTGACGAATTTTGATGTTACCGAGACTACCCATGTTATTTCATTTACGGAGACGTTTTTTATTTGGGATACTTTTCTGCTTGAGACTCAACTTACTCTGAAAACTTGTTGCCCACATGCAGCAGACCTGCAAAACAAGGAAAGTAGGTATAGCTAGCTAAAATTCAAAGTAGTGCAATCATGTATCACACTTTTATAATTGCACAAGGGGTTCATGAGTTCGATGATTTCCGGCTCAACTAGATGGGAATTCATTCTAATGGAATAAGAAAACCATGTGCATTTTCACAAATATAATTCTTATGGTACCTTCAACCAGTTTGGTGGCTTTTGCGTCACCTTTAGCTACAAACGTTTCATAAAAATATCATTAAATGATGCCCTGTGATCAAGTCGATGCGTTAAAACTAGTTATGCCATAAAAACGAAATTAATGGAAAGATACATATTTCTATGCATGTAGGATTTAATATTATCTCTGTATGTAGGGTTGGCCAAGAAGAAGATGGAGCACCTTACCCGGACAGAAACCCGAAAAGAATTTACTTCTAAATATTTCACTTCTTTCATATACCAATGACCTATTAATAGTGGAAAAGACTTTGGTCTGGAGGCTGGAGCACTGGCACTTCCGGGGGTAGTTATTTAGTTTCCGTGGCAATCGTATCTTGGTCAATAATTGAGATGCATGTCGCTTTCGAGCAATTTTTCCAAACAGAGCTAACCATTATCTATCTGCTGATCACTTTTCATTATTCCACCCGAATTTTTGAAACCCTATCGGTTAGCAGCAAAGTAAATGTTTTTGATTCTGAAGCTCCAAGTTACATGATAACGTCCCTGGTTCAAAACGTGAGAGTCACGGGGA
Organism: Pyrrhosoma nymphula; assembly: GCA_963573305.1. NCBI lineage: Eukaryota > Metazoa > Arthropoda > Insecta > Odonata > Coenagrionidae > Pyrrhosoma > Pyrrhosoma nymphula. The sequence goes on from OY754333.1 coordinate 66,520,030, forward strand.
TTTTTCAGATAAAATCCGAACCATTCTAGATAGCAATCTTGAGGGCATTTAAGGTAGTTTGAACGAAAAATCACTTCACCTAGAATTTGATGAATTTGTCCTAATTTAAAATAAAAAACTCTCATCTTTCCAGTGGTATCAAAGTATCAACCCCTTGCAGAATTACTTTTCGAGCAATTTGCCTAAAAATATGAGCTGTTTTACATGGGATAGATTACGGCTGTGCGCTCCAGAGGGAGAATATTAAAAAAATTAGGAACTTCCAGCAGATAGATTTCGTCAAAATACTAACGGTGTTTGGTATGAATATTTTCTCGACTATTTAAAAAAACTAATCTATTCCTCACCGCAGTAATTTTTACACAATTGCAAAACAACCTGCTGTTTTGAAGGGTTTCCAGCCGTACGGCGTGAAAACATGTGTCTAGTTAGAGAATTATGTAGCTTTATTTATTTAATTACCGAGAATTTTGGTCATATATAACTATATACTTGCCCCATTAATACTACAATATTTATGTCATGCTTCTTACAGACGCTGAAATAAAAAAATTAGAAATTGGATATTGTCTCCATTATGAGTAGAGAACTATCTCTCCCAAACCACCTTAAATGTCAGTACACCGGCAATCGGATGGGATGTTTTAACTGCGAACTTCTCGGCGACTTTTGTTAAGACTCATCTTAATCCGAGGGTGGGTTTCCCTCCATTCATCCATCAATCACCAAATAATACTCTTTTCACCGCAATACCTGCCTGTCCTTGTCCCCCGTAGCTGCACTGGCTTATTGCCTGCGTATACCTAGGTAAGGGCAATAATCAATAATTAAAATCGCTCTCATGCCGCAATTGGTAACGTTTTATACCGCTGTACATTTACCATGATTATCAGTGGACACTGCTAGCTGTATTCTTCCATCCAAATGCATTATGGTATCAGTGTTCATGTGATCAATCGTTTTGTAACCAGGGAAGGTGATGAGAAAATAGAAATGTCGCGCCATAATGGGAGTTAATACTTCGGTAGCGATGGTAATCGAGAATAAATGCGAATTCAGACTGAGATTTTTCTGTCATGTTGAAAGGCAAGTAATACGACCAAGGTATGATAGAAAATTACTTCATGAAGGTGGTACTACAAAAGGCTCTTTTTTCTAACTTCTCTTTCTACATAGCGGAGTCTTCCCGCTATCCTGTGATGCAGTAAAAGTGTTAAAATGACTTTTTAATAGCTTTCTGTTTGCTCCTGGACTTGTTTTGTCCAACTCGTTGAACTAAAAGCAGAAATATTCCTATTATATATTTAGTACCACCATGTTGAAACTTTATGGAAGTGGGTTAAAGTACTCAATTCGTATTATGGTTTTATGGTTTGTACTATGATATATAAGTCGTGTACACCATTGGTATTTTTGTCATGTGAGCTGGCTGGTGATGGTAGTGATATACCGGTATAGGAGCAAGGTCGGGAAAAACTCGGTGTTAGCCGATTTCTAAGGAATGGTGGAGATCATATGCTTTATGTTAAATCTCAAATACGGACCACTACTCTTCAAGTGCTCCCCACCTCAAATTATAGTCAGAATAGGTATCACTTTTGAAAATTCTTTGGTACTTCGGAAAAACTACCAGATCCATCAAGACCGGAAGCTAGTTCTCTAGCCACTGCACCAATTCGATTCCCACTAGTGATATTTCCATTTTGTAGATAGAAATTATTACATATCAGGACTGCCAACTAGAATGTTTTTTTTACATAAAATGCTAACTTATTCGCTAATTTTTAAATATAATTACCTATCATCTGATAAATATGTATTATCATTGGCATTATAAAGGCATTATTAGTGGCTATGAAATCATAAGAGACTATATTTTTGTATTTGAACGGCGCTGTCAGTTTTTGCATTTTTTATTCAGTTCATGTCGATATGTAAGAAAGGTAATCCGATGGAAAATGGCCATTAATGATATTTTATGATCATTATTTAGGGTCACCTTAGAGTTTTAAAACAACATGTTTATCTTATGGCGAAGTTTTTCTGCAAAACATTGAATAAATATGTGTGCGGGCTTCAAATTACTGAGCAAAATCCACTGTATTTATGTGTGTCATATCCCTATGCCTGGTTTTCGTCAAATGAGACGTACGGTGTAACGGAATAATATTCAATGTATCCTTTAAAAGACATGGAAACTACCATCACGTTTCTATTGTACCTAAGATTAATATGCATTAATATATTAAAAATGCAGTTGTAGGTCAATTATATTTTGTTAAGAATGCCAACATCTTTTGTTTGAAGTATTTTCCGTGTTTCAACTGACCAGGAAACATTCAATTACTTTTAGTTTTGTTTCGTAAGATTATGGTTTCTCTGGTGAGGATATTAAATGTTTTACGAGTTATTCTGGAAATATTGAGGTTTAATCAGTGTATGTTTGATATGACACTATGCTTATGCTCACTATTATGTTCAGATTTAGGTTCAACTTTATATTTGATCATATTTATTGTTTCAAGACACGAATTTTTGTACCCCTAAGCAAGAAATATGAACCTAGTGGAAATAAGCGCACTTCATTTTTAAGTAAATCGTGACATTAATTAAGGAAACATTTATTAGATGAATAGTTGTAAGAGGAGCATCGTAAATGCTGGTGTGGCCAGCTAAATTCTTGGATTCGCCCAGGTCTCGTATCCATCACATTTTCAAGCCCTAGAGCCTGGTGAAAATTACGACGATGGGCGGAACGAGTCCATTTCTTTTTCGGAATATGACGTCCTATCAGAGTCGACCGCATGGGTTTCATCGTGGCCGTGGATTCCGAAAATTTCGGTGGACTCTCCTCCCCACCCATATGTGACTCTAGCGCGTCGGAATGACCCCACGAGGGACATTTACCCTCGACCGGGAACTGCGCGCTATCCACCGCACTCCCACCTGATCCCTCCGAATGGGAGCAAGAGGGGGTAAGCGGGGAAGAAGTGCAGGGTTTGGTGCCGGGAGGAGGTGGATAAAGGGGTCATACTAAAAAGGAAAGGAATGGGGAAACGATGGGGGGAGTTTGGTGTCAGGGTCCAGCAGTTGTATAACGGGGCCGTTTCAGTGGGTATTGGGGAGGGGGAGGCTTGTGGGAAGGGTCCAGGAGTTTTAGGGTGCCAGGGGTAGGAGTAGTAGTAGAGAGAATCTGGTGTGGGTGCACGTGTGGACTTGTGTTGGTGCGATTCGGACCTGGGTGTTTGTCCGGTGGGAGTCGTGGCGGTGTCAGGCGGGGATTGGTTGGGGATACTAAAAGGGAATCTGCTTCCCCAAGACCGCCGGCAAATTCTAGCTGCTATTACCGGAGCGATCGCATCATTCTTCGGTCGGACAGGGTGTAGGGGTGCGGAGTGTCCTTGCTTCTCTTGCTTTCTCCCTCTCCTTTGCTCTTCCCGCTTATGGAGCAGTTCCTACAAACCTCTTCATCTCTCCCATCCTCTTCCTCCTTGGAATGTCCACTGGACCATACTTCTCGCCCACCCCGGAGAGGTATCTTGGGCGTCTCCTTACCTTCGAAAGCTTTACTATTTCCCTTCTACGGAGTGTTCGGCGCAGTTTTTTTGTCTTCCCTCTCCCCACTAGCCCCTGGATACGTGTACGCAAACACATCCTTCTTCTTCCGCTCCTTCCCGCTTCATGGATCTTCTTTACCTGTTCCCCTTGAATGTCTCTCGCCACTTCGGCAAAGCTTGTGGTTGTGTCCTATTGGACCCTTAGAGGTCCTTGCGTTTTCAGCGAAGGGTGATATGAAATGGCTTAACATGGGTGGACGAGAGGGACCTAGATGTATGTGGCGATAGCCGTTTGGACCTTCGCTTGCTCTTAATCCTACTTTTGACCCCTCCTTTCTTTGTCGTAAAACGGAGTGAAAGTAACTCAGCATTTTTGAGAACTAGTTAGTTATTTCATTGGAGTTGATGCTGCTCGGCTTCATCGCATCGTGCTCCGATTTCTCAAAACATCATAGCACATCGATTCCTTTCATCGACCTATTTAGTTCCTATATAATGCTACGGTGTTCATCATCATTATCAACAACTCAGGTACCTCAGAAAATTGATGGAATTTTTTGGTATATTAATTTCCATGGTCTGCTTATTGATTTCCTGACCTCAGGAAGAATCTCACGTTTCTTAGGTAAACTGATGTATTTTCCTTCGTTAAGTCCCTTTTAACGTCAACGTATCTTTTCCTCCAAACGTTATTTTTGTTTTGAAGTAAGGTTATCTAAAATATTTTTTTCCACATATCGGTGTGTATATTTTGAAGCGAAGTACAAAGTTATGTAACAAAAAGTTTTTTTAGATTTCTTTACTTCTTGGTATTTTCTTATTTCGAATCTCCAGTCACGTGGTTGCTTTTTAGACAACGCTTCTCTTCGTATTCTGGAGGCGTCTTCAGGTCGAAAGTCCCATTAGAAGATAAAACTACTACAAACACGTTGCGGAGACCTTAATAATTCCTTAACCTTCGTATAATTCAATTACAAAATTTAACAGCCGCAAAATTTAAATCACAACGTTGCACTTAGCCGGATGATTTCTTAGGTCATTAAAAGATTGTATTATAATAGAAATTATAATATTACCTTCGAGTGACAAACTTCTTTTAATATGACATCCCACACAACCCGCGAGCATCTCCTCCTTCCAAGTTCTAGGCCGCAGCGGACTGGTAAATTCGTAACTTCACATTACATTTAAAAGCATTTTTACAATTTATTTTGTATTTTTTCACAATGAATGCTTTGATAGCCAATTTTTCATGACTCCATTCTTTACCTACGTCGTACGTAAACACTTGGGGAAGCTAAAAACAGCGGAGACTACTGTTTCCATTTGTGATGGTTAGGTATTTGTGAGTTGTTTCAGGATTTCAGTTCTATCATGAAAGGTAGAGATACGCTACTATTCAACAATGGCAATAAATATTAACCAAAATCTTAAAGTGATCCGACTTTTATGATGTTTAAAGTGTTTTTAAATTTGAAGATCAGCGAGTCCTGGAATTTATGCTCGGTACCTATTTAAACTTTTCCTAGCACTCTTTTTATGGATCAGATATAAATGTAATCCTTCTGTGTTCTACTTCCGCAGGGTTAACATCCTCGCCGCGTGTTTAGTTAAGTCTTATTTGGGTCTTCGGTATCTCTGTAGTGAAAGGTCTTACAAATATGCGCATTCGAAGTTCCCGAAGACTCGTCTCATATAGTGATATTGTTTTGATATTCATTTTCTGACGGATTAACTAACGCTTTTCCCGAAATTTTCTCTACATGTCAGCTCTCATTTGATGATTCCAAGAGCTGTTTAGCATAACCTTATTATTAACATAGGACCTTATGAAATATTATCTTTCGCCACTTTCAGTTTTGAAAAATGATCATTTTTTTTCTCTAGATTTCTTCTGTTTAAAGGCTTCATAAAATATTTTTTTCCTGATATTAGGCTGAAATACGTACATATGTTATTTAAATAGGTGGAATTGGTTTGGTGACTAAAGAACTGGGCTTCTGCGCCAAGGACCTAAGGTCTTATTCCAGCGGTGGTATTTCGATTTCTTATAGAATTCTTTGAGGAAAACGCTTCATATTTGGCGTTCCATCCTTCAGATGGGAAGTTAAAATTTATTCCGAATAGAGTGGACTGAGAATAGCTTACTCTCTCATAATTGTTATTACTCATCCTCCACTCCAGTCCTTTATATCATTCCTAACGGTCTCAAAGCGTCAATTCGTGCGAAAGAGACCTGAAATTTATTGATTGCGATGTAAAATCATGCAAATGTTCGTGTTTCTTTTGTAAAATTGACTTCTACTTCGGCTCCGTTGCTACTTCGGTGCGGAGTTACCGTCATGCCGCTGTTCCAACGCCAAAAGTAGGTGGTTTCTGCACCATTACGTTCGTTAGCCCAGATTATTCAAAATCCATCCTGCTCTCAATACATTGAACCTTCTCGATGCATTTCTGTTTATGAAGTGCTCTGGGCCGAACGTGACGTTTCCTATGTGGACTCTTTGCCACCGACCGGCGCGGTGGTAACTGGCCGAACGGCTTGCGTCTTAATTGCTCCATATCCTAAACACTTGACCCATTAGGGTTGAAGAGAGTGATAGAGGGGAGAACACTGGGGAAGCGTGGGAGATGAAGGAAGAGGATAGGAATTCTGGACGAAATAAGAGGAGGTAGAACATATGAAGAATTGAAGAGGGATCTAATAACGGGCCATCCTTAGGAGGGAATGCGAGATAATTTCTATTAGGTTGGGATACAAAATGGGGACTGTCCAAGAACCTACCAATCAGCTGGTAGAATACTTGAATGAATTAATGAAACCAATATATTACCAAATAATTGTATTTTTCCGTCGGTCTTCGGCTTTGCGCTTTCCCTTCGATTTCCTCTGCTATTATACTCCTCATAAACCTGTTGTGTCTGAAAGTGTGGCCTATTCTTCTAGACCTTTTCTTCCTGATGACGATTCATGTGGATCTTTCCTCCTGATTACATCCTCGTTTGTGAATCTATCAGGAAATTTTATCTTCTACATCCATCTTCAGTACCAAGTTTTGAGAGTCTTTATTCTATTCTGCTCTAGCTTTCCAATGGTCTATTTCTCTGGCGTAAAAATGTATAGGAATGTTGTCATGTACTGCTTCCTTACATATTTATGCTACATTAGTGACCGAAATAATAAATCCTCGGCTCTTTTAAAATTTTGCATGGCCGGCTGTGAAGTCATAAGTTTGGTTTGGTCGTCGTCAAAGCTTGGAATACGCTAGATCTAATTTTTTCTATCCTCCACTAATTTTGTCAAGTCATTGTACAAGGCTGAATCACCCATGAACTGCTCCTATACATTCGTTTGAGAATAATTTGGCTCGCACCTATGCTTATATTCATGGAGAGGTAGGCATAATGTCTTTTCAACAAAATTTCAAGGTATAGAACAACTAATTTAAACAATATTACGAATATTGTATACCACGCATATGGCTTTGAATTATGAATGTGTTCTTAGAGTAAAGATCAACTGGAGTCTCCTCATTTTGCTTCTTATATTCAAGTTTTGAGTAACTTGTTGAGTTTTCAAAAAATAATGTTGAGTAGATGTTTCCAAGCTAGAATAGATTTTTTGAAGCCTTCATTCGTAGTGGTAATACCCCAGCATAATTGTAATAATAAATTTTATTTTTCTTTATTGTATTTTATTATAGAAAATCAGTCCGCGTGTTGGCTCATTAATGCTGGGGTCAACAAACTGTTTTTTCTTGTTCAATTTCGTGCGTTTTGAATAAAAAAATTGTTTTTATTTCCATTCTCGCATGTGGCTTACAACACCAGACAGGGCTTTTCGTGCGTGAATGTTGGTAGCGTGGCATACTGTGCATTTTCATTTTCAACGTGTCTCATTAAATAAATTAAGGTTAAATTTTGAGCTGGTATATCCTCACCCTTTTTTTACTTGCATGGTGAATCGATATTCATTCTGGTTTAATCAGTTTAATTAAAAGTAATTCTCTTCTGCCAATCATGATTTTAGGACATGTACGTGTGTGAAAAATGTATTATTTGACATGTGTGGGCTTATTTACCCTCAATGCACTGCAATCCATTTCAATCGGATTCAATGCTGAGAAAATGTTTTTAGTATTTTTTCCCTGTGGTTGGGATTTCGGAGTGTTTCCATGATGTCAATATTCGTTATATTCGAGGAGTTAACATTAACCCTTTCCAGTCCAGCGTCGAACTTTATTTTGTATTATTGATTTTTGACGTTACTTTATGTGGCAGTAGTTTTATTAGTAGGTTTATAGTATTTTATAAAGTAATTATATTTTAAGTACATAATCAAAGCTCTTTATGAATTGAATTTTATTAACACACATCAGAACTGCAGAAAATAAGTACCTCATTTGAATATCCAGATCACCACTTGTGTACCCATAGTTTTCATTTGAGACATTGCGCCATGTTTTCCTCCGCATTTTTTCACATAATATATTAAACCATACTTATTGTGTTATTTTCAATTTGCTTCTTTGCATTAGGCCTCACGGTTTATACTTTCCAGGAATTATTTTTTGTTCTCCTTTTGCTACGCGTTTGGTTCCTTGAGATAGAGATGCAGGTTCTTGCTCGACTATTGTTATCAGTTTCTTATTTCCCCGTGTTTCTTGCGATGAGGTTGAACCTTTGAACCTACAAACTAGAACCTTTTTAGGATATTTTTAGCCAGTTGATCAGATCTCTTCGGCTGCATATCCTCAGGCTGTTGCTTGTAGGGACTGGACGTTATTAGTTTCGCTCTTTGGGGCCCTCCCGCCCTGCACCAGGTTTTTTTTCCTGGGATTAAGCTTAGGCGCTTATTTAAAAACCTTTCTTAACAAGAGCTCGTAGAGAACTTCTTTTCCCCATTCCATACTTTGGGACTACCCCTGGGGTGTTTTTAGCTGATTCTTCAGTATACTAATTTCTCTGACTGGGATCAGTGACAGCCTCTACATCTTTTTCTTCTGGATTTTACAGTCTGCATAGTTCAGTGACGATTAAATCTGCGTCACTGAAAAACAAATCGGTATGTAGGCCTCATACCACTGGCTTTGAAACCACCAATCGCAGTGGTCATCGTCGTAGCTTGGGGAATCATCATTGGTGGGAGTCCCATGGCATTGTCATAGAGGAGGCATGTTGTTTCTATGCCACTTAGTAACAGCCTCGTCATGGTAAAGCTGGAATGGTTTGAATACTGCCAGGTTGAGTGGTTATAGACGATTCGTCGAATGGCCAAGAACCTGACGCTGCAAAACATCATTTTCTTTCGCATTCTTCACATCTTCTAAGCTTATGGAGTGGGTTTTGAGTGTATCTAGAGGAAAAAACACATTTTACTAATTTGAGGGCTATACATACGAAATGAAGTTTTTCAATCATTTGACAAACAGTTCAGAAATTATATATCCAGATTCAGAAACTTCCACCCACCTGCCGGGAGGAGCACCATTATTAAATAGCGAGCAATCCATCTTTAGTCTTTTATAAATAATGATCAGAGGCACATAAAATCCATTGGCGTTTGTACAACTCTTTCTCCACTGGAAATTGCTCCAACCAGACACTTTCCTTTTTGACAAAGTCTGTCTCATTCACATTAAAAATGCAAAAACCTATTTAGCTTGTTACCATAAACAACCGTGTCAAGGACATCAATGAAATGGTTGACGGAGCTTTCTTGAAACCATTGCTTCTGTGCATGGATAAATTCTCTGGGTGCCTTAGAATTAGATAAGGGTTTCGATTTAGAAATTCATAAAACCACTTTATACCATCAATCCTCTTCTCTTTTGTTAAGGATTGATTAAATGGGGGTTAGATTCAACGATATGATAGTCTAACTTCCTAACATCTACTAGTCATAGCACAGCCAAATAAGCTCAAACTATAAAATTACCTGAACTAATTCTTGTACTGTTTCTATTGATAAACCCGTCTCTCTTCCATCAACATTAGCGTTTTCACCATGAGTCATGTTCCGGCCTACTTCTCCTCGTAAATACCGCAGAAATATGTTTTTATTTCAATTTAGTGTTTTCTACAACATGCGTTTTACTTGATTTTTCCATCCGTGCATTCATTCAGAGCATGACTCCATGTCCTTAGGGGTCCATTTACCATAAACCCTTTTCCCTTTTCTCCAGGTTTTTCATCTTCTGTCTGCCTCAACTCTGGATAAAAAAAATAAAACTCAATATTTGTATTAATCAAAACTTAGCTACACTCATTTTTGACGACGTTGCTGTTACCCAAATCTCACCACCTGACGTTGATGTGATGCAATTTGAGTGTCGCCACCAAATTGAAATAAATAATTTCCCCTGCCTTAACGCGTAAGAATACCTACGCTACGCTAGTGATGGCACTAAATGTAACCTAATAGAAATCACAATTATGAAATTTAACTAAAATATAAGAAGTAAGAACCACATGTCTGCTATACTCTTAAGCAATCTGAAATAAAATGCAGGAGAGACACCTATCGCTAAATACACACTACACCTTTTACATCACCATCAGTCATAGCTGAAAAGAGGCGTTCTTAGGGATGCTAGAAGTTCCAAACGTAGGTGATTGATGGAACTCTAGTCTAGTATATAAGTGTTAAGGATAGTTGTGCGATTTAGGGAGAGTTGCGATATAGGCAACTCTCCCCTGGGTGTAGCTGCTGATCACTATTTCGAAGTCGGTAATTTTGAATGGAATACGTATACAAGAGTCAGGTTTAGCGGATAGATACTTTTAGTTTTCAGTTGGAAAAACGACTTGCCTTGATGACAACTGTTGTGAGTTGGTTGTTATGTCACGGTGAAATCGTTAATGGTTCCCAAAAAGGATTGATTAGGTTTGAGGGAGATTCTAATGCATCATTTAAGTAGGTAATTTTATGAGATTAATTTTAAAAACTAGTTTGCTGGTGTTAATTGATATTGGATTTCCGTAACTAGAGCACCAATTACCTAAAAGGTCTGCTAAATCGTTAATAAAACTTGCATTACTATCGGGAAATGGTATTGCTTCATTGTTTTTTCCTGGGTGGCATTAAATAGAATAGTATTTTAACATAGGCTGGTTATCAATCCCCTGATATTATGTTCTCCCTGAGCCCATTATTCAAATTTAGGATTAAATGATGGGCTCGTGAGCTATGGTTTTGATTTGGTTATCCTTTCCCTTTCATTTTATATGAGAGGAAAAATGCTGTTACTTTTGTTAAATATGTTTAACCTCGGCCGCTTCCTTTTTAACCTTGTCTCCATGCGCAAATCCATACATATGTACATACGCAACACGTAATATAACCGTTATTTCCTTGCAGTTCCTGGTAGGTACACATAGCCAGAACTATATAGCTCAGTAGATTCTTTTTCAGCATAAAAAAGAGATTAACACGATGCGGACAGTTATGCACAACACTCGTAGACGGATGTTTCCGTGATTAAAAGCATGACAAACGATAGCGTATAAGTGAAAAATGAAGAGGAAGTGTCAATCAATCACAGGATTAAAATGTACGATCACCACTCGGCTATCTCAGAAGGATACTAATGGATTTCTCTTCGGATTACTCGTTGGTTATATTCTTTAATTACATGAAAGATGATGAGTTACATGTTAAACTCTCGATGATCGTCAGTCGGGTCCAAAAGCATATCATCCTGGGGCGGGAAATAATTTGTTCGAGTCAATTTTGCTTTTCGTTTTTGAGTCCGCCACTTCAGACGGCCCTTGAAGAGTTTGAAGGGACATTGTTTGTTGAAAGGATGCGTTCAGCGTGCTGACAATTTGGTCTTTCAAAAAACTCAAATTGAATTGATGGTCATTTGCATACAGAAGTACGAACAACGCGACGCGCGGACTCGATAGAAAGGAAATCAGTTAAGTGACCAAGAGCGCCAGCGTTCATTAATGTAATCATCCCGGTGAGCTAGCAACCACTGATGGCTAATTCAGTTTGATTATTTTCAACTCCTAATTAAATTTATAATTCTGTTTTAGGAAAAACGTTAAATGTAAAAATTCGGAAGAAAGTATATATTTAAGTTTCCCACAAAGTTTGAGTGCTCCCTCAGTGTACTTTAAATTGAATGCAGTACGCCTTTTTATCTGTAATTGATAATAATGTTTACTTCGTATTTCAATTGCGTAGTGATACCTAATTCAATTAGAGTAATATCCTGGCAGCATTTGCCATACCTTCGAAAATCATTCAAAATTCATTGATCTAAAAAACTTTCATGTGAATATTCAGGCTCGTTTTATGATAGGTAAATTCATAGTATTATCAAGCAGAGGCATCATTTGATAATGTGCTGTGATTTTAGTACACTCGTCATTATGTTCGCTACTGATTGCATAAGCCATTTAAAAAATAATAAATGCCATTTCTGGTGACTCGTTGGGATTGTTAATGGGAATAATAAATTGGAATAAAAGTTGCAAAGAATTGGGTGCTTGCATCAAATGGTGCTACTTTTGTTCAAATACATATCCTGCAGAATTTTTAAAAACATTTCCAAATTATTTGTGGCAAGAAATAAATCTTATGATGCGTTAGTTTCCTCAGCCTACGACACTCTTTAAAGCGCATAAGAATGGTGAAAATAAAGGCTAATAACTTGAATAACAAGCTCAAATCATATCATATTCTATATTCCACATCAGGAACAAGCAAGGCCTTGTGCTTGATCAAGCACATCCGCTTACCTCCCTGAAAGCCGCCACAGGGGCGTGTAGCAGGGGATGTTAGGGCACCAATCATGGAAAGGGTGGGAATACAGAAAAGGATGTAGGAGAGGCCAAAGGTAAATTGTGTTTTAACGTTTTGTCTTAAGATGGTGTCATACGTTTTTGTTATAACCACCAATGGTGCGAGGAGAGAAGGAATTTTTGTACCAGTCATACTAGTTTGGTAGTGTATCTCTCTTATTTGGTCAATCCTATCGGTTTTAGAGATATTCTGTGGAAATGTAAACTTGCCTGATTGGAGTTTTTCAAGTAATTTCATAAGGTAATCAAGTAATAATCCTAGCGGTTGGCCTCCTAGTCCCATATTGTTCCCAACCTAATCCATTCATCTACTTTGAGACACTTTCTGTACGCTCCTAGAAACTTCTTTATAATATGTGCGGCTTTCCATTGTACTTCATTTACTTCGCGGATTAAACCTTTTTTTGCAGTCAAACGTTTTCAGGATGTATTATAGATGTGGTCTAACCAGGAGGAAGTAGCAATTCTCTTTCACCCCTTTATTAGAGAACCTTCCTATTTAAAGAAGTAAACTATGAAGGCTTCTGAATGCCTGTAAAATAGTTAAAAATACCGTAAAAAAATTATCGCTTGATATGGAGTTCGGGGTGAAAGTTTACGGTTGGACGGTGATATGTTAAAATGGTAGGTGGTATAGTAATGTAAGCCAAATAGTTAGGGGACCAATATTGACTTAAATATTTATTTGAAAACCTGTAAAACAAACATTTAAAGTAAGAAGTCAGTTTAAAAGGTTCCATTGCAACTGTGGGAATTACAACAAATACTGAATTTCGAATTTTCGTCCGTATTGTTTAAAAAACATGGTTTTCTGAAAGTCACGCAGGCTTTCGTTGATTGAACATAAATGAAGACTCAATATATGGTGGGTTTTTGATGAATTTCTTTTGAGGAACCCTTTTTTTCAGCTAAAAGAACCGACCGCAGCACCATTTGCTGTGAATTAACATATAATGACTTTCATTTTTGTTGTAATTTAGTAATAATTCTTGATATAACTGTGTGATTATCCGCCAATTGAAGTGAATTTCCTGCGATAATTCATTTCCAGGAATCCATTTCTTTGAAAAAAAGCGTTTATATTAGTTGAAAAAATACTGCTTTTCCCTATGTCTCATCCTTATTCACACTTAACATCATGTAATTTCATATTCTTTCGATCAACTTGAAAAGGTAGTACTTTGTAGTTGAAATCGAATATCGGACACGTTTTTCTATAAGTTGCCTGAATATGAATAAATTGACCTTTAAATCATATTCTGATGTAACCATCTGAAACACTATTTCCAAAGAACTGCGGAACTGGCCGCGCAGTAACTTTAACGGAGTCACCCGCTATTGGTGACACAATTGTGTGAAATTCACGGTGAAAATATCATTCGCCTGGACTGGGATTCGAACCCAAACCCCCCGATTTCGCGCCGAGTGCTCTACCAGTTAAGCTACGCAGGTGTCATCTTAATGCATACGATGACGCCTGGGTAGCTTAACTGGTAGAGCACTCGGCGCGAAATCGATTCGAATCCCAGTCCAGGCGAATGATTTTTTCACTGTGAATTTCGCACAATTGTGAAACACTATTCATGGTACATTAAGGAAAAATGTCCTTTTAAGTTCTATATTCTTGTACCAAATATCTTTGATTCTAACGGAGGGCAGTAGGAAGCTTTAGCATGCATGGTATTTTAAATTCAGTATCCGCCCAAATGAAACAAAACAAGCAATGTGCGCCTTTTAGGAATGATAGTCCGTCAGTCTTTTTTAAAAGAATTCCCAATCCGCGACACGAGACCCAAAAGTATTAACCCATCCCTTTAATCTCGTGTGCCTGCAATCAATCAAGTTGAGGGCGCGATTGCTGCTTCAAATATAACTCCTGGGTCCTTTTTATTTCTCCCCCTGATATCACCTCAATTGTTCCATTGTGGCCTTTTCCAAGCATTGAGGCCCTAATTATTCATTAAAGCCTCACCTTCCTTCCCTCTCCAACCTCCCTCACTAACCCATCCAGTGCTTCACTCCCTCGAAATCCATACCTCTCTCCATTAAAGCCATCGTCCGCTACAAACGAATGGTATTCCTCCCTCGCCCCCTCACCCCAATCCTATCACCCGCCCATTGTTCTCCCACCTGCCTGCTTTATTATCCTCTCGCTGAATTCTACCGCCTCCGTACTTCCTCCTCTCCTCAACCCTCAGGGCCTCTCACTCACGCCCATTTCCTATTTTTTTTACCCAACCCTTTTGTGCGTCCTTTCACCCCCCCCCCGTTGACTCCGTTCTCCTGGCTATTCACCTCCATATCCCTCACCCGGAATCCTCCCGCTACAGTACCGACCCCCGCCGCATATTCCTTCTTGTGTACGCCTCGCACATACCTACTGCGGTAGACCTAGACACCGCTTCATTGGTCTCTCTTCTCTCCAATTGTTTTCACACCCATTACAAGTGTTTCCGTTGCGCCGAGATATATTCTTATCATTTTTGCGTTTAGTCTCGAGTACTTTCTTGTGCTATACCATTAAAATATATATTTAAAGCACATACTAAACGAATGAATAAGAGAAAATTTAAACATTCATAATGAATAAAGACACTTGGTAATCTTCCACAGATTTATTTCTTTGACACGACGCGTTTCACCACACTGTGGCATAATCATGTGCCACAGTGTGCCACAGTGTGGTGAAACGCGTCGTGTCAAAGAAATAAATCTGTGGAAGATTACCAAGTGTCTTTATTCATTATAACTTCCACCATATCCAGCCTGAAACAGTGGTATTTAAAATTTAAACATTTGTTATTTCGAAGAAAATGTCACTTACTACAAAGCAAAATTATGTAACCGTTTCGGTACATTGCACCAGAGCATTCTCTCCAGAACTGCCTTGGAATATAAGCATTGTGGCCATCGCAATTTGGTAGGCCAAGAATCTGTCTAGCCCATGAAGAGAATAAGGAGAAACTTTAACAAACAAATGAAGTTCCCACGTAAACAAATTCTGACTTTACATTCAAAATATATCATCCAATGCCGTATTCCACTCCCTGTGGATTTTTAAATAAAACTTGCTCGGTGGTAACTTTGTGGTATTGCGTGATATAAATTTTAATTCAAACTTTTATTTCTAATTTAACTGTTGATAATGATTAATATAAAACCCGCACTGTGGTAAGACTGCGGTATGTACCAACTGCGATAGACCTAATATTTCCATTTCATCGGTCGTTCTTCTCTCCTTATTTTCACACACATTGCAACTCTTTCCGTTTAATTCCGTCTGTCTGTCCGTCCTTCCGTTATTATTTCCCGGATATTCACTTCAATTTCCTTTACCTCTCTTCACCTCCTTATGTAGTAGCGATACATACGAAGTTTACTCTTTGACATAAATTTACCGGCTTTGAATGAAGAACTAGTTTTAATTCTTCATTCTCTGTCCGTTTGTTTTCGCATTTATTTCCAGTATGTGTGTGCCATCCAAAATTCTCTGTATCTTCTGATTAATCACTCTAGAAGATCTTCGTGCACTTTCTAGGGAAATTGACAAAAATATAAATAAAAACAGTAATTAACGCGAATAGATACCAAAACAGGCAATAGATACGACATTTGGCGATTGGCGTAGAGTTTACCTTTCTCCTTTTCTGTTTTCCTCTGAATCGATTGCATTCAGGGTAAAATATTAATAAAGTATTTTATATCTAAAAATATATCTGAGAAATAGAGATGGTGTCAAAAGGACCGCTGCAGCATTTATAGGTAAATATTTGTAAATATAATGCATTTAAAAATTTTGTGCACGATTGCACCTTCATCAAAACGAGTGTGTTCCACTAAAAGTAATTAAATGTCACTAAAAAACCAAAGTACGATTTCAAGTTAAGTAAAGTCAAGTGTTATGAGATAAATAGAAGGTGAAATTTCCAAAACGGTCAAAATGACCGCCATGCGCTTCCATTGTTGATTCTTATGTACACTTATCTCTTATCTTTTCAAATGTATTACGCGAGGATTGTTTGGAGAAGTGGAGCAAAAAATGCTATCAGGAGCACAAAGTGCAAACTTCAATTATCGGAAATATCTAAAATTCCGGAAATCTAAAATGAAAAGGCGTTCTTATCTTCCCGAGTAATGTAAAATGAGATAATTCGAGGAGTAACAGCCGCTAAGAGGGTATTTACGGGCAGTTACAATTATGTGAGTTAAGCGTATGTAATGTGCCAATCGTATGCACATGGAATGCGATAACATAAGGATTTTTACATAGCTAGTTCCCTTGCACTTACACTAAAATTTTCTTGTCAAATGTGGGTTTAATATTATCTATATGATAGCTTATAGGGCGCATGAGAATGTTTTGTAGGATATTTCGTATACTGATATTTCAAGAACACGAATGGTGTCCTGGAATCTACATGATAACTTCTTAGTTCTTTATTGTTATGGCAAAAAATAATATCTTATTAACTTTCTTCACTCCATATCTTTTTTTTTTCTAGATCAGGATAAGACTTTCTTTACGCACCTTTGGCCTCCTCCGTAATTGATGGCATGACTCCAGTCAAAAAAACATCGCATAACTATTTAGTGCGCATGTCTAGTTTGACCCAGATAATTCTGCTGTAAATTTAACCAGTGGGATCATGCTCACATTGGAACTCAACTGTCCAAACTAACCCGCCGACGTTTCTTCGGTTCCTTGTGGTCCAGTGATTTTGCTTGTCGTAAGGTTTGCCCTTAGGCTCATAACTACCAGAGTTTGCACATCTCCCGAACTCTTAATTCCGTCTATGGTTCAATGTATTTGCAATATCTGGGAGGAACTTAGTTCATCACAGCGGGGAGGAGGGAGAAGCTACACATGAAGGAGGTATAGCGTCGGTGCACATAGGATTATTTTTTCGTCCGTATTGTTCGTCTGGTGACGGAAGGACTCTGGTAACTAAAACAAAAAGGTAGGGTCTCCGAAGAACCCTCATTCCCATTATCTGCGACGATTAATTCATTCTGGACAAGTCGGCGTATGCGGCTTCATTAACTCGAGCGCCATCTGTCGCCGAAACCCATTACCCTGAAGGAAGTTTTGTTTTGTTGAAGCCAATATTTCGTGGCCTCATGACGTTGGGATTTATTTAATCACTTTTGATTCACATCATCTTTCATTTTCTCAACTCTTTCTCTTTCAAAGCGAAGAAATGAAACAGGACGCTATTTTTAGTGACTTTAATGAATAGAGGACATTACCTTGTGGAGGAGGTGCTCGGATAGAATGATCGCTTTATTTCCTCAATGGATATTGATGTGAAAGGGTTATGAAATAAGTAGTGAGGTAGCTTTCAAGAAGAAAATGGAAATATTTCCTGGTTGAAGAGAAAAATGAACTTTATCAGCGGCTGAAAATGTTCTCCTGAACTGAGATCAAACCACGATGAGAAACTGTCAATTAAAAATGGTACTAAATGAACCAGATTTGATTTAAAGATGATAACATTATCATCAGCATTCAACTGACCAGTAACTGGCTTTTCTCTCCTCTTTCCTCTCTGCTAACTGCGCTATGATCAATTCATAGATCTTCTTTTATGTCTCTAATAATATGCTTGATATATTCCATCCTAAGTCTTGGTAAGAAAATTTCTATTATTTCTCCTTCTATTATTATTTCCAAAACACCGTTGTGTATCAGAATGTTTTTAACATAAAATCTTCTGATTCATCAAGTTTTATAAAACTTCTTTTCTCTCAACTCTTCATTAATTATCTTTAACCGTGAGTCCCTATACCCATTTCGAATACAATGATTGAAAGATGGTAAGAGACACTTCTCTGACTTAGACTAACGAATTATATGCTATCCACATTATTTTATTCGTAGAATTTCCGACGATACACGTTGGTCCCATACTAAATGTTAATTAATCATTATGGATGAAGAATTACGTCATTGATGAGAACCAAGTAGCATGCAATTTATTTGCCATTAGAACTGAATTATGGAAACGTGGAGAGCGAGGAAACAGGTATAATCGTCATATGTTATAAAGAACTAAATTTAATGCACGATGAGAGATGAAATTTAGTCAGAAGCATTTCATTCGCCTCATTAAAATAAGAAATTACATTCGGAGGTGAATTGAGTAATTTGCGTATCCCGCGGGGTGTGGTTCGAATGTATTCCTGGAAAGAGCGGATGAGTTGAGAGCAGTTGAACTTGAAATCGCTTGAAGGTCGGCAAGGCAAATTTAACGTTTCATGGAAGTCTTTACGAGCGGTGGGATATGGCCTTCTTAGTAAAACCTACGCACGGAATAGACTGGTGCGAGAAGGGTGGTGGGGAGACCGATAAAAGGCAGAAGTCAGGACCCTCAAAGGCGGTACCCGTGAACCCCACGAGATTAACTCCCGTGATCCCTTGAGTTACTGCCCCTTGAAAAAGAAGTGTCCCAGGGCCTAAATCTCTTCCACCCATTTACGACCAGTGCACCCATGGGTCAAATTTTCTTGAATGCAAGAATACAGTGGTTGTAAACAAGGTTTGTGTAGTTTGTTTTCAAGTATTCAACTTGTAATACAGTCTTTGAGATATTGCTGCCTTTTCTTAAGGCTAAGCTTGAAGAAAATGGATCCTAACGAAGAATGTATCTCACAAATACTGTGAAAGTATTTATGTGTCTTTTATTTGTAATCTTGGTACTCTCTGAGTTCACGTCTTGGGAGCGTGTTTGTTAAAGCCCTCGGTTCCTTAGCGTAGAACATCAATTAAATGTTTATTCAATGCTCCTTGCACTCACCTCCTTTTTTCCATGTGAGCCACTATGGACTACCTTAATTCCAAATGTTTCTTCCCTTCTTTCTTCCTCTTTTCCCAAATCTCTTACGTTCTATCCCAATGTTTCCCTTTCCTTTTCTCAATCCATACAACAAAGCTCTTTCTCTTGTTTCTTTCTGAAAGCCTTTGGATTTTTGTAGCTCACCCCGAAGTGCGAACGTTATTTAAGGTCATCCTGTGTGATATTTAGTTTTTGATTATATTTTACAGTTTCTCTAATCCGTGGATTGGCCATTCTCAGTGTAAGGAGGATGTCTTCCTTTGAGTATGTTGAAGCTCTTTCATTGAAGTTGTCCTAAAAAGTAATTCCTTTTTTTGTATCTGTGATATTTTCAATGTGTGCATAGAGTTCATTGATATGGTGTTTTCCGTATTTCACCTCCCCTTTTACTGACCCCGATATATTTCTTAATATTATTATTCAAGTCACTTTCAGCTCTTTCATTATCATATTCTCGTTTATAACCATCCTTCTGCATATAATAATTCTAGACGAATAGGTGTTTAGAAAAAGCTAAGTAATTCGTTCATGGATATCAATTGATGGTCATAAACATCCCTAGATAGGTGATAGGCCATTTACATTTTTCTAACTCATTTCGCTGCTTTTTGAGACGTTATGCTCAGTGACTTTCCTGTAAACTTGAATTTCTCAGTTGTGTAAAGTTGGCCATTTTTTCTTCATCTTATTAGAGGCTGCCTAAGGAGATCAAATCTTCCAGGTCGTCCTTATAGCAATTATACCTGCTTGGTAGCTTTTTTCATTGTATCTGAATAGATGGCTAAGTCGACTACATAGGCTAGGCAATCTATTGGCAGATTGTTTCGTCGGTAGTCTGGTAAACTTTTCATGAATTTGGTTCTTCTCCATTGATTTTCTCAATGCTCGTATTACCATTTCAAGAACACGATTAAGAAGAAGTGGTGATAGTCCATCTCCTTGTATAACTCCTGTTTTTATTTCTCGGACTCACCTCCTTAAGTGATACTTTTCTCGATTTTCTATTTCCTTTGGATTACCAACGCATTTCCTGTTGTTTCCCTAGGAATTTCAGCTATAACATTTGATGTTGATACAAATAGTTCCAGATGTAGCCCCGAAGCCTCTTCGCTACATCGTAGTGCCAATCCCTATTCTCACCATCCCATCCTCTCCCCTTCTCACAATCCTCCCCACGTGGACACATCCCTTTCTTCATCTCGATAAATCCCTTTCTTCTCGGTCCACCTCCACACCCACGTGCGCAACGGCGACCAAAGCCGGGAAGTAATCCATATCCTTCGTTTCGCTTCCGTTCATCGTGAGAAAGACCATAGGGACCCACTCTTCCGCAGATTAGTGGTAGTGGTGGACTTCGTTTTTCAGGTTCTCCAACTGGTGGGGTAATGTCTTTATCGCTATGCCTAAGCTCTTAATTCCAAGATGCCAAGACGAACACAGCTTCTACATCTACAAGGTACTCTCCAAACGCCCTTAATGATCTTTTTTCAGTAACTTCGGTGGTTGCTTTCAATAACGTTAGCGATTAGGATAGGTAGCTTTGTTAATACATTTAGCTCTTTCATTTATTTTTTCTGTTTTCAATGTTTGCGTGGAATGCTATTAATATTTAGGTGTTTTTAATTTCGTAAATATATGTACGAAATATATTTACGACTGTCGAGCTGAGAAGACGAGACTGAATTTTCTTGTTGGACTTGATTTTTAACTAGCTGTGAATAACTTATTTCTAGTACTATCTTGCTTGAATTGTCTCGCATAACTTAATTTTATGCACATTTTAGTATTTCGTAGTATTCAATGAATGTAAAATATTTGTAATAATAGTCATTAGTAGAGCTTTAAACCGAGTACTGCTTGTTAGTATGTTTGTCAACGTAGCACTCCTCTCGCTTCTGGTTTGACCATGCATCGTTCTCCAAATTGCTTTCTTGTTCTCGCCTAGCAGCGGCCAGGGAAACGTGAGGTTTGGATTTGAGCAGAGACGAGTATTGCATGCCTGGTGTGCCACTTACCCTGGTGTTATCTTGCATAATCTTTGGTAGATGTGGAGGAATGTTGTGTAGCAGTGGGCTAATCAATACCAGGTGACTATTCACTAACCATCATGCACACACATGCTGCTATGAGATATTTGGCTAAATATCGTCTCTGGGTGTTTGAAAAAGAGGTTAATGCGTTCGCCCATCGATAACGCTCAAGTCATGTATCCAAGAGTTTGGTGTAATTCACCAAATCCCGTCCCTCGGTTAACATCAACTTTACGAAAAGACTACGTCACTTAGTGGTAAACGCTAACCAGGCATTATTATGCTGGACCTAAATGTAATTTCCTATTATAAGTCACTTACGTGCCAAGGACTTCACATGTAATACGGATTTTAGCCATCATTTCAATGTGCTGGATCAATTATTGTACGAAGCTACCTAAAACTTTGAGTGCAGGACATTTAGAAAAATGTCTATTTATAAAAACTAATGATCTTAAAATATTAAGTTTTACTTGATTATGTTTCCTTATGAACGAAATAATACGAGGTAGAGTGTGAGAGATATTTGAAAGGGACCTAGTGGCAAGCCATATTTAGCTAGGAAAGTAAGATGATGTCGCAGAAAGTGACATATAAGGATAAGGCCTGTTCATAAATCTGCCAACCAACTAGTAAAATACTCAAATGAAAATGTATGTTGAATTCAGTGAAAAGGATCATTACACCTTATAAATTAAAGTAAAACTGTCTTTTGTGTAAAATGAAATACTTGAAAGTATTTAAGGATTCATATATGCGCTTTAAGGAGCAAAAAGCATTAAAACACATATTATATAATTTATCATAACAGGACTTCCGAGGAGATCTTTCGTTATTTTCGTAAGAAAAAGAAGGACGAACTATTATTCCTACATCACAAATAGCTTTAACAAAACTATAACAAAGACTTTTAATGCTTCTTGCCGACCTTTGCTGCACAGTGTCTAAACGTGGGTTACATCCCGGCAGGGCGTGTGGTTAGAGAACGATAGAGTCATCGGAACCGCGTGAGGTTCGACGGGAGGCGAGGAAGGCTGGAGAGCGAGCGGATGAGTGGTCAGCACGTAACCCAAACAAAGAAACGAAGGCTGGGGAGATAGGGAACGGGGATTGAGACGAAAGAAGGAAGAGTACTCACTTGGACTTGGGCGAGAAAGGGGAAGAAGGGGTTCTAAGATAAGAAACCTTAAGCTTCTTTTCCCCCAATCCTCCCCCAACGTCCGGCAAAAGAACCGATGAAAGCGGAAGATGACGGAGGATAAAGCGACAAAGGGTGAGGTGGAGGAAGGTGGGGAAAAGAATGAAAAGGCGGAAGGGGAGGTCGGTAAAGAGGTATGGACGGGATAAGGGAGTTTGGTGGAGGGGTTTGAGGGAAGGATTTTTGGAGATTTTACGTGCGGAAATAGAAAAGAAGGAAAGGGGAGGGGAGTATCGGTGATGGGCGTAAGGGAAAGTAATGGGGATTTGTGGGAAGTTGAGGAAACGGATCTGGGTTGGGGAACGGTATTGCCACCTTGCCACCAGTTTAGATACCACCCGGGCATATGCCGCCTCTTATAGATATAGCAAAACTTGATGGCACTCAACAACGGAGAATTAGAGATCACTGAGGGTAAATCTAGCGTTAATGAGCGGGCAAAGGTACCAAAGGACTTCTGGGGGGACCTTTTGAGGAACACTTGGTCGCTTCGTCCCACATCTCTTGCATGCTTCTCTCTCCTTTGCGTCATATTATTCACAAGCGAATGACGTCGAGTTTCACCACGCTTATAATATGCCTCACCCATATCATCTCGGCACACGAGATAAGACGAAAACCAATTTCGTCGTTTACCTTGACATAAAAATATCTATTTCAGTCATGAATTCTATACATGGACCCAAAAAATTAACTTATGGGACTTTTCTAAACTCATACAATTGCTCAGAAAAATAATAGTGCTCCTAAATAACTAAAAATTTACTCCTCCTTCAATCGAATTCAAAACCCCTTCAAAATGGTGACTGATGAATCCCCCTAGTGATCCAGTCACGTTCCTGACGAAAGGCCGTTTTATACGATGCTTATTTCAGTACTGAAAATCGAACTGAACTCAGCATGTTTAAAATCGTACTGTGTAAATGGTGTGATCGCATCCAATTGCGGAAGTGAATTTTACTATCAGCACTGTACTGAGAAATAAGTAGGGTATTTATTTTCCATCCGATTCTTGAATCCAACGACCAATCACAGGCTAGCAGGTGATTCGAGCGTTTCGAGACATTACCGGTGGGGACGCTGGAGTCTACCAAAAAATCAAGCCCAAAATAATCTCTCGAGGAATTTTCTGATTTTTGAAAACAGTAAAAATGCCATGATATATTTTGGTTACGATATTTAACACTACTCTTCAAGAATCCTTAGTCCTTATTCTTACTTAAACGCTTTAAAGTGCTCGTATCTCGTCCTTCGGTTGGGTATTTGAACTGTGGACCCGTATACGTCAGCCATTTAGACTAAGCCAATTATGACGCCAGGTTTCTCTCCATCTCCTCAATTCCTAAATCAACTTATTCCTAGCAACCCTTAGTACGTATCTTAAAATCCGGATATCACCTCTTTTTTCAGTGCCTTTCACAAAAAACCAAGCTTTATACTAA
Organism: Pyrrhosoma nymphula; assembly: GCA_963573305.1. Lineage (NCBI taxonomy): Eukaryota > Metazoa > Arthropoda > Insecta > Odonata > Coenagrionidae > Pyrrhosoma > Pyrrhosoma nymphula. The sequence continues at coordinate 66,543,901 of OY754333.1, forward strand.
AAATTTTAAAAGTCATTAGTTTGAAATTTTAAGTCCTGCGGCAAATTCCATAAGTTCGTCGAAGATCCTTGATAAACAAGATAATTAAAGTGGTAGAAAAACATAGTGGTACCTGCGCAAAATACCCTTTTCAGTGGAAGCGTCCATTCCCTACAAACTGGGTCAGCATGAGGGAGTAATGTAAAGTCTCTGCGTTTTTAATACAAGGGTTCCTTAGGTCGCAAGCCTTCTTTTGCCAACTTATAAATTATATCTCTGTTTTTTACATCAACTTTCTAGCTCTCTGTGGCCTTTTATTCAATTGCTGAGAATATCTTCCGCAATGGATCGTGGAAATATCAGCGCATCAGGGTCCAGCTTTGTATGTATTGCAAATACTGTTGTTAAACTCGTTGCTGACATTATCCTGCCCTCTATGGTTAACTTCAGGTATGTAAGCAGCGTTGCCTTCCACGTGCTGTAATACCCCCTTCCACTCTTCATCTGATCCCTTTCACAGTAACCTTCTCCTTCTCAACGTGACATTTAATGAGATAACTGTCACCATGTTTTCTACCACCATATTGTCGGATTCGGGAAAATGTTTGGTGTAAAAAATTCGGACAGCACGAATAAATGCCGGCCAGTTGGCAACGCTGGTAAGTTTATATGGCATGGGGGACGGTGAGTGGGTAGCGTATTCCGTTTCGGAGTGTTAGGATATAAGGTGACCGGGAGATGTGTGGCGACCTATGATCTGAGTGTGTAGGGAAAAGGAAGGCATTTACGATGACGGCTTAGAAGGGGACGCGAGGGAGGAATAAGGAGGCCAGGACATGAAGTTTGGCTGGGGATGGCTGAGGCTGGTTCGACTGGGGATGTAATAAGCAAGTCGCATTGGGAATTAGGGAGGGTGCTGGTGGATTTTTCTCTCCTTCTCTTTCAATTCTGGAAGACTATAGGTAAGAAATGTGGGTGGAGACAAGGGAGATTAGTGAAGCGGGAGGGATTTGGCGTTGGTTTGGGTGATAACACACAGGGCGTATTGATGCTATTGACTATAGAGAGTGGGATCGAGTCTTGACAAGAGCGATTAAGGGGTGAATGAGGCAACCGGTAATGGCTAATCGACTGATGGGCAAGTTTCGACGATGAAGTTAACGCTGAGTCGAAGAAATCTGATAGTTCGAAGAAGTTACTTTTGGTTTTAATGAAGAGGGGCATAGTAAAGCTAAGCGGCAATGTTGCTAAAACCATTTAATGCTTAAAATATCGTGGAGATATAATCGACAGGTACTACAGTTCATCCATTCTGCGTATTAATTCCACAGATCATATATTGAGTGGTTCTTGGACTTTCATAGACACGTGTTTCAATCTCACGCGGAAAACTCGAAGAGAACCAAAACCGTAACAATTTTTATTAATATGCGAAAGCTTATTTGTAACAATGTGTACATTATTCAAAATTTACAAATATTTTGGTCCTCCAATTAGTTACTTTTGTTTAAAAAGACAGGATAACTGCATTTTTCTAATTAAAGTATCGACCTTTTTTTATATGGCTTTCGAAATAATTCTACAGTAGAACAATGGCGTAAAATATTTTTTCAGAGATGATAACTTATTTATAAGTGGCCACAAGCATTATGAGGACTGTTCATAATGATGAGCCAATAAAATTATTAATTATTACATCAATCTTTTATAATGAAGAAATATCAGTAACGCCGTAAAAGCTTGCCCCAAATTATATTTTGATCCCTTACTACCCAATAACTTTTTTTTTATTGCTGAGCCAACTGATTTTTTCAACTTATCTGAGGTAACTAAAGCCGTCATGGTTAGTGATATTGTAGTTGTATTTTATGTCGCTTAAGATTCGATTTTTCATTCTTATTAAGACCATTAAAGATAAGCTTCATTTTGTCTGGCAATGATTTCCTCCATCTCTAATACCAAACCCTTTGTAAAATTGACTAAAGAAACAATTCTACCCAATCTTACCTGTAGTGTGAATTCAAAAATGGTTATTCAGTAAGAAAGTTCAATGTAATATTCAACATATAATGTTTGTAGGTCTGTCATGAGGCAAATTATATCATTATTTACTTTGCATGCTTGAAAACATGAATGTATTGTGTAAACTTGAATGTATGCATGAGTATGTAAATAGTTAAAAATGCAACTAAAGGTGATGAGGAGTTGAAAACTAAAAGTTTGGTGTCATTAATGCAATTTCCATACGTCTTGCTGTTTACTTTTAGCTCTTAAGTCCCAATATGTGTAGCTACCAGCAACGTGAAACATTCCATCGTGCTGATAATTTTCTTTCTCACCAGTATAAGAACATGATAAAATGTTGCTATCAAATTTATCACGTCTAATGCAGAAGAATAGAGGTAATAAAAAGAGAGTTAGTGTTAAAAAAAAGGGATACATGTTAATGCATGGGATTACTGGAGAGACGTATTCGCAGGAGAAGGGGCGATTAAGTGAAAAAGATGGCTTAAAGATACAAATGCAAAGGAAAGAATGGAACGTTTTAAAATAAGGAATAACAGGAATATAGGGAGATTGATCGATAGAGAGGAGACAAAATGAAAGGGAACGACTTTAAGATCCCAGATTGAATGCAAAAGAACTCAGATGAGACGCAGATAGTTCTGTCGGCCACGAAATTGGCATGCGGCCGATATTTTGGAGAAGAATTTTTGAGAAACTAAGATATAGATTTGGGTAAACATATTTTGCACTGTAAAATACAATGGAAACAAAAAATGTGAAAGAAATTGACTTTGAAAATGCGATACCTGTGGATTGTTTTGCAAGGAAAATCTCGAAGAACTCGACCTACATCTACTAGAAAATCAGTCTGTTTATAAAGTAATGATGAAACTAGGAACTAAGTGATAGCAACATTTTCTGTGAAATTATCTGTGTAATTTCTGAAAGACTAGAAGTAACATGTCTATTTTTGAAAAGCTCAGTAAGAGGCTGAAAATATAAATCAAAAGGAAATGCCTTTTCACTGAAGAGAGTGGCTAATATTATCTAAAACAAGTGTTTAAAAGTAGCAAGTATTTTCTTGCAACGTGAGCTTTCATGTAATCGCTTTTTTCAAATCATTTATAAGATTTAAATTTACCCTTTATTTGTTTATAGTAATCCTGTATGCTTTTAGAAATGGTTTTATTCAGTGCAGAAACTAATTTCAAGGCTTTATTAGCCTAAATTGCAGGTTTTCTTATGTAAAAAAACTAATATGACAGATTGAAAGAATTTTACTGTTGATGGTAAACTATATTATGGCTTACTCTTTAAAAAAAGTATATTTTTTAAGTCTAGAATAGCTGGAAAGTCTAGCTTAGACTGCTTACTTAGTTTATTGGAAGAATTGTGGACTGTGCCTATTCGTCAATATGCATAAACTAGTTCGTAGATGACTAGCCTTCAGTGATAGCCTAGCTACCTGATGGATAAAATATTTATTTCGAACCGAATATTTCTGTCAATATCGTAGAGATACGGTCACTTATCTGTCATTTGAATGGAATCCTCTCCCCAGGAGCAGATGCCTAAAATGTCGGACATCACCGTCGATGTCACGGAAAAAGATGCGGATCATGTCCACACAATGTCAGCTAAGATACCCACCCAAAATAAAGGATATTACGATTACAGCAAGGAGGATCTCCAGCCAAAAGGCAAGTCAGCAAAGAAAAAGAAAGACAGATAGGTCGTCTAAAAATATCTCTCTCCTTTTTTCGCAGTTTACCAGATCGACTTCCATTGCCCCCTCCCCTTTCCACGAACTCAATATCTCCCCTAAAAACATCGCCTTCCCCGTTTTTTCTTTTATCCCCTTGGGCCATCCGAAAAGAGTACACTGATATGGGCAACCGGGGTCACTATCCAGGAGTCTGGTCTAACTTCCTCACCCCCCCTCGCCCACCTACACCCCCAAGTCCGTTTACCCCATTGCCAATACTGCTGTTTCGTCTGCGGCGGTCAGATAAGCGTCTGAGAAACTTCCCGGGACCTTCCCAGTCTCTCGAGTAAACTCTCCGTCCCCGCCACCCATTTCTCCGATAGATTCCCACCCCCTTCCTTTCCATACTCCCCCTCTCTAATGCCCTCTTGCAGTTACACACTTAATTTCACCGACTATTTGCCTCAAGTGCTCGCCAGGGACAGAGGGAGGACTCGCCATCGCAAGAGAGCCACTGGCCATCTCCCCGTCCTCCTCCTCTCTTGCTGGGTCGTCTCGTTTCATCCCCACACCCCCTCTCCCACCCATGACCAGGCGCTCAATGAGACTTGCAGATATTCCCTTATCTCTCCCTCTCCGTTGGCGTTTCCCTTTTGCTTAATTTATTTTCACTCCATATCATTCTCCCTCCTATTATTTTCTCCAGTCAGTCGAGCCGTCGTAAGTGCGATAGGCGACGTGGTTTGAAAATACGCGCATGTGAATATGAGATGCGTAGGTCCTCGGATAAATAACTGAAAGAAAGTTAGTGCTATTATTCTCTAGAGGTCACTTCTCATGCATACTGCAAGCATATTGCACCCTAAAAAGAACGATTTAATTCGCGAAATGAACAAAATGTAATGGGAACTCGCACGCTTCGTTAACGTCTGTTGCACGCAAGCAGAGTGTAACAAAGCTGACGGAAGGACTAGGATAGGAAGCACTAGAGACTCGAAGACCAACATTATTCGAGCTAATTTTACTTGAATATTTTAGAGTACGTGTGTTTTGGGGTGACTCCTAGGGTATAATTCTAACCTCCCACTAAGTAGGTATGCCCCTAGAGCTAAAAGAAGTAGCAATACCCTGCCAAACTGATCGGTGCAAACATTCCTCATTCTCGATACCGTTAGTGATTGCAATAAAAACAATGCAAGAATTCTATTACGCAGCGTTCATATTCAATTCACTTATGCCTTCTTCTTTTTTCTATTCCTTCTCTGTATTCCTTCAATTTGTCTTGGCTGGTGTCCTAATACCCCCTGCCACACACCCTTTGATACCTTGTATGGTGGTATTTAGATTCAGATCTGTGAGCTGAACGTAGTAAAAAAATAACGGAGACACTCTGCCGAAGTGATAGGCACGTAAATACCTTCTACTCACGCACCATGTGTGACTACAACGGAAAGAGCGAAGGCGCCCCATTTCCTCCGTTTTTTGTGGCTAGTTTCCGAGCACCTGCTTATCTTACGACTACGGCTTTCTAACCTATTGTTAGATTATAATAAAGACGATCGTAATTATGCCTCGCTATCCATTACAAGTGTGTGTGTGGTGGAGTACGTTCGGATACCAGCCATGAAAAACGGAGAGAGCAGGATAAAGTGATATGAAAAGGGATGAGACGAATAGTGTCATCATTGAATTCTGGAATTCCATCCAGTTTTGTTTTATTCTAGTTGTGGATTTCGGTGAGAGGAATATAACCGTGCATCCTTTTGTTTTGTTTTGTCCCTATTTTATTTTCTGCATCGGCACTGTTAGTCATTATTTCAGTTAGTTAGTCAGAAAGGCATTATTTAATGCCATTCGCATCTTCGTGAAACTCATGTGATCTGAAACTAGTTACTGGTTTGCTTGAATTTTTTCTAACTCCTTCTTGTCTAAAACGGCTCCCTACTTGATCCTTCCTACAGCCGTTCCACACACTCTTCACATTCGCGGCGATTTTCTACAATAACGCGGCGTTTTTATTTATTTCGGGGATAAAGACTGATGGGCCTCAAATGCTTTAGGCATATTTGAGGCGATGCACAGAGCTGGATTGGAGTAACATCTCTCTCACATAATGAATTTGTTCTACCACATATTTGCCTAAAAACCTACTTGTAATCCGCTAGATAAATACCATTTTCACAAATATTGCATTGAAAGCCTTTGAAATTAATTGCGGATAAGTCCCTATGCTTTGTTGGGAGGTAACATTCTGCAAAGAAACGTATTGATTCACTAATTGTACATTGCGTTTAAATATCCATTAGCCACTTCCTCTTTGCAATATTTCTCTATCCACCGTTATCAATGGCGTAGTTAAGGTGTTTTTATTAAATCCTAAATGTAAATGGTTTGGGCTTCTGCATGGTGTACAGCACACTTTCCTTGCGTCGGTACTGCTTCGGACTTTCGTGGATATTTCCCATTTTACTCGTCTCGTCTTCAAGGTTTTTCACATTCAGTTCCAGCCGTGTGCATGCCTTGAATTATTTTATCTTCACTATCCATTAATTTTACCCGCAAGAAATTGACCCCACTACACTTTCCCTTAAACTCTTGACTACTATGTATTCAGATATCTATCTTTTGTCTAATTTTTCCATTTTAATTTCAAAAGTGGCACTCGTTTACTCTTATCCAAACTTCATGGAGACAATTTACTTGAGTCGTAACTTATACTGCGTAATATTAGTTACACGACTTACATTGCAAAATTCTTTACTACTTTGGTCTGGCATATGCATATTTTCAATAAATTCGACTATTCAGTTGATTTACTAAGATCTGAGATTCTATTTATAATATTTTGTAAGTAGCCTCTATTTGGTACCTTTTTCTCATATTTGTTTTTGCCTCTTTCTCACATTTCATAACATAACCACGCTAGGTCAACGGCTTTTTCATCTCGATTACAGTGAGGAGATTGTCATTACCAAAATCAACTGATCGCATGACCCAAATAAGAGGTTCCAAATTTTCATGTTATGGGTCAAATTCGTTTTTTTGGAGTTGGGAATGGAGAAAAGGGGTGGAAGACCTGGTGTTTCGAATGCCTTAATGACTGTGTCAATGGAAACACGAATGCCATATCACATATCAAGATTTTACAACGATATCACATTTTACTGGAATAATTTTCACTAACGGAAAGTTCGTAGTCGTAATTCTTCATTTATAAGCAAGTGTTAAAACTATGCATAGATTTTCTTAACAATAATGCGCATCAGTGAATGACCTCTAACAGTAATTATATTCCCTCATCCCCTTCTCTATCTGGCTCTGAAATATATCTACATATGTTGTGAAAACGCAGACATTATTGACGTTCCATAACGGCCATGAAATAAAAAATAATGTTTGATTTAATATTTTTCTATTTCCATTTTCCTTTTCCAACTTCTTATATTTATTACCAGTTGCTAATGATTATTCTATCATCAATTTTTACCTACTCTTTCTGACTCTGAAATGCCTCTGCACTGCTTGGCATGCATTTTAAAGATGAATATTTTATTAATATTACAAAACTAATGGAACTAAACTAAACTTTATGGAACTAAAATTTATTATTTGGTATAATATTTTTCCATTGAGTTCTGCAATTTCTTACGATCCATGTTTTGATACCAGTCGCTAACAGTTATTTTGTCAGCAATTTCTGCGCATGTGCCTACTTGGGTCAAATATTTCTAAAACTCATACAAAATTTTCCCATCACCACAATTCCCTTCGGATGACTTTGTAACCTCAATGTTTCCAGTGATATTTTGATAAAAATTCAAATATTCCTTGTATTATATTTCATTTATCAGAAAATTTGAAATCATGAAGGGATTTTCATCTTGAATTGTCATTATTATATGATTAACATAGCAAGTACACGTGTCCATTTTTTCGTCCCGAAATGTAACAATCAAACTTTGACGGTATCCAATTTTACCTCCATTGATATTTTGGTAAGACTCACGCCAATAGTTTTTAAGGTAATGGTAATCGTCTATTGGTATCTATCATTATAGTAGATTTCTTTGCCATGCATAAATTTTCACCAAAATCTATTTCCAAATTAGCGAATAGGAAAAGATGTATTCTGTTTAGTGAATGGAGTGAACACGCTATGTTTGTTTGCATTTGATGAGCCTTTCTTTGAAATTGCTTTTTAAGTCATTGAAGTTTTAAAATATTTAACTATGCATGAAAAATTTCAAATGATATATAAATACCCTGATATTATTATCATATAATAAAAGAAGTCGAGAAATCACATCATATGAATTTGAAATAATATGTGCAGGACTTGAGTTTACATGCATTTCGATTAATTCGTTCACCGCTAATGACGGTGGAATGATCTTGTAGATGTTTCTGATATCAATATTATTTTTATAGGCTATTGGATCATTCAAGTTTATAAGAATCCTCACTTTTCTTCATGGGACTTTTTTCTCTATGTTGGTATGCCTTTGTTAAAAAAAATCCCCTTCCATCCCTCCACGACTCTCAACCTTAATTTCCTCATGCTTAACCTTAACGGGGGTCTATTTCTTCACCCCCCCCCCATCATCATTTTGTTGTTTTTAATTTTCTGACGCAAAGAATCCCAAGGCCATCACACTCCTTACTCCTATGCTCCACATCCTCCTTGTTTTCAAACCCCCCCCCCCCAATCTCCACCCACGGATACCTATATAAGTGTAAGCCACCCAACCGTTTGTTCTTCTTTATTTATTTACTAAGAAAAGTAAATATTTAAAAAAAAATGTTACACATAAAAAAGGAGAGGAGTGTTTGATGTTTTATTTAGGCATATGAATTTTTTAAAAACTTTATTATAAATTTAATTTCAATCAAAATTAATGCTATATTGCCACTAGGCTACGTCTAATTTCCAATATCAGTGTAATAATAATAGTATAAGAGCGGCCTTTGTTTTGAATTAAATTATTTATTAGTTTTGAATAAAAGAAATAGCCATTCCTTCATGGATACAAAATATGCATGAGGAAATACCTACTAGGGCCGGGGCTTAAATAATTAGAATATTGTCCAAATGCAAACCAATTGGTTGAGAACATTGTAAAATGAGTTGAAAGAAAGGTAATCCTTCCTTAGTCAGTGCTTTTTATTTAGTAATGAACGAAGTAGTCGTTGGTCATATTTAGTCAGTATTGGATTTAGGCAGTAATTTATGTCATATATTTCATTAGCCTTTGCTGAAACTAAAGTATTGATATCAATAAAATATTAGGTGCTTTAAATTTTTATTCCTGATTATGACATGATATTCTGAAACCCGGGTGTGTTGTTTAAAGAGTGGAATTATTACCAAGAGCCTGTTTTTTATTATTAATAAAACATATCCCTTTCAGATGCTTGAAATTATGCCTCAAATTCGAACTCAATTTTGTTAGAAATGAATGTGATAATTATGGCTTAAGTATTGGCTTATCCTCACTTGGACGCGTCAATGAACATGTAATTTTGAATTTCTTGTATAGCTTGTAATCCACGTATAGGTTTTCCCTTCGTCAGCTGTTTAAAAACACAGAGAATTTATTTGGATATTTATGTCAAAATCGTGCTAGCGAACTTTGTTTTAGGAAAAATATCAAGTTGTTACACCATATTTTCATTCTCAATTGTGTTTAGTCTACAGTAACTTTTATTCTTCATTATGATTAACCTCTGGTTTATCCGAGAAAATTTGAGTTACCGAATGAATATGCGATTAGTTATACCAAACTTAATGTAGGCTTTATGAATACATTACCTGCACTATCTCAGTACTCCGTTATTTTAATTTTCAAAATTATTTCTTTACGAATAAAAACATCGATTTTCTGTTGAATCTTTCAATATATTTGCATATATTGGTTAACTTGTTTGCCCCCTAAAATTTGAGCTATTACTATTATGTTTGGGATTAAGTTTCGTTAAATAGTTGCCATTAATATGTATATGACACCAGATTTTCAGACTGACGCTGTGAACTTTTATTGGACTAGTCTATTTCAAAGAAAAACTCTTGAGGATTGGTTTTTGAGCAGTATTATATTTTAAGAAAGTTAAAAATTAACATTTGTTTAGTATTGAAAGTTATGAGCGTGCGTAAGTGATTATATTCAGACCTTTTCTAATGATTAATATCATTGAGAATATAACAGAAAACATATAAATGAAGGGTTAAGTAGAGGAAACATTTTAAGGTATTAAAAAAATATTTTTGAAATATATTCTCCACTCCGTTGATGAATGAAAATTTACAATTTCGGTGCAGAGTTGACCAACAGAATAATACGTTGATGCATTGAATGCTAAAAGTAATGTAGGTATATAGTTTTCGAATTACGCAATATTTGATTTAGACAAAGTGCTTTTTCCTTTCTTACGTCCTATTCATGACAATTTATGGTGATCATACAATCCTTTTCTGCATCTCATTATGCTTGTGACTCTTCTACACAAACGTACGAGTTCAGTTTACTCTCGTGCCCCGTAATCAGTCACTTTTATCTCCGACCTATCTGTCGTTTTTCTCGGAACATTTCTTTTCAGGCGCCGGAAGTTTATCATTATTTGATCGATATGGTTCTTTGAGCTAAAATCGAAACATCAATCTGTGATTTTTCCTGCTGGTTGTTATCAACTGATTATATCTGGATACGTTTTATTCTTTTTTACTTAAAGTATTTATAAATTTTTCCATATTTTGTAGCACGAAATGGAATATTTTTGTTGAGGATTCAGTTCGAGTCACTGTGGCTAGAATGAAAGTTTTTTTTATCCTATCCCCATTTTTGAAACATCTCACGTCCTCAATTCATTCCCTTGACCGTATGAATATTTTGTGAAATGGAATTTAATTTTATTCCTCACTGGTATAATAAATTTGGTACCCATTTGAAAATTATATCAAATCAACTATGTAATCATATGTATGAGTAGATATCATTGGAAAATTCTCCTAGCCCTTTATTTTTTTGCTCAGCAAGAAAATCTCAGCTGCAGGCTGGCTCTACGATCCATTTCTAGTCTCTCTTTGTTTTATTTGTTGTTATTGCCGATTTTCTTTTTCTGACACTCTCCTAGACGGAACTTAATGGAGTTGTATTTTTCCCTCTATTTACTGACTGACGCCTTAGACTCGTTACTTCCCGACCAACAGCAGCAAACCGTTTGTCTTCGAGAGGGCTTACAAGTCCGTCGTCGAGGGAGTCCAATCCCTTTCGTGAATGGTCGACCTGCATTGGATTCCCACAATAGAAAGGCGACTGCCGACGGGGTTCAATTTTTTTAGCAGAGGTCTTCAGCAACTTGTATGTAAGACCTATTGGCGCATTTAAAGGTGGAATTCTCTATTCCTGTATTTCAAGCCACTTTTTTTAACTCTTTCACGAGTGTTAAGTGCAAAAAGTAATGAGTTACTGCAAGAAAAATTATATGGATGGAGTCGTAAAGTTTATTTCGTTTTTTTTTAGTTATGTGTGCTCTCCTACTGCTCCAATATTTTCTCAAAGGCACATTTTCGTCAGCTTTAGGGATCTATTTTATTCTTTTATATCTTTTATTCCCATAGTGGATACTTTGGTTGTTGAAAAATAAGCAGACGCTTTCGGTCAAATTTATATGAAAGTTATAAGGTTATGTGTGCGCAATTATTATTGCATTGAAAATCATCTTAGGTTTCGGCTTTATGGTTACACTGATCAAAATAGAAAAGGAAACTCACAGTTTTTTGGAAAAATTCGTCTAAAATAATAACAATTAATAAAATACTCGACTGCAGTAAGAATTACGCGTTTAGACACGTGCAAGCTTTCTTGGGATTCCGCCACCTGAAGGGAATGAATCTTCAGATAAGCTCTACAAGACTTTATGACTCTGGTTTAGAAGAAAGAAATGTAAAATACAATTTCTTTACTAAGAAATGTAAATATTTTTTAAAAAATGTTACACATAAAAAACGAGAGGAGTGTTTGATGTTTTATTTAGGCATATGAATTTTTTAAAAACTTTATTATAAATTTAATTTTAATCAAAATTAATGCTATATTGCCACCAGACTACATCTAATTGCAATATCAGTGTAATAATAATAGTATAAGAGCGGCCTTTGTTTTGAATTAAATTATTTATTAGTTTTGAATAAAAGAAATAGCCATTCCTTCATGGATACAAATTATGCATCAGGAAATACCTACTAGGGCCGGGGCTTAAATAATTAGAATATTGTCCGAATTGAAACCAATTGGCTGAGATCATTGGAAAATGAGTTGAAAGAAAGGTAATCCTTCCTTAGTCAGTGCTTTTTATTTAGTAATGAACAAAGTAGTCGTTGGTCATATTTAGTCAGTATTGGATTTAGGCAGTAATTGATGTCATATATTTCATTAGCCTTTGCTGAAACTAAAGTATTGCTATCAATAAAATATTAGGTGCTTTAAATTTTTATTCAATTGTCGACAAAGTATTATTGTCAACAATATGGTATGTGCTATAAATAGTCCTCCAATTGTCGACTATGTATTGTTGATAATGAAATAGTACCTGGTTAACAAGCGTTGCTCGATGTTTATTTGGTTTAGTAAGAACTTATATGCTCTTATTCTGCTACTCGTTGTCTATTTCAATTATATTGGGCATTCAAGTAGTGCAATTCAATATTTTAATAAAACAAATTTTATAAAGCATAACGGATATTTATTTTTTTTAAATATAGTAATGAATATGAAAATGTGCAGTAATGAAAAGATGCAATTAGATAGTATAAAGCACACTCAAAACACACCACTTTCACAAAAATGTTCTTCTAACGAAATTCTGAAATCATCAATAATTTAAATATTTACATTGTTTTCACTGTTTCCAATGTTCATTGACAGATTATTGTTATTTTTAGATTAAAAAGTATTCAATATTTCTTTCCGTACAATGATTCTCGTGTGTCGAAGTTATTTAGTCAGAACGCTCTTGGGCAAATTGTTGCAAGGTTGATCCATCTTCAAAAGTTGTACGAGCTGCTTCCGCCAATTCGGGCCATTCAGGATAGCACATCATCGTGATAAAGAAGTCTGATGATCCAAGTAGACGGAAAAAGGCCATAACTTCTTCATAATGTTCATTTAAAAACGTGTAGATCCAGAAAACGAATAAGGCAAAATAATCCTTTCACCAAAATCAGCATTCTTTTTTTCATCCAATTCACTCAAAAATTGAATCGCTCTGTTACAGTTTTCTCCAAGTGTTTTTTTTTAATGCTTTAATCCATGTTCCACTCTTAAATAAGTATCAACTGAAAATGCCGACCACCGAAATGCAAAGCATTGAATTCAAAAGGCCGAGATCAGGATTTCTTAGGTTGATGTCTGTAGGAAAATATTTGGCAAGTTGAGGTCTAAATGCTAATCGGTACTGAGCTAGTTCAAATGTAGTCAAATTTTCATGACTGGTATTGGGTGTTATTAAAGGAAAATTAATACAGAGAATCCAAAATTGCAAAATTTGGGTAAAATAGTGGATAAGTAAAGGGCCCAACACGACTGTCAATATTGTTCATGGTAACTAAAGATTTTCCACGTTTACGAATAATTAACTCTTTATCTGGAAAGCTTTGGTCAGCGTTGAGGGTAACAATGGAACAAACTTCATTCTGAAAAGGGGATGTTAAACCTTCTCAATATAACTATAAACTACTCAACCGTTGACTGTTTGATCATCATCTACGGTGAATGAAGCCATTGCAAAACATAAATTCAAATTTCGAATCCTTTCGTAAAAGTCATCAGGAAATGGATGACGTCGAAGAAACGATCGCGCTTACTCGTTCGGAAATTCTGGTTGTGGTAGATCTATCCTATCATGCAAGCAGCAGTCCCCAAACGAATCTCAATGAATTCGATTTGACATACGTTCTTTGGGAAAATGCAATGCTCCATAATGAATACAAGCAACACTAAAAAGTTGCAAACTATGGTAAGAAATATCAGCCGTTGTAGCTGCCTTGTAGGAACTTATTCGTTTATTATTATGCTTGCTGTCGTCTTGAATTTCTCAGGCGTTCTTCTTCCTAACGTTGATGATGATCATCATCAAATTCTTCTGTACTCCTCTGAGCCGCTCGTTCACGCATGTTTTGAATCCGCTAATTTTTTTTGCGACCGATTCTTCTGTTCTTTGGTTATTTTGTCGTTGCCTTTTCTTTTACAAACGTAATTCCCTTTGTTCGTTTGATTCTCCACTTCTCTGTAGTTGTGCAAGATCACGATTCATTTCTAAATGCTCTAGACGATCATCGGAAGACTCATATTCTTGCCTCATTCTTTTCTGATCGTTCCTCTCTTGAGAGTAAGAATTAATAGTAGTAGTCAGAATCAGAGTGTCGTTCAGTCATCATTTCAAATAACCTATTTTTACATGTAGTTTTTGCTACCCGGCTTGGTCTTGCTGATGTCAGAAAATGTTCTTCATTTTTAGGAATCAAACTACTTGAGGTCACTGGTATTGAGTCATCAACTTAATCTATTTTCTCCGGAATTTGAATTCAAGAATTAAAACATTTTGTTCTTTCATTTATCAAAAAGTTACATTTTAAATTTGTATCAGGAGTGTAAGCATTTAAACAAAGCATTTGAGCAAAGCAATATTTAAACAAATAAACCTCTGTATAACAAAAATGGAGTAGCCTAGCCTTTTTACATGTTAAAAATGCAAATTTATTTTGCCCAATATCTTGTAAAAAAGAGTTTTCCCATAGTCAAGACCTAGGTAAATCGCTTTTTCGTACCCTATATTAGTAATTTGTAACTTTCATCGAAATCGATAGAGCCGTTTTCGAAATAAAATTTACATATATAGACACACATATATGTATATATATGTATATATATACATATATGTGTGTCTATAATGTCATACATATGTCACAAATATAAACAAAGTTTGCTCGTTTAGTAGTATAGGATTCGGAGCTATAAATTGTCCTTTTATTTCGTCTCAAAGACAGGACATTGTCTGCGATTTTTTTTAACTTTGTTTCGGTTTAACTGTATTTTTTTCATACCATCGTAGTTACATTTAATATTCTAGGCACGGTTCCACTCGGTAATCATTTGTTACCTCATATGGAAGAATATCACGAGCAAATGATGTTTAACGTAGGCATATATATTCTGTATATAATGCATTAAAATTATTCTTGATAGTATGATTTCTACCAGAAACATGTGATAATCAAATCATTACACTCGTTCTGTGTAAATATGTATACATTTCAACAACCTCGCTGAAAAGTAGTTACATCTGTTGTCAGGCATCGAGGGTCCTTCCAAATGGAAAATTTTGTAAGTCCCCCATTTTTCACACAGTTGTCTCCCCATTTCAGGAGACACCCTGCCCTAAAACTCCCATCCCTCCCACCCTGCATCAAATCTCTTCCCCTCTCCAAAAACCGCTTCTCACACACCCCCTTTCAGAAAAGATACATCTATTATTCCGACACCTGAAAGCTTATTCCTTTTGGTTTCGACGCTGATACCGCGTCAACCGTAATAGGGCACCGCGTGGCGGTTAACGACTCAAGTTGGTTGCGACGACGACCCCCCTCTACGTTTGCCACCGCCAGGCACTCCCCTTCCCCACCTTGTAAATTTTCGTGGAAATGGGTCGCGGAGTGGTGCCAGCGGCGGAGTTGCCAAGTTTCCTTCCCTTCCTCATATCCCTATGGTCCCCGCTTGCACGGTTATGACGCTGGCATTGGCGCCATTTTCCAGCGCTGCGCCGGAAAGCTGGTCGGGTAGGGCGGACTGCGTGGTGGTTATAGATGTACAATTGTACATCTATAACCACCACGATGTACATCGACGACATAACTTATTGGATTTATCGTTAACGGTGAGACAGTAATGTGTGCCCGTTGTGGTACGGTCGACAGAAGTTGAACACTGGTTACGGATATGACTTTGACTGGGTTGTATGTAGTATCTATAAATAAACAATTATTTCCGAAAATATAAATATGTAAGTTATATTTATAGATTTATGATAATTACCTACATGAAATACACACTATCCCATTAGTGATATTATTGTGAATAAATTCGAAGCGCTTAAAAATACGTGACCACTCAACGATTCCTCAGTCGGATAAGTGAGTGAGTTTTTTGTAGCTCCTCTCCTCATCTGGCTGGTATAGGTACAATGTGCAATTGTGCACCGAGGGATAGCGCGCAAAAGCATGCTCTCTTGTCTTCTCACACATTGAAGTCGGGCGTCACATGACGACGTGGCTTTCAATAGATTGCCCCCACCCATAAGAAGTTTTCTACTTAAAAATCGAACCACGTTTTTGGATGTAAATAGAATCTAGTCCATTTCTCGTTAATCAGCAATTAATTTTGAAAGTTATTCATACTTATTTCATTGTTTTCGAAGATATGGTGTCACTAAATGAAAGAGAATATGCCGCGAATCGGATAAATACCTATGCAAGTTTAATTAGTGGAAAAAATACCTCGGACCATGTTTAGAATTGTAATGTATTTTTGAAGGCTTTGTGCTTCGCGAATTGATGAATTTAAAGATGTAGGACTTTCGGGTTTTCCTCCACGTAGATCCACCATGCTGGGACGACAGTGTCGCTGGCATTTCAGTCAGCTTTTTCAGGTTAGTGAAGTGAAGATGCAGGCCGTCTCATATACATCAACCTCCTCATCCTCGGACATAAGCGGAGGAAAATCTGTAAGACCTAAATCTCCAAATGTATTATCTTGTTTACATTTCCGTATGATTAGGGAAAGTTTGAGTTTTCATCGTATTTTTACTATTTTAACCGAATTAATCAGCCAGTACTATAAAATGTTTTGCAGATCTCATATTCGACCATGGCCGTACAAAGCCCGTCCAACAATACGGTGTCACTGGTCTCATTTTTCAGTTCTCTCGTGATGGAAGTACCCAGTTCTAAAACTTATATGTATCGTTGGTGGTGATAAGCAAGGTTTACCATAGTTTAGAGAGGAGAACGGGTGGAACCATACGGTATGATAGCACAGTTGGATATTAAATAATAATAATAAACGTTTATTGTCACAAACCAACAGGCCCTATAGACATTCTGTATACAAATATTGGCATAATAATTTACAATGAACATTACTATTTTAAAATGAGAATATATTTTATTTTTTATATGCAGTAAATATTTCAGCATTTTAAATCCACTTTCGACCATACCGAAAACATGTATTGCTACCGGAATTGTCGTGGTATCTCAATGATTTATCTGAAAAAAAATCAACAATTATTTGCAAAAGAGGAGTGTACACGTCAATGTTTTATGGAATAATTTTCAGGCGATAGTCATGTAAAATGGATCGTTTTGTTACAAAATCTAGATTGACTTTCATGTGCCGAAACTCCATCTACCCTCCTCTTTTATTCTATGGGGGAAGCGAAACGGTAGGTTGACCGTGATATAATGAAAGCATGGTGGAATACGACGACCGTGGACACTAGTCGGGGTAGGTTTTTTTGGGGAGAGTGGTTAGGACAGGCCATGGTGACTGAAATACGAGTTTGACGCAGTTCAAAACCGGGTTAACCTCGTGGGTGCGAATGTCTGTTCTCTCTGTAATTCGACCTGCAGTGTCGACGGTAAAAATTCGGGCGAGCGATAATTACCTCCAAAACGTTTTAACCAAACGGTATCGTTCGTATTAAGCTTGAGATGGTCTCTGTGTTTTTTTGTACGAGATTCAACCATCTCTTTTCGACAGCATGCGGCATATACTGTGCCTCGTTCAACAACTGATGGGACGTGTTTAGTGGATCCGATTCGCATATGATTAGTATTATGTGGGGAACTCTGTGATGGAGTTAGAAAAAACACCAATGACATTTCACGGGAGGTAAAGTTCAAAATTAAATTTGCGTGTTTGGTCCTGATTGCCCTTTTCATCGTGATTTTTTATCGTTAAATATTTAGTGGATTTTCGTTTTATTTCCTTAAAATTTGACTTTTTACCTCTCTCTTTCCAACCTTGATTGATTCAGCCGTCTTATCAACCAGCAGATGTAAGACTGAACGTCATTATCTGACTAAACCTGTACATTCTCTCCCTTCCCGTCCTTCTACCCTTGATACTAGTACAGCCGAATTAAAGCTTTTGCAGGTCCTACAAAATGTAGTTCTTTTGATACATTATTTAAATTTCTTCATTTAGAGTTGATACCTCCTAAATAAGTTTATTCATTTTGATTGAAACAATACCATTTCTTCCTGTTCCAAAATTAATATTCGAGTATAATTTGTTATTTGTTATATATAGCATTAATGTTTATGTTGAGCAGAATGAATTATACAGTTCTCCTGCAACCAGTAATGGTTGTTGAAAGTGCATGACAATATTATGATTACGTTCTGATGAAGAACGATCGTTTTCAATACAAAATGGATATAAATATTACTTAAGATCTATTTTGTCTGAAAAAAAATCATGATATTTAGCTGCACTTCCCACAGAAAGTATGCGTTCTAAACAGTAGCCGGTTAGGGAAACCCTTTAATATTTTTCCCAGAAATAATGTAGAAAAGGCAGTATAAAATAAGTTATTTACCCATATGCAGTATCATATATAAAACAATTAACACTGGGCGGGATTCAAGTGACGCAACCCTATCGCGCCACGCTCCAGGGTATTTACCCCGGTGTTTATGGTAAATTTACCCCGGTAAATTCATAAATACCTGGGTATTTATGATTTACACGATAATCATAACCCATGTTAGACTAACAACTCATCAGACATTTATTTTGGTAGCTATTATTATCTATAAAAAGTATTTAAAAAGAACAAAAACTTAGACAATTGTGCCAGCATTAAATTTTTATTATTTTTTTTCGAATTTCAGGAGTGAACTATTAAGTTTAACAATCACATTTTGAGTCAATTCATTGAGTACCTTGATCACTCTGAAATATCTATATCATCGTCCTCGTTACAGCTTTAGATAGTCGTAGAAGAAGAGTTATATGATGTTTCCAACTTATCCTCTTCCTGTTCTTCCGTCGGGATGTCCACTTCATTGGCTTAAATTGTTTTGATGGATTTATCTGTTTTCTCCTTTCCTTTTCGATTTTTGATACGGTCTCCAGCTGTGCGTTAAATTAGCGATTTTTGCAGCTTTATGTGAAATCAATGTATTTCTCCTCTTATTAAGGATCCAGCTGTAAGTACTGAATGTCCTTACCGTGGCGACTGACGTGACAGAAAATCGAAAGTTCTTACATCCACATCAGGCAACAGACAAGTTCCTCTCAAACCCATCCACCATAATATTGGGCTTATATCTTTCCTTGCCTCTGATACACTTTCCCAAATGTTACGTTTTCGCCCAAGGCCAAGGCTTTATGTCTGTAATCTGCTATATCATTGCGAAGATAAACAGCATTCAAACCCATGTGGTTACTAACTTCACAAATTAAAGTCATTGCATCAAGTAGTTCTTCAGGCCGCAATTTGCAACCCTGTGCAGCATATAAGCATCAAAATGAATTTGGCTGGCACCAAATTTTTTCCTCTTCACAAATTTGTAAGCTTTTCTGTTTCTTTTCAGCCTTTTGAAGAGGTAACGCTGGGAATCTCTTTATTGAAGTTGTCTGCATCATCATTATCATATATCATGATTAATTTCATGCCCAGAAATTGTCTTTGTCTATGTTTTAGTATACAGTAGGTATGTATTTGTAGTCTTACGTGCTCTGATTGTATTACTCACACACAGTCGGCAGCTTCAAAACTTTACCGTTTGTTACATATTATCGACATTGAGCCGGAAAAGATGGCATCATGCCTATAGAAATCGCAGTCTGCAACCAGATCGCTTGTGGGCAGGTCTTACGTTTCTCTTGGCAAGGAGTTATATTTCAGAGTAAGTGCGTGGAGATCGAGCTTGATTTTGTGAAATTTTGTTTATAAATTCAAAATATACTCATGAGTTAAAAATTTTCATTTTCGTCCTTTTTATTGGAGAGGAATTTATACACCCTAATGATAGTGGGTGAAGTGAAACTTGTGATTTCAAACAGAAATTGAGATCCCGGTACCAAAAATACAAATCTTTAGTACCGGGTACCTCTTTTGGAATAGCAGTTTTTCCGTTTTCACAAAGTACCCTCATATGAGAGATTTTCCTTTTTCAGCTCTGACACCAGCTGAATATCACTAAACCAGTTGTCCCCAGTTATTTTCTCCCGGATTTGTGTATGGGTTTAACTAATCTCATTATAGTATCGTGAGCCTTGTTAGTCACCCAAAACGGACCCTCTGGTTTGATTCTCTACGCATACTTCTAAGATTCTTTTACGACAAAAATTTTCACGCAGTATTTGTCTGACTTTGATGGAATAAATTGGCAGAAACTGCATTGTCTTCAAAACGGAGCCAGCATCTCATCTACGGTGACATTATACCTGAAGGAGTAATACTTCTTGTATTTATTGACGAAACTTTCCCAAAATTCTGTGATTGCTACCAATTTTTCTGTTTCTTTTCGCTGGAAATTACTTTCCTTGAAGTATTTATAAAGTATTTACAGGTATTTACTTGAAGTATTTACAGGTATTTTAGCAGAAACAGGAATCTTCTCTCGTTTATCACAAGATGAAATCTCTATCACGATGCTTCGTTCCCCTCAGTTTATTTATATTTAATAGATTAGCGTGGTATTCATCTGCTAGATATATCAGTCTAAAAAAAGCCCTAACATCAATAGCATCTGTGTTTCTTGCGTCACGATCGCTGGTGAAATTTGAATGGATTGACTTCATGAGTTTATTCGTGTCACTACTTTTCGACCATTTCTTCCGCAATAAAACGTTCCTAAGCCGCAAATGGTGTTGTGACATTTCTTGCTTCCCCAATGACACCAGGCAGTCATGTAATCATATTTTGGTCCAGTGTTTAACATATTCGGTTTAACTTTCGGATATCAGGTTTCAAGAAGTACTAAACTCAAAAACACCAGAGGTCACGAGTTATCTGGAGGATGATTACAAAGAATAATGCCGTAAGTCATCTAAGAGTTCTAAAGTCAAAGTTAGTGCATAACGTATATACAACACATCATTGAATACACTGTCGGTTAGAAGAGGGAAGGGCTGAAATGTAGTATGGGTCACTCTCCCCCAGCTCAAGTGTTAGTAAAATGGCATGACTTCGTAGGTAAAATTCATCTCTCAGATGACGCGCGACCGTTGCAAGGTTAACCTAGGTAACACTGTACATTAATACTCTTCCAAGGTCATATTTATCATGAAATAGTTATGTCCTTTGATGATAAATATATCATCGTAATCTTAAAATTAAAAATAACTCATAAGTGGTAGAGCTCATCACATCATAAATACCCTCATTTTGGGTAATTACCCAGGCCATGGGTAAATACCCAGGTAATTACCCATTTATAGGTAGGAAATAAATGAGAGAGCAGGGTATAGGGTATAATTAAGGGCTGCTGTAAATCAACCTTGGGATTGTTACTGTTTTTATTTATTAACGATGACATTATTTCCCTGGTTTACCAGCATTGTGTAGCCATGTAAGTATATTCCATGACAGTGATGAAGCGAAATTCATTCTTTCTTTCCATACTAGCTCATGGCCTTTGAAACTTCCGAGAGAGTAATTATGACATTCTTTAGTTGTATTTAAGTGGCTTAAAAAACTTTCCTCCGCAGTGTGTATCATAAAACTTGGTTAAATTTTTATTTAGAGGGACTTTAGGGAGTGGAAGGGTATAGATTGAATTCCCTTAATAACTGGCGATGAGGCGTTTCATATTCGAGGAAGTCTCGCTCGTGAAGATGCGCCAAAATCAAGGCACGGTCGTTCTGAAATGTGACACGGTGGTGGCTCACTTCGGTGTCAGATTTCTCAGGAAAGCGCCGGAAAGTGTGCGCGAATACTCTCTCTAAAGCATTCCAAGGTCGATGACCCGAAACGGAAATTATACATCCCTCTTTTATGGCCTCGTGGCAGCGCCTCCGACGCAAGAGAAAAAAAATCGCGCTGTGTTGACAGGTTGTGCCCCGTCGCAGCAGCAACTCCGCATCACGCCCATTTCCTTTTCGGAGGACATTCACTCTTCGCAGAATCTCCCCCCACGTCCAACCGGATCAAGGAACCCATTTGCTATTCCTCTGGGACGCGCGTCGCGTCGCATCAGACACTATTCCCACTGCGGTGCACGCACGTATAGGTACTACTCGTCAAAGTGTCCGACGAACCCTAAAATATATCAAATACGGCTTTCATTGCACCGTGAGACCGTCGCGACGCGTCGGAAGACTTATTCTAGCGTGGTCTATATGGAGCGTTCCATATTTAGTGGGCTATATGGGAATTATTCTGTAGCCAAAATTACTCTCCGAGTCCCCACTTCTTAGCCACGATGGGACCCCGTTTCAAAACCGCGCTAAATGTAGGTTATTTACTTCAAGGAATAATATTTGCGTATTGGAAGACAGACGTGCTAAACTTTCACGTTGGTTAACTTTCTGGCTGCTTTTGGCAGCATTGAACCTCCGGCCTAAAGAAAATTTACACGGGAAACCAATCTCCACAATAGTACGTGCTGTCAGCTAAATTTGGAGACCCCTTTAGCTAGGTTTACAGTGGGGTGAAAATTTCACGCGTAGTATGTTTAAACTGTCTCTCGGTGGAATTTCGTTTCTCGTATATCAATTTTGAATCATTTTGGACTACGTGGTGTTATTACGTTGGATGTGCTTAGGCTACGGGAGATTATTGCCAAGGGCGGGCCTACCCTTGCAGACCTGGTGCGCCAGACCATATGATATGGCTAAGTAGTGAACTCACGGACGGATAAAATATTTTAAAGAATGAAAAGGTTAGGCCCCAAGCAAAGATCGTTACTAGCAGATATAAATTATTTGTTTTGTGCGTTGATTTTTATCTGATTTTTGCATTCTAATCAAATATATAAAATATTCTAACAAGTAAATAAAAATTTCTATTTTTGAAGTAGCACGGTATAAATTTACGGTTATAGAGCCAAAATCTCACATTTTAGGAGGATAGGAATTAAACACGTGAATTGAATGCAAGAATAAAAAACTAATTCTTTAAGCCATCCGAAATCGAGAATATGAAGCTTGAATCAGGAGTGTAAGCAATTTAAACAAAAGCAAAAATACATAACCCTGCATCACCTAATCGATATTTTTCCTTATGAAAATAAACGTTTGTTAAAACGGTCGGGCCTTTCAACTATTGTATATTGAAGTTATACTTCTTTGCGCCCGTTGGAGACTTTTGGGATGGGATGTTGGTCGAGAAACCGCGTCACGCTCTTTTTGGGTGAGAAAAATCCACAATTGTACTCATTGATACGAATTCCTGGGTATTTCTAATCGAGCTAAAAGGATGAAATTTTCAGGGAAGGGTTCAAATTTGATGTCAAGTCAGGAAAAAATCGAAAATCCCAATATTTTTCATTGGTTTCGAGTCCAGATAGGATTTTGTTTTTTAATTGGTTTAAATGGGAAAAACGAATAATTTACGTGTAGAGTAATTTTCATTCATTCATTAAAATATTAAATAATTTAGATACAAGTTTCATTCTTTGACTGAAATGAGGCCAAAAGATCAATGCATTTACTTCTTGCAACCGATGTTTCTCTATCGATCGATAAATTGAAATATTTGAAGTTTAAACGCAAAATTAATGCAAATTTCGATATTTTTTCATTTTCGTTGCTAAGCAAATTTTTCATTGTTCCCGAGACTTCCAGTACCTTATACGCGTGCTATAAAGATTAAATTTAAAGGAATATAACATTCTCCGTGCGTATTTCAATCGCTTTTAACGATTTATGCCTTAGAAATATACTTTTTACAATGTTTTATAATTATATACATAAACTGTTTCGTAGCTTTGACACTCCTCCATTTGCTCATGCCTACGAAATCCGTTGGGATCGCTCCAGATTCCTCCATTTTGCTTCTGAAAAACTCTTTACACCTTATTCCGGGTTTCCCTCTCTGTTTTTCCAGGAAACATTAATCCTTGCACCTACTTTCTGAAATGTACCTCGAAACTCCATTCTACAAGTCAAAACCATGTAAAATGATAATGTTCTATGATGCATTATCTCTTGGATTTTGAAATTATGAATTCAAGTACTACGCCATGTGTTTAATATGTAAATTATAATAATTGAGATCAGCAAAAATAAAATGAAATGTGAAAATCCATAGCATTTACTTAGCTCATATTGATTGAATTTCATACTGCCAAATAACTGTAATCATGTTTAATTACAAATATTTACTTCAAAATTGCTCAATGGCATGAAAATAAAAGGAAAAATATAGCAATTACTAAGAAGAACAAAGTACATATGTCATGGGACCATTCGTTTTATGCTATTATCTCATTATTATATTCTTAGGTCAAAAATTGACCCAGCTAAAATAATTTCCAAAAGAAGTAAGACCTTATTGCATTCGTTTTTAATGATTTACAATGTACTATCATACACTTTTCCCCTTTTGCATGCAAACTGCAAGCACCCATTTACTCGTTTTGTACGTTCGAACTTTGAAAAGAAGTTTTGTTTAAAATAACAATATATCGAAGAGAAATATATTGAATAATAGAGAAAAAATGTCTTTTATTTCATTTATATATCCTGTCTGCCTGTGTGTGTGAGCGGGTGTGTGCGACCGGCCAAAGAATTATAACTTCCACCGTCTGGTCCGACGCAGACCACGTTTTTTTTTTTTTATAGACTGTTAATGCTTTTATGTTTTAAAGAAAATGTGTGCCACCTTTTTCTCAATTCCGTAAAGGGGATTGGAAGCCTATAGTTTACAAACAAACAGAATTCCGGTTTTATAGATGTAGATGATTATTTTATAATTAATGTTTTTCCTGTAATTCTAAACTTTTCTAATATTGGTTGATAACTGGTAGTAAATTCATCGGGTTTCCGTCCGGGTTAGGTGCTCCATCGTGTTCTTTGCCGACGTGTTGAGGAAAAGTAATAGGAATAAGAATTTACTTCAACTATTCGCCTCGAGAAAATTAAATCCTACATTGCTTGTAGACTTGAAAGTGACAGGCATCACTTCGTAGAAGTTTTGTATATTAGTACTCATGATTAATGAAATACTTAGTACTTTTCTACAAATTTTTTACCGAACGACGCATTTCACCAATTTACAGCATCGTCAGGTACATCAAGTTTGCACCTGACGATGCCGTAAATTGGTGAAAAACGTCGCACAGTAAACATTTTGTTGAAAAGTACTTGCTTAGTGTTTTCTAATGAGTACTCCTTCATTGCTTGATAACTATCCCATGGGCTAGGAAGGCCTACGATACTAAACGACGTTTTTATTATTATTAAAGCTTTCTCGTGGGAGAAATGTGGACAAAGTCCGAATACGATACGTGGTAACGACCCCGTGACTAAGGCGACCCACGGCTTACTCATCATCATCATCATCACCAGTCATCCACTTACGCAAATTGGAATGCGAAGAGTTGGTGAGGTCGTGTGGGGAGTGAGAGGGGGGGGGAGTTCGGGTAAGGTCGGGCAAGCCTCTTGCCTTTGATTTCCACCTTTCACTATCACTGCTGTGAGGGAGAGATTCCGCGGCCGTGCACGAGTGGACCAATAATAGGATTCTTCATCGCGTACATAACGAGAGTGTAACGTCACATATTCGGGGTCGGAGTGAAGTGAGACTAATTCCCATGCCGCTCACTCTTCCGAGGTCTCTCGTCAGTGACGGGATTCCGTTTTTATCTGTTTTTTTTTTTTCGTTTTTATCTTGTTTTCCCTCCTCGGTGACGAAAGGGAGGACGAACGTAATTTTCAGCGGGGGCGCTGTAATTAAATTTTTCGATCCAGACGTTGGCGTAACGCGGCGCGCAGGTGAGGCTTACGAATGACTCCCTCGACACATCACACTACCAGGGAATGTTGAAAATGCGACACAAGTTCCGCGTTTTGGTTGTCATGGATGTAAACCGTGGTAAAATAGTAGATGTTTGTGTCAACGTTGACCAACAGTCTCTCTCAACGTTTATTATGTTTAATGTAATGGGCATGACTGACCGCAAGGCAGTTATTACTAAACGCACGAGAAATTGGGATTGTAATTGTAATTTGAAACACCAAAGTGCTACGTGCACTTGTGTATGCGTTCAAATTTGCACATATGAAGAACCTTCATCTGATTATCTTCATGAATCTTTTGAATAATTTTCAGTTTTTTTGTTATGTTCTGAATGTATTCTAAAACAGTTTGAAATAAATGGTGTGTAACCTCATTTCTCTCTATGAATGATAGTGTCCTGCAAAGTGGTTTGCTTATTGGCTGAATATGGGAAATGGTGTTACTTCAGCTGGGTTATTGTGAACTTATAAATTAAATATTAACCTAATATACACTTTCGTTTCACGTGATACATTAAAACTGAGGTTGGGCATGACTGATCATTGGTAAATTGGTATCTCGCTTTATGGAAACTCATTCATGGAACTTACGAGGTGAAATTGCTTTTCGTCATAAAGATTCTCTGTCAATCTTCTCATTTGTTCTTACAATCTTTATGCCCTAACTAGTTTATTTAATCAGTGACGGTTTTGTTTTACATTAAAGTTCATTTAAATGGTAATAACATACCT
This sequence comes from Pyrrhosoma nymphula, assembly GCA_963573305.1. NCBI lineage: Eukaryota > Metazoa > Arthropoda > Insecta > Odonata > Coenagrionidae > Pyrrhosoma > Pyrrhosoma nymphula. Next base: position 66,570,349 of record OY754333.1, read on the forward strand.
TTGTAGTTTATGCTTTCCAGTCAAAAACATTTATAAATCCTGATATCTTTACTGTCACACATACATCTATTTATATCATAGGTATACGTACTGTGGCGTAAAATATTTACACCGTACGGCAATGGCTGCCTTTGGTGTTCATTCGTTAGAAAATATTATGATCAAAGTATGTACTTTAATCGTTTAGAAATTTAATTAACTACATTTCATCAGTGTTTACATGTTAGTTTTTCTGAAAAATGGATTTTAAAATAAGCATTTATTCGTCATTGATGCGAGAAATGTTATTTCCCTCTAATTTGGTTCGAGTATATCTATTAAGGAATATTTCGTATGAATATATTTACGTCTTCATATTTTTTAAAACCTCTTTAAAGTTCTCTCTTGGTGCTCTTATGCTAATGATTGTATTTGCATATTTGTGTTGCGGCAATGCAGGTGTAGTGCAGACATCACTGCGCTATCCATCACAGATAATGTGCCAGGGGCCTTCATTTTGGATACGAATGCATGCGCATTAATTTTCATTCTAATCATCCCCAAAGCACCAGAGTTTCAATCGTGTATTCTTCCCCATGGAAGGATAAAACTTGCCTCTTTTTCCTCCTTCTGCATTTGAGTGAAGAACCTATTACAGGTGTTCCTAGCTAAACCTTTCCCGATATCCTCTTCGTTTTTAGTTCCACGTGAAAGTTTTCCGTAGACTATTCTTTTTTTATCTTTTTACATGGATGACTGATTCGATTTTACAACTCATTACTAGCTCTAGGTTCTAAAAAAAACATAATTTTGGCTAGATTTTTCCAATATTCAATTTACTTTTCTGGTAAATATTTTGCCTGCAATTTTTGGAATATTTGTTATCCATGGGAATAGGGTTGGTGTGATTGACAGAGTTGACTGTTTCCCCATCACGAAGGTCCAGATTTCTAACCTGGAAGTGGTGGAGATGCTTACATGAAAAAACCCGGTTCTTCCATGAGTGCCATGTGGTTACCTCTAAATTGTTTGTAGATTGTACTCCACCCGTCAATTGGATCGTTAAGCTGTCGCCAACTCGGCGCATTCCTTTGGCCTGGTATTAGCGCATTCCTGTGCCATTGACATGCTTTTCTCCACTCTTTCTCCATCTCTAAATTAATCTTGCCTTCGCCAACCGATCAATGTATTGTTTGTGCCGGGAATAACCTGTTCTCTGTCACCCCATTAACTTTTACTCCAGTTGATTTTGTCCATTAGTTTTCTAACTCTTATAAGCGTTATTTTTTTAATTTTATAAATTTAGATAATAAATAATTGGTAGTCAATAATTTACTGGAAATTGATGTAGTTACATTTAAGGTCTTGTGTTAATATCTTGCATTGAGTAAAGTGATTTCTTTTTTATTTCAGGTACTACTTTGAATCGGTCTCCTTAAAGTTGTGAGTACTTGCATGATAATTGATATTTGAGAGGATTTTATACTTGATAACTTTTGGGCAAGGTTTTAAATCATTCCAGTTCTCGCTTTGGCATTGACCTTATTTATATATTTGTTCACAATTACCTATGGGAAAGTCATGGTTTCTATAAATATCAGCGGTGGGCAAGTCATTCATTATTAACCTAAGTAATTGCTGAATTGCGTAGCATCACTTCTTCATTAAGTATTCAATCTACGAATAAATAAATAGTCAATGATGTATCGGTCAACTAACACCGACGAATATGACTTCATCGTCCAAACGTCGTGAAATGTATGTATGTGTGCTTTACTTTTATTTTACTACGATATAAATATGGTTTAAACTTTGGAAAACAGGAAAAAAGTCATTCCCAAAAACATCTAGAGGTTTTGTCGGTCAAACCATCTTCATCGCTAATAGGTGATTTGAAACCTGCACATCTATAATCTTTGCATATATCTACTAGACAACTACATGTTAATTCCGTTAGAGTAGTGCATTTATTTAACATAAGCTCTTTCTCAACGAAGACATATCAATTAAACCCTTAAAAAGGAGTGTTGCTTAGGACCTTAAAATAATCAGAAATAACTTTCTCTCTATAGCTCACGAAAGCACTATTAGGACTCGTCATACGTAAAGTCCCCTGAGAGGACGGCCAACCTCAACGACCGTCCACTGTTTCTCTGCAGGAATTCCACTCACGGTCTCCGCTTCAATTTGCTTGCTACCGGGTGGTGAGGCCTATGAGTTCTGTACGTGATCTTGCCGTGCATGGATTGAGGGGAACCCAGAGCAGCGGTCGTCACCTAATTTTGGGGAAACTTTTTGAGAGGGAACGCAGTGTCCTCTTCCTCATCCTGGGCTTAGCCAGCAGTTTTGAGTTCGTTTAGATTCGTATCTGTACCGCTGCTTGCAAGCCATCTCTCTCTGTGTTCATCAGGCTGCTCTATTCATAGTCACCCTACTTTCTTACCTTTCTTTCAAAACACATATCCTGAGTTTCCTTCAATGAATTGGAAATAAATTTTTCCTGAGGTAATTATCAATTTTAAGTGGGATTTGCGTGTTTTGCATAAGAGGCATCATTCAATTTCATCGTGTTTAATGGAATATATGGACAAAAAATCGTACATTCAATGCATAAAGAAGGTGTATTTTTGATACGAATGATTGGTTAACAAATCATTCGATAGTTGAATAAATGACCTTCATGATGAATGCCACTAGTTTTGCTGCCTTTTATAAAATAATAACTCAATTCTGGAGTCATACTTAATGATAGAGTTCGTATTATACGATTATGAATCGGGGCGTTTTCGTAAGTACTGTCTCACCTGCTCCACGGCTTTGAGTCTTATATCTCTCCTTTCTTCTTTTACCGCTATAACTCCACCAACTCTATCGTTTTCCCGCTGGAAGGTCGCATCGCCCTTGGGACTGCAAACTAGGTCACTTCCTCGCCTTTACGTATCAACTTCCCGGAATTTCTACAAAGTGGTCGCTATTGCTCACATGCCCGAAAAATCTTCTATCCTCATCAATTTCTTTTTCCTTGTCACTCTCTAACCAATCGGGTCTTTCAGCATTTAAACGGTAAAAAAAAGGCAGAATAATTGCTTTACGTTGACAAGATACACCAGAGTGATGTAGCCAGCAGTTAAAGGGGCTATCTAGGGGTTCTGATTTTGCGATATAGCCAACGCGCGTACGCCTTAAAACTAGGAATCTTAATTGATATATGTATCATATTTCATCGTCTTTGAACTAATGTTAGTATACTTCAATGAAAGAGTATATTCTTCGAGTATGAATGGAGGAATATTACTTATACAGTGTATATCTCAACCTTGGTATGTCAGGATAAGCATATACGTAGGATAATTGCAGAGGGAATGGGGGACATGAGGATTTATTGCAGCCACTATAGTATGGTTGGGGTTAGAAATGAGTGATTTATGAAATCATGTTGGTTGAATGCATAAATAATGGACAAGTATGAATGAAGTGTGCGCGATGGTTTCACCACGTTGAGATTGGATAGTGGTGGAATGTCGGAACGTGTGTGATATTAGAGTAAATGGTGTGGTAGGAAGGGGTAAACCGTGAAATTAATATTTGGTTATGTAGGAAAATACTGTAAAGAATAAGAATCTTAGAAGTCTAAAGATTAGGCGAGCTTGTAAGAATCAATGTTTGAGTGTTAGAGAAGCGATAGAAATATTCAAGGATAGGGCATTATGGAAAAATTATTGAAGGAGAGCAAGTTTCCAAGTGACATCAATAACTGTTTCCTTACTTATGTATGTTTATCCTCTTCCCCTAAAACAATTCCTTACCTGCTGCTTTTGCTTTAGTTGAACCACTACTATCCTAACCCCACCCCTCTCTTTCTCATATTTCCTACCGAACATAAGTCTCGTAATTACTCACGACAGGGGAAAATGTGATCCCACTTTAAAAAGACACGAGAGCCTTGAAACCGGTAGGGATTGTGTTAATAGAAATTTGGATTATAAAATACTTATTTATTTAAATGTGAATAATCAATTGGTTCTTATTCCACACACCATAATATTTAGAAAAGGACTCAGTGTTTAGTTTTCGCTCTTGTTTGGCCAATGACGAATCGTAAAGGCTTACGTCTAATTTTATTTAGGATTTGAGCAGGAAGACAGATGGCATTAAACGCATGGATTGCTTATCATAAATAACCATTCGTTATATCTCTTGATTTATATTTTATATCATAAATCATCATGGAACCCTTGAAATGCATAATGCAGAAGAGTAAAATGAAATTGATATATTATCATGGTGGAATTTTTTTAAATATTGAACACTTTTTCGCTTATGAAATTCTTTACTGGTTATAAATGATAAGAAAAAGAGGGTTGTTTTTGTGCTCATGAGAAAACAAAATTTTAAAAATAAATAATCATCTTTGAATGCCATTGCGATCTCGGCCGTTATCGTAACCGGAAAACTTCAGCTCAAGTGGGAGGTCTCTCCATTTCTTGACTACTGTTCGTTTTATAATCCAGTTTCACTGAGGCGTCGCTTAGTAAAACTACGTTTTTTAGGAAGGTTGAGAATGCTTTATATGATCATTACTTTTTGTCTAGTAGCTTCACAATTGGGCTTTGAGTTAAGGACGGTGGAATGAGTAAAAAAGTATTTATTCTTCTTGTCTGGCCCTATCTCGATCAACGCCTCATTTGGACCTTGTAAACAAGGAAAGTTTTCCCCTTCAAAAATATTATTTTATAACATTCGCGATCCAGTATGATGTTTATGCAGCCTAGAAATGGCTTTACCCAGTGGGAAATGGCATCATATTCTCAACTAGAAGCAGAAATATGCTGCTGAATAAAGTGATCATGTATGTAATATTGTTCTAGTAAAAGGCCAGACAAATATGTGTATGAGAACTCTTAACTTACGATAACATTTCCTGTGTAATTCAACCACGAAGAGCAAACTGAAGGCATTCCACAAATTTTCAATTACAGAGCTTGGTAGCTGATGAGAATCAATTTCCAATTAAATGTGAACGTACACTAGTAGTTTTTTTTACTCGATACAAATTTGTAATTTAGCTGTCTATTTCTGTGCTAGGAGATAATATCCATGTTTTATTTTACATTAATGAAATTTTCATAAAAGTTCTGCCATGCCTTAGAAATAGAAGACGTGCCTGATATACAGTATTTATATTTAACGGTACGTGACGTGATCTCTCGACTAATCTGTCGATTCCATTGAAGCTATTGAGATAACTAAATAACCAAATTTCAACAGTGGTGACAGCTATCCGCCCTCGAACGCCGTGAAAAGCCTCTTCTGGAAATCCCACCTATCGAATCAGGCCTAGGTATGTCAGATTCCCATATTAAACAGGCCATAATCTGTGAAAAACACTTCGAAACTGCCGTCAAAAATGACGATGCAATTAAAATCCTGCTATCCACTGCCTAAACAACACGACTTCGCAAGAGACTTCATTAAGATTTTTCGGTCTAGTTAGTCTATGCCAAGAATCAATGCGTCTATGGGTTCATCATCGTTTGAAAGCCGGCGCTAATGGCAAACACCGTTAGGTGGTGTGTTTGCACTTGCGGTCTGAGATTGGTTCGACGATTTCAAGTGCCCGATGGGTGCGGGCTTTGTTGTGAACGCTGACGAGGGATCCTACCGAAAGAATTGACGACGAAGACATCTTCTATCACTCCTCTCCCTCCCTTTGCTTTGTCCTTCCCTTTTCCTCGAGGCGCTGATGCGTGAAAAAGTGTGGCGGGAAGAAATTGGGGTGCGGGGCTGTTGGCTCCTTCCTTTTCCTCTTTCTTCGTCCCATTCCGGGAAGATCTGTTCCAACTCCTATAAACCCAGCACACTGCCTAGTCAATCGTCCATTGGCTCCGGAACTGGCATTTTTTTCTTTCTCCCACGTTGCGCCAGCTCCCCTGCTCACCTGCTGGGCTAAGGGAAGGGGTCAGCCTCCCTACCACCCCATTTCTCCTACAAGGCCACCTGCCCCCAATTCGAATCACTTCTTTCGCCCCCACTTTCGACCTTCGCCCACCCTCCGGCCTAATAACACTACAGTGTGCGCTCATCTCAGCGTTTCTTTCTTTCCGAGAGATACGGCCACTGAAAACCTCACCGCGCGTGTAGTGGTGGTGAAACATGGCGGCATTTGTGCAAAATACTATTTTTAGTGGAGATTCCATTTTCTATGAACTGGATCTGCTCGGGGGAGTTGAATAGTATCCTTGTGCCAAACACGGATACTACTCACGGATACTACCACTGTTCTCGAGGCTGAATTAATTCATTTCAATTACAAAATACTCAACCTGTTATTACCTTTCACTAGTTACCTCTATATTGCTTAGGTTGGGCTATCTTACGCGTTTCGAACTTTAAGAGCATCTTTTGATCCACCTTTGCTTGGGTCTCATGTATTGCCGTGAATGGAACTGCTGAAACTTTCCCAGCCTCTCAAAACAAATACGGTTTTGTGTTTTTCATTGGCTGGTATCAACATCCTTTTAAATTCCTTCACCAATTGGCCACAAATATATAAAATAAACTTACAGGCGGTGAGAGAAAGAGATATAAAACAGATTTGGTCTTACAGAACGTTTCGGACCGGTTGGTCCTTCCTCAGCTTTGGAAGTCTCACCTCTTGTAGGTTTATATATATATATATATATATGAATCTGTGGTTGGATTCATCAGGTTGAGAAAAGTAATTACATAAATGTGTAATAATAAATTGAACGTATTTTTTTTTTCATTCACTACCTTCGGCAGGTTCTATCTTTATATAGTACCATGCAAGCCACCTCCAGAGTGTTTGGCAAGTGGTGATTTTTCCACCTACATGCACTAACATCATATCCTTTTTTTATGTATGATAAACGTTATATGTAAGACATCTCATGTCCTATTTTTATGATCTTATTTTAAATATATTGTCGGTATTGTAGCTGAATTTAATACGTTCGGATATTCATAAGACTAAAACTAACTACTGCTTCCGCTGTAAGTCATATTACTAGATTTATCGGTCGAAATAACGGTAAGGTAAAGACAACGTCACCCTGCGATTAGGATAAGGTAGATATTATAAAAACGGGACTTTGTGTCTTATAGATCGCTAGTAAATGACATTTTGAACCTGTCCGTTCCGCAGTCTGTGTATCTAGTTTTCGTAGGGAATTTCGTATGAAATACTGTATTTTTACTTTTCTGGACTTTACTTTTTCTGGAAATATATGGAGAGCTCTTAGTTGTGTGAACGCTCTACTAAAATTCAAAAATGTTTGCGACTCGGGAGAAAGTGTGAGAGGATCCCAATGGCACGTGATTTTAGAATGAGCAGTGAGATGTGAGTGGGCGGAGCATATCACCTGAAAATATCAGTCGCCTTCAAGCCTCAGTCGTGCGCACTTCGTACTCTTGTGTGCATTGTTGCCAATTTCACTCCCTTGCTATCGCTCCCTCACTCTCTGAGCAGTACATTTGGCAACCTCAACTCGAATCCCCGTCAATCGTCAGGACCATCCCACCCCCAACAAGCGAAGACGCTCGAACCATCACGAAAGTACACGAAGCACAATCGCGAAGATATTTGAATTCCAGTGTTGCGGATGACTCGCTCAAGATACTGCGCGGCAAGTTTGGCATTTATCTCAAAATTCTGATTTGCTTTGATTCATACGTCAGTTAACCTCTTCTATGTTTTCATTCATTGCCAATTTCGGATCTTTGCTCCCATTTTAACGCACTTAGTAACTTTTTTCCACCAGTTTCAACTGCATAACCCCTGTATCTTTACGTACTCATCCTCCCTCCCGCCAGGGTCCCTTCTTTTGCCACGATGGCTGCGGCGCAGGGGTGAGTCGGCGTCCTACTACCCACCACGTCTACCTCTCTCCTCTGACACGTTCGATTGTCCCTCGGCCACCACCTCAATCGATTCCTCCCGAAATCACTCGAGCGGTGCGTGCTTTCATTTCATCCCATTGTGAGCTCCCGCGGTGCGCCCTCCACCGACCTTTCCCCACAAACCTCCCCCCACCCCTCCTTTATATATAAATAGCATAGTCGGGGATATTTTTTGCCTCTCCTTGCCTCTTCCCCACACCCACTCACCTTTCCCACAGCTATATCCGCACACCAATTTTATCCCTTCTCTCTTTGCCCACTGATGTCTGTTCTCTCCTTCCCTTCATTAGTTCTTCAGTATTTCCCTTATCCTTTTTACTAATATAGTTTTTCCATTTTCATTACTATTTGATATTGTGCTTTAAATGTGTATTTAATTTTTTTTATTCACTGTGGTGTTTACGTTTCATTTTTTGTGTGCTTGATTATAATGTAGCAAAATATTTACTAGATTTATCAGTATATACTTGAAGGTTTTTCACATACCCGTTATTGTGTGGGCATTTATATGCAATGGAAATTGACAAAGACATAACCCAAGTGATCCTTATGTTTTCGTTACTTTAGTATGTTAGTATTTAAAAGCTATTTGATAATGGGGGCATTAGAAAGGAATTATATAAATTCAAGAGTTTTCATTCTAGAATATTTAATATTTTACTACCTGCAAGTCTCCCAGAAATAGCGTTTTTATACTTGGGTGATGAAGTGACCACATGGGCTTTTTGAGGAAAGACACCACCATTTCTCCATCTTCCTCCAAATCTTGTATCGGATAAATGGCCGAAAACCTTAATTAATGCTTTCACAGACTAATGAGGTATTATGTTTTTACAAAGCATATGAAAATTAACAGACAATACTGCATGTACTTGTTATAAACCTTCTACCATGGTAAACTTTGCCTATCTCACTGTAAGTGCAATGCTGGCATCACTGACTTAAGGAGAGAATGAATAGGATTATAAAGCAAAAAAAGTCTAGAAATATAAATAAGTCGTAAATGTATCCGTCGATGAATAAATAATAAAGTAGTTAAATAACAGAAAAGGACTGATTATTATACATCATAACACATGTATACCACAATTATTTATTAAAATAGGAAACTTTTCTGTTACCGAGCGCTTTTGCACGATATTAATGTTTGGTTGGTAATATTTCACAAATAAATCACGCCTCACTAGACGTCATATAGGCTTTTTTAATTTATCTTTTGTGTTAGAACAAGTTTCTATTTATGCTTGCCTGTTATACATTATGCATTCAGGAAAAATCCTATCGACACAAAGATCCATCTTAAACTCACCTCAGAAAGAGGCTAATTACGCATCTATATTATATGGGATGCTATTAGAGAGCTTCTTGATTCGTTATAACTCATGTAAAAATTTATTGGAGATAGATGTAAAACATTAGTTAGCTTTCTAGCCATTGAAGTCTAAGATTATTTTTTTATAGCGCATCAGCTTCTCAATAAACTTCTCAACATCGAAGCATTGGGAAGAGTACGTTATTAGGTAAAAACTTCGTTCCAGTGAGCACCTTGTAATTCAAACAATTTTATTGTCCAGAGGAAAACTTTAAAGTGAGGATATCCTATGAACGCACATCAAACAAGAAGGAATAATCCAACCCGAGGTTAAAAAACATCGTGGAAGTTTACTTTCTTAATCAACTAGTATATATTATTATTTTATTTTTTTTATTTTTTTTTCCGTATTTCTCCGAATATAAGCCGCACCCCGTTTTTTGGGGTCTCAAAAAGGGAAAAAAGTTTCATTCAAGTATTCTACCAGCTGATTGGTAGGTTCTTGGACAGTCCCCATTCTGCATCCCAACCTCATAGACATTGTCTCGCTTTCCCTCCTAAGGATGGCGCGCTATTAGATCCCTCTTCAATTCTTCATATCTTCTACCTCTTCTTATTGCGTCGATGATTCATATCCTCTTCCTTCCTCTTCCACGCTTCCCCCGTGTTCTCCCCTCTATCACTCTCTTCAACATGCCCTTCACCTATTCTGTATACACTACTTTTCTACCAAGTTTCCTATTCATTACGAATCCAACCCCGCGCTGACTTTCATTTCCTCCACTATTACTCTATTGTGAACGTTCCAGTTTATTCCAGTTTATTGTCAACGTTCCAGTTCCAGTCCCCCCGCGAATTTAAGCCGCACCTTTTTTAGTGCATCCTGTACTACCGACTGTATGCGGAATTAGAATTTTATATATGATTTTACATTACTTATGTACCTGTGACACAATGTTACCTATACTATCCATTAACATATGAATAAATGGTGCACCAATTTGACTTTTTTCAGCGTTATTTCTTACTTCCCCCGTGGCTTTGGTGAGTTTTGCTAGCGTCCGCGTGAATCTGAATGGCTGGGTTTCTCAAATTGGTAATTTTTATGATTTTTTAAAAGAAAGTCCTCGAATTGAAGCCACACTACGAATATAAGCCGCACCCCGATTTTAAGGCCCCCAAAATCGGGAGAAAAAGTGCGGCTTATATTCGGAGAAATACGGTATGTGTCATATATTTTATGCTTAGGCGGAGCCATTACTGAAGCAATAAAAGATTTTAGAGTAGTTGACAAAAACGATGCGAGTAATACGGTTATAAGGAGGCTCTGTGGTTTCACTCAACTTAAGAGAATTAGACGAAACTTGCTGGAAGCATTACTTATGTTGTCTTAAATATACCTGATTTTTTTCAGAATTATTTACCGCAGATTACTTAAGATATTTGATCGAGAAGTGGACAAATTTTACACGGGTTCTTATGGGAACACAAGGTACGAGTAGCTTAATTTATCAAAAAGAACCTGAATAAGAAAAACAAAAATAATAAAAATAAAGTGTTTCAAATGATTTTCATACATTATTCTATTGATGATTTAAATTATTTTTGTTTTGCTTTTTCATAACTAGAAAAAGTCCTTTTTGATGAATAAAGCTAGTCGCACCTCTTGTTCCCATAAGAGCCCATGTAATTTCATGCCCACTTCCACATCAAATATCCTAAGAAATCTGCGGTAAATAATTTTGAAAAAAATTAGGTAGCTTTAGGAAAACATAATTAATGCTTTCAGCAAGTTTCGTCGAATTCCCTCAAGTTGAGTGAAACTACCGAACCTCCTTAAGCTACTTACCGCATCTAAGTGATGGGTTTTTGACATTCGAACAATGGCCAAACTATGCTATCAGACGATAGCCTTCAGCGCTTTGTGGTTGAAATATTAATCCCTCTTGATTAATTTGCTTTGCAAACGATCCCTGCATTACGTGCGCTGAGTGGCTTGCAGGGTATTATGTAGATTTTGCATTCCATTCACCCGAAGAGCGAACCTTATCCGAATCATCCGTGAATCTCACTGTTTATTCAAATAGAGTGTATCCCTAAATCCCCTTTCTTTCCTACTTTCCTAGACAACTTTAATATAATCTTTCTTGTTGTGTCATATAACCATTGTCTAAAAAATAAAAAGTGGAACTTGTAAATGATGCATGGAGTTATATTGGTATTTTACTGTTATGTAAGTGGTTATTTATGCAACTTATATCAGAATTTAAAAAGTAAAAATGTTTTTAAAGTATGATTTTTTGATAACTCACTAAGTTAATAGATCCGGTGAATATGTATTTTTCGTAGGCAACCTATCCAGATTTAATTAGGCACATTATCCCTTACATTACAGTCCGACAGGAAAATCTCTTCGTAAACGTAATTCAAATAGAACTTTAAGCGGTGACAGAAATTTTTGAATCTGGACCGATTTTCAGTGAACTCATTACGTCCCTCTTTTTACTTACAACGCAAGGCGTGTTTGCCGCTAAAAATTCAAACCACGATTGAAAACGTCAGCCCATTGCTTTTTGATTGAAAATTGCATTGCATTGCATTGAAAATTAATCCAGGATTCTACAACCGCATTGGCGTTGTTCACTTTAAGATAATTTTTAATGATTATTAAAATTATCCTTTGCTCATAGTAGAATGCGTTTAGGAGAATCTGTAACTGTTCCTATTTTTCAAAGATCCTTTAGCGTGTGTCATGCATGAGTCAGCTTAATATCGGCTGCTGTATAAAATATTTTCTCCCGAGCATTCTGGAATGTTGGCGCATTCAAATGAAATATTTTAACTGAGTGTCCATATTTCATTTCAGAAAACTACATTTTCAATGTTAAGAAAGAGGTGATTTTCGTATATTTGTTCTATTATCACTCTTAATGGCAGGATACACTTTAACTCCATTTAAAATGTCTGAATGTCATCTGTAAAGATATAGCTGGGAGTAAACCAAATTTCTGCTTGCTATTGAAATTTGAATGCACTAGCAGGCCAGGAGTTTTATATGTTAACGTTTTCATGTTTTATAAATCACCAAGAAAAACTATATTTGTGGAATTCTTGTTTACGGACACTTTTTTTCTAATTTTTCCATTTTTTGCATCCAGGACATAGTTAAGTCTACATGGATGAGAATAAGAAGAATCTTGGTCATATCGTGGTTTTTAACTTATATTTTTTATGCATCTCCTATAATGTACAGGCCCTGTAATCCATGCTCTTTACCATCTATTGGTAACGCTTTTAAGCCGTAGGGTTTTATACAAGATCTTTTGCAGTTACTCGTCCACTCGGGGAGAGATGCGGAAGAAGGAAATATGATGGTGGTGGTCGACCTTAATTCTTTTTCCAATAACTAAATTTAGCTGATATAATAGAGGTTAGTTGCTTTATAAGTTAATACTTATAAAGGATTTAAGGTTTTCCCGGCAACTTATATAATCGCTCGACTCATTATCCTGATGACGACGGCTGAGTCAACCATCGAAACGTTGATCCATTGAAATAATTTTACCCGGTGTGACACCCGAGAAACCTTCACTTATAAGTTTATACTTGTTTTCATGCATAATATTCCATGTTTTATATCCACTAGTGAGGAGATATCTCAGCTACAAGAAATATGCGAATTTCCATTGTATATACTTAAACTTGGTATTTATTTTTTCCTCGCAAATTTTGGGTTTGGTACTATCCCAATCGTTTTTTAATCATATAATGCCATTTCAATACCTAATCTCTTTTCAATTAGTGCCATAATTTCTAATTGGCTCTATTATTATTTTTTTCAAATGCTTGCACTTGACATTTCATTAAGTCAATGAAACAGTTTTTTCTATGGTTATGGATATGAACAATATTATCAGAGCTGGTATGAAGGCGCGTTTTCTCTCGGTCTTATCAAAATTATTATCTTGAATATTGCATCATTCGACGGTAGAAAATTAGATCCCATACCTACTATAAGTTGTAAGAAAATTTGCTTCAAGAGGCAATAAGTTTACGGACTAACAGGAAATATTTCAACCAACGTTACGAAGCGTTCATTCCATGTTTAGTTTTTTTACTTTATTTGGGAATTTTGGGGACTTCCTTGCGATAATGCGCGATGAAACCATTTATTCTCAAGATTTTGAAAAGATAAAGATTCCCGGAATGAATATTGAATGGATTGGACTGAATGGTTGGGGTGAGGTATGTAATGATGTTCCTGAAACCTCTAGACTGCGCCATTGTGCCGCAGGACGTCAATCGCTGGATATTTGATATTCTTCGTGGCAAGAGTGTTCAAACTTAATGGATCCCATAAATGTTTATACTCACGTGGGAAGGGTGAGACAATGGGCAAAGAGCTGTAGAACAAAGACCTTTCATTGTTCACGGTAGCACAATGGCGTGATATTTGGTTAAACTTTAAATTCCTTAGGTTTTAAACTTGAGCTTCACCCGAGTGACGAAGATCTCCTTTTATTCCGTTCCTTGGACTAATTACTCCCTCCCGCCATATTTCTGACTTTACACTCTTCGCCCAAAGGGCTTACCCCCACACCTTAACCTCTATTCGCACGCCTACGCAAATGGAAGGGTGACAGCTATATTTGAAAAGCTCTTCTCCGAGGACGACCGCCGTTCTACGCGTCTTCCTTCGCAGACGTGTTTCAAAATGTAGAGGCTACTTTTAAGGTGGCTTGCGTGGCAATCGTGGGGCATTGAATGCACACTTTCATAATTTCTAGCAAGTCGAAAAAGATTTCTTGGACCACATTTCAATTGAGTGCATCTATTTATGCGATGGAACTCACCATGCGTAATGAAAATGACACAAGGATTTTATTCTACATTTTTGTCTTGATTTGAGCATGTATTGAGTTTTCGGCGCGGAATTCGAAATTTTGGCGAAATTTGTATTGGAATACGGTTTTCTCGAATCTTTGAATGGGCGACGCCTTTATATTTTTTAGCAACCATTCTAATAATAAAATAAATTTTTATTTCTGGTTTAAAATTTGTTCTGTACATATTTAATCAAATATTACGAAAATTATGTTATATATCATAAGGCTACGTGTAAAAATAGAATTGAATTAGCGAAAAAAAGTAATAAAATTGCATTTTTTCACTCTAATTAATAGTTATAACTAATAAAAACAAATGCGTCCACAAATTTTCAAGAAAATCTGTAAAGAGTCTTAAATCACTTCAGCCACCGTAGGCCCATACCCCACGATACTTGATGTGGCAAAAGTTAGAGGATACTCTATAGTATGATAGCTTTCCAATATCGTGTGATACAGAAACAGCATCGGTCTAAGATGCATGCTGGATCATCACGTATCATAGTCGCAGAGCTACTTTATTTCATAAATGATAAGGTAATAGTTATACTACTAGATACTAGAAAGTCATAGTAGCCATATCATGTTAGCTTTTACGGTCACCATGCGATCTTCCCTTATTGGAATCAGCGCCATTTCTACTTCCTCACTGCTATTAGTGATTTATTGGCCGGAAAATCAACAGTAAAAAATGCTCAAATGTTTTTTTGGCCGCCTGCTGCCATAGATTTGTGGATCTAACTCTCAGGAAAGAATAAAACTTGGCTAGTTACTCATTAATTTATTCACTCGTTAATGATAGTTAGATAATCATAGCGAGTGAATAAATTAATGTGGAACTAGCAAATTTTTATTATTTACTGACAGTCATGAAGGAGTTCCATCAAGTTACGCCTGAAACCATTGAATTTATTGCGGATCTAATGTTATTGTGCACATGTGCTACGATAAGAATAAAATAATAGCCTCCTAGAAAGTACAAGTTCAATGATCGTGTAAAACCCTCTAGGACGGCTCCAATCATACTGTAATCCGTCCTCAATATCAAGAATGTTTTGGAATACTCGGCCTTTGATGGATTAAATATCGTGCAAACCGGGGTCTAAACGATTTCAAGCGTCACATACAACCGCGTGTAACCACTTCACGAACAGGTATTTCGTAGGGACTAGCTGACATTTCGAGTGGGCTAAATGTACATTTTGATTCTTTGCATCATTGAACTTCGTCATTGGTGTCGTTAATTTACAATATCCCCGAATTGAGGTTGTTAAAGATTCTTGACATGACGTGGCCAGCCATCAACTGATAATAATTTTTTGTGAACTCATCCGCCCGTGTAATGTTTTTTATTTATTTGTTTCGGTTCTCCTTTATTATCTCAGTCATGCACGTGTTGCGATCACAGCGATGTGACGGCCGATTAAGTATTTGCGTATTTTTTTCTCGTTTCCCGTTTCCCATTTTCAACTGTTGTATCGGAATATTTTATTTCCGTTCAGAGAGCCATTCCCAGCATAAACCCACAATTTAAAAAAATTAGTTATCATCCACTCCACTCTTTTCTTTTTTTAAGTTTATCGTGATTTTTATTTTAATAATAGGAGATATAAATTGCATAGGGAATGGAAATTGCTATTGATTTTTTTGTAATTGCATCGAGAATAACTCCCTTGTTTTGCATTCAGTGTAATTTTGCCTGGGGACCTGGACGTGAAAGTCGTGAAGTGAAAGTGAATTTTGATATAATTTTAACAAGATTGATAAAATTTTCTTAATAACGCTGGGGTCAGCATGATATATGTATGCGCGTTTAAAAAAGATAACAATTAGTTAAATTTCTTCTTATATTTACTCTCCCCATTCATTTATCTTCTAAGAGTATAAAAACGTGAGCACCTAAAATACTAATCAGTATCATGACAGTTAATTGTGCCGCGAAGTTAAAAAATAGATGTTAATTCCCTGTAGGTAGGTCACATCTTGAGTGCGATTTAATCATTTAGTATCCTACGACGAAAAATTTAACTTAAAAAATTACAATGGCAAGCCGCGAACTTCGCTAAAAACTGCTACAAACCAACAAATGCTGCAGAGCTGATGGAATGACTAGTTTGGGAGAATCGAAAGACTCAGAGACTGCGCTCTAGGTAAAGATTTCTGAAAACATGCAGATGACGCAAGTGTCACGGTGACACGCAGGAATTATTTAAATTCCGCAAATATTCTCTAGAGCTGATAGAAGCGATAAAAGAAGTGAGATACTCGGCCTAACCAATAGGTATACAAATTCCTTCTTTCCACTCACAATTAGTAACCGCAACAAAAGCCAAGCGAGATATCATAGATCCTGCTTTCACGTGTAATTTGCGTTTGTCCTCTCCATCTTCCGATGCCTTTGTCGCCTTCTCTCCCTTTGTGGTTGATGGTGTCCTAACACTAGCTGCCACACGCCCCCACGTTCTAACAATTTAGTATGTTTATGTACGCCCCCAGCAGCTTAATAGTTCTGAGTAATATCCCAATAATGTGGATAAAATATGGTGATTGTTTTTAAATACTGCAGTTTAGACTAGTGTATGCAGCTGTAATAAGATTCAAAAGATATCCAAGATCGATGTTTATGGAACATTTATTACTAAAAAAGAGTCGCTTCATAAAATTGATATTTTTTTATGGCAAATAAAACTTTACAGCTGAAACTTAAATATAACATTTAGAAATGTTTTCTCTACAATTTGTACAACTTTTATTACGATTGGATGCCCCAAGTTTTTTTTATTAATGTAATGTCAAGGGCCCGTTAGAGAACGCACACGAAACGTCACTTCATATTACCATAGCGATAAAGAACGCTAAATTACAGTGTAATATAATATTTTTCATGCATAAGTACTGGTTTATTTTAAATTGGTAACCAAACTCGAGTGTACACAATTTTTGCACCGACAATATGAGAGCGCGTTGCAATGCGACACGTCTGGCTATCATGCAGGTTTATTTATTCTACGTCTCATCGTATTTTAGGTATTCCAGACTTTAGCTCTGTCCATACCACCACTACTCATTGTTCATCCTGTGTGCCCTTCTCATTTTTCAATATCCGTTCCTCCATTCCAGTTTGACTTTCACCAGCTCATCCGCCTCCGTCCCTGAACCAAGGCCGCCTCCACTCGGCTCATTCCTTGCGTCGTCAACTCCCTCCATCTTATAGGGCTCGCATATTTTTGGTATTGTGAAGTGAGACGAGAGGATTTGGAGAAATAATAAAGGAGGAGAGCTATAGAACTGCAGGGCTTCTTTATACTCCGTCCTTTCCCCACTCTAGACTGCAAACATCGAACCCCATTATGATATTCTCTATCCTTCCCAATGCAGCGCTTACCCGGCCTCACGTATATGTATATAAATTTATTCACTCACAAAAATATTTTATGTGCTCATATATTCCTCACATATGCATGCGTATGTTTATAGATTTTCTTTATCTTATGTTTTACTACGCCCTGTATCATTTTCCCTTTGGCATGTCTCGATCCTTGCCCCACTGTCATTCATCAGCTGTATTTTTTGCATACGGGTATTTTTTGGCGTACGGGTATTCAGTTGAAATTCTTCAATTCGATGGTTTTTCATAGTTGAAGTAATTATTAATAATTCGTGATAACTCTCCTAGTCTTATGATAAGTGTTTACCAATCCGCTGTTTTCTCAGTTGATAGAAGATATTTTTGGAAGTTGTTATATCTCCATTTTTGTATGGGATGATAATCAAAACCTTTTCCCTTTTAAGATATGCATTGATATCACTGATGAAAATCCGAACATAACAGTATTTACTGCGTTTTAATTTAAATCAGTACTAATTTGTTCTTTGCTTATATCACGCACTGAAAATGGTATTTTTTCACATCTTGTACGTTAAATACCACTTTATGTCGCCATGATTCCTTGAACTCACTCACCGAAGAGTTACGGAATGGGACCTTGTAAGATTTACGATGCTACCTTAAATTAATTATCGCCGCATTTGTGTTCTATTTATTCCATTAGAAAACACGAGATATCATTGTGGCGGAGTATCGCCACAGATGTTTTCTAAGATGTAACGATTTTTTTGGGCGTTTGAAATATTGCATTATAGCCCGTAATAAGTGGTCGTTGTAGATCTAATGTGTAGATTTTACTTTATATTGATGTCTAATCTCTCAACCCGTTATGGTATATTTTGCTTATTTCATTAAGCTACATGTTTTATTCAAAACATTTTCATAATTTTCGTTCATACCTTAGATCACATGCGTCCACATAATTCTGACTTTTTATCATAGGAAATACCTTGCTCATTTGATCTACCAACGAGTCCTCCTGCATTGATAAGGAGAAATCTCCTAGCCTTTTCCCTGTCTTCCTACTTGATCGCCTACAGTTAGTAATAATTTATTTCAATATTATCTTTATTTAATATTCTTAATTTATCATTACGTTTTAGTATTATTTTCCGGGAAAATATTCCGCCTGGACCGATAATCCAACCGCGGACTTTTGGCTTGATGGAGCATTGGACAGATTTGTGAGCTACCTAGGCTTCCTTTTCTTCTCGTCAACTGCAATTCCTGAAGGATTTGAGGCAACTTGATGTTAAGCTCTTTGTAATCCATCAACAATGCTAATGCAAGGGAAATGTGAACTTCAAAGAAACAACAAACCAGGTTGAACCCTGTTATTAAACACCGCTTATGCCTTTTCATTGCTACGAACATTATTGCTTTAATCCTTGCCAAATTACGATGATTAAATGCATAAACATTGCTACGAGATCCCGGACTCAGCCGGACGTTGTATCCTTGAACATTCTGAAAATTGTCATGATGAATAGTATGCCTGAGTAGTGTAGTGGTCTGCGCGACGCCGCGGAATTTAAAAGAAATTTGGTTTGATTCACGGTCTCGTTAAGTATTTTTCTCATCGCAATTTCTACGTACCTATATTATCGCATTAATTTGGCAAGGGCGAATATAATCTGAATGTTCATATTAATATTAGTGAGCAATGAATATTATTTACGAATTTTCCGTTCTAAATTCTCTCGTACCTCACTTCTTGCATATTCTGTTTTTGTTTACTATCGCTTCCAGCTAAGTGATTTCCTTTCTCTTCCTTGT
Source organism: Pyrrhosoma nymphula (assembly GCA_963573305.1). Classification (NCBI taxonomy): domain Eukaryota; kingdom Metazoa; phylum Arthropoda; class Insecta; order Odonata; family Coenagrionidae; genus Pyrrhosoma; species Pyrrhosoma nymphula. Next base: position 66,589,610 of record OY754333.1, read on the forward strand.
ATTTTGATATTTTGTAGTTTGCCTGGAAACTCAGTGGAATTCTCTCCCCCTCCCTTATAGACCCATCTATTCCTCTCTCTATACCTCTACTCCTTTCAGCCTGTCTTTCTCTCTCTCTCTGTCTCTCCGCCTGCCTTCCGGTCATCCTTTCCCTGTGTTTTTATCGGGTCCCAAACTCTTATATCCCCTTGGATCTTCCTCAGGGGTTTTCCTCTGATCCCACTCCACTAAAAGGCCATTTTGTCCTCTTCCATCAATCTGCTCATATCCCTGCCCCGTCTGCCTTAGTGACCTCTCCCTGATCTCAGAAAAGTTAGTCTTTTACGTCTTTCTTATCGTACGTTATCCCTTTATTATATATATATATATATATATATCTCTAACGGAGAAACAAATTTCTTATCCTCTTCTTGCTTCCCTCATTAATCTTTCCTTTTTAATTTTTACTTAGGCTGTGGAAGCTGCATCATCGTTCCAAACTTGCTGTCGTGCAACTTTTGTTTCCATACTTAATTCTATCTCCAATGCCATGCTAGGGAAATAACATTTTCCTTATCTTGCATAGACTCCATAATTGGACCTCGTTCTTACCCTCTAAATATCGTCAAATTTTACCTCGACGACCTCATTGTTTTTGCCTTGTTCCTCTTTCAGCATGATGCACTTTTACATTTCCGTTGAAATGGTCCAATTAAATCTACCAATCACGCACGCCCTGTGTCATTTTGTCTAAATTATTCAGTCTCAGTTGTATATTATAAATCCATATGACTCTTAAATTTGAATTCCGCCAAAGGCAAATGAAGATTTAAAGTAATTATACAGATAAAATGTAAAAAAATAGTTTTTTAATGCCATAGGGTTATCATTTATTTTTTTCTTTCAGAAATGAATTGTAATTGGTGATAATTTTATGCAAAATAATAAAATCTATCACTCCTTTCTCCAGTCAGCTATCGCGGACAAGTTTCTTCTCATATACATACTTATATTGCATATTAAGATACATCGTTGGCTTTGCTACCATATTTCAGGTTTTCCATTTTTTCCTTTATTTTGTAAATCATTTCTGCGATAGTACTGCCATATAATTCCGTTGTCTCATGCGTGACTTGATGGAATTTACGCAGCATTGTGAATGAGACCTGATGATGACGTGCAGCGTCAAAACCTAAGTCGTTTATAATAAATACGTTTGGAATAGCAAAGTTACTGCTTCTCATTCACAATGCCATATAATTCCAAAGTTAAATATGTTACTTGGGTGACAAATACTTTATAAAATAGTTTTATATGCGATATTGTACACTTAAAGCAAGCAAGCACTTTTTATTTTTATGCAGTTAAGTTTTATGTAACGTTACTTTTGCTTTATAATTGTGTCGTTCCAGTGTCTAATATGAATGCATTAAAAAAAATCAGGCGGTGGCATTTGCTTGGAATTCTTTTCTGGGTGTTTTTAATTATAGCCATGGGAACGCTTTGAGCGAATTAGCTCTGGAGCCAAGTTCTCGTTCCTTGATGCTAGACTATGACTCCCCGTGGTAGCATTTATTCATACTGTACTTGTTTTATTTTAGGTGAGTATTGTCCTAGTTTTAAGTAAAGGTGCTCTGGGTAGTTGCCAAGACGATTTAATGGATCTTGCTTTTCAGAGTTAATTGGCATGTGGCAAAACGAATTCTACCCTATTTATCAATTTTATTCTCACAATGAGAGGAACTCGTTTTATTTATTTATTTGAAACCACTCAAATCTCTTCGAGGTCGGAAAATAATAGGCAAAACAGCTCGTGGAGGTGTTTATTTTGCCAATTTCCCGTGCCGTTGAAGACCTTTTATTAACTTATACTTGTCACTAATTTATTAATTACATTGACGTCATTAAAACTTCTTTCTGGTGATTTTGGGTGCCAGACCCATGTTTCCATTGTGGAACAGTATTTTTGTAGTTTGCATTTCTATTAACTGTTTTTAATTTTTTGGCCAATTCACGTTCCTTTTGAGACCCATTATTGCTATAAAATAATTTCAAAAAATTATGCATTACGAACAAGATAGATCAGGACACATGGCAACCTATTTATTTTTGAAAATGAAACCACTCAGTCATTTGTTGCGTATATTTATTTATTATTTTGAAGATAAACCTGCGTGAGAAAAAAATTTGAATCACAATTTTATTTGACGATCCGTTGAATAACTTTCAAGATATATGGCCATTTGTTTTAATCTTGGGAATTGAGGTTAATAGTAAAGTCTAAATTTGATTAAAGACAGTTAATCTACTCTCCGATTCTCTTATGCTAATTTATGTAAGATTCAGAGTGCGTTGGTAGTTCTGGTTGTTCTTAGAAAACTCGTGTTTTAAACTTACTTTGACCAGCATCAGCCGATTTCTTACACAATCAGTTGCATACGGCTTGCTTATAAATTACCCCAAAAATTACGGTTTTCATGATTAAATTCCTTATTTCATTAAGCTAATTGTATATGCTTTTTATCTTTAATGTATAATTATGTAATGCCAGTTTCATTATAATTTTTTTATAAACATTGCATGCATACATAAGAATAATTCAACGAATATTACAAATATTGTTTAATATATAAGAGGGTATTAGGTTATTTTTTGTTCATAGAGTCATATTATATAATTTATGTCGACGTTTAACGATTCAGTAATTTATTATTTTTGCGAAACATTTTCTAATGATTCCTCCTGGAATCAATTTTAATTGCTTCCTTCTATGCAATTTATATTTTATACGCCTTTTAAGAACTCACTCCTTCAATATTTAGATTTTGTATGCGCATGTTCTTAACTCTTCCCTCAGAATATTCCGGCGTGTGGTCTCAAATGTCTTTATTTTTTATTCTGTCATGTGTACTTCTCAATGTACCTTATAATATATTATTTTAAACAGCCTTCCTTCTCCAAATGTCGTACATGAATCTCATTGGCCTTCATATCTCCTTTTACAATTTTAAAAACTTCCCATTCTATAAAAAGAAAATTTTCCTCATATACCTTGTGTTCCATTCTAGATTCGTCACTCTTTCCATTGGAGTTGGGACTCCAACTTTTTTCTGGACTTAGTCTCTGAGAGAGGGAATGAATTTCCCGGACGCGCATAGGTTATTCTAGTGCGCTGTCCGTGCTTGAAAGTCTAAGCCTTTTGGCGGGAAGGAAAACAAGATGGCGGCAAGCCGCAAGGAAAAAAGAAAACAATTGAATAATATAAACAGTTTATTAACCTTTAACATAGAATTGTACATCACCAAATATACCAACTGAAGCAGTACCACTGGCTGATGCCAAATTACTTTTACAATAAATAACCAAACGATCTTCTGGTTTAAACTTCATACACCTCTTAGATGTTAATATATTTGAAGAAACAGTAGTACAATGTTCCTTGGCGTATGACTGAAAATTATTCATCTGAAGAGTTTTAAAACACAAGATATCAGATGAGGGGAAACTTTCTAAACCACCAACTTCCATAGTAACATTAGCAGGAATCCTTGCAAACACAACAGTAACCCAAAAGGAGCCTTGGGCATTATGATCGTTAGTTAAACAAAATGAAAACTTGAATCCAAACAGAGTATCAATGGTATCAGAAGTCCACACATTGAAGGGTCCACCTTTGTTAGCTTTTAACACAGTACAGTCTTTGATTATTTTCTCCACGGGTCTCCGAGGAGCCCCTCTTCTCTTAGAGTAAAACTTCGGCATGTTGGCACCACTGCGTCACACACTCCACTGAAGCGCCTGAGGGGAAGCGAGCTTATCTGACAGGATGTAGGGGAAGTGGCGGAGGGGGATGGGTAGCCACTGACGTCACCATAGGCCTTATTATACTTCTGTTCATCTTTAAGAACCTAACCGTCTTATCTTATTTTTCCAAAACTTGTACCAGTTTTGGACCGACGTTACACGTGCTCTGTGTTGCCTCATTTATTGCCCTTTGAACGTCGTTGTCGTGTTCTTTAAACGTTTTCCCTATCAAAAACAAATATCAGCCCTTGTTGAAGTAGGGAATAGCTGTCGTCTTCTGTGAGTGTTAAACCCTCAAGTGTATGGACGCGTTGTGGTGAAATTTCCTCCTCATCGTGATGCTCTCAATCTTCGAAAAACCCCTTAGTAAGACATTGCTGTACTCTATAGAATTGAAGAATCTACTTTTTTGCCAGAAAATCTTCCTGATGTCCACTTAGCTGTGTCTGGGATGCATATTTTATCGATATATCCGCTGCATGACACAGTTTTGTGGTGCACTGTCACGCATATCCGTATGCTGGTGAATGGGGTCTGAGTGAACTTGATTTGTTGTACTGTGATGCAGCAGGGGCCTAATTCACTACGCCCTCCAACTTCTCCTCCAACAAAATGTCGCCACCGACTCCATTGTGCATTTATTCTTCCTTCCCCACGTTGCACAGCCAACCCTTTTATTTTTCTCAACGTCTCGGCAAAGTGCATTCCGAGACCTCATTCTGTCCGCCGACTACCGCAACTGAAACGTCCTTCCGACAACCCCCTCCCCTTCCTGCGGCAGAGTTTCCAGTTTCCTACCCTATATTTCATATGTTCATTCCAATATCCTTACTTTCCCTGGCTCCTCCGCCTTTCATCGTTTGCTCAAAAGAGAACCTTTCTCACGACTAGTCAGCCCATGTCTACTTTCCATTTCCAATTACACTCTATTATTCTCTCGTCTTTAAGGAACCAGGTTGCGAGATTTCGGTATACATATATAATATATGCCAAGAGGGTGGTCGATAAAAATATAGACACAATTGTGTCTATATTTTTATCGACCATCCTCTTGGCATATTTTATATTTATCGCTCTAAGAAGTTATATATGCATATAAAATATGCCAAGAGGGTGGTCGAATATATATTTCAATTTCGTATATTTATTAACCCTTTAACGCCTGAATTAATTTATTTTTCTGATTTGCTTTATATTTAAAACTTCGTCTTATTACCTTATTCTAATTCAGAATCTAAAATATCAAAGAAATATTCATTCTTATTTCTGAGATATAGGGTGTACCATATATGGTACGCTAGGCGCTTGTAGGGTGTCTGTTGTACTGGAGAGTTATCTGCTCCATTCCATACGTCCCTGCAGTTCATTTCAAGTAAAATTACTGTTCAAGTTATTTTAAACGTATTATGCAAATAAAGGGCAAAGACAGTGTTTATGCATATTTACTTTTCATCCTGAAAATGGATACAAAGGAAATGGATAAGACATTTACATATTCTCAGAAACATAACTCTTAACAAATAGTATAATGGTATTCAGTTGAAATAATGTGAATTACATTTTTAGAAAGCGTTAGTCTTTAAATCTATAACATTTTTATGATTCTTGGAATTCTTTATGATTTATGGTTTGAATCTTTATGCTGTACGGAACTTGATAAAACATTCAAGACAGCAACCCACATTGCACTTCACGCACTCATATCTTGATTTAGCTCCACACAGTCCACACCTTTTTTTCAGCAATGCTTGCTACGAAATGATTGTAGCTATCTTTGCGGATAGTGTCACTAACCTGGCTATTTATGCGACTTTGCCTCATTGGTTGTCTTCCTGGACCCCTTGGGATAGGCCCATAACGAGTAAGATAGGTAAATACAAGCTGCCTTCTAAATTCTAATTGGGGTTTAGATTTCCCTGCCTTTCTCATAAGAGTCCACGCATTATGAATCGCTGTATCGATCAAACAATGGCCACCACCATTTCTTACTCCGGAAACCGATGCGGTAGTTTCCTACATTTTCATACATACGATCAGTGCCCTCCATGTACTTATTATACTGGCTAATCGCATATGGTCGGGGAATTGCTACTCTTTTCTTTTTCGATTGACAGTACCGTCCTACCGATGAGGCTGGATTTACCCCATAAGTAGTTGATGCCACTGTAACCAATAAATTATCCATCCAATAAATCAATCATATACCAGCACATGATACTTTACTTTCCATGCTTCCTCGGGACATTATTTTCATAGACAGTGTATTTTTCGGAATCCTATTCTCGTGCACTGTTCCCGTGCCACCCAGTCCCCTTTGTTTTAGATTCTGAAGAAGGTTGATCCCCGTAAATAGATTGTCAAAATACAACTAATACGATAAGTTCTTTATCGATGACGGAAAATTGTCAAGCATTTTGATCATAGGAGAGGCCGCTTTACAAAATTTAGCCTCATAGTCCGTGTTTGGCTCACAAGAATATTCCCTGGAAATAGTTTGGTGTATTCAAGCACCATATTTTGTAGCCAAATTGAATGGGCTTACCCTTGATAAATTGCTTACAGCTATGGCGGCCGTAATAGGGAACCATGCACTCATCATAGTCGGTGTCTCTCCGGCCGAAATTTCATCAGGTACGCATGTTAGAGAAAGGTCTCAGTTTCCACATCTTATCATTACTATCCATGGGGTTATTATCTGCACAGTGTATAAATTGGCATATTTGAAGGAAACCATCCCTTCGCATGGCATTTAGGATGAGATCATTTCGAAGATCTTTTTCGTTCTCACAGTAACTTCGCTTACTTGGCACTACACTATACCCTGATAGTACCAGAATAGCTATAAAAACCTACATTTCATCATGTGAAACATTAGGATCTGGACAGTTTTTGAACAGTGCATATTTAGAAGTTTCTTTGAAGAGGAAATCAACGATATCTACATGAAAAATGCTTTCAAAAATATCTACCGAGGATATATCTCGCTCTTTGGTGAAGTTGGGCTCAGGTAAATCACCAAATTCCCGCTGCTCAAAATTCCCATCAGTCCATGATACCTCGGCTGCCTTCGACTTGGCCCCTTGATTTAATTTCCGTACAGAGAGATGCTTGTTTTCTTGCCGAGCCAGATTAGTGTCCGAGTGTGCAGACGAGCCAGATGGTGATGAAGACGGCTGGGAACTGCATCTGTCGCGAAAATCAGTGTCACTCCCAGTGCCCAGACGAAGATCGCCGTGAAATACCACTTCAGCTAAACAGCCTCCCGGACAAATTGTCTATTAGACCGCCACTATCTTCGTCAGCTGAATCCTCGTATGAATTGATATTTGGCTCTGGAAGTTCAACAAATATCTCTCTCACATCTAATGTCTCTTCTTCCTCCAATACCATAAGAACGTACTCAAGTGTTAGGGTCCTAAAACCATGAAAATGTTGGGGATAGCTATAAGAATGAAACCTTTGTCAAAAATAAATTAAACAATATAAAACATAAAATTCGGTTCAAAGATATGCGGCCCTGTCATTTATTATCCGATAGTGGTATCTAGAGTAAAGATATTTTTTGGAGGAGTTTCGAAGACAAATCTCAACAGGATAATTTACAACTTAGCATAAATACTGTACAAAATAACCTGCATTGTAGAAAAAATAGTATTTCAAACGAATATGATGAAGTTTGTACAGCTATAGCTGCAGTATTACACAAAAAATCAGAAAAAATCTCGAGGATCCTAAATGATCACGTAGGCGCCTAGCGTACCATATAAGGTACACCAAATTTTTTTCACGCAAAATTACCACAAAAATAGCATAAGAGTCCTAGTGATCGACATACGGGTAAAAATATATGTTTACTTTGAATGAGATGAATAATATGTGCAAAAAAGCTTTCATCAAAGAAGAAATGGAGTACTAACCTCGAGGACAACGCCATAATTCCCTAATTCAGCTTGTAGTATATCACACTCCTTCCTCCAACCATGCACATTGACAACTGATTCCAACAGAAAGAAACCAGGCAAATTATTATGCATTGAGGAAGGACTCATCGTCCTATCGACGGAATTTGGAAGCAAATGTAACAATATAAGCACATATTAGAGCAGCCGAAGTTTCACCCTGTATTACGTACCATATATGGTACTCTAGGCGTTAACGGGTTAAGGCAGAATCAAAAGAGCTTAATTGTCGTCATTAGACCTACGATCTTGATCGTGATAAGACCTATTGAAGCAGTGAAAACTATATTGCGTTTTCAAACTAAATATTTTCATTTCCATGAAACGTCTTAGTGAGTGGAATTAACACAGTGTAGCATGCTTTACACACCAAAAGACCCTCTTATTTATTTATTCTTCATAATGTCAAATGTATGTATTCAATAAATACCTTTAGTTCCTTTCCCTTTCGCGGTATTCAATGCCAGAAGAGCTTAATTTTCGTCGTAAGACCTATAAAACTGTCTTCGATTTCATTGATTTCTTCCATACTGCCATATCCTTGCAAACCTCAATAGATGTTCCTTCTCTTATGTCTCTTCCACTACATTCAACCCTGTCATACTAGGTCTCACCCTTTTTCTTACCTCATTCACTCCGCTATCAGATATGTATTTACCTATTCGACTCTCATCCATTTTTTCGGCATGGCGAAACCAACGAGGTTTGCTTCTTTTATAAGCGTCAATTACCAGACAATTTTTTTCACATTATTTCATCGTCGGCTCATTCCTGACCCTATTCATCCAACTATTACCACATATAACTCATACTCTTGCATTTAGCCTACACTTATTATTATCCTGGCTAACAGAAGTTTCACTGCCATGCAATAAAGTGGGAAGGAGTGCACTTTTTTGGAACGCGATCTTTGCTTTCTTAGACAAACATTCATTCTTTGATATGCTGCTAATACTTCCTTTCCTCCTGCTAATACAACGACTTTCCTCCCATCAATCTCACGAATCTCCTCAACTAAGCTTTCATCTTTCGTAAATATTCGGCCGAAGTATCTCATACTTAAGTTAGTAAGTATCTCATAGTGTCTCGTAATCAATGCAGGTGCATCTTGAATATGGGCATTGTAAATGGACCTCGTCTAAATGTTGCATAATATCCCGTATACCGGTAAATCATTACAATTTTGTATCCTAATGAGTATTTAGCTCAGATGCGACTTTTCTGTCACAGGGTATTGTGTACTTAATGCGGTATTTCTATCGGACGTTGAATGATGTATTTTTTCGCAGGATACCTTTGCATCTCATGTTTTTCCTTAATACGATATCAATACGTTGTTATGCTTTACGTACAGTGGTGGAACTTAGGATTGGCTTCATAAACGTAAAATGTTGCAAACTTAAACTTATTAGATTTATTTTGAGACACAACAGTTTCTTGAAAACAATATTATAAGGATAAATATGCACTGTGAAAGAACTATCGAAGAGGACCAAGGAGGGAATGCATGAGGCAAATTAGGAAATATGCTAAATGTTGTAGTAAAACTATTAGCTGATAGGAAAGTGGAGTATAGAGCTGCAACGAATGGTTAACTCTTGTGTTTCTTTACATTCTTAAGTTCTCATATGGATTGTTGGATTCCATGGCCTCTCTCTTCCCGCTTATTCCGCCACGACTGACGCATTCCCTCACAGCCCCCACCCAACTTCTTCTTCCCACGGCATTCGTTATTTCTTTCCCTAGATTCCATATGCTCAGGCAAATATCCCTTCTGTGGTTTACCCCTTTTTCGCTCTGCAAATGCCTTTCACTATAATATCCAGGGTATGACTTTTCCTTTCCATTTCATCCCCTACACTATTAATTTTCTCGATCTCACATTTTGGGCCGTATGATCTTTAGATTGGACTGTCGCATTGTGAACTGTACCAAAACTTTTACCAAATACCAAGTTCTTTCGTCGTCAAATACAGAAGTACATAGAATAAAATGGAGCATGCAAATTTGCACTTGTATGCAGGTCAGCTTCATGGTATTGTATCAGTGAGCAAACAACTGATAATGGAAAATTATCTGACATTTTACCGCTGAGTTGGTGTTATTTGCTGTTAGATATTTTTTAAATTATAAATTTAAATAACTAGTTGCTCATAGTGAATGGGTGTCAGTTTATCTGGAGGAGCGGACACTGCTGCAATATTATCGTAAATAGCGTAATGGCCTGTGAGCTGGTGCTTTCCTGGCGTATCGGTTACTCAAATTCTTCTCGGGGCTTCCAACGGGTCAACGAATGCATTTTTGACATGCGTATCGATACGTGATTTGAAGTATCAAAAGGTCGATATAAATGAGGAATGCAACCACTAAAACGGTGAATATTCCATGAAGAATGTGTGAATGATGTCCTGCTAATTCCTTATTGCATATGGTTGGAGCAGTTATGTAACCCGGTGCATCGGGAGTTCAGAGTCTGACATTGAGTGCAAAACCTGTAGTGGAGTCGGCGATACGCTCTTACCCTATTTACGTCGCATATTGCCAGGTGGCAATTTTCGCGCTGATCTCTGTCCCCGTCCCGGTGACAAAGAAGGGTATGATGTAGCAGAAGAAAGCAGTGGTTTTGGGAAGCAGAACCGATTAGTGGACCATTCTTACTTCTTAGCTCTTGGACCTTCTACTGGCTCATAAGGTTCAATGTGTATATCTGTAAAATCGTGTGAATTTCTAATTTATCAATATTTCCTCTCTCTAAATTTGGGACTTTGAGGTCCTAGAGTCTTTTTTATATGGCCGTATAAGACCTTTCAAATGGTATTAACTACCTGCGTGCAAACTTTCAGGATCATCGGCTAATCTATTTGCCCGTTGCGATGTATAAAAAAATAATCGCAGAAATTGTTAAAAATTCGACTAAGCGTATTTCACCCTTTTTACTAGCAAACCCGATCGGTTTCTCTTCTTGCGTTATTTTAAAGGAGATAACACTAATTGACCACTACTATTTCCCTACTCTTCCCCCCCCCCCACGTTTTGGGTTCAAACACGTATAAAATAAGATTAGATCAACCATTGACGAATTTACTTGGTGGAAATTCATATTAATAAATGATAACACTTGTTATTTTCCACACTGCTTTTAATGCTACCTCAACCGGTTTTGACGTTTTCACGTCATTTTCTAGAGAAGCTCCTTTTGAAAGCACGTTTTTATTATATCAGAGCAAATTATTTATTATAGCAACGTTTTATCTTTTATTATAAAATAAGAGCTCACCACGAGTAGTTCTTATCAATGTCTTATAGTAAATTTCACAAAGTAAACTGCCTAATAATTCAAGTTTGAAACAAACACACTTCATAGTATATGATTTGGCAGTAGTATATATGTATATGATTTGGCAGTAGTAGGTATTCCTTTGATTCATTCTATAATTTCACCAAATTTCATGAAAATAAAAGGAGGACGGGCTGTGAGCATCGTTGATTGGACATGGAGTGACCGTTTCCCCTTTTCTCTTCCGCACCCTTCTCTTTCCTATCTTCCTACAAACCTCATCTCCCGCCCTTCCCCGCCAAAAAGGATGACGTCAATCATGAGTTTCCCGCCCTACCCATTTCATGCACTGCCTCCACTCTCCCTTCTACCCCTTTTCCCTCCTGCCACAGTTTTCTTGGAAGGCTTGGAAGCGACGGAAGGAGCAGGCCGAGACGTCTCTTCTCCGGAACGGATTTCACTTTTGAAGTTTTTTGTTCGCAAAACCGGGGCATCTTGCGCGCGCGCGCGTCAGTTTTTTGGTGCAGGAAAGGGGAGAGCATTTTTGACGTGGGGAAGTGGGGGGAGATGGACGTCCCGGGGGACCGTATGCATGTCGAGGTGGTTGGGGCGGAGACTGTGACTGTACTCTTGCCTCCCGCGCCCTCGGGGCCACGGGAGGCTGAGGCGAAACGGATGCCCGTTCCTCAAACACGCCCGCATAATGCAAAAAGTTTTTAAAGGCTCAGTGTACGTGTGTGCTCTCTCTCTCATTCGTAACATTTCCGGTGCGGTGTCTCCAATGTTTCTCTGGGTCAGCGCTTCAAAACGGTTAATCACGCTACGAGCGAGGCGGGGTGCGTCGTTTCATTTTTTTTCATTTTTTTACATTCTCGTGGGTGGTGGATTATTGAAACCGACCTGGATTCGGAAAGTTCAGCGGAGAGCTATGCCGAGAAGAGACTTTTTTTCCGTCTGCAAGAGGGGATACGTAAAGTTCAACTCAGTTGGGTTTGAAATCAACCATAGAGCTCATTAGTGGATAGAAAAGAGGTAGTGAATATGCCAAGCGGCTTTTTGCAGAAACCTTGCATTTTATTGAAATATCTGCACAAAACTACAGCGTTTTAAACTCAAAGCTGGTTTTGTTCGAAAACCAAAAGTAAAAAAAAAAAACACTCAATTTTCACACATTTTAAATGCCACCACTCCGCATGTAGGTAATAGGTGTATATTAGGTGATTGTTATGCCTCGGGTTCGGCTGCAGATATTTTGTAACAACTTTAGCAATCCTTGCTAATGCTTAAGATTGCATTGGGTAAAACTCCCTTAATAAATCAATAGAAAAACCGATTTCATCAACTCCGGACAAAATTAAAAAAATTAATTAAATAGAATGATTTAACGAAATGTCAAAGTGAGCCATTGTGAAAAAAAATCAACTCAGTTCCCTGTTAAAAGAAGATATTTATTCTTTAATTATTAATTAATAGTTTCTCTTAATAAAGTACGGTGTAGTATGATAAAAATAGCATTTATTTCTTTGTTTGTATTAGCGGCGATGGGGTGAGCGAATCAAGGGTAGCCATATAGGTGGCCAGGTGGTATATCCCTCTAATATAGATATTTAGATAGATAAATTACTGTATAGTGCGAAATTAAGACATGATATTGCCCATTACCATCCAAGTTCATGTAACATTGCAGATCAAGATTCAGAAAATGCATGTAGTTCTTGTAGGACAGGAAATAAAATATTAAGTCCAAAAAGAAAATGAGCAATTTTAATGAACAAAGGGTTGATTTCAGTTTAAAAAAAATTGCTTGTGGAGTTATTTACAGTTAGAAAATAAATGGGTTTGCATTAGTAATACACATGCCAGTAAGTTTATGCACTCTAGCTTAAACATGATAGGGACTACAATATACTCATGAATAAAATAGATGTAAATTGTTGTGAGAAAACGTTAGGTAATTCAGGTAGCAAGCCTGTGGGAATAAGTATTTATCAAAACAGATGTTATAATGTGTATAGCTTATGGTTCTGAACGCTTTTTGTTATTGTGAATAAATGCTCGTTTGAACCTCCAAAGCTGTCATATATTATTTAATGTTGAAAAAATGACGGAACTTTACTCTGATAATAGGTATAATTTTTGGATAGATGAAGGAGATTAAAACATACGCTTCTTTAGAGTGTTCATTATTCTCTCTCTATCATTCGGGACTTGAAACTTAAATATTTCGATTGCACGTCTATTTTATTAACATACTAGTCTCAATTAACGGATCTGTATTTGGTAGAATATGAATTGAATATTACGTTTTCTTGCTTTTGATGAATATATTTGTTTTATAGGGTTTTTATGGCAGACGTACCACACACCTTTTTGTGTATTTACATTACCTCCGTGTTAAAAAAATATTATATACAGGCCTAGTTCAAATAATTTCTACACATGAAAACATTAATTTATTTCTCCACACATCAGTAACATTCACGTCAACTTTGTGACATCCTTATGTTACATATGAAACCAGAAGTATCGGTTTATATTATGTTAACCAAGTGACACGTCAGTTTTTGGTTAACGTTGAACAGACATCATAAAACCTAGAGTCCTACGCAATTGATCTGGTGTACTTACTTTGGAATCCCATTTTGAATAATTTATCTCAAGAAATTACCGTCTTTGTGGTAATGTAACTACTGCTTTACGTAAATTATCGCATGTAAATGCTTACGCTAGATTTATACATAAGTTGAACGATAAAGGTTTTTAGGGACATATTATATGTTTCACTGTTCTAAATGGATTAAGAACCCGAGAGTTATTTTTATTATGAATGCAGCCCGAAAGTAAACTCGGTTGGGTTTTTAATTGAAAGTGCGAAAAATAAAATGCACCATAAGAGAAGACGACGTCCAGGGTGACCTAAATATTCCGGAGTAGCAGCAGCTTAAATAAGAGAAAGAAACCATTCACCGTTGAAGTGACGATCAAATATTTTGCCAGTTTGGTTGTTGGGTTTCTTTCCGCGTGAGTTAAAGTTTTCCGCCCGACCGAGACGATAAGTGTGTCATTACACTGCATCCGCGCGGAGTATATGAATAAGAGAAAAAAAAAGTTGTCGGAGACATTTCTGAACTTAGTTTTCTCATGTCAAGGGCCTGGGCTCGCAATTTGTGTAATGTCTCGGAGCGAGTTTCATCGCAGAAAATATTATTCGCAGCACAAAGCAGTAAAGCTTGCGAGCAGAATGTAAGTAAGACATTGTTTCGCTGAAAAGGATTTTTAAGTTATGACAGCGGAATGCGGCTCTGAGGACGAAGGACGAAGCAGAGTTGGGGTAAAATTTTTAACGGTGAAGTATTTGATAGGTTAACGCTTTTTTTTTGAGAATGTGGCGAAGGATCGAGGAAATGGGAAGAAAAGGCGATTGGCGACGTTCGGAGTTGGGCATGTTGCTTTTCGTGGTAGGCCTGCTCATCGCTGCGGGCCACATTCTCGTCAATATATCAGTTTCTCAGCTGCCAATTCAATGGAGGGTATCATGCGTCACAAAAACCACTATAGGATGCAGGTTTGACGTTACAAGATTAATCGAGAATGGCTCATTTTTTTCAACCCAAGCCTTCTTCATCATCAGCAGTCATCAATCCAAAGATTTGTTTGCTTCATCCCTTCAAATTTTTCACTTTGATAAACTTCAAAATTTTTCTGATAATACAAACGCCATTCTCCGTCTTCCTCAGTAATTCTTTCAAAACATTTCTCCCCTTCTAACAGGCTATTGTGTTGTGAAATGTGTCAAATAAGCTTCTCTCTTTAATTATAGTTTTTTTTACAGTTTTTTCTTTTCAACTCTTCATAAATCATCGTTAGTGATCTAGGACTTTTCTGGAAAGAAAATATTTTATTGAAAACCCTAATATTGCCCGTTCCTTAGTTACTTGAAGTTTTGAATTTATTTCATTATAAGGGTAGATACTTAAACCCTATGTTGTAAGAATCTAAAAATGTGTCCTTGCAAAATAAATTTCACGTTGGTAGGCAGTGGTTTTAAGAATTTTACAGAGAGCTCCGAGTACTTTTAGAATATTTAAAGTCTTACTATGCAAAGAGTATCAGTAAACGGTATCCGTATATCATTTTTCTCACTCATGCTCACCTTTAACACGGAATAATTACTGCAAGTATTCAATACATCTATACATTATAGAGCTATAAATTATATGCTCTTGATATAAGTATCTTTACATCAGTAATAATTCTTTTTTCATGGATCGTAAGTGGTTTGCATTGAAATGTTTTTCATTAGTTTCTGGTGTGGGTTTCAAATTACTGAGCATTCAAAACTTACCTCTTGAGATGAGATGAAATTGTTTCATGTCATATTTGAGGATAAAAATTTAATCTTTGGCTGAACGACTTAAATAGTTCATAAAATACTTATGCACTACTGCATGACATTATCCTCTTTCTCATATCTATATATTTTTACATTTCTTCCCCCAACTGCACAGAAAATTCCAATTGTGCGTCAATAGTGATCTACAGCTCATTTTCTATTGATACTCCGACAATTTTTCTTCGTCTTTGAATGCTACTCATATTTCTTCTTAACTTCTCCAAATATGAAGAATATATTTGCTTTCTGAAATCCATAAGAGCTAATTTTATCGATTCCTTTGCCAATGTGTATTTTGGAATACAAGAATGTATGTACTCTATATCCCTTTTTAGGAGTTTTTAAAGAAAGTGATGGTAGCATAGCTTTATGATGCATTGTGCAGTTAGATTATTTGGCATCCTTCCTATGAAAAACCATAAAGCCGACGGAGGATTCCATTGCTCAAGGGAGAGTGCGAGAGGGCGTGTCTTTCACACCATTAAAAGTGGTCGTTGATGGATTGGCCTTGGCGACCAATCCACGCAAAGACTCGATAAAGGCAAAGTTTCCCCGAACGACGCCGCACTTGATGAGTGGGTAGGGGTCTGGATTACGCTGAGATACTAGGGGAAAATATCGATAAGGAGAGATGAAATTGATCGCGATAAAAAACTCAATAGTGGAGCGGTACTAGGAAATATTGGTCCAGGGCAAAAATACGCCATGTGGCGTGTTTGCAGAAAGATGTATCTATGTTCTCAGTCACAAAATATCGATTGGACCTATCTATGAGACAAATTTTTCAAGGCTACACTCAAACTTTGGTTTTGCCTCTGCAAGCCACGACGCTATAGCAAGCCAAAATGTGCAAAATGAGCAAAAGCCAAGCATATTTATTTCAAATGTATAGATAAATCATAATAAATTTGCAGTGGCAATCGATTAACTAAATAAAAATTGATTTTTAATCTATGTAACTTTCGCGTTCGGATAGGAACTTTTTAGCTATTTAAAATAATATTTGATCTAAAAAGTTTTCAGAAATGTTTCAAATATAAGATAAAATATTCTATGGTTGCGTATATTTTCTCATATCTGAAATGATAAGGGTAATGGTAAGAGATATTTCCCGTACTGTTCTCTGCATCTACTTCTTATTTCATCTTTGAAAAGTAGATAGCCTGTTCCTGAATATTTTCTTAATTTCACTTATTTAGTAATGGGTTCTAAAACCGTTAATCTCCATCATACAATGAAATATTACATAACAATTCGTTGAATGGTGCATTTCTGGATTAATTGAAATGAGTGCATGGTGAAAAAAAACAAATGACTGCATAAAATTAGGTTTAGTCCTAATAAAATGGAGCAGAATGGTAAGGGTGGGGTTTATCTCGAAAATAGAACAGTTAACATTACACAAAGAAGGTAGGTTTAAAAATAAACATACTTAATACATTTTATTTATATAACACTCTTGGCTGCATTTTTAAGGCACATCCGCCAAATGTTTCACAGCAAGACATGATCATTCTTTCAAACAATAATTTAGTTTCTTTACGTATACAACCATAGTATCTTTTACGTATACAATCGTCTAATACGTAAAGGGCTAAGTGACCTCTTGCACTGCTTTTAGTGGGACACTCTGATAAGTTCGTGAAAATAAAACAGAAATCCTTAACAGCGAAGCGAGTCGCTATCCTCGGAAGTAGTGGACACTGTCCAAAAATAGAATGACCGTTGGCCTCTGAAGGAGGTGACCGCTGAAAGAAGGGGACATTTACATTGCTTATATGGGAAATTTATTCTGTTTCCGAAAAAAAACGGACGCTTAGAGAGGTGACCGCGGAAGAGAGGCGGCCGTTGAGGCAGGTTTCACTGCACTTAAAAAGCTATTCCTACATGAAACCTCTTGCGCGAAACACAAGAATGGTTTTGAAATTATGAAATACCTACCTATGGTGGATTATAAGGAAGCCCTATATTTCCTCGTAACTTTACTGAAGACAGGGAGTGCGGAAAAATATTTTTTGGTTAACCACCCACACAGAGGGATGAGGATCGGAATGGTTGCGGAATCGAGGAGCCCTGAGGAAGGATTGGTGGTCGGGCATAAGCGGTGCTATGCGTGGGGAGCGAGGGATTGATTTCTGAAGGCGGGAAAGGGAACGGTAAACAAGGGCGTGGAGGGGATGTAGGCGGTGATTGGGGGAAGGAGAATTGGTGAGGGAAAGCGGGAAGAAACATTCGGATGGGGAAAATCGGAAATTCGTAGTGGAAATGGAAAAGTGGCAATGCACAGCGGATATTCGAGAGTTAAGGATGGGGAAGGGGGAGAGAAGTAGTTCAGGTAGATTGGGGGTTCGATATATCGATTTATAAATTGAAAAATAAAAATATCGATGCAATGAATATTCGATACTTTAGAGATTAATTTGATATTGAACAATATTCTTGAGCTAGTATACCGCAATGGATATTTAAATTGAACCATTTCTGGAACATGAAGATGATTTACTTTAAATGTGTGGTAACACAGCTTTTCTTCCTTTGGACTACATCCTAGGCGGATAGGAAGGGCTTTCGAGGTCCAATGACCCCTAGAGTTTGTATAATAGTTGCTTCAGGTAGGTTCACCGATTCCAGATAGGGCGAAAGGTTGAGGCCTGATGAAAGATAGTCCAAGTAATAGTGTCACCATAAAATAACCGTTGGGTCTTTAGTGCCGCCTTAAGCAGAAATGTCTAAAATGCATATTTTTTATACTTACCCTGCCATTACCAAAACTAAATATATTCTACGTATCACATATTCGATATTTTAGGCGAAAAAATAATTTTAATATAATCGGTATATCCACTTATCAATATTTCTTTCTGATTTGTACAACATTATCATTTACTGCTGCATCTACATACTACTATTGTTTCAAACTGTTCTGACTCCTTTGGTTCTGAGATGGAACCGAGGAACCGGTCATCTCATCCTTCAGTATCAGAAAAGAGTAAGGAAACAGTAGAAATTGGAAAAGAGAAAACCACACCTAGCACTATCAGGAAGACATGACACAGAATGAAAGCTATACTTTGATCCACGACGAATTTGTAAGGAACATGGTAGAAAGGGAAAATAGAACCGAATTCCCTAAGAAAATGCTGTTGTATGATCGTTCCTATCTATAGATTATCTCCTTCTACCTCAAGAGACTATTCAAACTCAAAAATTCAGGCTTGGACTGATCTAAACTGTATTTAACACCCTTAATTGGTGCTTTTAAAGACGCTGGTTAGTTAGACATTACGAGGTTAAACAAAGTTACGTGTATTAAGGCACTTTTTATTTCACTATGGCCTTAAATTATTCCTCAATCATATTTTGTCTCATGTACTACGCATCGTTTTGACGTTTTTTAACGCCAGTTCTACAAAAAAAATCTGGAGTCTCAACCATGTATGCTGTAATCTCGTTTTTATCTCCGTGCGTGAATAACATTTTATAGATCCGGAATAAGTGCGTGTTTTTGGGCTCAATGGCGAGGGTGGCTTAAACTGGAGGACCACCTACCCCTCCGGAGTTGGGTAATCTCTGGGGCCCCCTTAAAATGTTAGTAGAGCCCAAAATCTCACCCACCCGCTTTAGGTCCAGCGAAACTCTCGCTTTTTAAAGGGCTTGCACCCATGACTACAGAGCCCCTTCTTGCGGTCTCGATGCCCTTAACTCACCAATATGTATTCTATCGGTTGGATTGCTCAAATTATTTCTCCAAAAGCCATTTCCTAGCGTGTAAATGAGGCGGTGGCTGAAAAGCGGTGCGTCTGGTGGCTGCCGGGACAGGAAATCCGCCGAAAAGGGATTACATACTGCGGTTGGAGATAGGGTGTGGTGTGAGATACGTGGGATTCGGTTGCTCGGGAGCAAAGAAAAGGCGGTGATGGGATTGGTCGTGAAACGCGATGGCGGGACTAAGAAGGGCCAACCTATATGAAGTCGTCTTTAGATTAAGAAAGAGGTATACATAGAATGCTTAGTGCATGATGGTAGGGTACATGCCTTTAGAACTATTGAGTAGATTATTTGGAAAGAATACGAGAAATAATAAAATCTGTAATGTACATATCCATTACCCTTTAAATTAATGGATACAATTAAAATAACACATCAGAACAAACAAAAGAGCTTTAATTGATATCTGTAAGGACATTCGAAGAAGAAAAGAAACACTGTTGAATTAAAAAAAGTCTCATGTATGAAGGTGAAATCTGTATTTAACACACAACAACAGTGAAGATTTACAGTGTACAAGAAATGATTATTCAAGTTATCATGAGTAAGGAGCCACAATTTAATATGCTTTAAGATAGGTTTTTGGTTTTTTATTGATCACTTAAGTGTCCTTCCTACCAATAAGCTCATAGTAGAAGGGTGGCTTTTTAAGAAAAGCACTTGATCACTCAGATGAGGTTCCAAAATAATGCGTTGGTGACATCGAATTGATATAAACAAAGTGATATATTTTCATTTATTAATGGCAACTATAGAAAAAAATGTTAAAGCAGCTAAAATTGGCTTGTGTGCCTTGAGCAAGTTGAATTTTTACTCAAAAACATTTGTAAAAATGTTCTTAAATAGGCTTTCATGTGTTCAGGATCTTTAATAAATCCGGTTTTATCTGATTATATGTGTGTATGGCTAACATTTTACTTAGCATTTTTAAGAACTATGATTTTCTTTTTCTCACTGCCGAATTTTCAGAAGATAATTTATTTGTTTTGGCTATGAACACTCACTTATTATTATCCACTTTAGTAGGGATGTTCCATAATTTTTTAAAAGCATCATTTTCACCAGCGTCTCATTTTCTAAATACGATCCTGATGTTAACTCTAAAATCGGATTTCCTCTGGAGTATCTACATCAATTTTTTTATATTAACCGAATTAAACTGTGAATTTTTCTGAGAGGAATAACATATGTTATTACAATATATGGCAAGGGAAGTATTTAAATTTAGGGCAAATGAATTAATGAACCGGCAACGAAGACAAGTTGTTCAAGAACAATCCATGAAATGACATTGAAGGAGCCGTTCATCTCTTGAAGAATACAGTGACGTACTTATTACTCTCCCAAGAGCATCCCATATTCACGACAAGAGGGCTTTTCCAAGTTTTAGAATGCGCACCCTGAGGGATTTGAGATGGATTCCCTATAAGGGCAAGAAAGGTTAACAATCTCCTGCCCCAATATTGCTGACCCGAGGGAGATGGAGATGCGGAGAAGGGAATGAAATGAGACAGATACGGGGCTAACAGGGTGATAGAGGAGAAGAAAGGGTGTAGACAGAGGAGATGGGTGTATAAGAGGCGGAATATTTAATAACTTCCGAGCTTCTTAAGGAGTCTGAAGATGAGGATCTGTGATTCCCTTCCTTTTGTTTGTGTGAATGCAAAGGAGAAAATATTTCCATACCATATTTTTAGTATTTTGTAAATTTAAATAATACTAATGCACTCAGTGTTCTCATGGTAACTGTTGTTGTTTCCAGATATCAAATTTAATGAGTAATATTTTTCACTTACTCATGACTCATTCACAGGTACATGAGTTTTTGGTGGTTTAAGCTCTTCGTGCAATGAGGCATTAAATTGTACTGAGAAAATATTTTTTATTGTGGAATTTTATGTATGCCATTTTAAAGGAATATGACTTAGATTAAGCGCCAAAGGAATGAAATTGATGTTGAATTAACGCTTATGTTTTAGATTAACTCTTTTTTGACCATTTTACTGCTTAGTACATACATACATATATTTCGTTAGGATTTCTATGTGATATTTGAACTTATGAAACACTTTTTGCAAATTAGAGAGCACCTAATTTTTATACTTGATCATATGCAATGACTCAATTGGAGACCACTTTAAGGGTGTTTTAGCAGAGAATTTTCACCAAAAATGACGCTTCCACTTTCGATGAAAAGGACGGCGAGAGGTAAAATGGGTTGATCGTTAAGCACTTTGCGTCATTGTTTTTATATCATATTCAATACTTACTTTTTAAATTAGCTTGAAATTTAAAATGAAATGAGAGCATAGTACGTGCTATAAGCAGAATAATACCTCGCTCCAACGACCACCTTAATGCGTGCATGACTGCATAGCAAAGATGCGACATACGTCAGATTAGGGGTCTCTCCGTATGTTAACTTCGAAATTCCATACCCGGGAAGGTTGCCGGAGGAGGAGCTAGGGCGATAAGCGGAGGTGGGGAGAGGAGGATGAAGAGGAGATAATGGGGGATGGCTTAAAGGAAAAAAGGAAGGTGGGCGCTTTAGAGGGCTACAAGGACGGGTTGTCTGCCGGGCTGGGTGGAGAGGAGACCGTCCCGGCAAAAGGGATGGTCGCCGGCGGAAAGAGGAAGGACCCGGGCGGAGATCGGATGAGGATTGCGGGGGATGTTGTGGGCTAGGAGGGCGGTGTGGGAGCCGGCCGGTTGAGGATGAATACGGCGGCTCGGTTGAGAGGGATTTTCGTCCCGTGGATGTTGAGAGGTTGGGTAGAGAGAGGGGCGTAGAGGAGTAGATACGATCCGAAAGGGAAGGCAAAGGGATTGAAAGGGGTAGAAGAAGAGGGGACGGTAAGGTCTGTTGCGTGGGTTGGTGGTTTGGGAGAAAGGGGAAGAAGTTGGCTCCGAACTTGTATAAATCCCATTAGTTGTGGATCTTGTTTGACTTTGGCTTTCCCTCCTACCCCGTTCCTATCCTTTCACCCCACTTCATGTCCTTACTCCCTTATTCCCTACATTCCCCACACATAAACCCCCATCCTACGTTCCTCCCCATCCTTCTTTCCAACTTGTCTTCCCAAATCTATACACTACACTCGGCAGGAACGCTCTTGAGCAGCAGTTTTTCAATGAAACCGCTCGTTTGAGGAAACCCAATAATAATGATTTGCTTTTCTCGTCTGATAGAACGGGTGATCTTTACCTAAGCTTGGGAAAGAATATTGTTTCTCTCTCTATACCTCAGAAGATCATCACCCATCGTGGGGTTCTTTCTCTTGGCCACTTCTGTTGCGCTCCTAATTGCTAGTCTTCCCTAATGTATCCGCCTGCTTACTCATGTTGTAACATATTGGAATCCCAGCGATGTTGAATATTTCGACGTTTAATATTTTAAGAAGCAACCATGTACGTGCAGTGAGTTCTATTTTTAGACTCCGCACTGTTACAGGTGTGAGTTAGCAACAAATACGCTACGGCGACCACAACCTGAGCGCGTGATCAAATGGAAACCAAACAATAGCCGATAGCCGCAAAAACACTATTTTTTAAAGTTATGAACACCTGCACACGAAGGGAAACGAGGGGAAATTCCTTAGAGAACATTCTAATAGAAGGAGGGAGAAAATGTTACTCTATAGGAGGCTGGCAGTTTAAACAATCAACCAACATAAACGTCGAATCCACCCCACTCGCTGCGGTGAAATTACGTCATAGAGACCATAGAAAACTGGAGAAGTATTTATAAAGTAGTGGTGTCCGGTACGAGGGAAGTATTAGCCGTACTATAAGTGGAAGTAAGCCAAGGTCAGCGTGAACTACCGGAGACATAACCAGGGAACAGTCAACCTTGCGGCCGAGTACCTGTAGCGAGACAGCGGTGGACGTTACCTGCGTGATTTCCTTAACCATTCGAGGGATCAGCGCAAAGCATGTGTGTCATGACGACAACCATGAAATAAGTCTCTATATATGTACGAATGTAATCATAATTAATTGGTAAAGAGTATTTATTTGTGCAAGTGAATACATTTGTGTGCAAAAAGTGAAGTGAATATCTAGCCTTGAAGGCAAATAGAAATTCCCAAAGGGAATTGTCGCTGTGGCCCAAAATGCAAAGAAACCAATATTATACACTGACAAAGTTAACAAATACACCTGATATTGTGATTAATGTATTATATGTTTTTGTTGAGTGACGTGTTGTATTTTATATAAGTTAGTACGCAAATATCTAATCTTTGATGTGGAGGGAATTACAACTGTGAATAAATAGTTTATAAGTTAGAAAGAAAGGAAAAAGTGTTATTTATTTTATTGGTAGAATAGTAAGATTATAGTTATGTGATAGGTAACTGGTTAAATGTTACAATGTGAAAGTTTATTGAATTCATTTAAATCTTTTTGTACCGATTGCAAAACGCCGCAATAATATGGTATGGAAAGTGCCATTGAAATTGATGAATTTTTTGCCCGTATGGCGTGCCTCTATAGGAAGAAAATATGGTAGGGAAGTTTTTTTTTCATTCTTGTACTTGCTATTAATGAATTCACCTTTGAATATGGTTATGAAAATGTTAAACACGATCACATGCCCATTTTCTCACTTACCATTTCATATAAAATATTTTGTTTCAAGTTAAAAGAAAACAAATTGTTACAAATTACTATTATAAATGAGATCGATATGCCGCTATTAGTATTATTTCATCGATTTATACAGTTTAGTGTTTGTCATTTTCACTTTATTCATATGCTGACGAGGGGTTAGATGGAAGAAGGGGCTATAAATGTCCCAATCTTGCCCCATTAACGACGTCTATCTAACTATCTCTCTGGTATTCCAGGAGTCAATTTTTTGAGTTTAGTATTAAACAGTATCCTTTTTTTTAGTTCTTGCTGCACCATTCTTTTTTTATCTCCTTCTGTATCACAAAAAATATTCATAGCAAATATCTTTTTTACTTTTATTTTGTTTTGTAATTTATTTATTTATTTTTGTAAATTTATTTTGTTCATATAGTATTCTATTTTCCTCGTTAGAAAACTTGTCAATGTAGATGTCGTTATTTACTAGGATTCCTTCGAAATTTTGGGTAAATATGGGAATGTTATATGATATGTCTGCCTTAATTCATCAATGCAGTAGTGATGGAATTTCCATCTATCGACCAATTGATTTTAAAATCTTGCTATGAAACTCAGGCCAACTCTTTGATAATATTAGTGTTTGATCATAATGATCCCATTGTTGCTTGCACATATTTTTGGGTAATAGGATTTTTATACACATTTAAAGTATTTTTTCTCTATGAAATTTCAAACGGGACTGTCCATTGACGAACTATTTATTCGGTGGAATAACTTTGATGGTGATGTAAAATCCTATAAATTTGCGATTCCCTATTACCATTTCCTCAACTGCACTTTTTTTTGTTTCCTCTATATTTCCATTCCCATCGTTAAGTATCCGAAGCCAGGAAAATACGTTGGTTTCGAATATCATCCGTCTATTCCCGATTAATCCATTCCTGTCTTCTCTTCCCTATCAGTTCACTAATTGGAATCGATGGATGGGAACCCTATCTCTCTTTTCCCATCTGAAAAAAATTCTCTCTCTCCCGTGTCCCACTTCCTTCAGCGCCCGTCACTGCCCCCGGTACTTTCTGTTAGACCCTTTCAAAATTTCATTGTTTCCCTTTCCCTTTGCCCTACCCATGTAGTGTTCTTCAACTCCTACATCCAACCCACGCTCTCGAAACCCTTTAGCCCACGTCGCATCCACGTACTCTACGGCCCTTCAGGGACCACCTCGGCCCTTCTCGCCCCATCTCTCCCTTCACCCCCCTACCGCCGTTTCCTCATCGCATCTCTTTCCTTTATCACGGATTGGGTCCCCTCACCTCGTCCTATAGTCCTCTCCCGTCCAGATACGTTCTCCTTCCCTTCCATCCCCGCCCAGTAGGTCCTGTCGACCACCACGGTCTGCTCCCTCCCCCCTTGTACACAGCCCCACACCAAACCCCTCCACCCTCAATGCTCACTCTCCCTCCACTTCGAAAACACAACCGCCGTTCCCACTTCCCTACAAATTGGCCTCATCTGCAGCCCATTGTCCCAGTGCCTTACTCAACCATTCCACCCATTCTCCTTTGGGTCGACTCCTCCTCCTGTTCCACGGGCTCACGTTGCCCATCCCTCCTCCTCCCATCTCCCTCAGGGTCTCCTCATTCGCCCACCTTCATACTCCACCCCCTTTCTCCTCGTCCCCACGGCGGAACCCGGGCGGGGTAATTGCTGGGACCTTCTACCTCCCACAGCCTTCTCCGAAACTAAACAGGTCACCCTTTTTCCTTTCCTCTTCGATCTTTCTTTTCCATCCCTCCTTTACTTTTCACGCAGGAAGCTTTCTCCTCCATTCTGGACGATCTTGTCTTACTTCTTAAGGAAATTTTTACTCTAAATTTTAGGGTCATTCAAATATTTTAAGTAAGTTAAGACTAAATCTTAAAATATAATGCTGTTACAAAAGACTTCACGTCGTGGATTCGTTCCATATCAATTTTACCTTAATGATTCTGCTGAAATTTAGTCTTTATCACATGGTTCACACTATGCACGTCATAGGGCGTCTGACCCTTGGACCTCTGATGAGCTACCAGTAGCTCGCAGTGATATTTTCGGTATCTCGTGATCGGCGGTAAATGAATCCAATGAATAAATGAAATATCTTTCATGCTATATTTTGTATCTCGCCACACAATTTCATATTTTCAGAGTAGATCTTTTTGCTGGGGAGTGAGTTTTCATTTAGTGACAGTTTCGGCATATAATCAACACAGCTTTTAGCTAAGAATGTGTATAAGCGCCGGTGTAACTTCTTTTCCTTTAGCCCTTAGGAAGCATTTCCGCTCAAACCACTTACTGACGCCTACTAACGTTTGATCTCTGGTAAATGTTTGGTGATTGTTTGGAAGTTATTTTGTGGGTTGGGACAGGATACTTAAGTCATTTGCGCCACAAAGGACAGGTAGGTAGGCCGGTAAGGGAAGGATTGCTTTAGGAATGGAGGAATGACGTAGAGAAAATTGGCGTCGATGTATCCCTATTCTAAACGAAAGTCAATCGGTGGTCCGCGGTTAAGAGTCCTATCCAAAGAAAGGAGTGCAACACGTGAAGTGCTCTCCATCTTGTACCCGAGTGGGTATTGGAATGCCTCTAAAATATCTCCATGTATGCCACGGTCTATACTCTAGCCACCAGTCTCTGAAGTCACATCATTGACCACACTACAGCAACCCCACCCTTTCTCTTTATACAGGTACAAAACAACTGCCTTAAACAATGTTTTTTTTACGTCCTAGGTCACTAGAGGTATGTTTTAAGCAGTTTTTTGTCAGAGATTGGAAATTTGTAATTCATAACCCAAACATAACGATAATTGCCAGAATTCTTTCTGTTTTTACTTCCATAATTCGAATTTAGTTAGTTTATGGAATAAAATTACACCTTTAAAGCTCTACGAAAAAACTGCTAGCGAAACTAAATGATGGTTAATTGTTAGTCCTTTCGCTGCGAGTGCCTTATGACCCAGTTCCAAAATTTCCTTACATGAGAATGAGCCCTATTGATGAACTGCATACATTAAACACACTTAAAAATAAACTCTGTGACACCTAGGCTCAGTGACTAATATCTAGAGATACGTTATTTTCGCATTAAAGAAAAATGCGAAAAAATTTAAATTCTCTAAAAAACATGTTTTTATTATTTTTCTTTGTTTTGTGGTATTGGGAAGCATTTTAAGTGGTTTTCTATTTCATGAATTAATGCTTGTCTTTTAGAGCGAATAATTGCTATTTAGCGAAATATGCACTAATTTTCCCAAAATTCAGACCTTTTTACAAATTGTTATTTCCTGTTGTCGTTAACGAAATATTTGCGCCTGGGATTTCCGAAAAAAAACGAGTTTTCAAGTAGCCGGGTGTCTCCTGCCTCGATATGCTTCCCGAGCATCTATTTGCTAGACCTCTCTCTGACCGTGCGCCTCCATTGGCTATACCTGGCGGCCTAGTGGCCAATCACGAGTATTGTTGAGTGACGCGGTTCCGGTTGCTGCTATATATCGTCATCGTTATAACGTGGATATTTCTCTATGAAGTGGATGCATTTTGTTATAGCACGTGTGTTCTTAATGTATTGGTCGTGTTTATTTTGTTAGTGCGTCGTCATTAAAATGGGACGCAGAAAATCTATCACCATTCAGGAGAAAGCAACTTCATTTAAAGATCACAAGTTTTTTTGTAAGTGATACAAACATTCTTATGTGCGGGATTTGCTATTGTCGGCTCGATTGGGAAAAAAAGATACACTAAATAAACATGTGAACGGTGCAGCACACGTGAGGAAGAAGGAAGAGTTTTTAAAATGTGTAGAAAAAGGCGGAATGCCTAAACAACAAGCATTTATTGCAATGATTGCTGAAAATAGCAAGAAAAACTCGAAAAAGTCAACTTCATTTATGAAAATGTGCCTCAAAGCTAACATCCCCATCAACAAGTTGGACCATCCAGCCGTCCGTGATTATATGAAAAAGTAAGTTGTTTTATATCATAAATTAGCCCAAACATGTGCAAGGCCTAGACCGAATCCCTAGGCCTAGGGTTTTGCCTGGGGTTTTGGCTAGCCTAGGCTAGGCCTACTATCCGTTTCAAAATTCCGTCACCCGAGTTTGAAGACCGATATCTCAGAAATAGCTTACGCGATTTTAAAAATAAGCTCATCATTTGAAAGAAAGTTTCTTTTTGCGTTACTATGTAGTAAAGTTCTATTTTTTTATTTATTTACATTAACCATTTTTACCGTCGAGAATGCATAAAGCCGTTTTTTTAAGCTCTGCGGTAGTCGGAGAAATATTTCGTTTTCGTCATATTATTAGTCTTTAAAAGCTAATCACAAATATAAAATGATCTTACACTTTGAGAAAATATGATGCGGTTGAAACGTATTTACATTAATACTACCTTATTTATATTTATTCTGTAGTTCAACCCATTGGAGAAGAAATGAAACAGGATTTACGGGAGACTATTCAAGACAAACCGATTGTCGTAATCGCCGACGAGACGTCTGACTGCAAGGGCCAGTGTGTCGTTGCAATCTTGTTCAGAACAATGACTCCAACATCAACACAGACAGTTTTATTGGCCAATTGCATGTTTTTGGACAATGCAACAGGCTCGACGTGCTGCCAAGCAATCAACGAAACCCTTGACTTCGTTCGGTGTTGATTACCACAGTATTTTTTGTTTAGTGTCTGAGTCTGCAAGATATATGACCACTTGTTTTGCACACAAGATAAATCTAGTGGGGGAAATTTTTATGAGAGAGCTTTCACAACTTAAATCTGTTTGTAGTTAAAATCAAGATGGCATTTCTCAATGCCCGTAAAATGAAAAGTGCGTACCTGGAGTTTCAAGGGGATGAGTACCCCATCCTGCGGTATTGTTTCAAAATCCTGTATAAACACGATGGAACTCGTGGTTTCATTCGGTCATGTATCTGGACCAGGGGCGGATTGGGTACCCAAGGGCCCCAGCGGTGACGTGGTCAAAGGGCCCCAATAGGCAAAAAACCAACCCCTCCCCAAAAAAGGAATGAGAGAACACATTTAGGTTAGCATGTTTATTGATTTAAGCAAAACAGTTAACTTTACAATTTACAACAACAGTCATTTCAGTTCTTCTGATGTTTGAGCAAAAATGTCCCCAATTTTATCTTTGTCTGCATTAAAAGCTAACTAATACGTTGATTCTTTGATAGATTTCATCAATAACAGCAGACATGCAAGTGCAGATAGACAGCAGAAATGCAAGTTCAGTTTAAATGCTCGAACAGTTAACTGATTCCAAATTGGTGCATACCCTCAAGCTACAGATGAAGTTTGTAGCCGAATCATGTGAAAAGTTTGTCACTCTGATCAAGGTTCTTGAGGGATTAAAGTATCCCTATGCATACTTTCTGTGGGATAAACTAGAACAATTTGGTTCTTCCCTCAAGCAGCTTTAGAATGGTCCTTCCCACTTCAGATCAACTCTCATAATGTGGAGATCCACAAAAAGATAAATAGGACCCACAAAAAAACATGCTGTTTCAATGTGCTCAGAAGAGTGCATGTAAGCTGGCAATCCACATGGCTACAGGAATGACAAACAATTTCTACTAGACGGCCGGACAGCTATTTAACCCAGCAGTTGCCACACATACGCTGAAACCTAATGAGAATTTAATAAAAGCGTGCCTACCGAAACTTTCAACATTCTCAAAGCTGAATGAAGATGCCTTTGTCGATGGATGCCAATATTTACACAGGCAACTTTCAAGTCAAGTTTGAGATGGCGGACGTGTGGACCTGATTCAAATCCTGATACCATGGAGGTGATGAACCCATCCTTCGCAGTGCCAGCATTTCAAACCATTTGGGCACCAGTTAACAGTGTGGATGCTGAACGTTTTTTCAACATAATAACCTGATCTTGACCGACAAGTGGACAGGAATGAAAACCACTACAATGAAAAAGTTTGCAATGCTTTCTTTCAATCAATGAGAAGTGAAGTCAATCAGTACTCAAATGGGACGAAGAAAGCTAGATTTGAAAGACATTAGGCCTAGGCCTACTTTATTTTTATTTTATTTTCAATTGCACATAGTAGTCTCCAAAAAAGAATATTTGGCCTAGGACTGCACCGGTTCATAACTTAAGTCCAGACAAAAATTGTATTTTCAATATTGCAAAACAAAACTAGGAATAAAAATACAATTATGAACATCTTTTGTCTATGGTAGTAACTGCAAGATCTATAACCCTAACTGCAAGATATATAACCCAATGCTTAATTAAAGAATGACTTAGGCCTACAGACTTGGATGTATGTTTTAGCATACTCTTCAGATATCACTTTTTATCAACATATCCATTCACAAACGATATGAAAAACTTGCAAATACTTCATTCATAACAGCGTACCAATGTTTTGACCGGAATCCTCTATTTGTGACAGTTGCAATCCCGAAAATCCAATTTTGCTATTTAGTTGCTAATTTTCTAGTAATTAATGCTACAAAATGCTAAATTTAAAATAATTAATGCCAAAAATTCAAAATATTAATGCTAAATAACTTATCTCTACTAATAGTCCATGGAGTTCTCTAAAAAATGACATTTCTATGGTAGCAAAATATGTTTTTAGTCCTTCTACTTGAAAAAAATACTCTCCTCCTTCTTCTAAGGGTCCTCATATAAGAATTGTATTAATAAATACAATACAAAGACCTCTTTAAAATGAGTACATGCGCAAGTAAAACATTTGATATGAATATCTGAGTGGAAATATTTTTTTTGCCACAGATATTCAAGTAAATAAAACAGTGCATACCTACACAAACCGTTAACCGCGGGCAAATTTTATGAGAACTGTTGGCATTGATACGAAGGGTCGCGATTTCTCTCGTCCATCTTTCGATGAAAGGGTATAATCTCTCACTTACCAAGGTCAAAGACGGACGAGATGTATACTTGAGCGTTTCCTTGCCAAAAGAAAACTCACTGCAAAGGTGTAGAGTAAAAAGATCATAGTACCCGTAACAGTGTTAGCGTTTCTCATCGCATGGCTCCGATGCGCTAGGCATGTAAATTAAGTAATATTTTAGACTTTTCGGCTGCGAAAGGGTAAATAATCAAAAGATGCTTTTCAATAGGCCTTCAAAACTTTCTTCCTGCCATTCTCTACTGCCGCGGATTGCGTGATTCCTGTAAGTTATTCCATACTTAATCTTAACCTCTCTGGAACTTTTTCCATTTCTTTTGTATTTTTCTGTCGCATTTCACCATTTTATCGCTCCTCCCATTTCTGATGGATTTCGATCGGCCCAGGAGTCAGTTTTATTCGTCCTTACTGTCCGGTTTTCGATTGATGCCGAATCATTTCCTGGCAAGATCCAGGAATGTAGCTCTCTATGCCATTAAAACAGTTTTATGAAATCGTTCACTGGGATACTTTGGTTGTATAATGCCTCGCCCTCTTCGTGAAGGTGAAATATTTTGTCGATTGGCGGAAGTCATTTTAATAAATCAAGGAGAAACCGATGAAAGGATGACTTTCGAAGGATGGCGACTTTCTTTACTAAAATCGTTTTCTTTTATCAGAAGGCCATTTCAAGATATAATTTATTTTTTTAATCACGTACACATCCGATACTTTTATGATTTCCTTTATCGGTATTCCGCGCTATGACGTTTGGACCTTTATTGCCCGCATCTTCACATGTATTAGGGATGTACACTTATTATTATGTGTTCAATATTTTTTTATACTTGCTCCCTATTCATATATTATATCAGTCAATTTTATTGTAGGGAAAAAATATAAACATCAGTGTCAGAGCAGTAATCTATATTTTCTATCAACCTTCACGTTTATTGTACCTACACCTTTATTGGAAATGCGGGTTTTAAATAAATAACCATAACTCATGAAACGTGAACTGATATTTGGATGCCTTTAGTGTGATCAAATGCTGTGGTTTGTCGAGAAATAGACGTCTTAGTCTCCCAAAGAACTTTTCCGAATTTCATGGAACTCCCTTTTGAGTTGTCTACCCGCTCCTTATTGCTACATTTGAGTTCTGTTTTCTTCAAGACATTAGGCAATAAAGGAATAGGCTTAAGAGCCAATAATTTTGCCCAAGAGAATACTGCCTAAACTCCTGGCATAATTTTAAATGTGGAAAATATGTTACCACGTGTTATATATAAAAACCTGCTTTCATAACTAAGTTTTAACTCTGCACAAAATTCACAGTAATTGCACGCTTCACGTTGAGTGTGTTTGAAAATGAGTGTTTATAAAAGTGAAAATGATGTAACCGTGTTTTATGTGTTTGTGTGAGTGAATTCATTTCTCAGGAATTATTTAAGTAATGAATTATTTTTCAATGATGTTTTCTTTTCGATAAATCTTTCTTTGAAGCGTGCAGTTCTAAGTATGCTATGCGTCCCATCAAGCTTAACTGATAACCCATTATAAAATCTATAAGCGAAAAACAAAGTACCCTTCCATGAGTCCATACACCAATAGCTGATTGGTGAATGCAGAGCAGAAGTATTTTACTTTGTACCCCAAATCAATTGATGTTGGGAACAGAAACCGTTAGAATTGATGAATAGGAAACTTATTTTTTTCTTAAATGGATAGTTTCATCTTCATAACTTGCTGTGGGTCATGGCTCAGGTGTGTTTCGTTGAAATACAGTTTAAATTTTACTCTTAATAATCGGATGATTAATTTAATGACCTGAGCTCAGGATGGAGGTGGAATTTTGACCGACGTGTTCGATAATATGAATTTTCGAATTCGAATCGTCTTTCATATATTTTGTTAAGTAGATGAAGGAGTTACCAGCTCATTTCATATTGGTCGCCTATGGTCCCTTATCCGAGCATAATCTTTGGAAATGTTATCATCACTAGCCAGTCAGGCAGCATTTTTACCAATCCACCCTGGCAATGGGCTGAACATGTGAGGGTAGTGGGGATTGGAGCAGAGTTTTACGCGAAATAAAGCTGTTTGTGGGACCGAGTGCGACTAGTCCCTTTCTCTCTGAACCAAACCTTCCTCCTTGCCATCCTCTTTTGAATGACCTCAACAAAATTGCTAGGACAACCTGATCCCTTTCGTCGGGGTCTTCCTCCATCCTTCGCGTTCACTTCTCTTCTCCCACATCCCACCTTAGCTTTCGCACACTCTTTCTGCCCTGTCTTTTCTCACGACCTTCCCCCTGTTGGTATTATCCCACCACCACCTATTCCTCTACTCCACCTGATGCTAGCCAGACACACTTTTGCGACCGAATTCGGAAGGGGTCGTGTAGGGAGAGGGAAGAACTCGCGGTCGACGCCCCCTATCCCCACCCCCTAACCCTCATCCGCTGCTTGTACCGCGTGTGCTTGGCGTTTTAAAGGGGTGGCTGTTCTCACGTATCACCGCAGTGAGTCGACAACCGCACGCGCTCTAACCTTCTGCCGACATTAAAAGGTATTCAGGCAGCAAGCGGGCAGGCCAAAACCTCTCCTCCCCGACACCCTGCTCCTCTGAATTCCCTCCGTCCTTTTACGCACAAAATGGCCGAGGGAATAAAAGGAAGCGGATGGAAAGAAGGCGCCTCCTCCCTCTTGCATACGAATGGCGAAATTTTGCGAATTAGTGGATAACATTAATTCGTGGCGAATGGGTTTTTCACCTCCGCCAACCCTCTCTGGCCCTTCATCCGCCCTTCCCATGCGTATTTCACCCTTCTTAACCCCTACCTACGTGTGTGTGTGAGTGTATGTATGTGTGTTTATGTCCTCGGTGCTCAGGGTGGCGAATGTCCCTCTCGTGACCTCAGTGGCCCTCGTTTCCAAATTACACTCCTTTCGACTGCCAAATGTTTCACCGTGTGCTTCCGTTCGGTTTCCAATGAGGGTCGCTTTACGGTCACAATGCTCGCGCAATTCACCACGCTATTTTTGTGTCGTACCCTGAATCATATTGTAATCATCAATTTTGGTATTTTTCTCGTTTCAGGTATGGGGTGTGGCATGTATTACCTTACGCGTTTGTTTGCGTTAAAGCATTGCTTGCCCTTTATTTTAAGCTTATCAATGTTTCTTGGGCCATCGGAGCCAAGTGAAACTCTTTTCTCTTTAAAAGTTTGATTTTTATTTCTTCATTTAGGTGCTTTATTTGGTGGTAACTGTTGCATTTTATTCTGCCCGCAACTTAAAAAGTTTTTTATGCCCTCTGAAATTCGTTCACCAGGAGGTGAAGTTGTGTGGCTATCCTGCCGGATTTAATTTAACTGGAATTTATGCATCGGAGATTAGATTTGTGAGCTTATGAGATGGGTAAGGAATGGTAACATCGTCCTATGTACTGCTTAAAATATCTCTAAGTTCAAAAGTTCAGACACAGTAGCTTCGTAAACCAAGTGTACGAAGTATACCATGTGAGTCAGCGTTTAAACTTAAATTTACATTTCCGACATTTTTTTAACTATTCCTTATTCATGGTTTTTTTAGTTGGGAAAATGACATAAAGTCGTTAGCAGGATTATATACTTGATATGATTAAATTTGATGAATTTCAACGTATTGAAATGGATAAGCAGTCACTAAAACTATGTTCGTGAACAAACAGAAAATTGAATACTCTATATGTGTCAAAAAACGATAATATATTACAGACATATCCTAAAATATTATTGGACTAAGTGAAATCCCCTACCATTAGACAACCACAGTTTTCCGATACTAAGGGAAATTAATTGAAGATTCACACCCGAAGGGAACTTTAGTTTGCTGAAGGAGACCCTTGGGTCATAAATATTGCGATATGGTTATGCGATGCTTGAAAAAATATCCACTGATTACAATGTGCATAATTTTCAATTACTTAATCGTTTCCTCTTTCGAGACTTTTAAATTTACTGTACATCAATGGACTATGACTATGTATTTTCAGATTCATGAGGGTCGGCCTCGGTGGTGGCGGGGTAACGTCCTCGCCTGCTAACCCAAAGAGTCGCGGGTTCGAATCCCGCCTGGGGAGGATTTTTCACTTCCCAGGGCATGGTTGTTTGTGCTTGTCCGTTGTTGATTGTTAAAATACCCCGATGTAAAGGCCAATATGTGCTGTTTTCGGTGGTTATATAAAATAAATAAATAAAGTAAGATTTCCGTGACATTTTATAGCACTATCGCTTAACAAGGTTTTCTGTAACTTTAAGGTATCAATTTTGAAGTGAGCCTGGGTACAGAATGTGTATTCAAACCCGAGTCGTAAAATTAGAAGATTTTTACAGCTTGACACCCTCGATAGTGAATTTCATCGTTACCCTCGGACGCTTTACGTTGCAATGATGAATCCTGCGTGGTAATCATTTCCCCAGGGCTTTAAACAGCTACTCAAAATCGCGAAAGGCGGGAATTCCTTCATTAGTTATCACCCAACCTGTTTGTAGGCTTAGGTTTTAATCTGTACTTTGAGGTTGTTGGAAACATATTTTTGGTCGTATTACAGACACTATAACTCGTGAACTATTTCCATCGTCGTGCTATAGGACTGGTATCTGCATTGTCTAATGGTGTGTAAGAAAACCTAGGCATGTTTTATTTTCTTATCATGCAGAGGGGTGTAGTGAAGACACCCATTGACATGGGGCCTCGTTAAATTAGGTGATATGATTTCCTTGTGGTAGAAAAAGTCACCATCATCTTCAACCAATAACTGTCTCATTCAGGACACACTCTGCCCGCCAGTTCGGAAGGGTACTCCCTCTAGTACCTATTCAAGGTGTAAAGAACTCTCATCTTACGGCACCATGAATATTGCTTCAATATTCTGAAGTAGATGCCTATCAATTTATTCCATTTTTCCATTTAAATATTTCTAAGCCAAATTAATTTCAAATAAAATTAGATGCCTTTAGTATTTCTGAGTATTACAAATAAACATTAATGTAAGCAATAAAATATGTATTCTGATAAATGTTTTTGACTTCTCTGTGTTTACTATTTTTTGATAAAACTGAACATTTCGCGTCCCCTGCTAGGTACTTGATCAGGAATAGGATTTACGCCGTACAACGTTCTACATCCAAAGCCTTTTACCCAACTCATGGTGGCTTACCTTGAGTGCGCTGTTGTACCTTACACTTTTCCAACCATTCACTGAAGAGTGGCATGGAGTTATTTGGGGGTGGGAACTCGGTCTCTCTCCAACTGCGGTAGGGTTCTCTATGGTCTCGTATTGTCTGCGTTGCCATATTTACTGCGTGTGAATTGCCTTGTGTACGTGTCGGTGATTTTATTTAACTTCGCCATCACTATTCCAAAGCCAGAATCAAAAAGAGGGATGGGGAATATTAGACGTAGTTTTTTACGCAACAAAATGAGTGGTCAATTGCGACATCACTTTCCAACGTACATTTATCCGCAAGATCTGACAAAGTTGTTCAGCCGCCGAGAGGCAGAAACTGAGATGAAAGTGGAAGCACCCTTCATTGGCTTCTAGCTCTGTGACGTCCTCCTACCAGAAGTTTGGAAAAAAGGGCATAGCTGAAAGCATGAGCTTTGTGGAGAACGCTGTTGCCAAACGTACGTTCATTATGCTCACCTCTTTGCTGCATAGGCGCTATTTCCAACGCCACTTAAATTTAAATTAGTTAATTTAGGAAATACTATTTGTACCTATATTGAATGAACTAATTCGTGGTTGGCACGTTGCTTAGCTCTAATATAATTTTCCTGATGCTATTGTGAACATCGCACTTAGGATCTTATGAAGATTTACTTTGGAAACAAATCACCATAAAAGTCCATATTGTCTTCATAAATATGGAATGCCTTACTCAACAAACTTTATTCCTGATGATGCGCCCAACAGAGGGCGTGAAACATTGAATATTATTTCGAAAATAAAATACACAGAGAAGTCGAAAATATTCCATAACCCTTTCGATTTTTTCTCTTATAATGATCGCGGCTAATATTTGAAAAGTTCATTAATTATAAGATATTTTTCGTGAGCCTTTTGTATCACCAAATATCTGTGTGGACATATTTCTTTGAATCTCATGGTTAAATGCGGTATTAATATATAGTCAACGCGCACAAAAGCAGTAATCGCTCTCTATATTTCAAAGTTTCAGCAAGAGAACTAATTGTTGAATTATTTTAGGTAACCTGGGGGAGCGGTTGACCCTTGAATGTTTGTAAAGATTTTATGAGTAAAAAAAGTGTATATTTTCACGTTAAAAATACCGACATATATTCTAAACATGTTCGAAAAAGGTGATTTTCCTCCTTTAAAACCAGGAATACTCGTTTATGTTGAAAATAGAAATCCAGTTGCCGCCTTTGTGTTTGAGTAGTTGGCATATTCGATTCACTCGGCTCCCGTTGGCACCCTGATAAGCGTTCGGAGCGAGGATAAGGGGTGTTATAGGGAAAGGGGTGGAGTTTGGGGATATGTCAAGATAAGGTGAGTTGGGATGGTAGTGTCTACCAAGGGGATGGTGGGTAAAAAGAGTGAAATAAAAAAACCTCCACTTTCGAAGCCGAAGTTCGATTATTTTTGGCTTAGGTTACGGGTAAGGGGTTAAAGGGTCTGGGCCGAAGGGAGAATAGAGCTGGATATTTGGGGGACGGAGGGTTAAAGAGGGTGTCTGATGGACCCACGAGAGGAAGAGTGGGATGTTGAAAGATGTGGGCCCCCAAGGGGGTGTAGAAAAGATCCAATCAAGGAATACAAAATACGAGGAAATAGATTTTTGGCTGTATTTGTTGGGAGATGACGGGCAACTGAGGTCCTCCTCGCCATAAAGAGTACTAGCATTTGGGAATTGGGTTGGGTAAAACGTAATGGTGAACATAGTGAATTACTCGCTACTGTACAACACCAGGAACAGCTTCAACACAATCTCGTCGTTTCCAAGACAAATATTCCGAACCCATGCGTACGTTCATAATTGCATAACCATTAGGCCTATCCCATTCGGGGTAAGAACAGTCAAATAGCTTAATTCTAGGTGTCAGACATAGAAAATGCGTCCGTTTAAATAAGGTCATCCATACTGTCCAAATATTACTAACCTCCTTCACTTTTGACGCATGCATGCATGGCTTCATACTTTTATACTTCCTTTCGTATTCTTAAGGCTCCTAATATTCCTTCTCTGAAATGACTATTTCACCACTTTCACCCGTGACATTCTCGGTCAAACTCTGCCTCTCCCATCATCCAAACCTCGATCATTTACATTTTAAATTATTCGAATCTCTTTCATTTTCTCTACATTGGCGCATAAAAAAAGATCTCCCGTCTCATATACGCCCATTAGCAAAGCATCAACATCACATTCTTTTATCACCCACTCATTCGTAAATCTATTACTCCTCCTTTTACCGCAATCATTTATCAGACAACTCATACCTCTGTATTAACCTACCATTGTACTTATCCTGGTATATTCAAATTTAACAGTCTATAAATTAAGTGGGGATGATAACAGCGTTGGGAAGGTATACTGCGACGTTATACTATCCAGAGTATGATAGTGTACTCTCGAAAAATAATATAATACAAACGTAGGCTTTGGCGAAAGCTGTCATCTATAAATATGTATTATTGATTCTTATTTGAGCAAACATTTATTCCTTGATATGATCCACATGCAACCAATCTATTTTTCTTGATAGGATATTACTACGAAGAGGATGACAATGAATTTCACATGCTGGGTGGGGTGCTGTGCAATAAATGTGTGGGATATGTATAACTTATTTAGTTGAGTGTGTCTAAATTTCTGAAAGTTAACTTGCATAACATTCAAGTTATGGGCTAGTTAGGGAAGGGTTATTTTGGGAATGGATAATGTGCTGAGAGAAACTCAGCGTCGGCAATAGCCTGCTCTTAACGATGGGTGCCATGAGGTTTCAAGCTTAACGTTCGTTCTGACGGACGGTTTACTGTTCGGCTAAGCTCTCCACTTAGACCGCCAGTGGGAATAAAAATGTTTATAAGTTGTCTCGGCCACTGCCGGGATTCAAGGTCAGGTCCATGAGGTATGAAGCCAGTACTCTATACTCCAACCCGATCAATTGATGGAGAGATTCTGACCCCGGTCAAAGAATTTGTACAAGAAGGTGGAATAAGTTTTATCACCTAACTCGGCGCACATGAGCGTGACCGCGGGCGGTTGGTGATAATTGCTCCAAATGTTGGGAAAAGATTAAATGAAGGGAACTAATTTATAGTGGTGGAGAGGGTTAGGGGAAATATGGAAGTGCTTTTAAAACTTTAGTTCATACGCAATGGGAAAATAGCGAGCCACGCACATGGACAGCGTTCAGTTTACAGTTTTACTTTGAATTGTGAATGGTACTGAAATTTATCGCCAAGATATGGAATAGTCCTAGTTTTCAGTGATTGTTAAGATGCTTTAAACATGTTTTATTAATTGGACAAAGTACTACTTTATCCTAAATGAAACCATGTTCGTACTATTAGAAAAAAGTTAAATAATGATTAAAGAAGATCTATGGCCAAGTTTATGTTGATATTCCTGAAGGAATCGGTTTGATTCACAAGTATGTCGATTTGATGTGTAAATTATTCTGTGGCTGGAGTAAAAAATGAATTTTAGATTGAGTTTGGGAAAAATGGTATTGTTAGTGGTGTGGATATTTTAAATAGTCATGCTTATTAGAACATATTCAATACCAATTAACATATTTTGTTGACTCGAAAACCAAAGTTCAGCGCACTATTAGGTGATTTTGTAGGTCATACACATACACGCCAACGTGCTAGCTTTGCGAAGTACTTGAAGTACCTAAAAACTTCGTGATTAATTCTGTTCGATGAAATTCCTATCGTAATGGCGTTTGAGCAAGTTAGACATTTCTTTTTTTCCACTCCCGTTTGTGCATGCTTTAACGCCTCCATATCCGGCCCTCTCTCTACCAAACCTGAGCAAGAAAAGTGTTCCCTCATTAATTACTAGGCATATAGATGGTCGCAATCGGAAATCATCGGAAAACTTGGAATGGGGGGCGGAGCGTTTAAAGTTCCTGTGAATTAATAACTCGGGCCATTTATCATTTGCAGGTGTTCGGTTTGTTTGTTTTGTCCGATGAAGTAATAGATAGGTCTGTGTGGGGCAAATAAACGATTGTGAGGATTAATGAGGTATGTAGTGCTGCTGAGGGGTAGGGTTAAGTGGGCGGGGCTAGTTACCATAGGACAGGCCAGATGAAGAGATAGATGGGGAAAGGGGAGAGGGTGTGGGACTACACGAGTTTTTGTGGAAAGGAATAAATTTGATCCTGTTGTAATGCGGCAAGCAAGGTGCGTGCAAACGTATAGTTCAATTAACTCAATGTGAAATGGTTTTCATGATGAGGAAACTGAAGTGTATTTTGCAATTTAATTTTCAAAACATATTATTGAATTTATTAACTTAACCTGGAAATATTTAGGGAACACCCATGTCTACAGTCAAGTGTGATTATAAGAATGCTAATTATTAGTTACGCATAATTAGATTGTTGATGTTTACAGCAATTAACTCAAAACTATGATTTTTAGGAAATATTGATCCACTTTGTGTCTACAATAATTAATTTTACGGACAAAAAAGTTATTAATTTGAGAAGATAATAATTCAATTGGGGTACGAACTTGTATAGTGGGTTTGAGGGGCTGGAAAGCCTGTTCCACGGAGTCCATCGGGCGTCGCAAAGTGGGATCAAATTAGTGGAAAAGGCATGCGGTCATAACTTATAGTTTTCCATCGCTTCTTTTACCTATTAGATTCTTCCGTGTCGTTGCACCTATTCTTCGTCGGAATAGGTAGTCTATAAATAGGATTTGATTCATTGCTTGATTTGGTCTACATATTAGTTTCACATTTATATGCCGAATCATTTGACATTGGCTTCATTAATTTTAAAAGCTTCTTATGATCAGGACTTAATAATGTTTTTGTTATAACATCGTGATAAGTAAATATCGTTCCATGGATATCGCGCTTTCTTCAAATAGTTTAGTTATGCATGTCTCAGGAATGCTACATGACAGCCACTGATACTGACAATCATTCAACTGACATCATTGTAACATTAATAAAATTGTAATTTTTTTCTAAATGGGTTTAGAAGGAGGTGAGCTAACCTCTGCATTTTCAGGCATCACTTCGTGTTAAGTTGTGTAAGCCCTAGAAAAATATAAGGCCCAGCGTTCTTTCCACAGAATTCATATGGAAATAATATTGGAAACTAATGTGTCTTTTAATTATATGGTCTGTTATCTTTAATATACGAGGCATGTTTTTTAAGTAAGTACCGTTTTGATACACAAAAAAAACAAGTAAACTTTTTGTAACAATTTTATTTTTACATGAAAGCCCACACTTTTATCTACTTTTCTACATAATTTCCACCAATATTAAGACATTTATTGTATCGAACAACTAGCTTCTGAATTCCCTCGTCATAGAAGCTTGCCGCCTGATTAGACAGACACTGCAACACGGCCGTTTGGACACTGTCGTCGTCATCGTGATGCTGACCCCCGAGATGCTTCTTTAGTTGCAGAAACACATGGTAGTCACTGGGCGCAAGATCGGGGCTGTATGGAGGATGATCAAGCTGTTCCCAGCCAAATGATGCGATGAGATTTTGAGTTCGATTGGCCGCATGTGGACGGGCATTGTCATGCAGCAAAACGATCCCTTTACTCAGCATGCCACGCCTTTTGTTTTGAATTGCACGGCGCAATGTTTTTAGGGTCTCACAGTATCTTTCAGAATTTATCGTGTCACCACGAGGCAAAAAATCAACAAGCAATACCCCCTTCCTGTCCCAAAACACGGTACACATGATTTTCCGTGCTGAGATCGTCTGCTTAAACTTTAACTTCTTGGGCGATGTTGAATGGTGCCATTGCATGGATTATTGTTTGGATTCCGGTGTAACGTAGGCCACCCATGTTTCATCGCCTGTGACAATTTGGCTTAAAAAATCGTCACCTTCAGCATGATAACGCTCAAGTCAAGGTAAATGACGAATCCCACTGAAATTCACTGGGCTTGGATTATCTTGCCCTTATGAACATCATTAAGCACTATTTCTGGACCGAGATTTTGTAATAATACTACCAAATTTGTGGCTTTTGTACCTTTTTTTCTCATCTTCTGAAATGTCTTTAAAATATGCTATTTAAAATATTCTCTAAATTCATTCATTACAGTAATCTACCGGTTAGAGGTAGGTTGTGATGAAAGTCAGAGAATATCCAACGAACTCTTGCACGTGCCGTGCCCTTTCTACCTCTAGTATTTCTTTCTTCATCTCAGAATAAGTCCTACCTTTCTTCATCCCATCCATAAAACCGATTCTCTTCCTTCCCCTTCCCCGCTTACCCAACATCCTACCCTCTATCACGGCCTTCAGCAAACCACCGTCCTTCATTACCCCTTCCAGCCACCTGCCCTGTCTTCCCCTAATCTCATCTATAAGTTTCCTCTCCTCGCCCACCATGTCAAGCACTTCCTCATTTGTCTTCCTTTCCGTCCAACGCACCTTTCTCTAAATTAAACCTCAAATTTCATGTCATGTATAAATTTTTTTTTAGCCAAGAAAATGTAAAATGCTCAACATTAGCCCAGTTTTTGTTATGCATTATCAGTGCAATTAATTCACAGCTTCCCGTGCGGAGACGGGTCCCGGGGGTATAGTTGTACTCAAACGATTACAGTTCCTCGTTCGCCTTTCCTTCTCAATTACCATCAACAAGGCACCCGATCAATAGCTTCAGTGTAGTGTGGATAAAATATGGAAAATCTATGCTTTTAATATGGTAAATTATATGTTGTATGCTCACGATTGGGACATCCGAAAAATTCATTTGTTTTTGCAGAGGGCGGTAAGACCAAAAATATTGTAAATCCCAAATGCATTTGTTCAACTTTAAATTTAATACACACAAAATCATTGTCTTTCATTTATTTTGTGCATGTAAATTGGTCAGCTTTGAATATGTGTGCCTACGTAGAAAGAAAGAAAGGCATTGCAACGCATGCCGGGCATTTTGAGGGTATGTGCAATTTGGGCAGATTTACATGAAAGCGAAAATTACGAAAACGCAGACCTACGCCTATCTGAGCGGCGCTACTGGACGGGCAGACACAAGAGCGAATGCGATAAAATAATGTCCTACCCAACCTAGATCTAACTCGGACAGATCAGCATAACTCTGATTTTTTAAATTCTAGTGGGGATCCGGGGGCGAATCCGCCGGCATGGCGGGGTCCAGGGAGGCTTCGCCCCCCTGAATATCTGCTGCTGTGAGCGAAGCGAGCCTTCAGCGGCTAGTTTTAAATATAATCTGAATAATTAAATAATTTAATATCAGGCTGGAGGGTCTGTTATTTTCTTAACTCCTTCCTTCATCAGCATGAAATCGGGTGGCGACGCGTAGGGGATAATGCCTCCATTTGCCCATAATTTATCATAAGCCTAGTGTCGTAGGAACGAATGTGCAAAATATCCAATGCAAAATTCATTATCTTTCATGGGGTTTTGATCACGGGGTTTGGGTTGGGGTTTGGGGAATCTCTTTACATTACGCCGAGTGCTTTAACCAATAATGCCACCCAAGCTAAATACTGGGGTAAAGTTCTTGGCTCACTCTCCTCAGAGAGTGACGGCCGTTTGTGGTAGTCTGTTTGGATATGTTTTTCAAACCTCTATGCATGTATTTTTTCGCCTTTGGAATACATGTGTTTGTGCATATATTTCGTGTTGAATTAAAGTGAATGAAATGCAGTTAATCAATTACTAAGCGGTAAAGTCCTCGTCTGCTAATCGGAGGGCCGCGGGTTCGAGTCCCGCCTGGGTCGGTTTTTCGTATTCCCAGGTCAGGCTTTCGCAAACTCGGACTTGGATGGTGGTTTGGCCCCTGAGAAACCTGATGACAGGCCAACGGCTTATCTGGATCGCAGGGGCATACGGACCACCAGAATCGTCCGAGAGCAAAAAAAAAAAATATTTTAGTCATCATAGCTTTCCGTCCGTCCGTTACGTCAGGTCCGTCCGTTTTGCTCCAAAACTAAAAAAAGTTGACCTTTCTATCCGTAACTCGTGTTCTCCAGTGCTCGGTGTGCCAGTCTCTATTATACAATAAGTAGTAGATTTTATTAAAGGGCTTGCATTTTAGACGGCTCTGTTCGTTTTGTACCGCTAACATTTGCATTTCTCTGATAAATTAAATCTGCAATATATAGCCGCTGCTATCCTCCAGTTCTCCTCCCGCCTCCATTCGTCTTCTCCATTATTTTTAATTCTACCTCCACGGGTTTCTGTCTTGGAAGTACTGAATCTCTCATTCACCGCTGCTTATCGTAAAGTAGGTCACTACGTAAGTTAGTGGAAGAATGTAGAAATAATACTGTATGCTTAACTCTCAGCGTCTTGAGATTTCTTATTTCTCTCACCCTACCCACCCTACTCACCCTTTATGTCTTCTCATCTCTTATCTCGTGCCCTTC
This sequence comes from Pyrrhosoma nymphula, assembly GCA_963573305.1. NCBI lineage: Eukaryota > Metazoa > Arthropoda > Insecta > Odonata > Coenagrionidae > Pyrrhosoma > Pyrrhosoma nymphula. The sequence continues at coordinate 66,633,940 of OY754333.1, forward strand.
CGCATCGCTACTGTCTTATCTTAGAAAGAGGAATGGTCCGCATTCCGGGGCCATAACTTTCGCAATCAGCGTGACTATCTCCATATTGCCGGCTTCCCTTCTTACCAATCGGAAAGATGCTACGTGCGGCGCATAAAACGAATCGTTTTATTACAATTCCACATGAGTACATACAGGGTTCATATCCAGCAGTCCTTTCTGTTGGATCAGTCCTGTATTGATTCCTGCAAAGCAGTGGAATCCTGCCATTGCATTTTGAACGAGTGATCGTAATTCAATTCATGGATTTCAATAGTTGTCACGATTTAATAAATTATGAAATTTTAGATAAGTTACAAAATTTTGTATGATTAGGGGAAAACCCTATAAATATATTCAATGAGTTGGAGCAAAGACTTATGCAGTTGCCTGAAGAACTGAATCCCATTTCTCAGGTTTAACTGCGTGCGTCAGAGATATGATGACAAACGTTTTCTGCTCCGTTACAGGAGGCGTTTTCAGGTCTCAAGTAGTTAACTTTATTCACTTAGATTTAAGTTCTTTAAAGTTAGTTGCATGCAGATATGCTACAAACATGTATCTTTATTCCAGCATACACTGCTATATATTCTCTATCGGTCCCATATTCACATCTACGATAGTTAATTTCATAAAAGAGGTACCTTTTCACAAGGAAAGAATATGACGTTGTTTAAACAAAAGAATCTCTCCTTAAATTACATTTAAGGCCTTCATTTTATTTCATTACTCTCATTTAACGTCTGCATGCAGTAAATGAATGTCAGAGGTTAAATGGAATCCAAATACGTGTTGATGGAATTGGAAATATACCTTATTGAGTTATTTCTGAACTGCTCATCATTTTACTTGACCGAGACAACCTGTTCACGCTTCAGCGATAACGTTCGAAATAATGAGATGGATGAAAATATGAGAAACGATTTATTAACTAGATGTGATTGAAGGAGATTGGAAAGGTGCAGGTGCAAAGAATAATGAATGATGGGAGTTAATTGGGTGGACATGCATTGATTTTCATTGATTTAATGCTAGCCATGAAACTAGCCGATTTTTCTAATTTTCCTGTTTTTTTTCTATTTTTTTCTGTCACTGTAAGAAAGAAAATAATGGGAAGGCAAATATCACAGCCGGGTTTAAATGGGATTCTTTGTCTGAGGTGGTGAAAACAATTTTATTTAATTTAATAGAGTTTTGAGGAAAAAAGCCGTGGAAATCGAGAACCAAACTATTAATTTTCTATGAAATTCCAAAACCTACCACTTACCTGTAAATTAACATGGTAAAATGTTCACTAATACGTAATGTGGAAGCCCGGCGTCGGCTTTTCTAATCAAAAGTCTCTCGGGTAGCAACACCATTGGCATCATATTTAATAGTATCCACAAATTATTATTGGTTGATTGTGTATGAGATGCGAAGCGAAAATTGTTTTAAACATACCTGTTAAAATTAATATTCCAATTTAGCATTTAAATTTGCAATTATGGTCATAAAAATATCGAGATTGGTGCCGTGGTTAGAACGCTGGCTTTTCACTCCAAGGTCCCATAACCCCTTTTCGTAAGTGGCCGAGGTATTTCAGTGTAATGCCAATTGCTTATCCAATGCCGAGTCTGGAGCTTTTAAGGATAGCATTCTGCCCGTGGAACCCTTTCGCTTTTTCCCAAAAGTCCTTCCATTGCCAAATTGCGGTACCCATGATGCACAAACTGGAGCAAGTACACCAATCAAATTACATGGGTAGACTGCTAGAGGAAAATGGGCATGTAAGCAAGGACATTAGAAGTAGAATTGAGCTATCGAAAGAAGCATTCATCGTTGGAGAAAGCTGATTAAGAGGAACTTGTGAAAGAACGTAAATAAGCGGTTAGAAAGGTGTTTGGTGTGGTGTGAACCATTGTGTGGAGCATAAACTTGGACTCCTTAAGTAATGACGACAAGAACAGGCTGCAGGCGTTTGGGATATGGATGAGTAGGAGAATGGAGAATATTCGACGGACGGATAGGAAGACGAATGAGGAAGTACTGTGCATGATGGGTGAGGAGTGGAAACGTTTTTAGGGGATAAGAAGACAGTGTAGGTGGTCGGAACAGGTATTGAGAGGCGGGGGATTGCCGAAGGCCGTGATATAGGGGAGGATATTATTAGAGCAAGGAAGGAGAAGCAGGACGAGATAATGCAGAAAATAGTAAATTGAGGCATGGACCCTAGGCTGTAAAAAATTGGGGGTAGGAATACCTGCATCCATCTGAATCTTCTTTTACGGGCAGATCAGCAATTAGAGTGAAAATAATTAACCAGCATTTCCAACCATCCTTGATGGCATGAATTAGGTCACTTATGGTTCAGTTACTCCATTAACCCTTAAGAGGTCGCGCACTGTCTAAAAGACCGGGTGGCTCTAAAAGTTGCAATTTAAAAAATAATTATCTCATTGTAAACTCTGGCCTTTTGAGTACCTTCATAATAGTCAATATTGCGTCAAAAGACAATGTATGAGTTCTCCCTGTGCGACAGCTAATTTTTTATAATTACTTTTTCCCCATTGCGCACCATTTATTTCGATATGTGAACGGGAGAGGTCGCGCACGGTCTAAAAATCGGGTGCCTGAAACTATTTTCGTAAATATATTTCAGAAGTATTTTACCCCAAAACTTTAAAGAACATCATCTATAAACTCTATAGTTTCAGATGATAAGGTGCAAGGACTATTTGTACCATCTATTTTTTATTATGCTGTTTTCTTTCGACCCATGTTTGACTAGGATAGCCCACCTACGGCCTGAAATGTGAATCCGATGCTGTGCCCGCCTATCCATCTCGTTGCCTAACCCTTATTCATTATCTTACATATAATTACATATATACATACTAGCTCTTACGATGTCGCATCACAAGCGTTACATGTATTTACATTGTGGTGTCTGCATTTCTTCGAGCGCGTGGCGCAGATCCGACCCACCTCGCTGTCTTTGCTTTGACGAATAATGAAACACTGGTGAAATGCCTGTCCATTCAGTCTCTACTCGTGGTTGAGAGCAGTTGACCTCGTAGTCTTATGAAGTGAACTTTTTGTATTTACTATTTTTACGTTTTATAAGTACTGGGCAAACGTTTACTTTCGCATATTCTTATTATCCTTGAATAAATTGATGGTAGTAGCCTCTAAGTATTCAGCACGTCTCATTATTGTACATATTTTCGTAATTGACAGTCGTACTAATTTCAAATATTTGTATATACATTCTAGGTGGCAATTCAATCGCGTGTGTAAGTTGGATTTTTATGAATCACAAAAATATTTTGACTTTTTTTACTCTGGTGATTTATGGAAATCTAGCGTCAAAATACGTTCATCTTCAGCAGAAATGGAAGGTGCGAATATTTTAAATCGCTAATTATCTTACTTATTGACGCCACATTTGCATTGTTTGCGTGTTGTACAAAAAGCTTTGTGTATACTATTTTTTCCGAGCTCCAAACACTCGCCATGACTAATTTAGAGGACAAGGAAGTGTAAAGGATCAGGTTTCTTCTGCAAAGTGAGACAGGTGAAGAGGAAATAATTGCAAGTGATACAGATGAGGAGGACATACTAGAGGAAAGAGACCATGATACGCTTTGCGAAGAATCTGCTGAAGAGTGTGATAATGACAATGTGGAACAATTTGATTCAGTGCATTACACCGGAAAAGACGGAACAAGTGAGTGGAGTGCTCTTCCCACTAGTCGATCAGTGCGCAACAGTATAGTAAGTATAGTGACAGGTTCCACAGAAGTAAAAGGGATTGGGTGAAATGCCAAATCCTCAATTGAGTCGTGGGCGTTATTTTTCCCTGGCATGGCCATTGACAAAATTATCAAATACACTAATACAAGCATTGCTAAGAATTAGCCTAATTATTCTCGCGAGAGAGATGCTAATTGCACTAATATTATTGAAATTAAAGCCTTGTTTGACCTTGTATATTTGGCAGGTGTTTTGAGGGCATCACATCAAAATCTTGAGGACCTCTGGGCAGTATATGAAACAGGAATAGAGCAGTTTTGCGTTGCAATGTCTTAGGTTTTTGATGCGTGTATTGCGGTTTGATAATATAAATGATAGGAACGACAGGAAAAAATGTGACAAACTAGCTCCAATACGAAGTGTTTTCACTCATTTTGTCAACCGGTGCATGGCGCATTACACAATTGGGAAATACGCGAACATAGATGAGATGTCAGAAGCTTTTCGCGGCAGATGTGGTTTTAGACAATACTTGAAAAATAAACCAGCAAGGTACGGAATCAAGATTTATTCTTTAGCAAAATAACCTCATATTTTCCGCACTAAATATGGAAACATATGCTGGCGAGCAACCTAACGGAGATTTTGCGGTAGACAACAGCCCGCTGAAAATTGTACAAAGATAGATACGTCCAATTTCAGGATCCCGTCGCAATGTAACTTTTGACGATTGGTTTTGCTCGGTTCCACTAGCAAAACAAGTTGTAATTGTCAAGATGAAACTTGTTGGAAATTTGAGAAAAAACAAACGAGAAATACGGCACCTGTTTGTAAACACCAAACACCGTGAACCGCATAGCAGCCTATTTGAATTTGAAAAAAACTTGTACACTTCCGTCTTACGTTACGGAAAAGAACAAGGAAGTTATGCTGTTGTCTTCAATGCATGACGATGATAAATGATAGAGATACTAATAATTCAGCAACGTCGTAAATACTTACATTTTATATTGCAACCAAAAATGGCTTTGATACCGTTGATCAGCTGAATGGAACGTATTCAGTAGCAAGGAAAAGTTGTCGTTGGCCATTGACTGTATCTTTTTCGCTTGTAAACATGTATGCAATAAATGGATACACATATTATATTTCAAAGTAACACTGGAATAAGATGAACTGGAGAAAGTTACAGAAAACATGAAGTAAATAACTTTTGATAGATTACTTAAAAATTAGAGCTGCCTCAGAAAATCTACCTACCAGCCTAAAAGTAAAAAATAGGAATCTCTTTGGTATTCCCATTGAGAAAATAACGCCGCAGAGGGATGTAGGCCCAGGAAGATGTGCGTTTTTCTCATAGAAATAGAGTAAAAAAAGCAGCAAACACTGTGCAATATGCTCAAAATGTATTTGTAAAGAGGACACTATTTGCGTCGGTTGCGCGGAAGTTGAAAATAGAAAGGATAAAAAAGATGTGATTTAACAACATAGCTCTGACGATGATAAATAAATCCTAATGTGATTCAAATCATAAAAAGTTTTGCATATTTACCTCTAATAATCTATTTCTTAATTTAACACAGGTTACAATATAATTCAAAGTGAATGATGGTGGAGTCAAAATGTATTTATCATGTCAAATTTCTATAAAATACGTAAATAATTATGTATTAAATTTATTACTGCTTATTTAATATGCTGTTGGTATGTGTTAACTTTTAAATACATTAATTTTCACTAAATATATAAATATTTCAAATTTTTGTTAACACGGTCATTTAGACCGTGCGCGACCCCTTACGTCCCAATACACCGCGCGACCTCTTAAGGGTTAACTGACTTATCAATGATTCGCTTTTATGATGTGCTCTTGAACAAGGACCTTGCCAGAAAAGGAGCATAAACTTTCGTCATTGAATTCATTGAGTGAATGTTTAATCAAATCAAAATGACCACAGTTTTCGGTATTTTTCCCTACTAACTAACAAACTATCTAAAAATATTTATGAAAAAATATGTCACTGTCTTGAAAAACTTGTTGCATATAAGCATTTTCATACCTTGATTCTCCTAGGAATAAAAGTTTAGGTTGCCCCGTTTTTTTGGACTTGTTTTTTTACAACGAAAAATATGGTTGACGGCAGATATCTAAGCTCTGGAAGGCCATTTGGACGGCGCAGCTAAAGAGAGCGAGAGAGACGCCATCGGAGCAGAAAACGTCTCAAAAGGGAGACCCGCTCCAGCGAACCGGGACGATGTGCTCGGAAAATGGAGGGAAGTGAGAGAAAGAAAGCGGTAAACAACCAAACGGAAGGAGTGGGGGACGATTTAAATAAGAACGAAAAGGGGGAAGTACCGCATCTCAAAGAAGGATGGAAAGGCATTCTCCTTTCCTTTTTTTATGGTTTTCGTTTAAAAAATCAAAAGGAGTTTTGAAGTAAAAGGAGGCGGTGTAGAAGGTGAGAGTAAAAAAAGCAGAATGGCAGAATCCGGCGTCACGCGGTGATGCTCATTTCGCAAACCATCAAAATTCCTTCTTCTCCGCTTCCTCTTCACCTCAGGGACACTCCTCTTCTCCTAACCTACCCATCACCCGAACTCATCACCACGCCTCGGCATGGGCTAAACCCTCTCCGCCTACTTCATCTCTCTTCTTTGTGTGTGCCCTCTCTTCCTCCTCTACCGAGGAAGCCCACCCCTTCATCCCTTCTCCATCGCCGCATATCCTTTGTGTCGGATCACACGGTCCTTCTCGAGAGGGGGAGAGGGGCACTCTGTAGATCTGTTTTTTTTTATTCCTCAGGAAGGAGGAGTGTGCTGGTTTGTGGGGAATCGAGCGTGGGGAAGGGTTCTCATTTTCCTTCCTTGGCTATCTCCCTATTTTCCACCTCTTCTTTGGTCTCTCATCTCCTCTGTTGGCCCTCTTTGCTCTGCGAAAGCCGTAAATCTGTTTGGTTTTGAGGTTGGTGTAAGACTTGGATTAAATCGAGAACAGGTAGAACCATATGGTGCGGTAGCACAGAGGATTGTTGAAGTAGGTAAATTACGCTATCCAGCAAAATTGAATGGGTCAATTGTGCATTTTTCCCTATAGCTTACCTACATTACTCATTGATACCTACATTAATTTCAACGGTTTCATTCCTTATTTCGTCCTCTTCTCCCACATCTATTTCATTCTTTCCAATAATTTCCATTTATTCAGTCCACATGCAGCAGTCTTTTTCCTTCGAGAATATTGGTACCAGTTCTCCATAATCCGATGACTTGCATGCGTTGCTTTTGGCAAAGTTGGATTGGTTACCACCTGGAGAAGTTTTCAGTTACTGACTTTCCGTCATGCTTTCCAGTTGAAATAGTGTTGTTGATAGGATGACAATATTTTACCTTATCCAAAAGATACAATCAAGATTGTTATTATTTGATGCTTCCTACGCACGTGCTGTTTGCCTTTCACTGGCTCCTTCGTCTTTTGGGACAGTTTTCCATCCCTTGAGAAAATGGGTGGCCTACCCCTATCAGTTCATCCGCTCTCCTAAGATGTCGATGCACTTGATAAGGGGATTCACATTATCCCGGGTGACACTGGGTTGCCCGAGTCTCGTCAATCAAAAATCAGGGGCCACCTCGGGGAGGTGAGGCTGGCTTTTGAGTAGGAGTGGCTATATCTTACGCATCCCTCCCTTGTTGACCCCGCGTAGTGCATTTATTATATTATTGTTATGATATTCTACCAGTTAAGGTAGGTTTAGACGGAAGAGAGTAAAAGAGAGCCCTCAACTTTTTCATGCCCAATCCCCTGTCACCTAGCGTAGATTCATTCTTCATCTCAGCAAACACCCTAACCTTCATTCCGTCCATAAAGCCTATTCTCTTTCGTCTCCTTCCCCGCTTACCCAATATCCTCCCCTCTTATCACGACCCACAGCAACCGTGGTCCCTCATTTCCTCTTCCAAACACCTACTCTGCCTCACCCTAACCTCCTCACCACTATACCAAGCAATAAAACTAAAAAAAGCATCAATACACCTAAAACATTGGTGTTATGTGGTAGTGCAATTTTCGAGTTATCGTAAGAATTTGTGTAGAAAAATACACAACTGAAATATTTTCAAATAAGCTCTGCAAAATTCATGAAATAATTGGAGAAATTGTCTGCGATAGCCGTGTTTCTTAGAACATTTTTGGTAAAGATACAAACTTCACTTTCGTGATTCAAATACGATAAGATTTGAATCCTTCGGCTCCATATATAACTCAGTTACTTTCGATCTCTCGGATAACTTGTTCAAAATGTTATATCCGAATGCAATGATAAGAACCTATGTAATTCAAAGCAATAAATAATTTGTCTAAATTAAATTGCTACGTTTCCCCATGTTTAATGTATAACCAGATACGTAGCTGACTTCAATTTTATTCTCAGTTCATCGGTACTTTTTTAACGGTTTTATAATTTTTTTATAATTGTTTATTATTGCTGATTATATTTAGCAATTTAATTTCTCCCCTATGTCTATGAAAACTTGGCTAAAAAATTTTCAAGAATACATTTGTGCAAAAGTGTTATTATTAAAAGGTTTACGTACAATGGTAGTTTCTTATGAATAGCCGATACTATATCTACATATCCTACGCCTAATATGTACTTTAACTTCGTAAATCTGTATCCAGCCCTTCCATTGCTTGTTTTTATCTGCATGGTAGCCCCCAATATAAGAGCCATCTGAATTATATTTGGACGTCAACTGCAACTGATTTTTTATATTTATACTTTTTGTGAGTCGTACTGCAACCCATATTTAGACACTAATATTCTGATAGTGTTAATAATAGCGGGATCCATGAAAATATATAAAAATACAACATTAAAAGGTTCAACATGAAAAGGTTCAACATAACAACCACTGGCTGTCATTAGGTTGAGACATTGGCCTCCACACAAGATTGTAATGTGAAACCATACGCTTCTTCTTAAATTTCGTAATCATCAGAAAGCATCAATAAAAATATTCATTTTGCTAGCTATCCACTACTCTCTCAGCTAACCGCTTGACTCCTTCAAATTTATCTATATTAACGAGCTTCATTATTTCGAAAATTCCGTGGTGGAGAAGTCATCTGTCTTGACCAGGACTGGAACCCGGATCTCTGCATTCCTTGATATAATTTATCGAGTGACTTCGTCAAGTTAGTACCGCGGCTAGTTTGAATTGTTCTCAAATTGACTTCATAATTTTCCACATATATTTAAACCTTGGCATTCCTCGATAATTCCTCCCATTTTTTCTTCTTCTATCACTTTTTTCAATTGGCAGTTGTGCCAGAATATACCCATAACGATTGCTTCTTGGACTTAGCAGAGTTGTCATATAAGCTCTTTTCACTCCCATTCTTCATAAGGCATAATTGATTCTCTCCACCAGTTAGATTATAATAATACACAACTGAAATATTTTCAAGTAAGCACTTTAGAGATTGCACTTCATCGTTCTTCAATTATTTCTCATATGCGTTCATTTCAGCCTGATTTGTTCTACAACAGTCAGCGTACAAGTTTCTATGCCAAATAAGAGCTTACAATAAATGTTCTAATGAGGTGCTTTCTTATTAAGTAAATAGAGTGTATGCTGGAACCTTCATGGAGTTTTAAGTGACTAGTTAAAACATTTCATCAACTAAGGTACAACTATTACTAACTATGGTTACTATGGTTAAATTTTTCACCTAAAAACGCGTCCTGCTGGTCTAAAGCGAGCTTTTCTTATTCTCGGACCCAGACCTCTTCTGCCCTCTTTCTCCCGAATGAAACTCCTGATCCGTACTCCTAGCACGCACTGGAGCCTTTTCAGTCGATCATTGACGGAACGAGTGGGGGAGGAGTTGGGAGGGGGTGTGGTGGGAAGATAAGGGAAGGTGATTAAGGGCATTGAGGAGAGGGGAGGGGGCGTAGTAGAAGGGTGTGTGACGAGAGGCTGTAGAATAAAAGACCCTTTCCGAGCGGTGGTTGATGAATGTGGTGGAAGTCTCGCATGTGAGAACTATTCATGCCACGTGGAAATAGAAATGGGAGAATAGGGTCGTTTTTGTATTTAAACTTCTCCGATTTAATCGTCGTACGAAGCGTGGGAAAGCATCGCGAAAATAATGGCTTTTGCTAAGCAAGGGTCACTTTAAAAATAACGTTTTATATTCCAGTGACCTCGAATGACTTACTACATTAGATTAGAACATAAGCTAAAAATTATGAAAAAATACTACAGACTGGTCAGGTTAAGAACGTCATTTTTCCCGCGAGAAATACGAAACCATACTAGCTGCTTCTGAGACTTTAACTCTTAGGTTTGTCGATTGGTAGGGTAGTTATTAATTTTATTTTCTCTCTATTGCTTGTTTCTTAATCTGCTACGTACTAATAACAGCATGTATTGAATACTTTATGCTAATCAGTGTTGTCTCTATGAAAAAAAGTATTTGCAAGATTTTGATAATGTATTTACACTCGTAGTTTTATTGACTTTAGTAGGACATAATGTAGTGCATGTTGGTGAAAACACACTCTTTACCACAAACCCTTGAGGTGGCTTGCAGGGAGTTATGAAGATGGAGTTGTACACTTGTTGGCATCCGTATTTCCGAGAAAGAACGTCCGTAGAATGGAGGTTGGAATGAAGAAGAACAAAGGAAAAATGAAGCTTGGGTGCGAGGTAGAAAAACGAGGTAGTGGTTGAAATGGTTGAAGAAGAAAGAAAATCGTGACAAAAACTCGCACAAGGGAGCATCAATTGATGGAGGTCGTATTGATACGGAAGGGAATGTTATAGAGGGTGATAGATTGGTAGGTGCATCAAGGGATGATAGATATTAGAAAATAAGGGTGTAGAAGTGAATGCAGACTCAATAGCGGGCAAATAAATAGTTTAGTGTGAGAAACTTTTACGATGACCCCTCTATTGGAAGAAATTGAAACAGCGGTTAACTAAAAAGAAGTGGCCGCCGCCTTTTGAATTTGAGTATGAATTTGAATAGCAATGGGGAGTACACAGTATTATATGTAAATCAACGTTCATAATTAAATTTATACTACAAAATATTAATATGAAAATTATATTAATACATTAATGATAATTACACGAAACATGCATAGACTTAAAATATTCATATGATATTACACTATGTCTCTCAATAGTATTGTGAGTTATTTCGAAGCGCTTGTATATACGTATCCACGCAACAACATAGCAGTCAATCGTTGTTGGGTGTCGCGTGAAGCAAGATTTACGCAAGATTACCTCCCATCCAAAATGAGTGTTCCACTGCATAAACGTGCTATTATTGTGTGTTACACTTATCATGGAAAGTGAAGGCGGGGCATGAGCGAAACCAATCAGAAGCCTGGATGAGAGGGCGTTCTTGACCCCAAGCGTCATTCTCTCTCTCTCTTTTGAAACTCTGATGCTAACACATCGGCTCCTCATGTGAACTGTTGGGAAGAATTATTAGCGACTCTGCTGCCTGCTAACGGCCGTGAGCCGTAGACGTGGCAACTCTGACGCTCACTACCCCTCTCCATGGGACTACTTCCCCTCATAGCGTAGCAGTGTCTCCCAGCAGAACGTAAATGGAAACTCGTAGCCTTTCGCCACATAATTACTCGTAAAGGTGTATTGAACAGATTTTACAGATTGGGAGCTATATTATCAAAAGAATGAAAAACCTACGCGTACACTGTCTGATATATCTGCAACAGTTTTTATGTTTCTGCATTGGGAGGTGGGCACGCACTATTAGCGAGTTAGGTTGCATCCAAAGCTATCATTCCTACTATTTTTAGGATTCAAGTTGGAGTAATTCCGTAGGAATTTTTTATGCTATTATTTTTGTGAGGGTCTTTCTTGGAAACACTACCGTAACTTACAAAGTGAAACGTGTAATGCTACGACACTGACCATACTACCACAAGAGTAAAAACTTTTTATTTCGATTTTCGACATGAGGTTCATATTCACGACCCTGATTCAAACGGATGACTAGGTTACTTTACTTTACTTTACGCAAACAGGCCCAGTGGACCGCACGAATTCAGGACCAAGGCTCTCCAATCTTCTCTTCTTCTGGCCATTTCCCTCCAGTTTTTCCCAGGCTTCTATTTGCTGCAGATCCTCTCTTATGTTATCCATCTTTTCTTTGGTCTCCCCCATGATCTTTTCCCCTCCAGGCTCATATAATTTGCTGGCATAGGATATCGTTCATCGTTCATCAGTTTTACATGTCCTATCCATTCCAATCCCCCGCATCTTAATAATCCTACTATGGTGTTGTCTCTATAGAGGTTATATATTTCTTTAATATATCTTCTTTTCCATTCCCCCGTTAATTCATCTTGGACTGGTTCATATATTTTTCTCAGCACCCGCCACTCAAATATTAATAGTTTGTTTAGATCTTGTTTCCGTGTGCTCAAGCTTTGACAACCATAGAACTACAGGGAGTATTAATGTCTTGTACAATCTTCTTTTAAGCTCACTTGATACAATCCGGGACTTAAAGATATTGTTCAGAGCGTACAATGTCTTATAACCAGCTTGAATTCTCGCTTCATTTGTTGCCTCTTCCGACAGAATTGCACCAACATACATCAACTCTCTTACTCTCTTACAGTTTTCTTCATTTATTTTTATCTGTAAGACATCTGGTAGACGGTGCCTTCCTATAATAATGTATTCAATTTTAGATGGGCTTACTTTCAAACCAAATTTTCCAGTTGCTGTCTGCAGTGTAAGCATTATACTCTTAAGTTCCTCCTGAGACTGTGACAGTATTACAATGTCATCAGAATTGGCTAAATTGGTAATATTCTTTCCAAATGCTGAAACACCTATATGATTGTGGTTATCAACATCCCTCATGATCTTTTCAAAAACTATATTGAATAAGATCGGTGAAAGTCCATCCCCTTGTCTTAGGCCAGTTATTACAGGAAACCCTTAAGTTATTTTATTTTCTAGTTTGATTTTGACTTCTGTATTGGTAATACATTGTCCTATTAGTGAAACAAGCTTTTTTGGAAAACCAAATTCGATTAATGTATGTAGTAGGCTTTCCCTATGGATTGAATAATAAGCTTTTTGAAAGTCAATAAACAGGTGTAGTCCTTGGTCATACATATTTTCGCATATCTGCCTCAAAAAAGATATATTATCAGTTGTTTATTTTCCTGGAAGAAAACCACCTTGATATTCTCCTATAACGTCACCGTCTAAAGCCTTAACCCTAGCTAGGAGACACTTAGAGAAGAGTTTATACACCACATCTAATAGGGCTATTCCTCTGAAATTATCGTATATCAATTTAACTTTCTTTTTATAGATTGGGCATACAAGGGCTACTTTCCAATCATCTGGGATCACTTGTTTTTTCCAAATAGTACCGATTAGTTTGTGTACTCTTTGCACAAGGACTTCCTTTCCAGCTTTTAGTAGCTCTGCCGAAATTCCGTCTTCACCTTCACTTTTCCCATTTTTCAGTTGCCTAATATGCTCATTTATTTCATTCATAGAGGGGGAAGGGCATTCTAGTTCTACTGTCGCATGTTCTACGAATTCAAATAATTCATTATGTTCTTCTCCATTCAACATTTCACTAAAGTATTTTGACCATCTTCTTGCCACCTCCGTTCTGCAGTTACAACTCGTCCATTTTTATCTTTTATAAAGGGTTGTTGCCTTCTTGGCCCATCTTTAAGAAATTTTATTTTCCTATACACCTCTTCGCTTTTATTCACGTGAAAATCAGCTTGTGCTTGTTCCATTAAGTCTTTAATATACTTTCTTTTAACTCGTCTGAACGTCACCTGGGCCCTTCTTACATCTTCAAATACAGCCTTGCCTTCATCGTATCTTCCTCCTTGAATCCATTGCTCTTTCGCTCTTTGTCTCTCTTTTAAATGCTTCCTCGCATTCCTCATTAAACCATATTTTTCTCTTTCTCACTTTTTTGTGGATTACTGTTTGTGCTGTTTCTGTTATAGTGAGTTTCAAACTGTTCCACTTGTTCTCTACTTCACAGTTACTTATATTTGAAATTTCCCTTAAAGCCTCGAAATAATTTGCCAAGGTAATCTTTAAACTCTTTTGTACTACGCTTTCATTTAACTTATCACAGTCAAATGTAGTAACTTTTTGCAATTTCTTAACTATCTTCCGTTTCCGCTGAATTCTTACAACTACTTTGACTGGAAAATGGTACGAGCCACATTCAGCTCCTCTTTTTGTAGTTACATCAAGTATCCACTTAAATTGGGAATCAATGTCAAATGATCAATCTGATTTACATGTTTACCATCTGGATAAACCCATGTTCCTTTGTGTATGTTTTTCTTTTCAAAATCAGTACTGCTGACAAACATTCCTTTGGAGGTGCACAACTTTATAAATCTTATTCCATTGTCATTGGTCACATCATGTAAGCTGTGCTCCCCAATTTTGCACGTAAATATTTGTTCTTTCCCTAGTTTCGCATTTAAATCTCCTAAGATTATTTTACTCTTCCCATTTGGGGCACCATCAAATATCGTCTCCAACTCTTCATAGAAATAATCCTTCACAGTGTCATCACTTTCCTCAGTAGGGGCATGGCAGTTAACAAAAGCTAATCTATGCTTTGGCATGTCCAAAAGCAGTAAGGATACTCTAGAGTTGATTGCCTTAAAATCTACTATATTTTTGCTTTAATATTTACTAATTACAAAGCCCGTTCCCAGCGTATGGTTGGGTTCAGATGCACCATAAAAGATTATCGAGTTCTCCATTTGTAGAGACCCTGTTTCCGACCATCTTATCTTCTGTAAGGCTACTAGGTCTAACTTGTACTTTTCTACTTCTCCATCCATACTTTGAGCTACGCCAGGCTGAAATAGACTTCTAACATTTCATTTTCCAATCCGTAAACCAAATCGAAGTTCATTGTCTTGCGTGGGTCTGTTTCCAAAACTCCGTCCTGTCCGAGGCCTTGGTATGACGTTAGTACCGTTATGCTTTTACAGAATAGGTTGGTAGCCTATTACCCACCCCCAACCTGGAGGACCAGGGAATTGATTTTGGAGTGTCCTTATCCTAGGATATTGTCTTCACTACGGCTTAAGGAGACTATCCTACTCCAGATTTGACATCAGAGATTCTCCTAGCCTTTGCGGTCCTCCCTATGCTCGTGTAAGGCAGCACGGGGTAGTGCTTATTTAATGGCGGGACTTACTCGCCATAACAAAGAACCATCGGGTTCATGTGGTTTTTAATGAGTGCAACCCCACCACAGGTTACACTCGCCACACCCTGATGATGCTGCCGCCTCGGTCCGGGGCTGATTATTCGGGTTATCCCTTATGCACAGCAATCCAATATATCTGATGGAACGTCCGCTATCCGTCACCTGCGACCCGCCCAATACCTGAGGCTCGGCTCCCCTATTATGGGGTGGGGGATGACTAGGTTACCCTATATAAAATATTCTAAGGTGTTTTAAATAATGCAGTACAGTTTTTGTGCTGTGTATTCTGATCCTAAGCTTTGAATTAAAATGATTCACCGATGTCCTTATGCTTCCTTCCTTGTACTTGCCACGCACATATACCGAGTCAAACTACCAAAACTTTTAACTCATCGATGTTTTGTTAATTTTAGTTCGTTACATTTTGCCTACCGTTAAATGGCTCTTACAGAAATAAGTAATGACTGGTGTGTATAGGTATATCGAAACTTGGTGGCACTCACCATTGGAGGATTAGTGGACACTGACCATAAACCAAACATTGATGAGCGGGCAAAATTATCTAAGGACTCCCACAGCGTCCTCTGGAAAAAGGCTCGGCCGCTTCATCCCACATCTCATGTACGATTTCCTCTCCTTTACGTCATTATCTTCACAAGCGAGTGCCACCATGTTTCGCTACACCTATACTCCACCACCTCCCTGCAATATTAATGGAGGAGGGCTGCTAGGCACCCTGTTATCTTAGGCCTTGGAATAAAATATTACTTGAAAGAGAGTTTAAGGGTCGAAAATTTAAGAAAAAAATTAACAAAACTTGCTTAAGAGTAAGATAGTTAAGATTGAGTTAAGAGTTAAGATTGCTTGATATTAGATTGTACGATTATACTATAGTTAACGTCAAAAAAATGTGTCTCTTAAATGAATATATTAGGATTTTTATTCAGAGCAGCCTTATAGTGTCATAATTGTAGTATTATTCATTTATTGTGTAAATGTAATAGTTTTTGTCCATCGACATTTTTGTGGATATTGTAACGGGCGTTATTTTTTAATCTTTCGCCCTTCTTCCGATCAAATACTTTGTGTGAATATTTGTACCATCGTTATTGTTCTATATTTTGAACGCAAATTATTCCTTTACGTTAACTGTTGAATTTTCCATCCAGGCATTTTGGTAAAGTAAAATCTTAATTGTTTCTTACTGTAGTTTTTTTGTATATACAATGTTTTAAGCCTCTAATCGCTTCGTAATGTATTCTTAATACAAAAAATGCACCGAGATTGTGCAGGATAAATTATTTTCGTAGGCTTCAACGATTTTTATCGATATTTCTGGCGAATGGGATCACAGGGTTACCGTATTAGTCAGCCTGTCGGATGGAAGCGATAAGCCGTCAGCGGCGAAGGATTGACAGCCAAATAGGAAGGAAGAAATAGATTGGCGGAAGACATGGAGGTTAGGCCGGGAATGAATTTTATTATTGGGGAAATTGAAACCATAGAAGTCTTCATCGTCAAAAGTTTTATCGTCGTCTTGCTGGAGAAGGGAGTGAAGGGATATACGTAGATTGACGGAAAGACGGATAATGTTGACATGCATTAAAAAAGATAGTTTTTTGGCCGTCAGATGATGCATCTTATTGGATAAAACCTGGAAACTTTCAGCAGTAATATTAAATATTGAAAAATGTACGAAATTAGAAGTTCAGTCATATAAGTATTGTTGACTGAAACTAAAATAGACGTGATCGAGATCCGTGGCTGAGAACTCTAAGGATAATGGAAAATAGTAAAAAAATCCTTCTCGGCTGAAATGAACTAAGGATGGTGAAATTAAAGAAGCAAAAACTTATTCTCCCTCAAAACTTTAACGTTGAGGTAAGGTGTCGTGAAAGAGCATGCATTTTTAATAAAATCATTCAAGAGCCAGCTGAAAATGCAAGGTAAAATTGTTTGGCAAGGATGTTTTCCTCGGAGTAATATTTTTTAGTATCACTTATTTGAGTTTTCATCGTGCATATGAATCATTTGAATTTAAGCCCGCAATTAAAATGATGTACTTTTAGTGATTGCAGCGTGAACAAAGGTATCAATAATAATAAACAACTCTACGGACTCGGCAGAGCTCTATAGGACTTACTCAGGGTAATTACTACTCTGTGAGTTCTTTGAGTAGAAATTCCCCGTGAAGGTTGCCAACAATTTTAAAGAAAATTTAGTGGGTCTTCCATCTTTCTTTAAGTTTAGTGGCATATACATTATGTCTCCGAGTTTCCTTAAACAAAAACAAAATTTTACGTTACTCCTATTAACCTTGTTATCTAGTCGGTAAAAATAATCTCCTACTTCAGGTTTTGCTTCGTGGAAATGCATTGTATTTATTCTTAATTACAAACCAAATCACGCTGGGAGTAAGCTGATTTCTTGGCCGCCAGGAAATGTCACAAATAATACTTTAAAATGAACGACATTGGAAGTTAAATAAAATCATTTGAATACATTTGAATTTTAATAAAATAGACGTGAGGGAGTATGCAGTATATGTGATTATATATTTTCTACCGTATGATATAATAAGTCCAGTAAACGCGTTGCATAAAATAAGAAATATTATGAAAATTTAATCACCAGTTGTCAGTCCGAACATTATCCCTGCACTTCCAGGTGTCTACTATGTAAGAGGTTTTTGCTGATAAGCAGTTTCGCCCGTATTCCGACGGGGTTCTTCACGTCGAAGTGTAGGTTTATTTGGGTAATGATGAATAATCAGTGAAAGGTCATCCTAAATAATGATGGAGGGTGTTTTTTACTTAGATTAAATTGAAGACTCTATGTGCGGTTATACAACAGCTTAGTCCTCATACTCTAGAGTCAAAACATTACCAAAAATTATATTGTCACCTTCCGTTTACATGGTGCCATCTTGAGATTGAACTTATTCACGTTATTTACGAGAAATGTATAAATGAACTACAGTTAAATTTATCTCAAGCAGATAAATCGTGTTTACATTCACATTTCTTACCCACGAAGGTTTTTTTTTCAACCAAAGCTGTTGCCTTAGATTTTGATGGAGCCAAACATTAAAGTTTTTCTTATGGCTTCTTGAAGCGAATTTTGTTTAGTGTAGATGAAGCGTAAATTAATTCAATGACAGGATTTTCGTCGTATAAAAATATTCAGGAAGAAATACGAAGGGTGGAGCGGAGGATAAAAATCCGGTCCTCCTTAGAGGTAATTAAATTAGGAAGAGCTCTTCTTCCTACATCCGTGCGTTCCACGGATGCCGTCTAATGCACGCGTCACCGGATATACCGAGACGTTGATACCGCAAAACCTTCGGCCTCTCTACCGTTGAATTTTCCGTACGATAAAATCACGGAGCAAGCGGTGCCAAGATTGCTCCAGAAATAGAAGAGGAGGAATTTGATATTAGGAAATATCTTATGAGTGATGGGGAAGCGGATGGCAGTAAGTATGATTTTACTTGGCGATTAAAAATTACTGCAGCAAAATGCAAGCAAATTTTAAACTTTGTCTCATTTTTATAGAAGGTATGAAATGTGAAGAAAATGTCGGTTTAGACACCACATTGCTGTGAGGATTACAAGAACATTCTTTTCATGAGACACCTTCTGACGGAGTTTGATGAATACCGGGACTTTTGCGCCTTTCTAGATAACGACCCTGATTGCCTAAGTAAAATATTACACTTCTTAATCGAACCAACCTTTGAAATGCATCTGAGATTATTCAAAAATCAAATATTTTTACTTTCAATAAAAATCAAACAATTTTTATTGCGTTACATTATCAATACTTGTTTTTTGTGTAATAAACATGTTAAATAATGTTGGGTGTCTAAGGTGAAAAATTAATGTAATATATCGCATCTAAGCAACTTTTACAGCAATGAATTAAGGTTCTTTGCTGCGATCGTTGTTTCTGCCTATTTAATTTAGGTAAGAAATGTGCTAGTGTGATTGGGAGTGCTTTCAGTGCATGCCTCAGAATAAAGAGAATGGCTGGTATAATGAGATGACTTGCGATAATAATATAACCTTGTCACCAATAAAACGTTCATTAGTCTTTTATTTCAACGGCTTACTATGTTTCATTATAATTCGGGGTTAAATTGTTCGCCCCATTTACTATTTTTTATTATTCAGAAGTATAACCTGTGATGAAATTAGTCGTAAATAATTAGTATGCACCCTTGCTTTCTCTACAGACCCTGAATTCACATTCCGCTAAGGCTTGTAGTTTGCGTAAAATTGTGCTTCTACTAATTTTGAACCAGCCGTACCTTAGAAATCCTGAATACATTCTATCCGTCGATGTTAGAAATAGTAATGACAGTATGTAAAAATGAAGTGATCCTAGTGCTAGATAAATCTGGATTCATGTTATAGGCGAAATAAATTTAATGGTGTCAGCTGATTCAAAATTATAGCCACCGAAACTGATCACACCTTCCGCACACATAAGTATTGTAAGGTATGCGCCAGGTGGTAATAGAAAATTGACTTGTATAAAAAACTGGTAGTAATTTTGTATGCTTCCATCAGTTGCTATTTGATTTATTGATTATTAGGCCTGCTGACTGGCAGTAGTAGTAGTATTTTAGTTTAACGTGCTTCCACGGCTAAGGTCATTTCGCACATACTGTCTGCCACGTGCAGACAGGGGAAACAGCACTCGGACGAGTCGGAGGATCACCCCTCCAAACTCGAGCCGAGCTCAACGATGCTTAACTTTGGTGACTGATCGTGAACCGATGTTTCCATCGTGGTAGGCCGTTGCCCTGCTGACTGCCACCACCAATATCTACTCCATAGTAAAGCCTAACTTATGTGGCCATTTTCCTCCAGCGTACAGACTAGGCATTCACAAATATTTAACTGTTTCGGTGTGCCCCATCCTACGTCGACGGTCAATTCAAGAAATATTAATTCAAGAAAAAATCCGGAACTGACCAAACGCCGTAAGCGTGGTAATTGAGAAGCCGTCGCTCCTTAAAGCCTTCATAATATTCACTGTGGAAGAGGATGACTGTGTAGTTTAACTGGTTAGGCTACTCAATATCTAGGAATCTGAGTATAAATCCCAGTTAAATCGAATGAAATTTTTAACATTAAATTTCGCATAAGTAATTATTCTTGCAACGAAAATTTCTAATGCATGATCAGTGTCAGTGAAAGGTGTCTCAATGATACTTAATCACGCGATAGGGATGCATAGCTCTAAAATGTTTCATGATGCGATAATGTGATTATAGATAAAAAATGAAGCCTTGGGGATTGGTGGGACTGAGGGGCGTGTAGCCTGATGGCCCCGGGAGACTAAGGAGGCGGGGAGGAAGGACAGGAAGAACAAGAGCAAGAGAAGCACGATGAGTTGGAGCAGGAGGTGGAAGGCGGCCTCTTCCCGTCGTTATCATGGGTTAGGAAATGAGCTCAGTGTCAGTGTAATGCGATAAGGACTCCCGTGGTGCTCAGTGAGCCGGTTCGGTGAGATGGGGGGAGGCGACTGTGGAGAAGAGTGAGGAAAGGCCCCATCTCCTTCCTTCCTCAAGGTCTGTGAAGTTTACTGGGCGCGCTGTAGGCGGTGGATAAGAAGCAGGGACGGCGATAGACGGCGTCCCACGGAGAAGATGAAGAGGCTCCTTCACTGGGCCCCCTCACTTTCATTTCTTTATATATTGATTGTTTTGTTGTTTAGTTGGGTAAGAGACAGAAAGTTGAGGTAATTTTGGGTAGGTTAATGAGAGAGGGATTACCAGGGGAAAATTGAAGGTGGAGAATAGAATCTTTATCATTCTATTTGCAGATTATCATTCACCAATTATCCGTAATTAGAAACAAAAAACTGGTACTTTTCCTCAAAATATCCATATTTTAAACAACGTTTTTTACCGAATTGTTGCACTATAAGGTTAAAGAGATGTCTGCTTCATGCTCAATAACGTGTAGGTAAGTTTAAGTCAACCTCGTATTTATATATTTTTATTCAACTTTCATCATATATAGTCAATATTATACATTAATGCTAAATGCTTCTAAGATTCTGCCAAAAGTGAGCATTATCTGACATGTTTTCCCGGCTTTTGTTTGTAGTTATAGATAGGTACCTACAGAGTTCTCCCGTGAAGTGAAACCTGAAGTGGTCGAGTTTTTTTGTCGAATAGTAAGATCACCAGGGATAATATAATATTTTATTTTGAGTGTACTCAGTGGAGTAATGCATAGGCAATAAACTTTAACTAAGAAAGAAGCCAATTACCCACCAAAATATTCTTTCATCTTGTTAAAATCCTAAATAGGAGAATTCTATCAGAGAGGCAATAAGGCCTCCGAAGGCAAATATATTGGAGGAAACCCTGGGGATCACTGTTGAGACCCCCATACTACGTATGGTGTACTATATTGTAGTTACTCGCCTCATGGAACTCAAGTAGAGATCGATATTTTATAGAAAAATCACCACCACTGCTGAGACTCGAATCTGGCACCTTGAGTTGGGAAGCCAGCTATTTAGTCACCATACAACTCGATGGTATTTTCATATTGATCCTTGAAGCATATTAATATCGACTGGTGAATGTGTATAAGCCTGACGATAATTTTTGGTGGGATAATGTTCTAGGCTACTGAAAGGAAAATCTGCATTCCTAATATCCCCAATTATTAATACCACTTATCTTGTAGATTAAGCTGTCCTCTCTTGGAAAACTTAAGCTTTTGGTGTAGTTGCTTTGCAAATTATGGAGATATTCCTGTCCCCTTGCGTATCGCGTATTGCGTAAGTATATGAAGAATTGGGGTATTCTTCTTAAACAATTCATTTCTGAAAAAAATACGGACAAATGCTTAAAAACTTGCATAGTACACGAAAAACAATCATTAACATGTATTTTAACGTTTACTGGTAATCATGCACCGGTGAAATAAAGGCAAGATCTGTAAGAGAATATAGAAATCCACTTGCAGTACACCTGATAAAAATAAATCTAGCTCGATTGCATCATTTATATCGAGGCGATGATTGTAATAGTTAAAATTGGGGTGACGATATGTATATTATGTTCATAGAAAGATACTGGTAACAATCTTCTTTATAGATATGTTGCTTATAATTCTCCAAATCGTCGTATCAAAGACAGTAACCGGCGGTTGATGTCTCGATTCCAATTCTTTATCGATTTGGCCAATATGATAAAATATTAAAAGGACGTCGATTTATCATTCTTGTAGCTCTACCATAGGTTGCTTCTTAGGTTGGGGGGATTTCGTAGTGGGAAATTTTCATGAGGCAGGAATGGACTTTAGAAGGTAGCGTGAAGAAATGCAGGTGAGGTAGACATTGGGGAAGGCATTGAAGTGGGTGTGGGTCGAAAAATTGAAGAGAAATGTTTTTTACTTTTCGTACATTTTCAACGGCAGGGACGCTTCCGTTGGTGGGGGAGGCCCAGATGAGGGGAAGGAGGGTATGTGCGACAGGGCACACCTTACGGTGACCTTGCCTGGTTGGCGATAACGCAATGCTGGGGTGCGGAGATGGGTTTTTTTTGAAGGCAGATCTCGGATGAATGAATAGTTGGGAGCCCAGTAGGTGGTGGACCTTGCGAGTTAGGAACAGTGGAACGGGGAAAACTGCGAAGAATGTGCCTTAAAGGAAGGATTTTAAGGATCTCCGCCTCTTAACCGTAAAAAAAGAGTCGCTTGCTTGTATATGGGATGCCGGCGTAAAGGATTTATGCTTTGCATATTATTGCCGAGTAACGGGGCGGACAGTGAAAGAACGGTAACGTAAGGGTTTTCAGTCTTTTTATTTTTATTTCGAAATTGAGAGATAAAAGAGACAACTTTTGTGAATGAGGTGGATTATGGCACTCTAGAGAAGAACGCTTCATTCGAGGTACACCTTGCTGCGTCACGTATTCTTTTGTGGCGGTTTCTTTTTATGTTAGTTTAACGAGTGGTCTAGGTTTTATACGAGACGTTGAACTCGATCGTCGGAATCTTGAGAAGCCAAGATAAATGTACTGTAAAAAGTTATAGAGTTGGTAAATATTTTATAAAGTTTCTCACTACAAAAAGTGTCATTCGTGTTTACAATGCTTTTCTCAGGCATTCTTCACTTGTTTCATTGCGTGAAATTATTTTTACGGCAGTGTCTATCATGAAATGACTTCGTGAGACCATGTAACCTTTATTCCATGCATTGCTCAATTCCGTGATAACTCTTGGCAAATATTCTGTTGTTTCGTTTGAAAAACGCAATTTTTATGCTTTTCATGTTCGAACGATTTTTTTTTCGATTTATTCTCAACAACAATCTGAACGGAAGATGTAAGTGTTCACATAAATCGACCAATGGATTGATGACCGTTATACTTCCACAGCCCGTTTATGAAATTACCAGTTGTCACTCAAAGACAGTAATAGAAAACTCTCAAATCAAATAAGTCCTCGTAACATATGGTCACTGTAAAAGCGTTATTCTTTTGCCTTCACGCTATAATTGTTACTTTTGTTTTAGCTTCGAGAACGGAATTTAAAAATCAATAAATATAAAAATCGGCTCCGAAATATATCTACCAAGGCATAATAGTGCGCTGATATTTCATTAAATTTATGATGAAGTAACTGAGGGACTACTTAACATATTTAATTTCGTAGCGATATTTCACCTTTTTCATTGAATCCGGATGGAATACCCTTTAAACTACTACTATAAGTAAATAGCATTGCGGGCGCTTGCGAGTAATCCAGGAACTTTTGTACCTTTGAGACGGGTCTGCAGATGTTCCAAAAGCACTTGCGGAAGCGTCGAAAAGATGGGAATCGGCGACTAACTCAATAGTGTTCTCGAAGTTAAGATTAGATTTTCAATAAATAGACGAGTGCGGTGTGCTTCAAAAGTAGTAGGTACTTATTTTCTCATTCAACATAATTTATCACACGGTTTAGAACTGTAGGAAGGTGGGTAGGAAAAAATCGGAGAATAAATATCCTCCCATGTTTTAAGGCACGGGACCCATTCTAACTACTTAATTTGCTTCCTCATTTCAGCAAAAGTACCTTCTGATTCTCTTCATTTCGTTTACACAACCAATTCTCATTCTTCCCCTTCCCTGCTTACCCATCATCCTCTCCTTCGTATGGCCTTTAGAAACCCTTCGCCCCTAATTATCTCTTCCGACTACCTACTCTGCCTACTCCTAATCTCCTCCAGAAGTTCACTCTAGTCACACGCCACACAATCACTTCCTCGTTTGTCTTCCGTTCCTTCCACCACTCATTCTTCATCCTCCTCCACACCCATGTCTCGTACGCCTGGAGCCTATTTTTATCTTCTTTTAAAAATAAAACACATGAAAGCATAGATCTTTCAATCTTATTGCAATTGCGGCGTTGTGAAGTGAAGCACAAATCGTGGGAAAAATAATGCAGTTGAATAAATACCATGCTTCCTCCGGATTTTCCGAGCATATGAAATGTAACTAGATTTTACCTAAGACCGTTTTAATTCATAACTGAAAGGAATAAGGATGTGAATGAGATCGTGAATATACAATTGTTGAATGATGGATTTGAAAATATCGAGCCCGCAGAAGCGCAGAGCAGGCAATCCACAATAAATGTAAAATTCGTGACCAGAGAAAGAAGATATTTGAAAAATATCTTCTTTATTGATAGGTGCTCGTTTTTCAGGCCACGGAAAGGTTTCACAGTTCCTTTGGTAAAAGTTGGCGGCCCAAGTTTTGCCGTCATATGACCAGTTTTTATTTCTTTAGTGTAGTCCAGCATTCGTGATTATTCTTAGGAAGGTACCATTACATAGGGGTTCCGTCGGACGGGAATGCAACTATATATTATCGTTACTTGAGAAACTTGTGTAGAACCTAAGCCTTACATAAATGGCTCCCTTTTTAGTTTCTTATTTTGACTGTGCTTACCAACGCTAAGATAAGGTATTGTGGTTCCTCTTCTGCATAAAAATATCCAAATAGGTTCTGTTAAATGATTTTCTGTAGTTTAAATGCAAGGAGAGCAATGTTTTCGAATTTTTTACGGTGCATGTGATGACATATGTACTACATAATGCCGACATATGACATATATGACAAATTGGTACTATATAGTACCAGTTTGAAGTGAAATATGAGTAGTTTCCTCTCAAGCATTCCTGAAAATATTTACTGACAAAAGAAAACAAATATCCTTCATGAGGGAGCAAAAAATAGTTGTCTTTTGGTCCAGGAATAAGTACAAAATTTTGTTTATGACTATCATCCCTTTTCTACCAAACTTTACGTCTACAAACTTTTTGTTGTTTGTCACTGTCGTAGTGAAGGGTTCTATCTGCTCTATTTTTTAGGGTTTTATGTTGCGAAAACCCTCTCCCGAATATGTAATAACATTCTACGTCTTCATCGTCCTCTCTAGCCTACCTTTTTTTTAATCTTCTGACTCAAATTTTTAAGACCCCTAAAAGTTGTTCTTGAAATTCCTTCAAGATTAAATGATAATAAAAAAGATTTTTATTCATTGAATTCTAGGTTGTATATGGAGGCTTTTGATTTATCGCTCCTAGAGCAGTCCCTTTCATATATTAACATTTTACATATAATCCTCTTTCCTTCGAGACGAGCGAGAGAAGAAATTAATTGAAAACAATGAGTGACTGTAACAGGAAAACATAAATTAGAATAGCGAATGGATACTTTGTAAGACATGAATGGCTCTCGGCAATAATAATGAACGGATGGAATGAGATGAACTACTGGGGAAGGCCAACGTTGGAAATGGTACACCAGGTGAAATATAATGAAGAAGAATGTGGGATTTCTCAATGATATGCGGTTAGAAGAGAGGAGGGGAAAGCTGTATCAATCCAATCTCCGGATTTATGACTGCAGAATTATGGCCATAGATCGATAGGCATCTCCTCTCTGCCTACATAATTTTTTACTCAGAATAATTCATTTTTTCACTTATTAACATTTTTTCTTTGTTCTCTTGTTCAACAATTTCAACTGCTCACTTCATGATTGGCGTTTGCATTTGTTTTGGTTTTCCTCTGTAATTTTTAATTTCTCCTTATAACCTTGTTTTTATTTGACTTTTGTGTTTAGAATGTGTGTCCAAAAAATTAGTCTATCCTCCTTTGTAGAGTTTTCATTGTACTAATTTTATTCACAGCTTTTCGTGGATCTACTTCATGGGTGATTCTCTCCATTCATTTGCTTCTCATCATCCTTAGGTAACACTAATATCACCGTTGATTTAAATCTCTTTTGATCTCTAGCTGTTACTGTCCCGGCCACACTGGCATATTACAGAAAGTGGTACCATAGTTTTTCTTCGGCATTGTAATAAGTTTAATTGCAGTATTAATGGGATAAAATATTTCTCCTTTGGGAATACGTGGGGGCATTAAGCGATAGACCGAAAGAGTCACCTCTCCCCCAATTCTCTCCGAGTCGTGGCATGCAGAAGACGAACGGAGAAAGCTGCTCGGTGGATGGGAATGAGAAAGATAAGAGGTGGCGGAGATAGTGGAGATGCCCTGGGGATTGGCGTTCGAGGCGGGGGAGCGCTGTGAGGGATGGGAGGAGGGAAGATGGATGAGGCGAGGGTGCTCGCATAGAGATGGCGAGGGGGGGGGGGTTGGGAATTGGGAGGGAAGAACCCTGGTCTTCGTAAGACTGGGGAAGAGGTGCAAACACGATGGTTGAGCGGGTGGCAGGCAAGAGTTAGAGAGCTGTATGGCAGATTGGTAGGCGAGGAAAGATTAAAAGATTGAAGGAAGATTATGATAGGAGTGAAGAAGAAAGGTGGAAGTAACAGATTTGGTATTAAGGTGCGCCGCGACGTCTATCGTCAGTTGCAACCACGCATTGCTAGATTATGATAGCAAAAATTCTTAATTTTAAACTATATTTCGATGAATTCTATCGAGAAAAAGACATTTTGAACCTAAAATTAGTGTATAAGCCCTGCTTCTTTGATAAATACTATTATTTTGTGTATTTTGTTTGGATAATTTCGGCCATGTCATTCATGACAAACTTACGGAAGTGTCAATGCTGAGTGGTGAGGAAATAATTTTAATGATGAAGTTTTTTTATCACGTTTTTATTAGTTCGGTTTTCGTCATGTCTGTCTGTCTGGGTGGAGTATTGCAACCGAGTTTAAACTAACTTCCCGATCAGCTAGAGACTTGAAATTTTAACCATAGCTCAAAAGTGGATGAAAATAAAATATTAGCTATCTATTATAACAATTAATTGATAAATTAATTGTTTATAAATTAGCAATTAATTAATTAACAAATTTCCTGATGTGCTTGGAGAGGCTCGAATATATAAACGTCTCTCGGAACTGGATGCCAATGCATAATTTGCTATATGTTACAATAATTAATTGATTTATTTATTAATGATCATTTAATTAACAAATTTACTTATTTTCTAGTAGAGCCTTGAAACTAAAATCTCCGCGATCTCGGACGACCCTTGATGAATGTATTCGTCTCGAACAAAATCATGTGCCATAACGGCCAAGGTGCATAAAGAATTATTTCACCACAGTCACACGCATTTGGAGTGTTACTGACCCAGTTCTCAGTATGGTATAAGATCCGAATATGTACTAGTCTCTCTCTCGACATATAATCATACTCAGCCGAAAAAGGAGTACTTCTGGACATAATAAGGACGGCGTATAGAGCTGTATACGCCACGCTTTTACTAGAACGCATAGAGATCTAACAGTTGATAGTTCCTCATGCACATGATCCATGGTAATAAGACTAAAAAGCAGAAAATAATTAATTATATAAAAATAATATTTTAATATACCACGTTTTTAAAACGGACTAAAAAGTATAAAATAATTTAAACTTGGCCCTTCTAAATTTATGAGGGTAAATGTTTAGTGGCTATGGAGATAATTGCAAGACTTGAAGAGAAAAACGTGGGGCGCGGGCAACCCATGATAATTAAGGAGGAGTAAAGGGACCAGGTGTCGCTGAGCAAACTCCCATAGTTAATACCATTTACAATGCACTAAAATTGGTTGTGAATTCATCCGGATTATTTACTTCTATTATCTACTGCCTGCGCCCCATGTTTTTCTCTTCAGGTCTTACAAATATCTCTATAGCCACTAAACATTCAACCTCAAAAATTTAAAAGAGCCCAGGGAAAATTATTTTATACTTTTCATTCCGTTTTATATATAAACGTGGTATATTAAAAAATATTTTTACATAATTAATTATTTATGAAAATAGGTTGCAGATATCTGATATGTGGGTGTGAGGGAGAAAGGAGGTCGTGTGATGGATGGAATGGAAGATAGGCGATGAGTACTTGGTATCGTGGATGAGGGAAGGAAAGTTCTGGATCACTTAAAAAGGAGACAAAGTAGATAATTGGTACGGGTAATGAGAAGCTAAGGCTTTTTGAAGGCTGTGATGGAGAGGAAAATGTTGTATAAGGCTGGAAGGGAAGGAATAGGCTTTCATGGATGGAGATGAATGTAGTTAGGACTCATGCAGAGGTGAAATCAAGTCATGTAAATAGATAGTGGTCTTTGTTTGTTAAAGATTGGTAACTTTACCCTTTTACCTTCAATTTATGCCTTGATTCTCCTTTGTTAAGTAATAAGAAGCAAGACTTTCTATGGGCCTACCATTCGTCAGGTAAAATGCCAGTGATGATTTCATCATTGTAACATTGAAAAAAGGGCTTTGAGCCTTAAAAATAAAAAAGCGCAATGTAATAAATTAGGTAATCCAATAATGGGTATTTCTGAGTTTCTGAATCTTCAAATGAAAAATATTAGCTCCGGAGTGCATACCAAAATAACAGACCAATATATAGTATCAAAATCACTCGTGGTTAATATTACACAAATTCTGCATTATTCCATCGTGCTTTTATCCTAATGTTTTGGAAAATATTTTGGTCGATATAAGATAATGTAAACAGCTGAGTCAGCATGGGAAAATAACTATTTTTTACACTAATAAATTTTATTTTACTGAATTATGTGAATTTTTACTTTTTCTCGTCATATTAACATTTCATTATTTTACATCCGTGAGTTCTTTATGATGCAAAACATTAGGATATGCGCATGTTTTCGCAGATTTTTCATACATCCCTTCGTTTGTGGATGTATGCCTGCAGTGAATATTTTCCTTAAGGATGTAAGCATAATAATCCTTAAGTGTTACCAAATATATTCATATCGTTTTGAAATTATTTGACGATTTTTCCCATGTACCAAAAAGCTGATATATTTTGAGTGTAGAATTATGACTCAGTACCAAAATGCTTTGTTCACGAATACAATATTAAAATTTCATGTCAATTGCATATTATTAAACCAGTTGTTATTATAATTATCATCTTATTGGTAATTGATAATTTCTAGAAACCCCAAAAATTACAAGAGTTACATGTGCCTGAATGATTGTACGAATATTGCTACATTTGGCTTCAACAAAAGTGTTCCAATGAACAAAGTCTACCAAATATTGGCATTGCAAATATATACTTTTATTATTTTTCCCCAGCATAATTTCCTTCACTCTGGTATGTTCGTTCACCTTAAATTTTGAGCCAAAATAACTGTTGCGGAATTTTAATATTTTGGCCGGCCTTTTCTGAGTGTTTAGACAGAGACGTTCCGGAGTTTGCAAGCTGACCTTTCGAGAACGGGTCACGCGTTCGCGATATTTTTTTTAGTAATTGGAGCATGGAATGGGAAGCAGCTGCAAGCGCTGATCGGTCCTCTAAGAGCGGCGGATAATTTACGTGCATACACGAGAGTCTTAGTATCGCTGTGGAAGTTACGGCTTATTCTCGGTTGTATTTGGGTCTTGGCACTTAATTAGGGAAGGAATTTTAAATTTTTGCCTGGGAACTTTAATGAAAGTCCG
This sequence comes from Pyrrhosoma nymphula, assembly GCA_963573305.1. Lineage (NCBI taxonomy): Eukaryota > Metazoa > Arthropoda > Insecta > Odonata > Coenagrionidae > Pyrrhosoma > Pyrrhosoma nymphula. The sequence continues at coordinate 66,663,920 of OY754333.1, forward strand.
ACTAATCTCGAGCTCTTTCCACGAAATAAACTTAACATGCATAAATATTAAAAAGAGACTGTTTTCTTGAATAAAACATTAATGCCTTGAAATAGCCTCGGCAGTTTCAGCTGCTTTTCCTTGCGTTAATTTTTGGACAAACGCCTTAGATGTATTTTATTCATAAATCGTTGAACTAAGGCATGTTTTTTTTCTTGTATGGGAATGTCATACAACTAATATTTCTTATAATTATAATATGTATAAATTCTTACCCGTGTTGAATTTGATTTTAACTCATATAAGAGGCGTTCCATTATAATCTATTTACTGATGCAGTGGCCAAACAGTGGTACTAAAAATCGAAACAGGATGTAGTTCCTGTTTTTATTTTTAGTACCATGTATCATTTGACCATGTATGTGGATATTTGATGAAGAAAAAGCTGTAAATTCTTCGGTAAGTATATTAAATTAGGGGTGAACAATGACCAGAGTTTTGTGTCAGTATCCAATACAGCGGCCGATTAGATTGCACATATTTTCATCTCTCTGGCTAAGGTTTTTCATTACTGGTCTCAGCAGTCGTTGGTTTCCTACTTAAATCCGGCATTTAGGGTATTTCCAAGTCTGTATTTTATTTAGTCTTGTTGTTACACGCTTCACATGAACCCTAGATCAAACATTATATCCACTATGCTACTCTGCTCTTGCTGATACATTACGGTGTCGCTAGTCATCGGGGATACGTGAGCCCACCTGTCCAATATTGTCATCGCAAAAGTGATGCAATAAGCCTAGGATTTCACCCTGGAGTTTCGCAAGATCGTGCCCTGGATTTTCTAAATGGAAGCGGGTGAAAAGTAAAGCTGATGAAATTGGTAGAAGAAGGGTCAAGGGGATGGACGTTTGACAGCAGAGGTGGAATCACGACTTTGGCGGCCCCAAGGGGGGGCTGCCAATGTGGTGGGAAAACTAGGGGCAATTCCCCCCCCCAAAAAGGCGGCGTATTTCTTTTTTCATAGACCTTATATTAAAAGCCTAAATTATTTTGTTGCTTTTTTGATATTGAAGTTATTATTATAATTCTTTAGAATCGCGTTAAATTTTGTATTAACTAAAACAGTTTTTAAAACCACAATCTAAATGCGAATTTCAATCAAAATAATTTTGGAATTAATCGAAACTACGTGGTGATCTAAAAGGGAAATATGCATTTAAATGAACTTGCACTTCTTAAAAGGCAAACATTTGTTTCTAAACAGCTTATAACGCGCCATTTTGCACATAGTTTGTTGCGAATTCCCGGGACGAGACCAACGAACACTTCTCCTGGGGGGGTATGAAATACCTCAAGAGTCGCTGGTGCTCTCCCAAACCTCTGTTCTGGAGCCGCCCCTGAATTACGATGGAATTTGGTGTTGAAGGTGGATGGAAATTGGACGAGGAATGACTGGCAACTGGCGAGGTTGGTAAAGGACGGTTCAATTGCAGGGCACATGTAGATTTGGGTGATTTATGAGCGTTAACATGGAGGCTGAAGATTGGCCCGTATTGGACTATTAACTGCGTGAATATTGAAACATTCTATCGTAAAGGATGTCCAAACTAATCTGGCATCAATGGTTATGATTATATTTATCTCTGAATATAGTTTTTAATCTTACTCCCTGGAACTGTAGGTAGGAAAAAACTTTTTGTGTCTCCATCTTGGAATGCGTTGCTACGAATTGATGCACTTGCTCCTCTCGTCCATTTTTCGAGGGAAAAATCCCAAAACCTTATGCCCAAATGCTAAAATAATGCACCATAGTGCGATGGTAGTAAGATGATAGACTGTCATTGCAAAATCCTGTCGTAATTTGTGATATTACAGTTTTTACGTCTTATACTCTCATCACTGTGATGCATCACCGTGACGTACGTTAAAAGTGAAGGTTTATAGAAAATTAGAACACTTAGCATAGAGGATAAGAGAATATAGAATCTCAGAATACCAAGATTTGGATTCATTTCTGCTGAACAGTTATCGCCACGGTTCAATCACTTAACGTTTTACCAATTTTCGATGGCTAATGAAACAAAGTGACTAATTATTGAAGGTGTTTTGACACATCTCTGAAGGTGGTTTAACCGGAAAACGATTCAATGCCATTGAATTAATGATCTTGCTACATTTAGTACGTAACACGTATACTCTGTTTCTTATTAAAAAATCTACCTTTCCACAGTTTGTTTTGTAAAGTGAGTTTAAAATGAAATAGTGTTCAACGAGAGTATGGGTGAAAAATTGACAAACATACAGTTTCTATGATAATGCTTTTTTCCCGAAAAACATTTATTAGAAGCGTATTATAGCATAGAATTGAATAGTGTTAAAATATTCAGCCCTCTTCAGGATATTTTTGTGTAATATTTGATTATTGCAATGACTGAAGTCAAAACACGTCAATTCATTGGAAGTTGTGCTGAATTCGAGTCCTACGGTTGAAAAAAGTAATAATAAAAAATTAATTTGTAATTTAATTTGAGTATTGAGTACCTCAATTTTGTTTTTCAATGTCTAAGGCTTGCTTTTCGTGAAATCTGCATTTTTACGCCCCACAAAAGAAAGTGTGGATTTTAGTATTTATTTTGACTTACCCAGTCGCAGTGGAATCTCCTTAAAAGCTAAATGATCACTATGACGTGGTGACTTTTGTTAATGCTCGGTCGGCGGGCTCATCTTGACTCATCGCTGGATGTCCCTCGGTGGGTATAAAAAGATGGGCTGTGGTCGAACGTGTGGACGACAGTTTGTGCGCGGATTGGAAAAAAAACAATTGACGAGTATGGGGCGGTGAAAGGGCGCCTTGACATCTTTTAGAAGACGGATGGGAGAGCAGTTGGCGGGGGAGTGGGGTTGAAGGGAGTGTAGTTGCGTGCTTGCTAGGGCCACACAGAAAAGGCATAACTACTGTCGAAGAGGCTCAAGAAGAGTTTATGACGGAAAGCTTAATCCCCCTTCAGTCCCTGCAGTGGAGGTTATTGCGGAAAGGCTTTATGGCCTGTCTTAAATAGGAAAAGTACCCGTTTCATTACTTTCGCAGCAAACTCCCCAGTACGACGATCTCAGTTTGTGTTTATATGCTTCTGCAACGCACTGGGGTCGTATTCGACGAGAAATACACCCCAAGCATGGCAGCATTTACTAACTTTTAAGAGCGGATATTTGAGACGTCCCGATGAATTGAACGAATCTATCATTAACCAGGATTTTTTTTTATTTTTTCTTCGATAATACATTAAATGTAGACGCAAATAGATGCAACATATTTTTTCTACTTTTCGTCTTTTCCGAAAAAAATACGGTAGCTTATGTTCGAATCGTCGGTTAAACAATTGTTTGTAACTAATTTATTTTAAGTTATTTTGAATTAACTGCATTTTTTCTTCATATTTACATAGCAGACAAATAAATTCACGTCCTTTTTTGCTATTTTCCGTCAAATTATAATTTTTACCATAATTTCAGCTCGAAGTACAGGATTTGAAGCACTTGACTGCATTAAAATATTTGAAAAAAATGTCAGCAAATGAAACCCATGCATTTTGACACATTTGGTCCATTAAAACGGTCACGTAGTTGTTAAATCTGTTTTCAGAAACAATTCAAAATCTATTGTGGAACGATTGATTCTTCATATTTTTATGGCTGAAAGTGATTTAAAGCACATTATGCAGTGACATACTAAAACATTCAACGCACCTCGTGGAGCTATATATTCCCATCTCCATCTCTATTCGGATATCCAAGATTTTATTGGCATTCCTTGTTTTTAAATAATTTTAACTGCTTTTTCTTTGTATCAGTGCTCAGTTTTCTCTCTAATTGAATTGTTCCCATCTCTTTATAACACGTCAACTGTATACTTTCCCATCACAAGTAAAATTTTTTTAAACTGAGTGATTGCAAAACAACAAATGCGAGTTGTTTGATAAGTTAATGCCTCAAGCGAGCTCTTGATAATGAATTTAAAAATTAAATTTCTATCACAAACTAAAATGGAATGGAATATAAGATAATTAAAGGCGTAATGGCCTCATAAAATTGCAAATGTAATAGATTGACGTTCACATGCATCCGGATTAGTGGGACGACGAATTGAAAGTGATGACCCCGAGTCACTAAATGTCAATGAATATTTCATTGATTAATGGAGGAGACATTAATGTCGGGCGGAACTCATTTACCTGAACGAAATGATCGTTCCGAAAGATCGCCGGTTTTTTGTTCGAACGTATAACCACATACATTCAGACAACAGAAGCTCAGTCTTACTAATGTCAGCTGATGTGTAAAAATACTATAGGATCCTCAGTTCCTCCTCAGATCCTCAGTAAAAACACTAGTTGTCAGCCCATAGTAGATTACGAATATTTTGGTAAAATAGATTTTTAAAACATACCCATTACGACTTTCACTCTCGGGGTAGGTACCGATGGAATAAGCTCAATTCACAGTGATACGCTGGTACAGCTGAACCGGCTATACTTATTTCCTCCTTAGTCCCTTTTTCCTTACTGAACTCTTTTTATTCAGTTCCACTCATGCTCGCCCTTTTGTTATTAAGACTCCTTTTTAAAGTAATCGGTTAACTAACGCCAGTTTTGCCCAAACTCCTCTTTTTTACTGGACTGGATTATCTTACTTTCGGAATTAAAATCAGCCCTCGCTGATCTCCGGAGACTTTAACCCTTGTGACTGCAGATTCAGACTTCGAACGCAAAAGTAGGAAGACTACCGTGATGATATGGTTAATAAGTACAGATATTCATCGATTTTATATCTGGAAATTTTACTTCATAGGTAGAGGTAAAATAGTGTGCGCATTGACACAATAATCACAAAACACAATAATTAAACAAAATTGTTGTTTTTTAATCTTTCAATATATTTTGAGTGAGCAGATATGATCTTTTCCGTCGTTATAATGCTAGTTGTTTAAGGCGGTCCGAAAACCTTTGGGTTCACAAACATAAAGCTACTTTGATTCTTGGAAAGCTCTCAGAACCCATTCAAATGTGACTTCTAGAAAATGCCTCGGTTCCTTGCTGTGGTCCGCGTATGATACCGTGATTTTCAGAGGTTAGGAAGTTTTTTGCTGTAAAGGGAAGCAAATTGAAATATATAAGGTAATGTTTGTTCTCACATTACTTCATCGTTCCGAATGTTGTGTCCTCAGTGGCAACAGTGATTAGATTACCAAGGTGAGTAAGTAGGTGTTCGAGAAGAGATAGATTAGGTATTAAATGTACCCGACTATGTACGAGCTTCGTTGGAGGTCGATGTTCGAATTTCAACGTTACAAGACAAGTGGCAAAGAACATATTTTAAAAATGCCCTTTAACAGAATACCCAGGAGCCTTACGTAATATGTCCCCTTAATTTCTCATAAGGGAAAAGGTGTAAGGATTGACTTAGGCGTAGATGACGAAGCCAAACACGGAGAGATGCCTCATCCTGGAAAGGCAGACGACGAATGTTTTGTGAGGAGGATCATGAAAACAGTTGAGAGGCGTGAACATATTAAATTAACATTTATTTTTTAATTAATTTAATCTCAATCGCAAAGTTAATCTCTACCCTTTCTACAATTCCCACATATTAATTCCATTACCAACGTTGCCATGTTACGTTTTATTTTTTCGAGCTTACATTTTATAATACTTGACTAAGAAGAGGCTGGAAATGAGTTTAATATGGATTGTAGCGTTGTACCTATAGTGCAGGAACGTGGACTCTGAGAAAGGAAAACTAGAAAAATTGCAGGCGTTTGATATGTAGGTGTGCAAGAGGATGGAGGAAGTGTGGTAGATGGAAGAGAAGACAAATGAGAAAGTGATTGGTACGCTGAATGAGAAGAGGAAACTTAAAAGAAGAGATTATTAGGAAGCAAAGTAGGTAGTTTGAGAGGTAATGAGGGGGAAAAGATTTGCTGAAGGCCGTGATAGAAGAGAGGATGCTGGGTGATCGGGGAAGTAAGGATTTGGTTTTATGGACGGGAGGAAGATGAAGTAGGGTGTTTGCTGTGATAATGAAATAAATATGTAGATAGATGCAGGTCTCCGACTGTAAGTATCTAGAGGGTTTTTTTACTTTCTTTCATATAAACTTGCCATAACTAGTGGAATACCTTACAATTATTAATAACTCCTTGTAATCTTATCTAGTGTATGTTAACCGGGATAATACCCTAATATTAATTCTGAAACTGAAATAGGATATCATTTATAAGCTTTTTCAAACTATGAACAGATTTTTACGGCACATATAAGTTACATTTTGTGCAAATGGACTTCAAATTTGTCGTAAAGATTCCAACAGGAAGTATGACAACCTCATGTGACGCTGATAGTAGTCCCTGTTGGGTCAGCGTGATCTACGGATCATCTATCCTATTCAGTTCCTAATTGCCAGTGAACTTCCTTTTTTAAGAGTCACCAGTGTGACTTGATTTCTTCAACAGATAGAGCTAATGATCTCACCGTCCATAATTTGATTCAACCAGACATTATTTCTGCGAAAAATTATATATTTTTTCAACCGGGGTCTAGTTTTAGCTCGCGGGAATCATAAATCATAAAATTAAATGTAAAAGCATTTTAAAATATTGCATGATGAAGAAAGCTATATTATAAATATTTGTTGGATGTTATACCAATGGCGTAAAGGGTTTTCGTAGGAACTCCAAATGGACGATGACATCTGGTGGCGCTGGGAACAGTTCTTGTAGGACAATTGGTGATCAGAGGATCACCTATCCCTTTATTCAGCGGGATAGCCTGTGGCCGTCCATTTCAGGAGTACCCAGCGTGGGTTTAATTCATCATCAGGTGGAGCTAATGATCTTGCCGTCCTTAATTTGATTCATCCGAACAATATTTATCGAAAAAATGACATTTTTTCGGCCGCGATCCCATTGTTGCTCATATGATTCATAGCCGATCGGTTCAATTAGCAATGCATTCTCCCCACAGCCTCCTAACTACCTTTATTCCTGAGCGAGATGGAATAAAACCGAAAGAGAGAGAGGGGGAGAGAAAACACGGCCATTTATTGTTCAAGCGTCGAGAACAGTGGGAAGCGGGGAGGAGTGGAGTTTAAATCGCCAGGAATTAATTGGGTTGCGATAAATCTCGAATCGATTGAATGAATATATCGGGCTCGCACCGTGGTCGTATCTCCTCTTCTGCGTTGGCTGGGGAGCCAATGGCCAAGCGGTCTCCTTTTCCTCTTTTGCTCTTATACCCTGGGGAGGGGGGGGGTCAATGGAGCAGAGAGGGGCCGCGGGGGGGTTGGGATGAGGGGGAAGAATAGCTCTTGATGGACGGCCGCGGATAAATTGAGACTGCGGTGCCACGGAGCGTGGCGTCCGGAGAGAGGGAGAGGTGAATGAAACGAAGGTCTTTTGTTCCACCGTGATACCCCGAAAGCCCCTTTAGCATCTCCTCAACCATGGCCGGCAAAAGGAAAGGGGGCGATATTCAATTTCCAAATATTAACTTGATCTTACTCATCCATGTGTGGTCCATGAAGCCTATTTCTGGGTGCCGTTTCGTATTTCCTCTCTCGTCCACGGCCCTTTCATTCTCGTGTCGCCTGGGAGGAAAAAATGAGGGAGTCAAAGTGTTTTGGTGGATTGGGTAGTGCTCGAGTTCAAATTTCCTCGTTGGAAAAGGTGGAAGAAAACGTAAAAAGAGCCATCGTTTACTCTTTAGGGAGAGTCGTTCACCACTTTTCTCTATACTCTCGGTTTTTGCCCTAGTTTCCTCTTCATATATTTTTTTAACTTTAAAGTACTTAAAGTAATAGTTTTACTACTCTTTCTAAAATTAAAAGAATGATACTTCATGAATATAAATGATCGCTTTCGTCCCAATGGAACAAAAATATTATGACGAAAATGTAGGGTGGAAAAATGATTTTGTTCCAGCGGGACAAAAGCGCTCATTTACCCTTCATGCACATTATTAAGTACCTACACAGGTATTCTCGCTATGTTCAGTACTGTTTCGCAAATAATTTTAACGGCAGTAAAACGCCACGGTATTGTCTCATTATACCGGACCGTTCCAAGTAAGGAATTGAAATTATTCGTGGTCTCAGGGGTGGTGTAGCCCATCAATACTTGAAATGACATGTTTTTTATACTTGTTTGGCCAAAACAGTCCAAAGGTGATGACTAACACCTCGGTCGTGATAAATAAAGAATGACAAAACAATAAAACTTCAGTGAATTACCCATTTTTTGCTATACATTTCAATGTGTTTTTGGAGACCATTACGTAGACAATCCGAAATTTGATTGTGCTTGTAGTCACTATTTAGGTACTCTTTGGAAACACGAAAGGCCTTATTAGATGAATAAATTACAGTCGAGCAGCTTTATTTCAGCTTGACGTCGGGGTAAATTTTCCCACGCTCTTATTAAATTTTAGGTCAGATTTAAGATTACAATTGTGAAAAAAATTGTAATTTCTGTAAACAAATCTTCATTTTTTATGGTGCATCATGGATTACCGGAATACATACAACGAAAAGCTAACACAGATATACCTAAAAACCTGTGTAATTATTTTTTCATTCCCATTACTGATTTCCGAATAAAATATATTTTCCATCAAGAAATCACAAACTTGGAGGAATGTACTGTGTTAATGTACGTATCAACATTCTCTCCTGTTATTTGTTGAACAATAAATCGTCGAATGATTTTGTATAATTTTTAACATGACAAACTAGGCATCACCAATTAGGTAATGAATAATGTTGCTTGCAGCTACGCATAGGATAGCCATAAAGATATCCACATCCGAGACAATTTTAAAATTCAATTACTACTTCTTCCATGTAAGCTGTACTAAATGAGGATACACACTGTTGATCCAATATGTGCAATCGATCCTGCTATTATTTTTATTGGATAATCATGCAGGTCAATTATTCGGTTTTGCCATATCACCGCTTAACATGAGCAGGTAATTTATTTCTTAAGGTGTAGGCCATGGAAATAATTTATGCAAATCGCATTACATGGGGAGAGAAAACTCTCCTTAGAGCTGTCGTACCCGGCCGCGTTATCTGTCTTAATGATATGCAGAACCAGCATTCTCACCAAGAAATTCCTTCTCCTCTCCGCCTCAGAGCCTCTCACTTGTTCACACACGAGACACAATCTCTATTTGCACTTCCGCATCGATAAATTGCATTTCAAATGTCTCCTCGGGTTTTCATAGGCCACCTGTCTTCCTTCTTTTGAATGCCAATCGAGTTATCTTTTACATTTCCCTGCAGACGTACACCTACCTTTTATTAACAAGGTATTCAATGTTTGTCATTTTTGCCTCAGGAAAATTCCCCGCTCCTTTTATTCCGCTCCGGTAATCGTTCGGTGGGGTGTGATTTGTTTGAGATTCCAATGCCAGCCAGTTCATAAAAATACTCAATTTTCTCTCCAGCCCGAGAAGGATGAATATTTAGGTTAAGTACGTGCAAGAAAGTGCGTGCTGACAAATGGTTTCACTAATTAAATCGATGACTCGTATTTATTACTTGCAATTAAGTGTGCATGAGAATTGTTTTTGAGGTATTTCGTTTCATCTGGGATACTTAATCAAAGATGCGTTTTTTTTTCATTTAGAGAATATTTATTTTTTTAGTGATCTGATTGGTTTAAGATAGATAGATAGACCAGATAGAAATTACTCGTCCTAAGACATTTTCCACGGGTAATGTAATTTTTTCTTGGGTTTAGCAGGCCAGTAGTTTACAAGCTTTCATGTGACAACGATTTCAATGTGTGCCAATAGTACAATTATTGTAATAGTTCTCTGTGCATAAGCTAGGCATTTAAGTTTTAGTTATACCATTATTTCTTATTAATATTTTGATAAATTATCTGTAATTGTGTTGCAGCCATCTCATTTTTGGCTGGCACCCTGGGAAGGAAAGCTGATGAAGATTGCTAATTGATAAATTCATGACGTCTCTGATCACGATGATACAAATTTTTTTTTTAATTTTTCTGTTATTATCTAAACGTACTTCACGCTTAAAAAACCAAATTCCTTCTCTTCAAACATTTTTTTTAAGGCAACGGGGAAATATCGTCAAATAAGTTTTTATCATGTTTAACTGGGCCACAAAACACTCATGCTTGCTTTCAATTATTGTTTTTGTATCACTTCCCTGAGGGTGGCTAGATTTACGTTTTTGAAATGCTAGGACTTATTTCCCATGCTTAATGACGCATCTAATATCTTTGCAAAGGCATTTATGTGTTCATTTTGATATTATTCATAACTCCCATCACTGTCAGTTCATTCATGATTAAATACACCATAATCGTTTATCGCAATGCTGTAGAAATAAGTGCAATGAGTTACAGAGGAAGACATAAGGAAAATAAGGGTCATGTGAAAAAATTATGTACTAATGAAACGGCTACCTGTAAGGAAAGCGGCGTTGATATCTGCAGCAGACCAATATTTGGATTAAAGGCACTGCTGATGGCGATGGTGATGAGCTTTCATCTGTACGTTTTTGAGACAAACTGGATGTAATAAATGGATTCTTGTGTGGTGCTTTACGTTCACACTTGTTAAACTTGAGTCCATTATCACAAAGGTTTATGTCCATTGATAGAAAATAGCTACCATATTGAACTGTAATGTAAGGGAAACTTAGAGACATGTTCGTGGCTTATTTGTTAATCGGCTTTAATGGGAGCGGCGCTTGGAGCTGCAAGCGTTGAAGGGTGTCTCAGATTGAGGTTATTGGTACGTGCACTCTTAAAGGTCCTTGGCTACGCATTAAATGACCGAATGAGAAGGGATACGGTGGATTAGCATCCCATGACGCCAGTGTGTGGTTATTGTGAAACAAGGATAAGCATGGGCCTTAAGGGACCTGAATATAGCTGTGATTGGACCTTGGGCTACTCGTTAGAATTGGAGGTGGAAGAATGGGTAGCCAAGCTCATATAGGCATTTAGTGTATTTTCTAATCTTACCATTAACGCTATAATGCAAGAATGCTTAAGATATTACATTATTTAGATTTTGATGGATTCTAATGGCTTTCCATTCAATTTGACCTTCTGTAACGTAGTAATATTGTCTTTTGCCTTAACCTGGAGGGAAGGCAGAAATTTGACTGAAATTCTATTATTTCTTCTTATTTTAAATTGAATGATATGGCGTAATTTTGTAGCAGTTCCTTTACTAAACAAGTATTATAAAAAAGCAGCAAATAGCGTTTATAATTCCATTTTCAAAATCATATGATAACATGATCCAAATTAATATGCATGAATTGGCTTCACTTTCAGTTGGAAAACAGACAATTTTAGTCATTACTTCCTTTACATTTTATTACCTGTTTTACTACCAGAGTTGCTCACTTTCTAAACCATTGTTAAAATATTAATGATCGAAATCGAAATTATTATCAAATTAATTAATCGAAAAGCAGTCATAATGACTCACTCCGGAATTCAAGTGTAAATATGTGATGCTACCCAAAACATATTTTCTCGTATAAATCTTTTTTCTCTTGATGTGAATGCCAGTGTTTTGAATTTCTAGTTGGTGCACAGCTTCTTTGTTAGGTGATTTGGAACGTAAATCTTCGCAGCGATATAGGTCCTCCAAAAGAGCTTCGGATTCTGCTGAACCTTTGTTTCTTGGTATAGAGCTTTCGTTATAATTGTAAGCTTCATCATCGCGAATGAGCTTGATTAACAATTCCGGAGGAACTTTATAGCCTATATTCCTCGAACACCGGCATCCCGGTGGGTCGATCTCCATCTCAAAGGTCCTCCCCCTTCCTCCGCTGTACTTGGTTTGGTATTGTGGTCAGCACTTACCACATATGCGTCACAAGAAGTCAACTCTGACTGATAGTGTACAATGTTCGAACAAGTTTATCGAGACATACGGAAAAGCCTCTTCAAACTGGAACTTGGGTTAGGGGCGTCGTCTCTGTTAAAATTGTGTGGTCTTATTTTCAATTTCTTTGGCTTGCCGTACTTACCGTGGGAAATAAAAGTCTTTCCTAGATATTTACTTGCGTATTTTCGGTTTAAATCGTGTGATATTCACTGGGAAAGGCGTGGTGTGTAGCGGCTGAATTCTGGTGGTCTTTAAAATAAAAAAAAAATGCATAAGCCTATTTTGTTTCGTTCCTTAATGGAATAACTGACGTTATCTATTTCACCGTCGTAGAGTGTTTGTAATATATGCGTTGAGTGCTATTTAAATGTTGTTTGATCGCTATCAACACTGCCACCAGTCCAGTTCGATCAAATGTATTGATTTTATAGTCTGTTGGAAAAGCTTCTTTCTCACTTATTTCCTTTGCAAGTCAGTTCCCAGTCCCTGTTAATGTGTCAGAACTTTGAAATATGTTTTCCACATCTACGTTTATTCTTTACACTTCTACAGTTTACTACTGCTGCTTTAATATTAGATTTGGTGTAATGACAGTTTACGACTTTTTATGGAAGCTCATCAATTATGAAAGGATGAAATATTAACACTTGGACTGCTTTATATTTTTCTTAAAAAATTGATAAGGAGTAGATCGTATCCTACTTGACAAATTAAATCCATAAATTGCTTTGTACTCTGTGATTAAGTAGGTACTATAAAGCCAAGGCTGGGATACATTGGTATTCAATTTTAAACATTATCCCATGGAATTTTTATTAACATATTGTCTTGCAAAACTTCTTCTTGATAATATGCTTTTTCATTTTCACAATTTCTTTAGTGCAAACTCTCACTTCAGTGATCTTTTTCACCTGATTTAGAGAACCATGATTCATCCAAAAGATATCATCCTGACAATGCTTATAAAGTGCATCCCCTGCCTTAATTACTTTTTAGAAAACAGTCAGTTGCGCTTTTGAATTTAGAACATGATTTTTCACCGTAAAAATATGATGAAAGGCTTTCCCTCATTACAAGAAAAACAATGATACACAATTTTTAACTGTAGAAGTCCAAGGAATATAACATAATTATATTTTCAAGATAATATTTTCAGTCATAACATACGCACTTCTGTCCATGGAGTTATTCTGTGGATATTGTAATTAATTTAAAAGTTATATGCTTCCAAACACCGTAAGATTGATGTTGTAAATATTTTGCTTGGGTTATTTTTACAATGGCACTTGTGAGCCTTGTGTTTAAGTAAATAATTTACTCTCTGCATTGCCTGTCATAAAAACTACAGTTTCCGTCCATCTGTCATCTAAGTAATAATGGATATTCATGTCCCATCTCAAAATGCCTTCGAAAATGGCAACGTATATTTTTATAGGTAGGTGCTTTGAATTGGTAATAGACTATGATGGTAATGGTAATGCACCTGAATGACTTTATTTCGCTATCCAAACAGTCCTTTTTCAACACATTGTCATGAAACGTTTCACCATCTTCTGGGTGTATGCTTTGAGACAACTCTTTCCCCTTGTGTACTCCTCAACCCTTACTATCCCTGCCATAAGGTTCTTTTAATGGATGTTTTTATACACCTACTTCAACCAGTATCTCGGAAAAATGACTATAACGGAATGTGATCATTAATTTCTTCCGGGGAACCCATTTAACGTTCTTTATACCTTTCACGAGCATCTTTTGAATTCTAAATGGGTCATTCTTTAGATACACAGGCATACTATCCATGCCGAAATATATAGGTATCACAAGGTGATACCTTGTAATAAGAGTTGTTTCAGGCTTGATGTCGAGGAATAACATAATTAAATAATATTTTCAATTTTCCACAATATAAAGTTATTTTGTGGAAAATTGCCAATATTATTTTGTTGTTATACATTGTTATGTTAACCACCTTTAAGTACGTTTGAAGACTTTCCCGTGCGTCTAAACGAAATCGTGTTAATTTTTTTTTTTTTTAAGGTTTAGGAATTGGAATGGTTTTGAGAACAAAAGATTTTATGAGGCTGTCATCCCTATAAAACGCTTTCGTCATCAAAAGTAATGATTATATTTGTGAATGGTATTCCATTAAAATTTTATATATTGCTGTTGATTCGATCCGAAAGTTGATGATAACGGAATCGCAATTTAATCGCAAATTATGAAGATTTTTTATTAATTAAGTGAACATAACGGAAAATTCTTTTCTCTATAAAGACGTAACTAGATGTTGCCGTTTCCCATTTAGTTTCATTTTTAGTTGTATATTTTTTATTCGATTCATGCAATTAACATTTAATTACTATTAAAATTAAATAACGTTTTAACTTGCATTTTACTGTACTTGTCTCATGCCTCCCTTCATAATTTTTGAAATCGAATTTCACTCATTTTAATACGGGATTAAACCCCATGGCAGCCTCAATGGGAACTTAAAAAGCTAAGCCAATGATACTAGTTCCATGTGCTGCAGAATTTTCGGAATACGTGAAGTTGGATTGACCATATTATAAACTTTTAGGTGATAACCCCTTTATTATCAATATAGCATTCATAATTAGGTGGAAGATAGCTGCAACATTTAATGCTGGAGGTGGTAGATATAATCAGCAAACAATCGGCCTGCATTTTCCATTACAAAGGGGATCTACCGGTAAAAACTGGTTTATAACTACGAAGGCACACGATTTATTTCTTGCAAAGTCCGTCCAAGATAACAGCACAGTTGACAGAAATATAGCCGATCGGTAAACAATGCCGTCCGGGGAAGAAAATCACGTGACCGAAGAATCCAAGATTGGGGCCTTTGTTGACTTGATATGCTCGTGAAAAATTTCTTTACTTTTCATTACTTTCTGAGCCAAATCAATATATTTTATCGAATTATGGTATTTAAATATGACGCTGCTTCAAGTTTTGATGAGCAGAAAACAATTGGGAAACTGGAGGTTCAACTCGTCTCTGCTAATTTTCGTATACATTTTCAATGCTAGTTAAGATTAAAAATTTTTCATCTTGGAATAATTGACGCTTAGCATCGAATACCATGGCATCGATAAAATTTATTGAAAATCATGTCGGCTGCTACTCATCCATGATGGCGTTGTGACTACTTCATGTCTGCATCACCGAAAGGCCTTTGAAAGCCAGTACCCTATTGGTCGTTGGTGCTCAACTGCGCTATTATCTGGGACGGAGTCCACCTGAATGAATGATCAAATTGATCGATTGTAAAAGTAATTGGCCCGAAAAAAAATGATTGCAATTTTTAGACTAATTGAGAAAAATAATCTATTATCATGATAATCGCAATCGCATTCCTAACACCTACTCTCCTCTCTCCTTTACTCTCCTCTCCGTTACTTTGCCTTCCTATTATACGCGCGCATTTTCCTCCTTAACTTCACGCTTCGCGCAATTGGCGGCAAACCAGCTTTGCTAGAACTGATTACAGTACGTAACACGGAGACAGTCACCTCGGAGGAGTTCGACGTCAGGGATGGGAATGCTTACGTGGAAGAGGTTGGCAAAGGAAAGGAGGGTAGAGAAGAACTCATGATAGAAATCGCTGAGAACATATCTTAGTTTTAACTTGAGAGGACAGGAATATGTTTGCCACCCATTGGAGAAGTAAACAAATGAATTACGAGAAACACAGACCATTTTAGTTGATGAGAATAATAGATGGAGTATTTTGTGGTGGTAATAAACATTAGGAATCCTGATAGCCAAACTTGGGGGCTGCCATACTCCCCAGTGTGGAGCCAGTTCGTATGCAGTGGATTATTCCACTTAGAAGGGCCTTCGGAGCAACTGCCACCATGTTGCGCTGTTCCCTTCTTGCGGAATCTGGACATCGCGATATTTCACCCCTCCCGACACATCTGCCTCCGAAGGGCAGAAGATGATGGCGTCCCCATCCAAAGACATTCTCCCCTCTATATTTTCTGAGCGGCCGACGAACCGCATCCCTTCGACCGAGAACCAGCAATTTTTTCTATCCTCGGATCGTCCCGTTTCCCTCTTTCGCCCGAGGGACTAGCCCATCCCGCTCTTCCCCGACCTACACCTCTAGGCTCTTTCATCGTAAAAAGGGCTCACTGATATCTTGCCCCCGTACCCATGGCATTCATACATTGAAAAAGCAGTAAATTGATCCATATAGTTTAATAGCAGAGTGTAATATTGGAGCAATTAAATTGCGCTATCGGTCAGTTTGAATGGATCAGTCGTGCAGTTAATGCGCCGATAACAGGATTTATTCGCAGAACTATCAAGGTACGTAATTATTTGTTTATAAATATACGAAATAGAAATAATTTCCCAAAAAGAACGGCATTATTTATAATATTGGTGGACAAATGGCGTGCGATAGCTCTGTACCCAAGTTGGATAAATGTTTGCAAAAAAATAGTCTTTAATTTCGTACCTAGTTCTACTTTAATTGTATACTTGAAAATGTTTCTATGGCATTTGCTAAATACTCGCCCGTAGACAGTTTACTAAGGTTATTTGAAGAGAAGACATGCAAATGAGGTCACTTGTGTCATTAATAAGGGTGGGAAGCTAGGAAACAGGAAGGGTGATGAAAAACTCTGCATGGATCAACTCTTAACTAAAGGCATCAAGTGGTCCACGGTTTCATCTAGTAGTTGTAGTTTTATTCAACGAATGCACCAACAACACCAACTTAAACCCCAGTTTAACCTACTTAATGTTCAAAGTACTCATTCTTTTAGCATATGGCGATAACTATTTCACTATTAGTAGACGCTTATAAAAAGGCGTTTCAAAGAGATTAATGTGATCGATGATCCTTTTACCGAGAACTCAAAATGTGCTGACACCGTCAATGGAATACGCAATTTTTCTTCCACTCCGTGATTTTGCATTGGTTAGCTAAGTGTGCGGTGATATTTGTTCGTAATTACCCAGCAGTTCGTAGTGTATCCAATGTGACTATGGTACTTAATTTTCGTTGAAGGTTATTCTTCTCATATAGGGGTTGGTGATACGCGCAACAGCTGATAGGTTTAACGGAAGTTAATCAGTTAAGAATTTAGGTTGCCTTGTAAATTACCTAGCTTCATCAAAATCATACTTTGAATGGGCTCCTATATTGCGGGATCTTTTCGTATGGAAACAATCTTTTAGCATTCAGAACGTCGGACGTTTACAAATCACAAGCATCCCGGATACCAGTCTCATTTGGGACAGGAATTATGGATTCGGCGACGAGACAATCGAGTCACGGGCGCTTGATTCGGAATGAAAGATGAGGCTTGTGTGTTTGATGCTCGATTACGGACACGCCCAAGTTGCGACATTGGATGGAAATTTACTGGAATATAAATAGTCCTTTCAGGCCTGTGATTAGATGGGCGTGGATTCGGCTTCTTCTCAAATGTGTCTCATACGTCTTACACCGTTCCATCGAGTATCGCTCATGTATGCGCTCGTGAAGATCTATCGCCTCATCAGACCGTGGGAAGTCGACATGAATAACTTGTAGGTGGTTTTGTGTTGTAACTGTAGTAATAATAACTGTTTTTATGTGTCAGGGGAGGTGCGAAATGATTCTGAACATTTAGAGATTTCCCGTAATTGTGAAGTCTAATTAAATTGCTAATCCTGTGAAGTATTACTTTTCATCTTTGTTTTGCAATAAAATGTACTAAAATATATTTGGTACCATGGAAGTAGGCTTGCAAAAATAAGGTAAGCATCGGTCGTGACTCTTTCCCAGGCTGTCTTCGTGCGACCTTGGGAAGAAATTTAACATGGACTTATTTTTTTCAAAATTTGATTCGAAATGCATGGTTTATCGCAGAAGAAGAGGCTTTGCAGAAAAGAGAATCAGCAATTTTAAATTTTATATGCCTTTCTTTCATATACTTACAGCAGAATATAGATAGGGTGGTATTTTTCTTACCGTACGTCTAGATTAGATAAATATTTATTTAAGGTATTGATTCTATTCCTAAATATCCTGTTCTTCGAAATCTATAAATGGATGATGCATTATAGAATCAGCGTTGTATATTCTACCTAACTTTAGCTTGCCATTATTGTTACAATCATATAATTTTCAAGTGTCCATTCTTCAAAGCATAGAGTTAAAATGCTAATATTTAAACAAGAGACTCATGAATATAGATATCGAGCCAGTCGTTTTCTCATTAATTACTTATATTATTTGATGGATTCACTTCCGAGAAAACGAATTGAGGTAAAAGGATCAATTTCCTTCCTGTACTCATTTCTCATCCATGTAACAAAGCGAAGCATCTCCGATGTGGTTCAATGTTTACTCTCTGTCCCAATACACTTACCCCTCATTCTTTCTTGTTCGAAAAGCGAGTGAAAGTTCGTTCAAAGTAAACATCCATCCTTTGCTTTCCTCTTTGTTTATGGGTTGCTCACTCGCTTTGATCAAGCAGTGATCAGAATTTTTACTTTCGTCCCTTATTGCAATGACGGCCGGGAAATACGTCAAAGCCTAATTTCCTCCTGGCTTGACAAGATACATTTCCATTCCTTATTGGAACTTAATTAATGAATTTTAATTTACAATATCAGCAATGGCATATTTCCAAATAATTGGTAGCTCCAAGGAAAGCCCTGCCAATTATTTCTCCAGCCGTGTGAAGTCTTTTCTAATTTTCCCTCTATAAGGCTATATATTTTTTTTCCTTTAAAGGGACTTCATCAAACTGAACACTTTTTTTCATCAAAGGGCAATTCATACGCTCAAAAACGTCCATACAGATACTTAATTGACTTTAAGATGTCAATACAATTTAGTTTGTCTACAAACGACCATGATGCCCTAGAATTATCATCAATAAGGTAAACAGATACAATTAATGCAAAGAAAATTATCAGATAAATGTATGGTGTCGAATCCGGTGCAATGAAGTGAAATCCTCACCTGCTCCCCTAGGGTCGTAGGGTTGAGTCCCACCTGGGTGGATTTTTAGCCATTCAGGATAGGTTGTGTGCGTTTTTTCTTTTTTAATAATAATAATAAGCTTTATTTGCTCTAGGAATTTCCTTTGGAGCATTATTATAGAATAACAACAACTTAGACCGACCTGATCAGAACAAGAGAACAATGACATTCAAAGTAAACAGTCTGTCAATCAATCAAATTTAAGGTAAACACATTCAAAGTAATTACAACTTTCAACAAAGAAATACAAATACAGTTTCAATACATAGGATTTATCACATCAAGACAATATATTCGCACACTTTTTTAATATAAATTTTTGCATAAATCAAATTTCATTTAGATAGAACGAAAACAATCATTTTTTAAATCTTTCTATTGTCTTGATGTTCTTCAAATCTTGAGGAATTGAATTCCATGTATGACAGGATTTTACTTAAAAGGAATTATGATACATGGTGGCCCTGTGACAGGGTGCAATAAATATATTTTTTTTCTGGTATCCCTTGTATTTTTAGTTAAATTATCTAAGTAAGACTGGAAAATATAGGAAGGAGTTTCAGTTTTTAAAAGTTTATACATAAATACACCCATTTTAATTTTCTTTTTTGTTCGATTTTTAGGATTTTTAATTCATGGTAGTGTGGATTAATATGCTCCTTACATGCTGTATCACACACATAACGTATAGCACAGTTTTTTTATTTTCTGCAGTTTGGATAACTGAGATTTGGAGATATTTGACATCACCAATGAACAATAATCAATATGAGGGATCCATAAGGTATTGGCTAGTTTAAGTCTCAGTGGTATGGGCATCATGCTACGAAAAATATTCAGCTGGTGCAAGGCTTTAGCTAATTTAGTAGAAATATTTTATGTGTTCATCCCAGTTTAGCGTTTTGTTTAGAACAATATCCAAATCATTAATTTTATCCCAGTATTCTATCACAATTTGGAACTTGAATCGTTGACAGTGATTCCATGTTTTCAGATTTTAGGACCTAAGTACTACCTATCATAATGCTCTTTGTTTTCTGTGAATTTAAGTTCAATGATTTTCTGACGCCCATTCACATATAGAAGATATATCTCCGTTAATTCGTGCGATAGTATTGGAGATTTCGTTGCGATCGCAGTCGATATAGATCTGCAAGTCATCAGCATATAAATGGCACTTACAGTGGTGTATCTTATTTGGGATATCTTGAATGTAAATGAAAAAGAGCAATGGCCATAGTATTGACCCTTGGGGGACACCGCGTTCGACGGGAAGTGATTCTGATCGTAAATTATTCTTCCGATCATTCACCGCCTGAAAGCACCTCAAGTAAGAGCGGAACCATTGTAAGACAGAAGTAGATAATTTTAAATTAGATAGTCGCCTTAAAAGTATATTGTGGTCTACACAGACAAAAGCTTTGCTGAAATCGAATAGAACCATTATTGTTATTTTCTGCTGATCCATTGAAAGTCTTATATCATCCGTTATTTTATGCTGTTTTATCCTGTTTGAGTCCTATAACCTTTACGAAATCCAGATTGAAAGTTATTTAGAAAATTATGTTAAGACAGATGTTCTATCATACAATTGTGCACGAATCTATCAAAAGGTTTAAATAATGCACACATTATTGCAATCGGTCGGTAATCGGACATTTCTACAAGGTTGGGCTTCTTTTTGATAGGTTGAATGAGAGCAGATTTCCATGAGGGGAAATTAGAGTAGTCCAACGAGCAATTAAAGATTAAGGAGCATTGAAAGTGCCACATAAAGAATCTTTTAATACACTTATTACTAATTTTATCTGTTCCCGTAGAATTTGAACTTACCATTGAAATATTTTATTAGTAAGTCTGGGGTAAATGAGGGAAATAAAGATTTTCATCGCTGAATTCTCTGTCAATGCCATTAAAGACATCGAGGATTTCTTCCTCGTCCATATAATCGGACGAAGCGGAACTATTTAGAAAAACATTATTGAGTTCAATGAGGGGAAAATTAATTCTCGTAGTTTCATTACGTGAGTTTCCGAGACCTAATCTTTTAATTTCTTGCCAAAAGGAACGAGCATCGCACTTATCCGATAGACAGGAATGAAAGTAGTTTTCTTTTGCATCATATTGCACTTGTTTATACTTGTTTCGACTGGCTTTATACTCGTTGTATTTCAAAACAGACCGAGTCCGTCGGAAATGTCGGCGTAAAGAATCTCTATGACTCATGGCATGTTTGATTTCTTGAGAGAGCCAGGGAGCTGGGTTTCGCTTTATCTTTATTTTTCTAATGGGAGCTTGTATATCTAGAAGGAAAGTCAGGTTAGAATTTAACAACTTAACTTTTTCGTCTACATCATGCGTGAAAAATAAATCCTCCCAAGAAAGGCCATTCCATTCTATTTCAAATTTGGCGTAGTCTAATTTAGATAAATCTCGAAAACAGATTTCAGATTGTTTGTACGGAAGCGTCTTGAAAGTATAGTGCACGTATTAGATTATTTAATAGTCGTACCTTACAACATTAAATAATCGTATAGATTATTTAATGTTGTAAGGTTGGAGTTAATAACCTCAATAGTCTTAGCATGGTCACTCATAGATATACCATACATAGATATACAGCATACCTGCCACGAAGAGATGGTGTCTTTTAGTGATCGCTGCTCGTCGTAGATGGAGTTGTTGCACCGTAGGAGTGTGTGCAGCAATTCCTTTGTAGTGCCATCCTCATCAGGATGAACAGGAGAAGCCGGAGACGCAGGAGGAACAGGAACTCTTACGAGAGTTTCTTCCCTGGGGTCCAGCCGATGTTTTTCAAGACATTTGCTACAGGTCCACGGCTTATGCAGAACCAGAAGAGTCTTTAAATCCTCCTCTTTGAGAGAATTGCATGAAGGGTGATGCAAATCCATTCACACACTCTAGGAAAGGCTAGAGGCGAGTTTTGTTGGGAGGTCACATATCGTTTAGGTATTGCGAACCACACCACAGCGAGCAAGAGCTGGTAACACGACTGCCCACCTTGACTTCCTGAGAGAGACTGTGATAATTCACAATGTGAATTGTTTTTATTTTTTATATGTGATAATTCAAGATGCAAAATACGTTGTCGGTTGTATTCGAGAAAAGAGAAAATAAATTGAATGAAGAAAACAAGTATATCTCACAGCAATTTCATATCGCCTTATTACCTGCCCTTATGCTCTAGAAGATGAGGAATATGAATAAAATGTAAAATAATGTGCAATTCATCTGTGAAATAAATGAAGTTATAAAAACAAATGAACAAAAAAGGAAATATGATCCCCTATACTTATGATTTTTAACGAACATTATCTAATCGCATCGACTGCTCAATCTGCTGTTTTTTATCAATTTTAAATGCACATTTAAATCCTTCGTGTCACCACCACCTGCATACTATCTAATTTATTAATTAGATAGTATACAGGTATGAGAACATTAATAAAAATTTATTAATTTTTTCCACCATCTTTATTCCAATTTCAAGTTTTATTTAACAGCCCAATTCTTAGTTTTTAATTGGCTTTTCTATTTACTGTACCTTTTTATATAAATTCATTTACTGATAACGTTTTCAAGTAACTGCGGAAATGGCCGCGCAGTAACTTATACGGAGTAATCCGCTAGTTATCACAAAATTGTTTGACATTAAAAGAAAAATATTATTCACCTGCTCAAGAAATCGAGAACTCTGGGTTAGAGCCCCAGCCTAGGCGAATGTTTCCTTTAACTGTGAATTTCGCACTCCTGTGCTTGTACCGTGTAGCGTTCTCACATGACCTACTCAACATGTCCGATGAGTTAACGAGCTATACCAATTGCATAAAGGTTTCCTTTCGTGTCTATTGTATTATTCTGAATAGTTAGGGATTGGAAAAGATTCATTTTGATGTTTAGGCAGTGGGGACCTACTCGGATAACCATTTTGTGCGAGACAAGGAAATATTTCCAGTTTTTTATTACCATTCCTCGCGGAAATGCCTACATTAACTGCGTTCCCACATAAAATATTGAAATCTAAAATATCGCATGAGCTGCAATCGTTTCGGTTATTGAATCAAGTTTTCAATTTTTGCCCTTCACTTTTTTATAAATTCGGTGGACCATTTTCCATCCAATTCCCTTCCCCCCCTCCTCCTTGCGTTTTCTCTTTCGACGCACATTTTTTCCCTCCATCCATTACCGCGTTATTCTTCGTAATTCTTCGTCTCCCATCCAAGAAATTCCATCTCCTTCGCCCTCTCTCTCTTTCTTATTTTTTTGGCCCCAGCCACTTCTGACCTTCTTCTCCTTAAGGGGGTGGGAGAGAGAGGGTGGGGAAAAAAAGGTACCTACGCCTTAACCTTCCAGGCAACCCATTTCCCTTTCCCATTAATCCCGACTCCACGCTTCGTGCGCCCTCCTTCCACTTTTCCCTTGCCACACGCGGGTTTCTCACACCACCGGCTCTCCTTATTCCCACCCCATTCTGTGCCCGACCCCGCCCCCCCCCCTCATCCGCGGAAATGCTCATTTCAAAACAATCCCTTAGATCCCCGTGGCGCTGGTGTATTCCCCTCACCTCCATTTCCACTGCTCTCTCGCTGCTTGCTTTAGCAACCAGAACTCATCTAACTAACCTATCCGTCACCATTTCCCCCTACTTGCTGTTTAGTGATAGCGAAGCAAGGTAGAAGGTGCGCAGTAGACTCTTTTCAACGGAATAGTCCACTGTGTACGAACTGGCTCCACACGGGGTAGCAAGAGAGTCTCCGCTTTGACTACCAGAGTTCTCAAGGCCACTAACCATTATTCCACTTCTAATCACTGCCTAGTGATTGCAACAAGTAGTGTCATTTGCTCAGTAGGCCCCTTTCAGTGGAATATTCCTACGAACTGGATCCGCACGGAGTAGTAAGACAGTCTCCCCTTTGACTAACAGAGGTCTCAAGGCCACCAACCTTCATTCAACCTCTAATCACTGTCTAGTGATAGCGAAAAATGGTGGCAATTGCGCATCAGGCCCCTTTCAGTGGAATATTCCATTTCCTGCGAACTGGCTCCGCACGGGGTTGCAAGACAAGTCTCCACGTTTCACTGCGAGATTTTTTAAGGCCACCGACGATTTCCCCTCGAATTTCTGTCTTGTGGTAGCATAAAATAGTAGTTGCGCTGAAGGTGAAGATGCCCTCTCAGTGAAATATTCCATTTTTTTGCGAACTGAATCCACAAGTGGGAGTCAGTTTGCAGAAATTAGTGGAATCCTCAGTGGAATAGTCGGTTTTCTAAGAACTGGCTCAGCATGCTGGAGCATGGCAGTGTCCGCGGGTGACTATATGGGTTCCCGAGATAATCAAACTTCATTTCCAACTTGAAATAGCACAATCGTTTTTTCGCATCAACCTTCTAGCCCTCTTTGGCTCTTTAATAAATTCCTTACATGGGATTCAATTTAAGCACAAAATTACAGCGTATTATCTTGCAGATTCGTTTGAGTCTCAAACAGTCTCGTGTAAAGCTTTGCTGACTCTTCACCTCTCTCTCAAGTTAGATCAAGCCACGGAAATATTTGGCACACCTCGCAAAAAGTTTCAAAATCCTATAACTGCGGGTGAATGGGTAGTAATTTTGTGACATTTTACCTCTTTTCCTCTGCATATAAAACACCTTTGTTTATAACTGCATGAAAAATCGGACTTGACTGATAGGTGAGGACTACCTCACTCCCTCTCCTAATATTCCCTCCTTCCGTGCCTTCTCACAATCCATCTCAGAACTAATGCTGCTAGTGATGCTGCCTAATGCGTATTCAACTTCCGCAAGTTTTTGTTCGATCATTAACTAGTTTCCCCCTCGTCTTACGTCTACCCTCTGAATGTCCTCTAGTGTCAATCCACCATTCAGCCACATCAATCGCTCAAGCCGTCCTTTATTTCAATGTGGTTCCAGGTCTCCCGGACTTGAATTCTTCAACTAAATTGCCATCGTCATTTTTCTTCCTTTGTCAAATCGAACAACTTACCTCCCCGTTGAGAACGGCCCGCCATGACGAACTCATCGCACTTCTGCTCAGCTCACCTTCATTCTATTTATATGCATGTAAAAATCGAATACTATTTATTTAATGACTAATTACGTCATCTCTAGGACTACAGTACGTATAACGATGATATTTGCTTCACAAAGCACTCTTAGGAAGCCTTGGGTATTTATTTAGATATCTTTTAAAAAATTCTCCGCTTTAACAAGACTTTTTTGTAGGTACTGTATAGGAAAATTACAGGGGTAAACGGTTGGCTAAATTTCATTTCACTCTTTTCATTTATTGCATGAATTTAATGGTGTAGTTGCGCTTAAAGTCTCATTTATAAGAGGAAAAAGTAAAGTAGTAATTTTCAATAACAGGCAGCCAAAATTTACCATGGTTGTTTATAATTCAGTTTTACGGAAACCTGAATTTCTCATTCATTTTGCTGTTTTTTCGTGTTGGTTTTGCGTTTTACCCTAGAAAACATGTACATGCTGAAACTATGTTTATAAGTAGTTTGTATAGTTAAGATGAATAACCTATGACCATATCAATTTTGCCAGACGTTGACGTTAACACAGAAAAACAAAGAAAGACTTTAAACCTTTGAAAGAAAATGACTAGAAGAATTTTTGGACTGGCCGAGGATGCAAGAGTTGAATGGAGAGTAAAGAGTAATGCAGAACTAAATGGTGAATGTCAAAGATAGTTTCCGGAGTATGAATAACACCAACTGGGATGAGCAAGCAAAAATGGAAGATGCTGGAAAAGCCCATGGAGGATTGTAGCGTTCAAAGAAAAAGAAGAAGATAAAAAAAATTATAAGGGAAGCGAAGCAATTGGAATAAGGTAGTTTCGAATATTCCTCTTTCCTTTTTAATTCTATACCGTCTCCCATCCGTACGTAGTCTTTGTACGAATCTTTCACGTTCTCAGAAAAAAATATTTCGAGGCCTATTTTGTAGGAAAGACATAAGAAGTAGGTTTGTATTTGCTAACAAAGCTTTCACAGAAAGAGAAGAGAATTCATGAGGGAGACTGCCACTGAAAAATAAAATTAATGATTAGTTGAAGTTGTCGTTAACATTAAGTGATGGTGATTTACGTTTTGGGGAATAAGTAATTTAGGTGAGAGGATTCGCGACGGGCATGAGCTGGAGGATTTGAAAATGTGAGTGTGGAGATGAATGAATGGTAATCATGGTAGAAAGGAATACTTGCGATGAGGTGTTGGAGGTGGTGGGAAGGGAAACGATATCCATGACGGGAAGGAAATGATGGAAACACTAGCAGATAGAGAACGTATTGAGAGAAAGAGGAGTGGACGAGTCGTGAAGTGAGAGCTATGGATGGTGGGTGTAGGAAGAGAAGGAAGTGGATGAAGGAAGAGGTGAAGTCCGCTGATATATTTCAATCCGCGTAAACTTCAATGTATTGAATTTAAAGATCCTGATTATTCCAAATGAGGATAGTTAATTATCTGTGTAGAAACCTCAAAACAATCAGATCCACCCTCATATTCTGTAGTGAAATAGCTTTCGGTATGTGCACCAAACTTAATAAGCTATCACATTAATGACGCACCAGTCAAACCAACAGTATGGGGTTAAATGCACAACTAGAATTACCAGTTCACTTCAAGTTAAGGAAAAGGCTACGTTCTCTTGTTCTTAACTTTGAACCATTAAACCAGGATTTAGTATCTTCACAAGCTATGCCATCCAAATACATCCCTTCTATTTTCCATTCCCTCTTTATATATTCCTTCAGCTCTACATTTTCCCGCCTCCCTTTCTCAGGAAACCAAAACCGCATTCTTGATTCTCGGGATGATTTCATACCGAAGCGTTTCCTCAGCACCACATACCCCCACCCTTCTTCAATTTTCGTTCCGCATTCCAATTGGTGAATGTCCTTACCGCTGCTCCCTCTTCCCCCTAGCCCTGCGTGTAGGTCGGGGGTTCTCAACCCGGGGGGAGTTTAGAGGGATTTAGGAGGGCCCACATTGAGACCACTATTCAGCAAAATGTGATGTTCTGTAGTTTGTGTAAAATCTTTAAAACTTAATTTACTCTAAACCAATTTGTGGTCTTTAATAAGTTTGATTACATTTTTGAATATAATTAACCGATTAAAATTGATTTTACTTCATCTGACGAGGTTTTTATTCCAAAAGTGGGGGAGACGGGCAGGTTTTCACACCTGTTTTTCTTTATTTTTTTCTATTTTTTCCTGCTCGGATACAATTACACAAATGGTACTATAACACTAAGTAATATATCAGCTTCAACTAGAAAACACTTAGATTGGCGAACTATATTATTTTCTACAAAAATATAATTATGTGTAGGTAAGTCACGTGCGAAAATGTGGCCCTTGTACGGGGCATGTTTTCGCATAAGAGTTATATTAGGCAGGGGCAAGTTTTCGCATATCCTAAAACAGGACATCATAAACAATAAAACCAAATATGATTGAAAAACTCATATTTAATTGAAAATACATTATTCAAGCATTGGTAGCATTTAACAATACTCAGCATCATCATCGCTGTCACAATTTGCTCAAACAAAAAATAAGGAATCTCCTTTGATACAGGCCTCATGGGCCCATCTTGTGCAACGAGTGCATTTTACCCATTTCTCATGTACTTTTGAGTTTCTGAATAATTCCAAGCAGTAGATACATAAGCAGTCGACGTCATCTACGTCACTCGAGCCATTTGTCTTCATCTTACGTTTCTTTTGATGCTTAGTAGAGCTGTTATATCATTTCTTTTCCATGTTATTTGCTTCTTTTGGAAATATTTTTTTCTGTATTTATCTGCTCATTTTACCAACATTCTTGGTGATCCCCTTGCCTTCAGAAAATCTTTTTCTTCCCTTTTTATTCTCTAGTTTATGTTGAGACTTTATGCAATCGTAGGGATTGGAAGAATGTCAATTTAGTCGTTCTAATGTGACAATTTTGGGTTTATTCTCCGCGACTGTGACATATCATGCAGGACAACGCCTCCTATGCTACAGTGTAGACTGGGGACGAGAACATCTTGTTCGTATAAACCCCGGCTGAAATTCGCCTTGAACTAAGATCAAGGCAGGTCAGGTGGTGTAACTGGCTAACCCACCTGCCCGGTAATTGGGAGATCCGGGTTTGAATCCCAGTCTAGGCAAATAATTTTTTCATGTCGAATTTCATCGTCTTTGGTGTATGCACAACTTTGCTCCCGTGACTGCATATCATATCATTTGTGCAATCGCAATCATGGTAAAAATGGTATCTTAAGCCTACGCGTTGTTGATATGATATTTGGATTATACTTTTTCTCTAAGCTGTGTGCATATACCATGTCACCCTAATTTAAAATGTTGTTATTTCATATATAATATATGCATATAAATAAATAATTACTTGTTTCCCTATTAATTTATTTATTTTAATGGTAAATAAATCATTATCTGCAATACGTAGAATAGCTATAAAAGGATGGGGCAATTTTCGGGAGCGAAGACTTGCCACGCTCGGTATTCGAAAACCTGCCCCGTCACCATTTTTTAGGTTCAAACCGACCTGTCACGGTAAAAGCAATGACTTCGTTAAAAACTAACACATCTCTAGACGGTGGAGAAAAATCAAAACCCAAGAATCATATCAACAAAAGGCTAAAATAGAAGAGAGTATGTTTGTTTTTAGTTTAAAGAAAAACTTAAAAATTTACTCATCTGGGTAAAAACTGACACTACTCCGCAATGCGGTTAACCACCACCGCCAAACTCACACAACTGCTGCGCAAACGCACTAGCTTCATGCAAATCTGATTGGTGATGAATTCTAGCGGCTTGTTCAGGAGTTAAGGCCGATTCAAAAACGTGCCCCACGCGAAAACCTGCCCCGGTCTCCCCAATGCCAGGTTGGATGTGATTTTTTTAATTTGTTGCCAATAAAATTTTAGAAGACTAATAAAATATAATAAGAAAAATCTAAGAGTGATGTTGTAATCAATCGAGAGCCGTTTTGTTCCTTGAGTTCACATTCAAAAGGATAATTTTAAATGTAAATGAATTAATTATATCAAATTTTAGAAATTTATTTAAAACTTGTGTAAAGATATTTAAAGTTACGTACTATCAGGAAAATAATGAGTAAATTTCCGCAAATACGAAGAAAAATATGTAATTAACTGAATAATTAACCTTTTTTATGATTGATAAGTACCTAATTTAGCATTAATAAGTTTAAAAAAATACGAATTGCATCACTTCTTTTTTAAAGTGTTGCATCTTTATTTTAATTCAAAATTTTCAGAAGATACATTTATAAGCTTGATACTTGCAAGAGATTTTTTTAAAAAAAGGTTGTATAAATCAATATTCCGTATGCTGTATACAATTTTCTTCCTGCTAGTCAAAAATATACTACTTTTGAGATTTATTTCTCTCTAATTACTTGTTTTGGTACTCAAGGTTACTGAAGGTGGCTGTATTCCGCTAGTCTAAGAAAATGGAAGCGAAGTAAAAAATATTTTTGTACCAGCATTTTGAATCTTCGCATTGTTGTGATTTGCAGAATAATCATTTGATGATCTCTTCTGGGAATTGTAGAAATATTCTTTTCTATAATAAAATTAGGAGGTTTGAGTGAAAAAGTCTGTATACCACTGCTATAGATTTTTAAAACATTTGCCCCCGTAATCTATTTCTTCAATTCTCTCCCTGTTCCACCACTTCCATGCCCTTCAATTCTCCTTTCCTTAACCTTCCTTTTGTTTCACTCCCTCAGAATCTCTCCTTCGCTGCGCCCCATTGTTGTACACTCATATTTCTCTTTATTGTTTCATTAGCATAGGCATCTTTCGTCGAATTAGTCGGCGTGGGAGGAGAATAAGGTGTTTCTTCCCCTCTCTCAACTCGTTTCACCTCCCGACTTCGCTCCGCCTTTTGTTCTTTTGGTTATTCCCGGAGTTCCCGGTGCGGCGGCAGAGTCGCTCTTTCTCCTTCTTGGACGTGCCTCGATGTTTCCCTTAATGTTTGGGCATATATTCAAAACGACTTATCTAATGCGCCCTTTTCGGCGCGGTGCCTGGGACTTAATCACCCAAAATGAGTTGGGAACAGAGCGCAATGGGGATAAATAAGAAATGTATCAAGGTTGCTTCGCATCCAGAACAACCGTCGGCCCCTCTCTCTTCCCCACTCTCTTTTGCCTCGGCACTTCTCTATGTTGCGGTGTAAATGAATTGTACCTGTTTAAGGAGACCGAAATGAACTTCCGTCAGGATTTTAATTTGAGCCACCTCGTATAATTCTTGTAATTTTGTGTGCATGAGGTACCGCATGCGGCATGCAAATTGGTCATTTATGTTTCCGCACGAGTTTTAACTAAAATAATTAACGGGTAAGTTTCCTTTTTCTATGTCTCCGTTGCTGTTTGGGAATTATGATTAATAAAATGCTTGATACGTGTTCACAGTAGAAAGTCATTAGTGGCTGTAGACTTAATTGCTTCATGTCTACCTTGGCTATAAAATTAAGTGACTGTTAATTGCTAATTAAATATGAATCGTCATTCATACACAGTGTAATCCCATGAGACATAAACTTAAGTGATGAGAATATACCTCCAAATAACCTACACAAGACGTATTAATGTCCTTAAATGCCATGGGATTGGAGGTGGTATCTCACATATAATCATTTTTACTGTGTTTCTAATTTTCTCTCTATTATTTCAATTAAAATATTTCTTCTTTTCATTGCTCTCTCATAGTGAACCACTTCCTAATATTGCTAAAGGTATGTAGCATTCCTTTGAATTGATAATCACCTTCTGGATCAGACTAAAGAACTTTGCCATTCCTCAAATAAATGATTTATTAAACGTTAAATTATTTGTAACAATGCGGAGTTTTTGCAAAGATTTTTAATTCCTTAGTGAAGTTTCACAACGTATTATTTTTCTCCATGTTCTGTCATATTAATTTAAATTTTGCCTAGTTATTCCACAATTAAACAGGAATTCCTATTAAAGTTCAAAGAACTTTTGGGAGCTAATTTCATGGTGAAATGATGAAACTGAATGGGGACATTATTATCGAATTAAATTATTCAGTTTTAAAATAAGTTTTCATACCTGGTTTCTCCACTTAAAGTCATTTTACAATTATTTCCTTCCAAATAATTTTTAAATACTTTTACAATTTTTATTTTGCCATTACGTGTATCCCAATAACTCCTTCACGAATAAATTTCTGACGTCTAAAAATGATGTGAGGGTAATTTTACGTTGAAGTTTGTAGCAATGATTTACACTCAATTTTGTTTTAAATTTATACTAAATAGAATATAAAAAATAATTTTGCTATGTGTGTTAATTGTTATTGTAGTTACGGGGTAGGAGGTAAAACAATAATAATCGGGCAGGGTTGAGGAATAAAAACATTGATTATGAACTGGTGAGGCGGGAAAGGTTAAATTTACCGGAAACGAGTGGGGAGGGATGCGAAAATAATAATTCATAACAAAGTTCATTGGCTCATAATTAACATGGCTTAGTACTTTTCTACAAACGCATCGTGCAATAATAAAAAGTTTTAGAAAAGTACTAAGCTGTGTTAATTATGAGTACTATTAACTTCTACGAAGTAAAGCCTTCATCAGTCAATTATAATGGCCATTGGATTGTCCGGTAATCTCTATTTGTTCAAGGGCGTCCATTTTCAGGATTTTGGGAAGAATATGTAAAATTTCGGGTATAAAATTGCTCGTACGATACTTTTCAAGTAGGTGGTTAGCAAAAGGTTGAGGGTTCCGTAACATCTGGCATGTTCTTAGGTACGTGTTATGAAACTTATTTCATTCTGACCGATGTATACCTTATTGCAGCTTTTGAATTTAAAGCGATTTTATACCCAAACTTTTTACACGACTTAACTTTCTGAACTTAGCTTATGAATTGAGATCTTCAATTAAACATTTTAGAAAATAAAATGTATTTATTTACTTCTGCAAGCATTTTTTTATTATTTTAGCAGCAAGATAATTAAGCTGAATGTTTAAGATGAGTAACTCAATTGGAACTGTAATGTAACTAGCATGCTCTTGAGTCCTGAGCAGGTTATCATAAAAAATTATAACTACCTCAGAAATTATGTCCTCGACTTGGTTCATGATTGCGTTTGCCATTAATTATCTTATAGATAATGTAAGAAAATGGAAACAAGGATAAACGTGCGAATCGTGGCGGAATTTTCTGAATTTCACGTTTTGAACATGAGTTTATGTGTTACTCGTATTCAGCTTTTAAATTACTAGAAAATAGCAGCCTTATTCGTAAGAATACAACTGCGAGAGTATGAGAATATAGCAACTCTGGGTAAAACGCCACAGTTATTAAAATTGAATGAAGCGTTTCCTTGTGGACTCGGGATGTAAGCACTCGAAGAAATCTCAAGAAGTCATAGCTTTTTCATTGGAATCTCCGAACGTTTTCATCTAACTCAGTGTCCTCCCAATTCCTTGCCTCTTCATTAATCACCAACGTGCCGTTTTGCATAATTCACCTTGGTGTATATTCTTTGAAATAAGAATCATTTTAATTTTCGAGGAACGGCGAGCGGTTGACTCATTCTAGCGATCGAGTTCCTGTTCACGGTGTTCACTGGCCTTGTATCTTTGGCTGTCCGTGTCCCCATTTGACCGC
Source organism: Pyrrhosoma nymphula (assembly GCA_963573305.1). NCBI lineage: Eukaryota > Metazoa > Arthropoda > Insecta > Odonata > Coenagrionidae > Pyrrhosoma > Pyrrhosoma nymphula. Next base: position 66,696,570 of record OY754333.1, read on the forward strand.
GAACGTTACTCGTGCAAATTAATTTCATTATAATTTTCAAGGGGAGGAGAAGAATGCTCTCTTTATTTCCGTCCATGTCTTACCCTCTGTTTTTCTCTTTTTGTCTCTCACTAACACACATACACAAGTGTAAAAAGCACTTTCGTGTTTCGCGATGAAAAGGTAAAAATGTGGTGATGCTGGGGGAGTGAAAGGAGGGGGATGAAAGGATGTTTTTTTTTGTCGCGGGAAGGGAGATTTCCAGCTCCGCCATTCTTTCGCACTCTGGAATTTCAACGCCGCGGTGGAGGATATGGCGATGGAGATGGAGGTATGAGGAAAAAAATCCACGTTCAACCTCGAGAAACAGATGTGTGGGACTGTTTTTCCTCTTTGAATATTTGTCCCCCGCTGTCCCTAATTGAAACCATTTGCCGGCGCGCGCGCTCTCCTCGCTTCCTATATCTCTCTTATTCTCTTTCTCTATACCTGTGTCTCCATCTCTCGTCGCGGTAGAGTATTATACTCGTGTGGGTGTAGCCACCATAAGCTCGCGCGACTTCCCCACGCGTAGGAAAAGGGTAGCGGGTAGACAATGGTGGAGGGTTGCGATCTCTCTCTCCCCTTTTTATAGCTCCTTTTTTATTTTTTTAGAATGGAAAACCGGGAGGGAATTGCGAAGGAGAATGAGGTAGAAGTGTTTGCTGGTGGTAGAGGGAAATGCGAGGAAAGTGGAAGAGAAAGAGGGTATGGTAGGGAAAAAGGAGACTCGTCGACGAGGATTCATTGGAAAACGCACACTCTACCACTCTCCCCATTATTGCCGAGGGTGGGTGGGTCGAGGGGGAATGCGAAATGGAAGGGTTGAAAGCATAAAGAATAAGGGAGAGGGTGGGCTCGTGGGGAGTGAATAAAAAGGACCAAGGTTGGAAGTGCGGTGAAGAGAGGTGATGAAGGCATTTGGCGTTGGGGGAGGGCAGAGGTTGTGTGGCGCAGGTAGAAGCGTTTATTTTTTGTTCTTTTCTCCACCCCCGGCTCATGGGGGGAGGGAGGGGTCTGGGTGGGAGGATCGGGAACGTGGGAGAGGTGACGAGGGGAAATGATACGCGAATGGTGGCGGCTGAGGTGGCGGGGGGTAAGGGCCGGAGAAAACTGGAAGGGGGCATGGAGTGGTCGGGAGGTTGGATTTTGGTGGTGAACAACTCCTCAAAACAATGGGAAACCTTTCTCTCTCTCGTTTTATTCGAGTCGTCGCCGTAAAATTGTTTTAAAATACTCCATCTCTTTTTCTCCCTCTATCTTTCCCTCTCGCGGGTTTTTTCCTAAATTATTCTCTCCTTCTGTTGCCGCGTTCTCGTGGGTCACGCCGCGCGCCGAGTGACATAACTTCTAGGCGAATAAAAATAAATGTCGAAATACATACAGGAACTCCGGGGCAAAAAAGGCGCTGCATTTCACTGAGGTTCGTGAGGTGGCCAGGATTTGTTTTTCTCTACAAGTAAATGGTTGGGATTTATCGTACTGGGGTTTGTAAAGTAAGGAAAAGTGTTCGAGGTTGTTAATTGTTGCTGTCGTATCGGTATGCACTGTGTAAAGCGTCGGGAATCAGGTGACGGTCAATCATATTTACTAATAACGAGTTTATTTTGCAGCAGATATATTTTGAAGGAATAGTTCACCAGAAATCGCCATATTTTACCAAAGTCCTACCTAAGTTTACCTGCAAATTTGATCCAAAATCCAAATTTAAAAAAAAAATTGGCATAAAATTTTTCTCATGCTGATATGGATCTTAAGTTAGTGGGGTGATTATTTGTAGTAAAATTTCCATTATAAACAAAACCTGCAAGTAGTAACAATGAATTTTACACGTATTTCTTATGGGAACTCTTTGACTGCTCTGGGGTCGCAACAGAAAGACTTGTGTACTTAAGAAGTAGCCTATTATCTGCGCAGGGAAGACATTTAATAATTCTTAATATTTAAAAGTTATACTGCATTTGGAGGTCGAGTTTTAGACGTATATACATGCACACATACAATAAAACATACATATACTATACACCGTCCTTTTTACATATTTATGAGATTTGATTTTGGAGTTAAGATAAGTGTAAGGTTAATATTTATTTACCTGTTGCATAAAGTTTAAGTTATCTTTGTAAGTGCCCCCATTATCCATGTTAAATGCATGTTTCACTAACTGTATATCAATTGCACGAAGAATTGATTGTACTTGGCCTTGTTAGCAATATATTTTGGGAAAACGTGATTATTGTAAATGTTGTCCAACTGTATTCTTACTATGCTCTTCAAAATATGTACCGTGTGGCCAATAACTGTAGGGTGGTCAATAAATAAACGGTTTGCCCTATTGTGTTGTAGATTACGATAACGACAGCGTGAAAAAATGAGCCGTGATCTCACGCATGATTAGCATTTATGATGCTACCACCTGATATTACTAATTAATCTGCAAGCAACAGCAATATTTGGTATCTTATGTATAGGATTTGAGAACATATCTCTATATTCAGTGTAAAATTATTGATATGTATTGAAAAGTGGCGAATTTCATAATACCTACATTTACTCGGAACTACGTGACCCGACATCTTCCTAACGGAAAGAGACAATTCCATATGAAACTACGCTATCCTTATCGCTTTCGTTTTCTTGATAACTTCTCCTTTCCACTGTCTTTAATTTATTTTTTCACTGAATTTCCCCCATCCTAAAACCTATAGTAGTCTTTTTTGGCCAAGTAATGTATGTAATATTCGCTTGAGTGCCAATGATTATACTTAAATATTCGTTACAAGTGACTCCTAAAGTAATGAGTGGGAATATCAATTCGAGCCCGCATGAACATTTAGCGCGGGGATATTACATTCGGTCTCTGAAACGATACAATTTGCTAAAATTTATTTCTTCATTTCAGGCAAATAAAAAGATATTATGTCAGCTTATTGCCATTACTTCCCTCGTTCTAATTTTTATTAAGTTATCAATGTGATACCCTAACTCAGCTCGTTAGTAGAATATTTGGCAATATATTGTCTTCGATCAATTATCTGAAAGCGATGGGTTTTATCTTCCATTTTTCTCTTGTGACATTTTAACAATCTTTACTTTTGAGAAAAGTTAGTGACGGTTTGATTCATATTACGTGTCCAACACTAATGAAGTAATTTAGGAGCCATCAACGCCTTCGCCCGACTTTGATGGGAGTGTCAGTCACCAAACATACAATGTGACAATTTTGCTGAGAGATTTATTTTGATTGTTTTGCTAAGTAGGATATAACCATTTGGGAAACATTTCAATATTTCCCGGTCTCCGTATTTGATTTCAATTTGTAAGATATCGACTTTTAAACTCTATTGCCTCTGATGATGAGAGTAAATGCATTTTTCATCAAGTAAATAAAATCCTGTCTGTAAATCTGTATTTTATTCTGAATTCCGCTGCACGAAAAATAATTTTTTATCTTAAACTATAGTTATCAATTACTTTTTATGGCTAACCTGGTGCTCCTTGCTGGAAATTATTCCCAAGTCGCTTTTGAAATGAAAATATAGATGCAATAGAAATTTTAAAAAAATATGTTTGTTACCTAAAAAAGTCTATCTTTTAATGCGTTAGACAACAATCTCTTTTCAAAAATCTATCTCTATATTTTAACTTCCGTGTATACGTATAATGTCGTTTCTTTGAAAGAATATACCTGTATAAGATCATCGTGCTTATGTTACCGTCGTATCGATTTTTTAAAACCTGCATATTGTAGGTATTATTATTTTAATTTGCCAATACGATCCTGACTGTACTTATTCCAGTAATTACGTGTTAAAAACAATTGAATTAGCGCCTTATTGGATGTTATTTGTTTTTCTTGCTATTCATGAATTTTCCAACTCTTAGGAGTCAGATTTTTCAAAAGATTAATGCAGTAAAATTTTGGGAAACTCTTACTTAGTGTTTCCGCTTTATTTAGCTTTATTTACCCAAAAGTGAATGTGTTTACATTAAAATGAATGTAAAATATTTTTGCTGAAAAGTTTCACGCCATCATTTAGTGATTTGAACAAAAATATTGACTTTGATGGCATAATTTAATAATTATTTTGGAAAAAATATACTATAGTTAATTTAATATTTTTTCAGTTCCTTTATCAAACCCAGATGTTCGTATTAGCTTCCCACTATTTGTGAATACTAAAATGAGAGAGCGTTACAGTAACATAAGATCAATCGTTTATATGCATTGCACCTTTGTCATCTCCGCCTTCCTTTCCCCTATACACTTCCTTTTTTTGGCAGTTGCCCGTAAACCCCGTTGTGTCCCAGTTTTATCGTAGCACACCACTGTGTGTTCAACCAATAGAAGCTCTATTAACCTATGAACATATTTGTGTAATATTTTCAAGGGAAAAGTGACAAATCACTGATGTAGATATCTAATATGCGTAAAATAATGATACCCGTAAATCTATTTGAAGAGAAAAAAGGATATATTTTTCATCAAATGTCGTTTTCGATTTGAAGATTCATTGCCTTCAGCTAGGTCTCTTATCCACTTTTCTCTTATCAAATCCATTCATTCCTGCAAAATACTGCATTTTGATGTCCATCAAACCCTTATTTCAATATTATCCGTTCTTGGTCTTTCTCTCTAATACTTCGTACTCAAACGTCCTTTAATTATTGTTTACATCATGCTTTTGTGTCAAAAAATATCCAATACGACCTTTTCATCTTCTGAGAAACTTCATTATTCATCGTTTTTACCCTATCCTTCGTAATACCTTTCCGTTGGTGATTATCTCCGTTATTTAATCGTTGTTATCCTTTGATAACACCAAATTTTCATTACTTTCAATCTCTTATACTCTGCTTCTGTAATATTTCAGGCTTCCCTGCATCATGAGATCATGCTCCAAATATTTGTCTCCCTTTAATTCCTTCATACCTTGGGCTATTCTACTCACAATATACCACTAGCATCACCCATCACTGGTGATCCAGCTTGATAAATAGCAATATTCTTCCATTTGAGCAGGAAATAGGTTAATTAATTTCGACTTTGCTTTTGGAGATTTTTTTAACCAAATTCAGAATCATACTAAAATATTTGCAGACATCAATTTTCAAAAAAGGACCATACATTTTAATTTGCTTAATTAATCAATAAAATGTTCTTTGCGAGAGAAAAACAAAATATGCTCTCCTTAATCGACGATCTCATAATATCATCATTTGCCAAAACTTTCAAATATGAGCCTTCAGTTCATTATTCTCACACACTATACTTCTCATCCTTGATCGTGCAGCATTTTTTTTGTTCTAAGCATTTTTTTCGGAATATTTACTATCGTATTGTCTTCCAGTCTGTTCGTGATCATTCTACTTCAGTGACTTTAGCCTAATTATGACTGGTGTTTTTAACCCTCCAGCGGGCGCGCCATATTCTCTGACACTAGCGGGCGCGCGTGGCACTCAGTGCCACACTTTGTTTTCTGCTGATATTGGTAACAAAAACTGGAATAAAGGAGGGTGCATTCCTTTCCTTGTTTTATTTATAATGTTTTACATAGTTAACGCTTACAATACATATTTTAACAAACACTTTTACCATTTAAAACATTGCTATAATTTTTTTTATTTTTACGCAATGCCTAAAACTCAATTAGAATATTAGAAAGATTGTATCTCTTAAGGCTTTGTTACGTCATTAATGTACACTGTTTGCACGTAGTTACTGTTTCACAGTGCTTTTGGCAATGAAATTCATTGGACTTCCCACTTTTGATTGTCGTTGATATGTTCTTTCTACGGCCACACAATACGCACTTTCCGCGTTTCTTACTTACTTTCTCGCTCACTCACTTCAATTTGCATCTCTTCATTTCGATAACTTATCAAGAATATTTTAGTGTAAGCTGGTAGAGATAAATCCATAAAAAAAGGAAAAAAAATATGCAATGGAAATTATTCCTAAAATTATACTCACATCATAGGGCTCGCGTTGGAGATAATACCACAGCTCAATTTCCGAAGGTTTTTCTCTCCGTATTCAGCGGCTTCTAATCACTATACGTTTAGATGTTAGCTCAACCAAATATCAGAAACAAAGAAGGAATAATTGGTGCGTTTCGGTCACTGACCAACCACTATTATTAACATGACAACAAAACGAAAAACTGTTGCACTTTGTGCCACAGCGCGCCCGCTGGAGGGTTAAGCATCCCTCTCTTGTCGCGATATCGCTGGATTATTGAAATTTAACTAAGGAGGACTAAATCATCATCACCAGGTAACCAAATGCCTCCGTGGACGAATCATTTAATTAATTAACTCTCTCAGTTCCAAATGTCCTACTGGAATTTCCGCAGCCAATCCCAAAGCAGAGTTTTGGTGAAGGACGTTTGGGTAAGGCAGGCTAGGTTGTGTTACTGAATTTGACACGCATACATGCACTTTGTCGAAGAGACCACTTGAGGTCTTCCCCAACACTGCTCCCGAGAGTGCAAGGTCTTTTATTTCGCTCTTCGCCCACAGTTTTATATACACTATGGCCTACTTGACACCCATTGAATCCGAAAGAATGAAACAAGTCCGTCCTACCCACTCCGTCTTCTCCCAATTCTGGTTGCATGGTAAAGTTTGCAACGGAGGTTTGCTCACCCTACCCTACCTCAAACTCTTTCCCCCGGGTTACCTTGGCTTGTAAGACGAGCGTGTGGGCATCGGTGTCGGGATTCGTCCCATCCGTGTGTCGACCCGTCCGAGTCCTTTCATTAATTCACCGTTGAGAGAGTCCGCGTGAGATCGTTTTATTTCCTGCTTCGCATTCAGGTACGAGAGCCGTTGTCGCAAATGTGTCCTCCTCCGCGCTTTCCCGCGAAACGGTTTTGCCCGCTCTCTCCACAGTGACATTCTTCCGTCGCTCAAAACCCTTCCCGCTTCATAAATACATCAGGCTTCCACGGCGCATTCATATCCTTGAGTGACGCAACACGACAAGTAAGGTTTTATGCAAGTTGCATACTCGAAAGGATATCACGTACTTTATGAAAGAAATTTCAGGTCTCTCCCGAATCTCCAAGCTGTTGTCACTCTCGCGCGAGTCCACAGCAGTTCATCTCGTTATGTATTCAGCAACCTGTTCCTAAAATACGAGTGTATTTAACTGGTATCTGATGACAACGCTTATGCTTGAGTATCGTTTTATCTGGCCATTTATCTGAATTGGGTAAATTTTTCATGCATTTTATAACGCGTTATTGCCAAAGGGGCTTTTTCGCCTTTTCGATTGCGTTGACGCTAAGTTACGTGATAAAACTACTACGCTCAACTTGAAGTCACAAAAGTTTGTATCCAGGTATATTATTTTATATCACCGATTAGATTAAACAACTCTACGTTAATCTCCGCTTAAGTGAACAGTTTGGAATACATATACATTATGGCATATAAGTGCAATTTGGCATTGATTTACATTTTAGATCAAAATTTACTTTTTGCATGACTTCGCATAATTAAGTGTGTCGCATTGAATATGTACAATAGTCATATGCGCTCTTTACGTGAATACTATCGTTGAAAGTATATTCCAATAGAGGATTCAATAATGTAAGACTGTAAAGTGATTTTGCTGTTGATGAGATACATAAAAAATTTCCCGGTGAATGCGTTTTTGCTACTTTTATCTTTCCAAGTATTTTATGCATTGTACTGACTTTTAAAATCAAAATATGTCTGAAATTCCGTAAATATTTGTTCCTGGCTAGAGTTTCAAGTTTTCCTTTTTCATGTTTGCCGTATATATTTTTGTCCATACTCCAGATATCTTTATCTCGAGGAATTCGGCAAAAAAGTTTTTTACCGAGGCGAAATTATTCATGGGCATAAGAAAAAAAGTTCTCATTAGTTTATAAGGTCGCCATCTATTTTTCACGAGCATACCCATCTTTCTCTGTCTCTCGCTCTCTTTCCCTCTTTATCCCTCTCTCCCCTTCTTCGCCACCCCTACTCTTACTCATCCTTGTTTATTGACTTTCTCTTTTCATCCGGGGCCATTTCTCAAAGCCATCCCGCGGATTCAGTGCGGTACCCATCCCTGGGAAAAACCTAACCCCCTCCTTCCTTTGCTTGCTTGGCCACTCTTCCTCCCTTCACACATTCAACCCCCGTGGCCTCTCCTCTCGGATCTCCTCCGCTGTATCCCGGGTCTTTTTACATTCCTTTCCTTATCCTCCCTCCCTCCCGTCCCTCCCACTTGCGCCTTCCTTCTAAATGCGGCCCTTTCTCTTACTTAAATCGCCTCTTTCTCGCCGCCATTTTTCACCGACCCTTCCCCCTCTCATCCTCCCGCAAGTAAACTCCTCCCGACCCGCCCTCTCTCTTGGTCCACACCCCACGCTCCGTATAAAATGCCTCCCCATCATCCGCCACCCCTTTTTTCGCTGCTGCTTCTCTTACTCGGATCACATTCAAGCGATACATTTGCCGCGCCGCCTCTACCTCGTCGGACAAGCCGACCCCCCTCCACTAACCTCCCCCAGAGAAGCTTCCTTCCTCCTGCCCACGTTGTTTCTTCAACTCAGCCCTCGCACACCTCCTCCTCCCAGTCCTGTTCATCACTCTTCATGCCTCTTCCTAACATCACGTCCATCCCCCAAATCCCTCCGCTACAACCACTATTAGGAGATCGAGTTTGTTTGGGTGATGGAGTACTGGATCCACCTACCGGAGTACTAGGCTCGATTCAAGTATGTGGTAAACATTTTCAGTCCAATTTTGAGTCCCATATGGGTGACTTCTGACGATCACTACTAAATTAGTACTTGTTACTTCATTTTAGGTTACTTTCCTTAATAATAATTGCCATATACGTCTTAATAGGTACTTTTTAACTAAACATATTTTGGAAATACGGTAAAACCTGGATTGTATGTGACTTGATTTGACGTAGCTTTCGAATTTACTTAGTGGCAATAAGGTCCGACGGGATACTATAGGGTATTTCAATGGTAAACTCTTGGTTTTACTAAAATAAAAAAATAAAAAAAGAGAACTTAGTAATTTTCCACACTATTCTTATTAATCACTCAACTGGTTTCAACGTACTGATCACGTCATTTTCAAGAGCTGAGTGCATGACGAGCAGTTAGCCATATAAGTATATAGTTGAGAAAGCTACCTCCCATTGATCTAATCTTGATTTCACGTATTTTTTGTTGTAGTGCTGGCATACTTCGGTTCATACAGTCAAATTGTCTTCTATTTTACGTAGTTTTGCAATAATACTACTTTACTAAGTTCAAGCAAAGCTATGAAATACAGCAGCCAACCCCTCCATGTTCGCATGAATATCTAACTATACACTCAATTTTTTCTTAAAAACATGCATAAAATACGGCAATAAATGTTGGGTCATCCGAAATACCTAACATTATTTCGGCAGTTATAAAAAGTACCTATGTCATAATCCGTGCCGGAAGAATGTGGATTACTTTTGGTGAATATTTTACTACTTTGGTCTGGTTTTACCATATTTTGGGGCATGGTATTACGTAATCTTATATGGCAACAATATGACGTTCGATAGCTCTTCAATTCTGCAGAATCAATCGAAACAATATAGCGTATATGTCCGTACATGCCCCTCATTTTTGGCCAAATATTTTTTATTGGCTAATATTTCGCCAAATTGGGGGCAGGGGAGCTATTTTCGAGCATGAAAAGGGAAAACTACAAAGAAATGCCGTGAATAATGGCCCAACATCACGGAGAAAAATAGGAAGTACGAGGGTTAACCCAAAAACAAGGTCGCCATAGCGCTAGAGCTGCAAGGAAATATTTGGGTAGCCGTTGGCACCACCGCTGCACTGTATAGGTGCTTCCAGCCCCGTCTTTAAAACAAATGGTCACCGAGCTCGCTACTTAGAGGAAGGTCTTTAATTGGCAGCCGTTTGAAATAGAGCTTTCAATCTCCTTTCCTGCCAAGTGCTGACTTTGATAAATCATCGGATATTTTTAATACGAAAGGTGTTTAACCTATTGATATTCATCAACGGTTGACTGAAAGGTATAAAGCGGAGTGTTTGGATGTCAGAAACGTGCGAAAGTAGTGCAGAGTTATTAGAGTTGGTCGTAAGAAAGTCATGGTGAAGAAATAAGTGGGAGACCAGAAAGATACGATCAAGAAATATGAAGACGTCATGCGGAAATATCGCAGGATCTTTACACAGTTCTTTAATTTAACACTGAAGTTTCAAAATCAACTATTTAGAGGATTTTATCTGAAAGTTTGCAATATCGGAAGGTGTGCGCAAGAAGCGTCCCGCGAATGCTTACGGAAGACCACAATCGGTAACGCGTTGAAGCTGCCTGCGAATCTCTTGAGCGCTTCGCAGACGAAAGAGGATTTTTCGAATACCACAGTCACCGTTGATGAAACGTGGATTCATCATTTAGCACCTTAAACCAATTGGCAGTCACTTGAGTGGCAGTATTCAAATTAATTTGCGTTGTCGATGATGACGAGATGAAATAAGAGCTCATACACGATTTCAATGAGTTGGCGGTGAACGTTTTCGACACTGGTACACAATAACTGCCACATTGACTAAAAAAATGCATTGAACGAAACGATTATAATGAAAAATAGTGTTTTTTATGCTTCATAACCATCTAAGAAGTTAATTATTGTGACTTTCCAAGCAGCAGAACTCTTTATTTTGTTCAATAGTTGAACTTCCCAACTTAATTATAGCTTTTATGTTGTTGTTTAACTTATTCACTACCATCATTTTGGTTTTTTTGGTGTTGATATTTAATTATAATTTATTCATTTATTTTCCAAGAGTCTCCAATGCGTGGTTTATATCCTTTTCTGAGTCTGCAAGAACAACTATATCGTCAGCAAACCGAATTCTATGGATGAGTTTGCCATTTACCTTTATGCCCTTACACTTCAATATTTTTTTTTTCTGTTGCTTCTTCTATGAAGAGGTAGGGTAAAAAGGGACAACCTTGACTAACCTCTCTTTTTATTTTGGCATCCTGTATATGACCATTTCTGTGGTATGTGACTTATAGTAGCTGAGAATTTGTCTCCTATCCCTCCAGTCGATTTGTATTTTTTTCATAGTTTGAAACAGCAGCTTCCAATCTACCCTGTCGAATGCTTTTTCAAGATCGATGAAGGTAACATATGTTCTCCTATTCAGTTCTAATCTTCTTTCTAAGTTCAATTTCAATGCTAGAGTTGCTTCACTTGTTCCTTTGCCCTGCCTAAATCCAAAATGATCTTCTCCAACAAATTGATCCATCTTGTTTTTAATCCTGTGTTTTATGATGTTGATCAAACTTTTTGACGCATGATACAGAAGGGATATAGTTCTGTAGTTAGCATAGCCATTTGCATTCCCTTTCATCGGGATCATAATAGTCCTTCTCTTTTTAAAATGTGATGGCAGTATTCCATTCATGTAGCAATCAAGGATTATTTTTTTTAATTTCGCTAAGTGTTTTATCTCCAACAATTTTTAGAAGTTCAGCCGTTATTCCATCAATTCCTGCTGCCTTTTTGTCACTTAGGGTCTTCAGTCCTAATTTGAACTCCGATCTCGTAATTTGTGGTACTAATGAGTCTTTGAAGACAGTTTCTTAATTTTCTACGTATTCTGTAAGGTCTCATATCTCAGAACCTTGACATAGGTCTTCAATATATTCTTTCCACCTCATACATATGTCCATATTTTCAAAAGATATGTTTCCAGCTTTATCTTTTACTATGTTACTTTTGGTTTTTGGTGTGTATTGCAGGGTCTTGATAGTGGGATACACTTAACTCAAGTTGTTTTTTGCTATGTCTTCCTCGATCTCCGCACTTTTTTCTCTCATCCAGTTTTCCTTCGCTTCCCTTCATTTATTTTTTATTAAGTTTCTGATATTTTTATATTTGGTGTAGTCCTTCACCTTCTCTCTATTACGATCCTCGATCAGCTGGAGTATATCTTCTGTCATCCATGGTTTCCTTGGTTTTAGCTTACTTCATCCCAAGACGTTTTCTGCTGCTTCATGGATTCATTTTTTTATTTCTTCCCACCCTCCTTCCATGGGTTTATCGGTTTCTGCTATGAATTCTTTAGTTATTGTTTCATTTTTTTAGTTTTTATATACACCATCTGCTTTGGTTTGCTATTGTACGATTCTTAGGCCTAATATTACATTTCGCTATTACAGCTATATGGTCACTATTGCTTGATATTAGTCATATATTTCGTTAAATTAGGAGGGAATGGCACACGCTTCAATATATTGTATAGGCTTTCAATATAAATGTAAATAAGAATTGTAACATTGTAATAATATTGAGCAGTCAATGCAAAGCAAGTACCAAATATGTAAGGAAATACCACAGTTGATGTTTCGTCACTTTGAAGAATTAAACTCTGGTTGCAGAACGAATCCTTAACTCTTGTCGTTGAAAGATAGTAGTTGTAACAATCGTTGTTGTGGTAGAGAGGTGACGTGCACTAGTGAAATAGCACGATGCTAGGCCCAGTTGTTCTCTTATCGTGGGATCAAACCAACCGAAGTAATGCAAGCAGTATTATTTCCTTGTATTCAACCTTTATTTCCGCCTTCCATTTGTGCAAAAACTGACAATCCAAGCTCGACTTACCTCAACGGGACCCAAAAATCCTCTCTTTTCTTCCCTGTTTCTGGTTTTGCATGCCGTGGGATCCTTACGAGGAATAGCGGTCGCTCTTCTTTTTATTTTTTTTCCTTCTCCGGTCTAGACGTGGTTCAAGGGTCGAATGGATGTCGTGGTCCGTGGGAGGCTAGGGTTTGTGAGGGGGTGGGAAAGAGAAAGAAGGGTTTAGGAGAGTTATGAGAGAGGGAGGGAGAGGAGAGTGGGAAGGAATAAGGGACGGAGATTGAGGAGGCAATGGGGCAGAGAAGCGATGCTCCGGGACCTGAATTTTAATCCTCCCCGAAAAAGCAGGGCCTTATTTGAAAATGTTTGCAAAATTAGCGCCTACACGCAGAGGGACGTCTTCTGAATATATCTCTTTTTCAATGGCGGTGACTTAAAAATTCTAGAAAAAATATTTTTCTATGTTAGAGGGAAGTGATTGAATACATCTGTGCAAAAAATGAAAAAAATCTGTATGATTCCTTAATTTATAAAAACTGTTTCTCCTGCATAAGGTATTGCTAAGTTTCACATAAGATTTTATGAATATATACATGAATTTTCTGCATGACTGTATTTTTAATTTAATATTTTAACATTTACCTACCTGTTTGGAGAAAAGTGCGCGAGAGAGATTAAAGTGAAAAATGCTATTTTGAATTCGTGTCTTGGCTATTCTAAATTACGACTACTTTTAATTTGATAGCAAATGACATAAAATCGGCACACTGTAATCTTTGTTGATGGGTGTTTCTTCCGGCAGCATCCATAACAAATGGCATGATATTTATTTAGGTAATTAAACGTCGGGATAGATATATTGGAGTGGAAGTGAATGAAATTTCTTTTTGTGATGATATTATAAAGTATACTCTTATAATGAGTTTATTAATGTATGGAATCCCTAAATTTTCATTATGGAAATTTTATAAAAAAATGTATTTTTCTCACTTAAGCATACCAAAGTGTCACTTCCTTTGAGTGAAGTGAGGAGAAGAAAGAACACTTTTGTTTACGCTTATTTAGACAAATATTCGTAATATTAGTGGCCAACCAGCAGTCAAAGGGAAAGTGGATTGTCTAAACAAATTAAGAATTACAAAAGAATTCCAAAATTATTCTGCTATTAGGCTATCATCAAACTTTTTTTTCATGTGAATATTCATGAATTAGCTTGTTTAAATATGTACCATGAAACATAGAGCTTGAACATAATTTCGTATCATGTATTGAAAATACTCGTACTATAAATAACATCTATTATCAATATTTTTCTTATTTCAGCAATAAGTATTGTTTTGTATGTTAGTATGTTTTGGCTTTATTCTTGCTAATAGGTTTATAGTTTGAAAGAAAATGTGCAGTGAAAACTATAACTGCCTGTCGCTGTTTTACGACGATTTTAATTCAAGGCCTAATTTTGTGCTTATTGAAATTGTTTTAAAGAGTGATATGGTTTCATTATAATTTATTTAGCAAATATTCCTATTACAATTTCCTATACTTTTACATTTGTTTCTTAGACTCAAGATATTAGCAAATCTTAAGCATACTTTAGATTTTTACAGGATTGTATTAATATAAGATATAAGGGGTGTACCATACGTCTGGTTATTTATGTGTGTTCTCATAGCTTTGAAAAACGGAGCTCCGTATTTCCCTTTCATAGCAAGCACTTAGAAATTGGATTTTGCATTGTTGTCAAGTGCATTTTATAACTCCCCCGTCTCCTGCTCGTGCATAACTCTCATAAGAGATAGGAAAACGTATATGTACAAGGGTAAACACACAAATGAATCATTAGATCGCCAAAATAGAATAGTGCGGAAAATATAAACGGGGAGAAAATGTTTCGCGAAACGCTGATCCGCGGAAATGTTTTTAGACGGCAATAGGTTGGTAGGAGGTGTAGATAATGAATTATGACGTCATGTCTCGGTAATTTTGGTGTATTTTTCAATCCCTCTTCGCCTTTTCCTCTCTTGCTCCAAAGCATTCGGTTGAAGAATGCACGTGCAGCAGCTTTTGATAGAGCGGGTATGGTGTTATTCTGTTTTTTTTTTCTTCCAGTGCGAATGTTCCCGGGAACCCAGACCGTCACGTGTGTGTGTTAACGGAAGGGAAAAGACCCTCGAAGGGAATGTACGACGGGAGGTTTTGTTTTCTGAGGGACTGGAATGCGTGGGATCGCTTGCCATTAGCTTCTCTTGCGAACTAATCGCCTGTAACCCTGGGCCTTGCACGTCCCTGTGGTAGATTCATATTCCCGCCTTCCTTTTTCGCAAGGCTCAGACAATTTTTTCGTCGTATTTAACTTTCTATTCTCCTCTCCGTCCTTTTCCTTTCTTTTCCTTTGTCCCACGCCATACTTTCTCGCACTCTTCTTCCATATTTACCTTAGTTCTTTCCAGGTGTTTACCCTATCAATTTTTTCCGGATCAAGTACAGCTCCTACTCAACTCTTATTCGTTAAATTTACCGGTCCACTATATTCCATTTATTTTCGAAAAACTACATGTAAAGCGGTTTCCACTGTCAGAAACAACATATAATTAGACTTCGAGTAACTCGTGGGATTACGGGTTCTCTTCGCATTAGTTCATCATAACTTACGACGGTTTAGCCGTTTTTCCTGTCGGTATTTTCAGGTCCGAATGTCTGACCTAAAGATGGCGAATAGAATGTTGACAAAGCTGTCGTCCTCAAGAATGAACCAACGCAAAGAGAACCCAAAAGCCCTCGATTCGTCCAATTATCACCGCGGAAGCCTTCGTAGAAACATTACTACGGGTAACCAAAACTCAAAGAACACGGCAGGATTTTGATCACGGAGGTGATCAACATGCCAAGGTTGGTTTATATAGATGAGGAATAAAATCTTCTAGACTCATTCAGGTTCAGGCCTTATTTCTTAAAGATGATTTTATTCTACAGCTCAGCGTACGTCCGATATCACTTCATCTCAGCCTGTTCTTCCATTTCTTTTCTTACCATATTTCATTAACAGCGTCCTTATTAATGCCGTGTTTTTATCATCTGCTTTTTATCTACTCCCGTGCCTGTGTAGACATTTTGCTAGCGACTAAAAATAATTAAGATTGGCCCGATCACCTGCAGAAAGGAATGATGCCAACGATGTTGGCTTCACACAAAACTTAGTAGTACGTGATTAGTTGAAATCGGTATTCTGCGCTTCCCTGCATGAAATAACGCATTTAAAAAAAACTATAAATGGCAAAGTAAAGTTCATTAATTATTGAACGCCCATCGTATATATCCTGTAGTGACTAGGGTATCTAGATTACATCTAAATAGCCCTTAGCATGAATAAAATGTGAGTAATTACCGGAAATTTCTAAACTGCTAATGAAGGAACCTCCGAATAAAAGTAACTGAGGCAGGCGAGATGTAGTGAAATGACATCCTGATTTAATGAAAAAGAGAGATGGCACTTTTCCACAAATTTATTTATTGATGTACAACGCGTTTCGACCGTTAGGTTATGTTCAAGTACACCGACTCAGTGTACTTGAAAATGACCTAACGGTCGAAACGCGTTGTATATCAATAAATAAATTTGTGGAAAAGTGCCATCTCTCTTTTTCATTAAAAGAAGGAAACTCCGTTATGACGAAGAATTACATTCATATTTTCCTCCATTCCCTACCCCACCTATCCTTAATTCATATTTGCATTTACGTAAAACTTGCTTTGACCATAGAGATCATGTTACACTTTCTGTATACCACTTTTATGCAAAATAAAAGAACACCCTGGCACAAAGAGCGAATAGTAGGATCACATTTATGCATTCGAGCCGAACCCTAACGGTGTTTAGCCTCAGTGTTCTAATGAGTATTAGTGTTTCCATCGCAGCAGGCAGTTTCCTCTATTTATTCATCTCTTTTCTCCTACTGCCTTTCATTTATCGCAATTAACTTTCTATTCTTAGCGCCTCCGCTCCACCCACTTTTACAGGCAGCACTCAGCATGCTAAAATTTGCTGCTCACTTTGCAACACTTGTTTTCCATTTGTTTCAGACCCTGTGCACTGGGAAGCGCACTTCATAACAGATCGGGAGTCGAGTTGATAGCGCTAAACGGTAAAAGGAAATTCGTAATTTGCATCCGCGATTGCTGTTCATGTTCTGGTTTTCTTCAAAAAGGTCTATCATGGAAAATGTAAAACTTTTAATTACTACATGTTAGATAGTTTACCAATTTAAATAAATTTTTGAACAAATTAGATAACTATACCTACGCATTTGGTTATGATTATTGTAAACCTGCAGAACACTACCTACCGGCAGGTTACCGAACGATTCACTGAACTGCGCAACATCATTTCATTCATCATCGTTCGTACGCGCTTAAGTGCACTGATTAGTTCCGATATTGGCTTATAGGCGTAGCAAAACTTGGTGGTACGTACTTGAGAAGTTCGCGGGGTTAGGGAGAGGATCGGATACAAGAAATTTGGGGTTAAGGAGCTGAAGGTCCTTCAAATTGTCTCCGTGGAAGTTATTCCTCACCTCTGCCCGCTACAAAACAATTGACTCACCCTCAATTACCTCATACTCTCTTCTGGTGAGTGTCACCAATTTTGCTACACCTTTACGTCAACACTTCGGCCTGATTGCTCGCAAAATGTTAGCCGGCGTTCGGAGAGTATGGGCCTCACAAATTGGCTGTCGGGCGTTGTGTCAGAGAGACTAGGTTGTGGGGCACGGGTGAAGTGGTGGAAGATGACCTCGGGTGATGAAAGAAAGTATACGACGATTCCCATTAAATTTTTTTCTACCCTATTCCACCCGCCCATCGTACCTCGAACACCCTTTAGTACCTATTCTTTATTTAACTCACCACTCTCCGCAAGCGACACTTCACAGAATGACGTGCAGGATCAAAAATATATTCATTTTACCTTTTTTTCAATCGGGGTAACCTTCCCTTTTTTCTCCAATTTCTTGCCACAAACGGCTCTGCAGCAACCCGTGCGAGTTTTCTCATTGGATGGTACGCTTTCTCTGCGGTTCACATGCGCTCGAACACGCAAACCTTACAGCGGCACGAATCCCGCAAAAGCGGCACCGCAAAATTGGTGTATGAGGTGAAAGAGGAAAAGTAGTTGGCTGACCTTGACCAACGCTTTATGCATCACATCGCAACCTTTCCATTTCTCTTATTTATAGTTCATTGTTCAATTTATTAAAATTGTGAAAAAATGGGCAACTTTGGAGCCAAAAACTCCCTTAAATCGCTCTAGACTACCTAATCATAATTAAAATTGTTGATTTAACCATGTGGTATTAAAAATAATAGCGAATTATCTTGTGTGTGAGTTGTTTAAAAAGACAAAGAAAGAAATGTATAACTTCACTCTATCCAGATTCCTCCATTCCCTTCCATTCACTATTGTTTGGGAACATTCTTATGTAGCTAAAAGTTAAAAATGCAGGTTATAATATGCCGATTTATGTTTTTATGGTTTTTACTATTTTTACAAACCACATTTGTTATTATGCTTATTTTTTCTAATTTTGTCTTTTTAGTTCTTTTAAAAGTCCCTCAATTAGGCAAGCCTGATAGACAGACCGAGAGATAGACAGCCACACTTGTAAATTAGTACCATAAATTGAAAGACATGGTTCGTTAAAGGTGCAGTTTTACTGTTTTGTAGTTAGTTCCACTAATGTGGTGAGCTATCTAATACATATATGTTGGTGGAGTTTACTGTGAATTGGTTATCATGTTCAGGCTGGAGTCTTGGATTCATGAGGTAAGGAATTATATACACTCAGTATGAATCGTTGTGAAGTAGCACAGATTTTTCATTGATATTAAGTTGCTAATCTGAGAGAAGTCCTGAAAGGGTTTCTCGCTCCGTTCAAAGCTCCCGGTTATTTGACATACACCTGTGAATATGTTTCTTTCCAGGAACATTTTAAAAATCGGAATTATACGCCAAAACATTATTGGCCAATAGTGTTTATATCTTGTACACCTGACTTATGGAGGGAAAACAACATTTTGGCTATTAACTCTCTGTGTATTTTGAGTTTTAAAAGTAATATGTTTTCTGTAATAGTAATAATATATCCCAATTTACGCTCTTTTCCTTTATTTGCAAATGATAAATCAAAATAACGATCAAACGTGATTATTCAAGCTACCTTTTATATTTTACCTCTACATTAGATAGAAAAAAATCCTGAAATCATTCAATATTTTTGAGTGAGAGATTTAAAAATTCCTTGGAATATGTTTCAATATTGAATACCTTATACCTTCTCACAAAGATGAAAAATGTTGATGATTGCTGGGTACCTGAATATTCGTAATTTCGTTGACACTTTTTTTACGAAATTATTGTTTTTCATCGAGGATATACGTGCCACAGGAGTTTCACCGTTCTCTGCCCAAATAATAATTGAGCAGAAAAAACTTCGTTCTGCCTGGAGTAAAGTAACACTACAAGCTCACGCCATCTTACACGCCAACGCATGGATTTAAAAAAATTAAAACATCGCATCTTTCCAGCGCTCTCTTCTTCATCAGATTGAGAGTTTCGAAGCAAAGTGAACATCTTGAAGCGAAACTTTTGAAGCGAACTCTGGTACTACCTCCTAACTCTTCTGCAGCCTATGATCTTGATACCAACCACTGAGGTCGGAGATGGCTTTAATCCCATTGGCTTGCCTGCGCCCCTTTAACCGTAATTAACAAGGTTTTTATTAAAAATGTGGAAGTTAGGTACGTGATTTCTTCATCAGATTGTGAGTTTCGAAGCAAAGCGAAGCGAAGTCCTTGAAGCGAAATTTTTGAAACGAACTCTGGTACCACCTCCGAACTCCTCTGCAGCCTATGATCTCGATACCAACCACTGAGGTTGGAGATGACTTTAATCCCATCGGCTTGCCTGCGCCAATTTAACCGTAATTAACAAGTTTTTTGTTAAAAATGTGGGAGTTAGGTAAGTGATTTTAGGACGAAACCTTTTATTCCACCGCTGCGGTTAAACACAGTAAAATGCGCGGTGCGGGAACAAGGCCGTGAGTTAAAAGTAGAAAAATAGAGGAAGAGATAAATGGCTGTTAAAATTTTCAAAGTAATTGCTGAATTTGGTAAGTGAAGCAGGTTCCAATACACCGTGATTGTGGGTGGGTTGGGTTGAGTTGGTTGGTTGCTCAATTTCGTTTCACCCCCTCCCACCCTTTACGGTATTCTGCTCGAGTCTGTAATTAATCCATTTTCTAGGACGGATCCCATATATACTAGGACGCATATATTCGATACGTGGCCCAACTGCTAACGGTTTTTGGGGTATTTCTCTCCCTCTTATACCCCATTCCTTTGGTTCTTCCTCCTCGCCTCCACACACATCCCACGTTTACTCTCATCCAACGATATTCTTCACCTCCCCATCCTCCACACTCACTCTTCGCGGCATGGGCCTTTCCCTTCCATTACCCCACTTTATTACCCATCCATATAACCCTCCTCCCTACACACAGTGAGTAAGCCTTCCCAACCCCTCTCCTCTGCTGCTCTCACCACACAATCCTCCTCTCCGCCAGCGCGCCAATTCTGCTCTCGTCCTCTCTTTCCTTTCTTCCCTCAGCGTTCCCATTACATACTCGCTTTATTGCGTGCTCTTCGCCCTCTCTCCCTTCCCACGCATTCGCTTCACCCCCCTGCCAACCCGACCTCTCCCGGCCTCTCCCGGGCCTGGCGCCGCCAACGCGGTCACACAACGCGCCCCGCCAATACCCCGGCTCTTCTTTCCACCACTTCCCATCTTCCTCAATTCTCTCCCGCTCTCTAACCACTTCACGCTTTTGTGCCGCCTAATCCGTTTCCTCCTCCTCAACCGTTCCCTCTCTTTTTTCGCTTTTTCATCTTTCTCTCTCTCTATATATACTGAGGGCTTAGTGCTTTAGTAATCCAAGTCAATTTTTTCTATTTCTTGAGGGCGCAAACGGGATCAAGTAGAGCATTTTAATTGCTTGGGTAGTACGCAAGAGGTAAATGGGCGTAGTAGTGAAGACAAAAGTTAGAGAATAGATTTAGCGAAGAAAACGCATAGTTTAGGGAGCTGATGGCGGGGAACTTGGGTAAGGATATAAGAAGGAAGGAAGAGGCTGGTGAAGAGCTTGGTATTGAGTGTAGCTTTGTATGGGACGTTAACGTGGACCCTGAGAACGGAGGACGAGAATAGGCTGCCGGCGTTCTAGATTTGGGTGTGGAGGAGGATGGAGAAGGTGCGGTGGACGGAAAAGAAGACGGGCTGGAAGGGGTAATGGGGGACGATGGGCTGCTCAAGACCGTGATAGAGGTAAGGATGTTGGGCAAGCGGAGAAGGGGAAGAAATATAATAAGTTCAATGTACGGAATGAAGAAGGGTGGGATGTACGCGGAGAAGATGAAAAAATAATTGAGGTAGATAGGTTTATAAATGTACGTTTATAAATCCGGTTGGTATTCTCTGGCTTTCAATAAATCCTACGTTAAACCGGGAGATTACTTTAATGAAATCATCAATTGTACGTGGTGATTCATGATTACCTTAGGCTTTTTATTCGATAAGTATAGTATATTAATTCATTCGTCGCTCAATCCTAAAAATGATTGAATGCTGCCCTCCATCCTTCCATACCGAAGTTAATTTCCCTACTTCCTGGTAGTTCACCTTTTGTACATTCTTCTTTATTTGGTCTATGTATTTATCACTTGACATTCCCCGAGTGACTTTTATCAATATTTTTTTCTTCTTTCCGCTCACCCTGAAGGTTCTCACGTTCCATTTCCATATCCTACATTTGTCCACTCGGACTGATATTCTCATCCCAATAGTCCCCACCCAGAGATCCGATTGTGGGAATTTTTTATTTCCGGAATACTTGACCGGAAAGAATGTTGTCACGTATGCCAACTAAAGCCTATAGAGCATGCTAGTAACAATTTTAAAAAATATCGAATAGTGCATATTGAATAAGCGGTATCGCGTACATCACGCTTCTCTTCTGAAATGATTATCCCTTCCGTACAAGCCACCTTTTTTGCTGCTATTACTCTATCATAATTTGGATAAATATTGTGCCCATGACACTTCGCCGTTTTCCGAATGAGGAGAGATTTGCTCTTCGTCAATTGCGCCGTCTCAATCAGAGAAACAGCTTCCTCTTCCTAGAGCTCTCTTTTTGGAGCGCCTTTAGCCCTCCAATTAGAAAGCATTCGCTCTCCTCTTGTTGGGGTTGTAGTTGTCACCTCTTTCACAACCTTTGCTGCTGCATCGTCTCCGCAGCGCCTAATTCCATGGAAGTTGCTGCACTTAACTCCTCTAGGGTAGTGGAACTTCTCAATTTCACTACTTTTCCATGCTTAGACCTATCACTTGCACCATAAAAATCCACTGACGGCCTTCCACGAGGTGTGCTCTTTGTAAACGTAAAACTATGATAAATAAATAAATAATAATATTTCGTAACATAAGTAAACAAGGAATGAAATATTCTGCTAGTTGCTTTTTTATTTGCGAACAAGCTATTTTGGTAGCAGAAAACACTGACGTCAATGCAATTAACTACGCAATCAACGAACAGATTTCGTGCGAGTCTGTCACCTACAAATCGAATGATAGCGTCATGAATGCGGACGAGAGTTTTAAGTATCCAATTGAGTTTTTAAATTCGTTTGATCTTTCTGGTGTACCATCGCACAAATTATCACTCAAACTTGGCTCATTAATAATTCTTTTGCTCAACATTAATGCACCACGATTGAGCAATGGAACCAGGCTCACTGTCAAACCACTGATACTCAACGTCTTCGAAGCGACAATTCTGAATGGCAATTCATAAGAAGAAGATGTGCTTATTCCACGTATTCCCATCATTCCCACCGACATGCCATTTGATTTCAAACGACTACAGTTCCCCGTTCGCCTTGCATTCTCAATGACAATCAACAATGCACAAGGTAAATCGCTTCAATTGTGTGGATTCAATCTGGAAATTCCATGCTTTTCACACGGTCAGTTATATGTTGCATGCTCATGAGTGGGACAGCCGAAAAAGTAATTTGTTTTTGCAGAGGGTGGTAGTACCAAATATATTGTATATCCGAAAGTACTCGAATACAATTTTCAACTCTATTTCATTACACAATATCATTTCCTTTCATAAATGTTGAACATGTAAATATGTCTGCTTTGTATATGTGTGCCTACTTAAAAAGAGGCATTGCTACGCATGCCGGGCCCCGCCGGTGATCGTGCATCAAGTTTGCGCCACCTTATTTCTCTCTCAAGTTTGCATGGGATTAGAAGGCTTAAAACAATGCAATTGCGGTTTTGAGGAAGAAAAATTATTCTGAATGTTTTTTCAATTTTGGGAAGCATATACCACTCATTTAGCCACATTTCTAACTGCTTTCACTTGTGCAAAAAAAAGAAAAAACACCAAGTTCAATTCAAGAGCACACCAGACAGAGACTGCCTGCAAATCAGGCAGCAGTTTTGCTGGTAGTATGTTAATGCACTGTCAGAATACGAAAAATTTCCGAGTAGAAATATTTTCTTTTTCAAATTAAATTATTAAATAATTGAGCTACGAGTTTAATTTTCGACTAAAATGAAGACAAATCTTCATAGTTTATAATTAATTCAACAGATTTGTCTCAATCGACCAATAAACTGTGATGTTTGAACTTTTCGCGTAAAAATAATGTAATTTTAGAGCTTTTGCTATTTCCGTTGCTACGCATTTATTTCATTGTTACCCAGCCTTGCAATACGCATTGCAGGCTAATAAACTTATGTTTCAGTACAAAGAAAATTCCAAACAACTAAAATATATCGTATAAATACCCTTAAGAGGTCGCGCACGGGAGGTCGGCAAGAGGTCGCGTCTAAAAGACCGGGTGGCTCTAAAAGTTGCAATTTAAAAAATAATTATCTCATTGTAAACTCTGGCCTTTTGAGTACCTTCAATATAGTCAATATTGCGTCAAAAGACAATTTATGAGTTCTCCCTGTGCGACAGATAATTTTTTATAATTACTTTTTCCCCATTGTGCACCATTTATTTCGATATGTGAACGGGAGAGGTCGCGCACGGTCTAAAACACCGGGTGCCTGAAACAATTTTCGTAAATATATTTCAGAAGTATTTCACCCCAAAACTTCAAATAACATCATCTATAAACTCTATAGTTTAAGATAATAAGGTGCAAGGACTATTTGTACCATCTATTTTTTATTATGCCGTTTTATTTCGACCCATGTTTGACTGGGATAGCCCACCTACGGCCTGAAATGTGAATCCGATGCTGTGCCCGCCTATCCATCTCGTTGCCTAACCCTTATTCATTATCTTCCATATACTTACATATATACATACTAGCTCTTATGATGTCACGTCACAAGCTTTACATGTATTTACATTGTGGTGTCTGCATTTCTGCGAGCGCGTGGCGGAGATCCGACCCACCTCGCTGTCTTTGCTTTCACGAATAATGAAACACTGGTGAAATGCCTGTCCATTCAGTCTCTACTCGTGGTTGAGAGCAGTTGACCTCGTAGTCTTATGTAGTGAACTTTTTGTATTTACTGTTTTCACGTTTTATAAGTACTGGGCAAACTTTTACTTTCGCATATTCTTATTATCCTTGAATAAATTGATGGTAGTAGCCTGCAAGTATTCAGCGCGTCTCATTATTGTACATATTTTCGTAATTTACAGTCATACTAATTTCAAATATTTGTATATCCATTCTAGGTGGCAATTCAATCGCGTGTGTAAGTTGGATTTTTATGAATCACAAAAATATTTTGTCTTTTTTACTCTTGTGATTTATGGAAATCTAGCGTCAAAATACGTTCATCTTTCCAGCAGAAACGGAAGGTGCGAATATTTTAAATCGCTAATTATCTTACTTATTGACGCCACATTTGCGTTGTTTGTGTGTTGTACAAAAAGCTTTGTGTATACTATTTTCTCCGAGCCCCAAACACTCGCCATGACTAATTTAGAGGACAAGGAAGTGTAAAGGAGCAGGTTTCTTCTGCAAAGTGAGACAGGTGAAGAGGAAATAATTGCAAGTGATACAGATGAGGAGGACATACTAGAGGAAAGAGACCATGATACGCTTTGCGAAGAATCTGCTGAAGAGTGTGATAATGACAATGTGGAACAATTTGATTCAGTACATTACACCGGAAAAGACGGAACAAGTGAGTGGAGTGCTCTTCCCACTAGTCGATCAGTGCGCAACAGTATAGTAAATATAGTGACAGGTTCCACAGAAGTAAAAGGGATTGGGTGAAATGCCAAATCCTCAATTGAGTCGTGGGCGTTATTTTTCCCTGGCATGGCCATTGACAAAATTGTTAAATACACTAATAAATACATTGCTAAGAATTACCCTAATTATTCTCGCGAGAGAGATGCTAATTACACTGATATTATTGAAATTAAAGCCTTGTTTGGCCTTGTATATTTGGCAGGTGTTTTGAGGGCATCTTATCAAAATCTTGAGGACCTCTGGGCAGTATATGAAACAGGAATAGAGCAGTTTTGCGTTGCAATGTCTTTGAAAATACTTAAGTTTTTGATGCGTGTATTGCGGTTTGATAATATAAATGATAGGAACGACAGGAAAAAATGTGACAAACTAGCTCCAATACTAAGTGTTTTCACTCATTTTGTCAACTCATTTGCACAATTGGGAAATACGCGAACATAGATGAGATGTCAGAAGCTTTTCGCGGCAGATGTGGTTTTAGACAATACTTGAAAAATAAACCAGCAACGTACGGAATCAAGATTTATTCTTTAGCAAATTACCTCATATTTTCCACTCTAAATATAGAAACCTATGCTGGCGAGCAACCTAACGGAGATTTTGCGGTAGACAACAGCCCGCTGAAAATTGTGCAAAGATAGATACGTCCAATTACAGGATCCCGTCGCAATGTAACTTTTGACAATTGGTTTTGCTCGGTTCCACTAACAAAACAAGTTGTAATTGACAAGATGAAACTTGTTGGAAATTTGAGAAAAAACAAATGAGAAATACGGCACCTGTTTGTAAACACCAAACACCGTGAACCGCATAGCAGCCTATTTGAATTTGAAAAAAAACTTGTACACTTCCGTCTTACGTTACGGAAAATAACAAGGAAGAAATGTTGTTGTCTTCAATGCATGACGATGATGAATGATAGAGATACTAATAATTCAGCAGCGTCGTAAATACTTACATTTTATATTGCAACCAAAAATGGCTTTGATACCGTTGATCAGCTGAATGGAACGTATTCAGTAGCAAGGAAAAGTTGTCATTGGCCATTGACTGTATCTTTTTCGCTTGTAAATATATATTGATACACATATTGTATTTCAAAGTAACACTGGAATAAGATGAACTGGAGAAAGTTTCAGAAAACATAAAGTAAATAACTTTGGATAGATTACTTAAAAATTAGAGCTGCCTCAGAAAATCTACCTACCAGTCTAAAAGTAAAAAATAGGAATCTCTTTGGTATTCCCAATGAGAAAATAACGCCGCAGAGGGATGTAGACCCAGGAAGATGTGCGTTTTGCTCATGGAAATAGAATAAAAAAAGCAGCAAACACTGTAATATGCTCAAAATGTATTTGTAAGGAGGACACTACTTGCGTCGGTTGCGCGGAAGTTGAAAATAGAAAGGAGGAAGATGTGATGTAACAACATAGCTCTGACGATGATAAATAAATCCTAATGTGATTCAAATCATAAAATGTTTTGCATATTTACCTCTAATAATCTATTTCTTAATTTAACACAGGTTACAATATAATTCTAAGTGAATTTACGGTGAAGTCAAAATGTATATATCATGTCATATATATATAAAATACGTAAATAATTATGTATCAAATTTATTACTGCTTATTTAATATACTGTTGGTACGTGTTAACATTTAAAAACATTAATATTCAATAAATATATAAGTATTTCAAATTTTTGTTAACACGGTCATTTAGACCGTGCGCGACCCCTTACGTACCAGTACACCGCGCGACCTCTTAAGGGTTAAGTGTCGATAAAATGGAGCCTTTACGAAAAAATAACGTCTCGCTAGTAACCAAGGGAGGTTTCAGTTTTGAAAGGAAGCGGCCGCCCCTGAAACTTTCAGTCGGGGTGAATATTTTGCGGCGGTTCAGCGCTAGTCAGTGGCAGAGAGCGTCCTGACGTCATGATTTCACAAGAAATCTACTCAGTGGTTGATTTCCGCCTCCATCTAAAGCTCATGCATGTACTGCAGTGCTTATTTGCCTCCAATGCATCATGTTACAGAAACACACAATTTTACTGCCCAGGTGGCGCGCGGCAATACATATCTGGCTACAACTCGGCCAATATAAAGTTGATTGCGCTGAAAATTGTGCGCATACTTCATCCGAGTGCCAGTAAGCTACTCGTGTTGTTTGCTAGTAGGTATTTACTAAAAATATGAACTTCGAAATCTACCTGCGCCTGTAGGCTAATGCCGAAAAACATTTTTATACCTTATTCAAATGCCCTTTCCTTTCAAATTATCCTCCATCCTTCCGCTTTCTCCACACCTCCACCACCAGCTTTCTCACCTCTTTGACCATATCCAAGCCTTCTCGCCACCCAGCTTACCTTCTTTATTCTTCTACAAACCGACATTTTAAACGCCTCTTATCAGCGCACTCTCCCTTCGTAATGACCATGTTTCCGACCAATACCTCGCCCTGATTCCTATTAGAGTTGTTACCAGTTACAAATGAAGAGGGCTCGTACGAAGTCTTCGTTCTACCGTCGCAACCGAGTCATATTTAGCGAATTCTTGGACGCAAACACATCATACGTAGAATTTCCCTGGCTTAAGAAGCATTTTCAATTCGAAGGCAATAGATGAGGGGGGCGTCTGAAAAGAGAATAATTTTATTTATGTCTCTTTTCAGACGCCCCCCTCATCTATTGTCTTCGCATTGAAAATACTACTTAAGCCAGGGAAATTCTACGTATAATGTGTTTGCGTCCAAGAATTCGCTAAATATGAATCGGTTGCGACGGTAAAACGAGGACTTCGTACGAGCTACCATACAAAAGCACATTCACCCACACTGAAGCCCCATATATGGGAGATATAATGGATATATATGGACATATATTCGCCATATATGACCCATATATTTGCTCAAGATATGTTGAACTGCCAATATATGTTACATATATGGGGGAATATGTGGGTTTGACATATATATTTCATCAATATGTTTTCCATATATGTTTTATATATGACATTTAAAAGAAATTTTAATCATATTTTTCACTGGAATAGATGAAAATTTCTATACGTACGTATTTTCTTTTAATGGAAATGGTAATGGATTAATATACAAAGATATGAATAGATTTCTTTAAAAACGCATAGATTTTTATAGTTACGTATAAATTTGCACATATAGGGTTACAGAGTTGGTTAATAGATGGCGTTGATCACCGTCGTTATCGCAGATTAACTATAGATTGTTGCCGCACCAACTGGCAGGTTATAAGGGATATCTTTGCTCATGATATGTTGCAGAGCCGATATATGTTACATATATGGGGGAATATGTGGGTTAGACATGTATGTTTGATCAATATGTTTTCCATATATGTTTTATATATGGCATTTGAAATACATTTTTAACCATATTTTTCACTGTTATAGATGAAAATTTCTGTACGTTCGTAGTTTTTCTTCTATGGAAATGGATAGATTTATATAGATATGAATAGGTTTCTTTAAACCCATATAAATTTGTAGTTCCGTATTAATTTGTAAATATAGGGTTGCAGAGTCGGTTAATAGATGGCGTTGACCATCGTTAACGTCGCAGATGAACTATAGATTGTTATCGCGCCAACTGGCAGGATATAAGAGATAGTTTAACTCCGTGTTATTAGTTGACCAACAGCAATATTATCAAAAGGCGCAATTTCTATCATCGTATCATTCATAATGAACAATTAATGACTATGATAAATTGCCTCTCGAAGTGACGCAGCCGTGTAGAACGAACCAGATGCCTTTGTATCCAGTTTGTCGTACATTTAAACTAACCGGTGGTCAGGCAGGAATACTGGGTGATTATACATGGGTTGGAAGATGAAGAAACTTCTATCCGTACATTTTTGTCGTCGTACTTAGGTCTCACCCACACTAAAGCGCCATATATGGGACATATATGTAGAGCGATAATTTTCACATATATGTGATTATATGTGGATATATATATGGATTCTATTAAAAATTGGCCCCAGAGCATATATTTAACATATATGTCTCCATATATGTTAAATATATGCTCTGGGGCCAATTTTTAATAGAATCCATATATATCTCCACATATTTCACATATATGTGAAAATTATCGCTCTACATATATGTCCCATACATGGCGCTTTAGTGTAGGCAGACTAGACAAATCATGCGTAATACAACAAATTCAAAGATATTAGATTAAACTGCGATGGTAAAAAACACGCCGTAAAAATCCACATGTCACGCAATTCCAGAATTGCAGATGGCGCCACCAGCTTTGTGACATTTTCTTGTGGGGTTACATATGAAATCGTTGCAGAAAGTTGCATACATTTTATTTTGTCCATTTTTTGTCACGTCATTTGTCATAAGTTCAAGAAAGTGTGGAGCCTGCAGTCGTTGTTACCGTTGTTTATGTGTTGCACTGCGATTGGTTAGAACTTGCATTAAGGATTGATGTCTGCAACATCACCATGAGTTCCCATATTGAGCAGATGTAAATTACGTACCAAGATTCCAGAGGTTTTAAATTTACTGATATGTTATATTTTGCTTTATCTCCTCTAGTCATTAACTAATATGGTAAACCCCGTGGGTAATTGTGAATTACCTTGTGTAGGATGGCTAGAGTTACATGTGTTTTTTGTTCCTGAGTCCAAAGTTCGAATATTATCCTCTCTGAATGTTATAATTTCTCGAGAGCACTGAGTATAGCCGATTTACTGAGGGCACAAATGAAGCTTCAAACGTGTATTCCACAAAAGTCACCTTGATGGAATTGATCCGTTTTAGCACTGTTTAGCTATTTTGATTTTCATCTTCCTCATCTTTATCGTTTAGTGATCACCTTCGGTGAGCAGTTCAGGTTTATACCGTGCTTCTGAGTACAGTTTATATGTTTTGGAAATTGTTGGAGTTTGGATTATAACTATTAGCATATGGTAACACAATCCGTAATTGGTTAATGTGGGTAATTGAGTGCTAGAAAAACCCTTAGAGATAGAATCAGGAACGAGATATCTGAACAAAGTACGCCTATATGATGATAGCACCCAGGTTGATAGATGGTCACCTCGTCCCTCCAGTTCTCTTGAGCCGTCTTCTAAGTGAATACCAGCTTGATGGCTTCCTTTGTGTACATAAATATATTTGCATTCAATGACTCAGTTGACTGGCGCAATTCAACATCGATATGTGCGTTACGTATCTTAACCAGGATCGGAGAGTAGGGTACAATCCAGCGGTTAACAGTGTCAAAAGAAGCATTTGCAGCAGCAGCCAGGTTTATTTGATCTATGAATCTTCCACCACCCGGACTGCGCCTTCGGCATAAAGGGTAGCCGTAATTATTGGTTCGGTTGCTAAATAAAACATCTATGGTGATTCTTAGTGCACTTGCCGATTTTCATGCACGGATCTCGTTAATTGCGCAGAATTTCCGTTCTTCTTTCGGATAAGAAGCATGTAGTAACCTCATTGTAATTTCCACCAACTTAATACAGATTGAAATTTCGGATCAGATGGGTCTATATTTGAACCAGATTTATAGCTGGTTACCCGTCCGTAGGATCGGTTAGGATGCAATTGGTGCATTTCTTAGCATAACCCGAGAAAACACCACGGGGATATGATCATGAGGTCGCTGGTGGGCATGTATTTGAGCATCTAAGTCTAACCTTGTCGCTTTTCTTGCAAGGGCTCATTTTCTCACAAAGAACACATTCCTCTTGCTCTAGAAGATTTATTCGAAAGCTTACTCTTTCTTCTATTAGGCATGTTGATGGATATATTTGTAAGTCCAAAGAAGGGAAACACAGTGGCGAGTGAGAGTCTTGAAAATGTAACGCAATGATTGAGTGAATGTAGGTTAAGTGCACTTTTACAGTTTTAAACATATTTAAATAACTCGTAACGTTGATGATGTCGAAATTGGCCTAAAAAACTGTTTGCAATCGTAATAAAATTCCACTGGTGCGTAAAAATTGAACGTATTTTATAAGAAAACCACAAAGCCTGACGAATAGAGTCAGTGTAGTCATTTGAGGAGTTCTTAACATATTATGGTATTCGTTGACGTTCCTTCGTTTGTTCGTATGATGTGAGAATCGGTCAAAAACAGTTCGCAATCGACATGAGAGACTGATGGTTCCACTATGTGTAATACGTCTGAGTATTTAACGATAATAAACAACACCGTATTTGTTGTAGCAACAGAGGCATTACTATTTACCATTACTATTTACTGCACGTAAATATTCTTCCACGTTTAATTCCTTTATGAGTATCGTTTACTACGTAAGTGTTCTCTCATATACATGCAGTGCCCCTATGAGAGCTACTTTGAGAATAGACATTGGAGGGTATAGGTAATTGTAAATATGCATTGAATATATTGATAACCCCCCGAAGCAATCTATCATGTGGCCCTTGGGACTCTGGGCCCTTCTTTTACCGATTTACTTTCTACGTGCTATCATGGGCCTGCAGGAAAACTTAAATGATAGAGGCGTGAATATCTTTTGAAAATAAAATCTCTGGTTGTCAAGAAAATATGCTATTGTTGATTTATACGAAAAAGTGAGATTTTTCAATTATAAACATGATTTTCAGACAATAACGAAGCGTGAAAAGAAAATAAAGTTTGTTTGAATTTTAATGTTCAATACGTCTTATTTTTTTAACTTTGTATAATGGAACTTATTGTTGATAACTAAAATTTGTTTTATTGGTCTATTTCTCACAACGAATAAGTTTGTTTGATTATATTATTCTATTTCTTACTGTAAATTATTTTGTTCTTAGAGTACATTCGTTCTAGAGCAATAAATACCCTTTTCATCTTTTTCTTCATAAATATTTTTCTTTCTTTAGTATCCCTTTTTTGACAAATCTATTCCATTTTTGCGTGCACTTCCGCGTCCTCTACTCACGCTCATATTTCAATTATATTCTCTCTCTCTCTGTTTATCCCTTTCTGGTTTTCACTTTTTCGATTGGTTGCCTCTCTCCTTTTTATTCGTTCTTTTGCTCTCTCTCACATCCAGCGTCATATCCGCTCAGGGTTTGGCCATGTGAGAGGCGGCCGAAATCGTCATGTAATCCTTTTAGGCACCTTGCTGCATTCGAAACTTTTTTCTTTCTTTCATTTAAAACACCCCTTTTCATCCCTATCCTCGTTTGATGGTAGGGGTAGGTGTTAGGTGTTTTCACTTTGACAGACTCATGAATCGTTATGAAGCGTCGCCATGTTTCGTTGCTTCGGTGACCTTTTTGTGTGTTACTTTGCTTTTTTGCCATTTAAGTTCCTGCCCAGATATCAGATTTGTATTTGTCATGTCTTAAATTATGTATGATGTTTTCACTGAGTTTTTTTTTCTTTTGATACACTACCTATGGGTTAAATTAGTTCATTTTCGGAGGAGAGTAAATATATTAATCCTCATGCATTCCTTATACATATCTCAGGGTGTTTTTATCATTATGTTCTTAATGGCGAATAAAACACATATCTAAATTCTAGGAAAATTGTGGAAAATAACTGATTGATTTACTTTTTAACACGGATTCACATAAATCAAGGTTTTGCGCGCTAGCACATATTAATAAATTTTGTTCTGCATATTGCTCTCTCCATATTTTACTCGTAGTTTTTGCGCGAAAATGATTAAATTGTTTTAAAAATATTTTAATTATTTTGTCTGCTGTTAACCTAATATATTGTACGTGGAATGAATTTTATAAAAAAATTTTTAGTTCGAAAAGAACGTTCGAGTAGAGAGTAGCAGGATATACTCCAAATATTTCATTGTGTATGCACAGTTTGGGAAAATATGGATTTTAATTAAAGTACAATTTTGATTCTGGGTATGATGAATTATTCCCTCTCTCAGCTGATATATTAAAAACCGTGACCCCTTTAGTAAACATTTATCAAAAATTAATGTATAAAGAAGCAATTGTCTGCTTACAAGCCTTTCATCTAGTGCACAGATTTGATTCCCCAGGCTATGGTTTAAGGCTCCATGTAGTGTTATAGTGCAGAAAAAATATAGGGAATTTTAGCTGATGATTTGCCAATGACCTCTTATGGTATGGCAATATACCTTCATCCAGGAATGAAGCATTGACGAAACAAAGAAATAGAGCATGTGTCAAGTTTCAGGTAATGCACATTGTATATCATTTTCAAAACCTTACATCGAAACTTCCATAGCCCATTTTTGAGAAGATCTTAAACTGGGATGGAAAGATATTTCAGTTTGACGTGCGTATGGATGGCTGAATCAAAATCGAGTGAAATCCAAGTATGGGCGAGGGAAATGTGGCAACTGGGAGGAATCGAGGAGGGCGTCTCAATGTATTTTTTTTAAGTTCTCATGTCAATTTCTGGGGCAGGACAGGGAATTAGAGTGAGTGGTTATCGGCTGAATGGTTCGCCGTTAGGCAGGAGCAGGTTGGAAGAGTAGTAGTATACGGTCCGTTAAAATATTATAAAGGTAATATCTCACGCAGGGCAGCGCGGATGGTGAGGGAAAAATGCGTATTGGGGGCAAAAGGTGACGTTGGTCGCTGTTGAAATTGGGATCCGTAAAGTAGAGGAAATGCAGGCTTTTCAAACTCATAAGGATTATGAAGGTCCTTTGTTACGGGGGCGGAGAGAAGAATTTCCTTTATTCTTCGATTTGGTGACATGCGCTCTGAGTGCGTTCACCTCTGACCCTCTTTGCCCATAACCTTTAAAGCATGTATACACGACAAGATGATATGTATCCTACTAAAAATTGTTACTAGCCGTTTTGCGTAATGAATGATATTTTGGTGGAAAATGAATACATAAGCGTAGAACTTCTTTTTGTCAACGTTACATAGTTTTAACGTGTAAGTGATTGATTTTTCAGTACGTAAGTTTTAATTATTAAGTTAAGGGTTTGTCAGAGAATCGTTTTTAACGCATGTTTTTCGGCATTAAAAATTCGGTAAATTATTCTCTTAAAATAGTCTAGTTTTATTTTACGATCAAATTTACACGCAGAAAACCAATATATTTTTTCCTCTTTTACAGGATTGCCTCTTCGAGATCAGGTGCCATATCGCCTTGATGTGCCATAGGTATGTATCTATATTTTTCTGGAAGAGTTGAGTTTGTCTCTCCTCTTTTGTGGCAGTTCGGTAATTCAGGGTTGTTAATGTTTGGGCATAATGTCTTGTACTTTGAATTTATCACAAAATCATGTTCATTCTTATTTAGCGCTTGGCTTAAATTTCTATACAGAGCGTAAAAAACTCTCTGAAGTGTTTTTGTCTAAACCGTACGATAACGCTTCCATAGTGGATAAATATTTGGTTGTGACAGGTGTGATCCACGGGAATTTTGATTGTGACTCCGACTATACCAGTTACTTGTCGAGCATTAAAAATTAGAATATTTGTTGTTCATTTTGACGGGAGTCGAAATAAATAAGACATTATTTCTTGGCTCAAGGATTCAATGTGCTCTGAAGCCAGAAACCCCTGTAATGGTCGCTCTTTTTCTGAAAATGCTGCAGCAGAATCCGCCAGCTACACACCAAAAATTATTAGGCATGAATCTCTTCTATTCTCATATAATTCTTTTTATTGAATAAATTGAAAGAGATAGAATTGGTTTTAACTATGAAAAGCTTTTATAATGAATAATAATAATAACATTGTATAATTTTCCCAAAATGTTTTATTTAGTACTACCGGTCTCAACGCAAAGGCAAATCTTTAAGTACAATGATTTATCTAAATATGGTATTTATTATCATTCATTGAATAAATTCATGATAGCACTATGAACTTTTATCTACAACTGAAATGACTTCATCCACTTTTTCCACAGGCGTAATCTAATTTTCTTACTTAGTAAAAGCCTATTTTTTACTGAAAAGTAACACTGTACAATGATTTTATTCACGCAAACGATGTTGTAACTATGTTGCGTGTTCAGGTGACTTTACTGCATTCAAAACTATTTGTTTTATGCATCAAGAAGTACACTATTACTTATACTATTTTCACAAATTAAAAATCTCCTGAAGATGTGACGCTGTTGCAAAACCGATTATTTTGAAAGAGCAAAATGTAATTTTATGAACATACTTACGAAAACAATATACTTCGTTGGCGTGGTCATGATGAGAGAATGATTGATAGAGGAATAGCGGAATAGGTATATAATAGTATAGTTAATTGTGTTAGGGAAAGAAATAGTATTGTTAATTGTGTTGAGGAAAGAAATAGACCTAGAAAGTTATGGGTTAATGTGGTGAAAGAAGCTGTGAAGAGGAGAAATATTATAGAGGCTGAAGATAAAGGAGGGCGTGCAAGAATCAATATCGGAATAGAATCATAAGTGAAATATATATATATATATATATATATATATATATATATATGCATTATGGAGGAAAATACATAAAGAGGCCCAGTATCTATGACTTAGTTATTTTACTTTGCCTACCCCGAGAGGGAATGGCGTGGTAGCAATATATGTATGTATGTTATATTTATGCAATTTCATTAGTAAGAAACTCCATAAAGTGAAGCCAAAGACGATGTGTAGTATAAGGCCACTTATTTTCTTTATTATAATGTAAATAAAAATATGTTTTTTTCATCTGACAGGCATTTGCAACTGTTTGATCTGAACAAACGTGGCATCCTTCTGTCCGGTACTAACGTAAACCGTCATCTCTACCCAGCCGCCAATCCTACCCCGCCTCCCTACTGCACTTCACCGCCTCAACGTCCCGCGCCTCGCTTAACGGTATAAAAGCGAGGCGTTTTCGTCGTAGGCCAATCACACATCACAAGCGTCCCTTTCCCTACTACTCCACCACCCGATGCACCCACCACCCTCCTCCGTCCCTCCCGGTGGCGGCGGTGGCGGTGCCCGGGATCCTCGTCTCGCTAATACCGGATCCGACAACCAAAGGCTCAAATACGCACGCACATGTGGCTGCCTCGTGTGCTTTGCCTTTATCTTTCTGGTGCGTCTGTTGGTGCGGGGCTGTGCGTATAGGGAAGGTGAGATTGAGGATGTGGCGTTATCCGGCATTCCGTGTTTGCTCTCATTAATTGTGAAAGGATTTGCTAACCCCCCGCTTTTGCTGCCTCTCCGTCCTACTTCCCACGCTCCGTTCTCTCTCCCTCTCATCGCTCTCTTGCCCCGACCCGCTGCGAAACGCGTAGGTCCTTCTCTCTCGATCCCTTGTCTCTGGTTTCACGCTTTACCTCCTGAGTTTTCGTCCCATGCTAGAGGATAGTCCCACGCTACTGCTATTCGATATGAAACACTAACGCGACATTAACGTTATCGTAGACTTAAGGGTCAGAAAACTTAAGGGCTAAGTATTTCTCCATCAAATGTTTACGAATAATTCGTGCCACGTGATTATGCTACTTGAGATAGGAAAATATAAATTAATATGAAAGCGAGTTTGAAATTACTTATAAGTTAGTGAACATCTTTATTAAACATAGTAATTAATACAATTACAGAAAAATAGTATCCTTGTAAGTTTTTTAATATAATCTTTAGCCTGGCTCTGGAGCCACAATTACGTAACCAAAGAGCCGCATTTGGGAATTTGGTTACGTATTATGACCCCTAAGTTTTTTTACTCATTTTTAGACGTGAATTTTCATTTCACGCCTAAATTTATAATATCATGCAAGGAAAGAGAAATTTCACATTAAAAAAATTATTGTACGCTTATTATTTCACTCAATTTTTTGTGTTTTGAGGGTTTTATAAGTTATCCTAAGACTTATGGCGCTCCGTTTTAAAGTAAGTTTTTGATCTGGAAGGTGTAATTGTAAACTTTAAACTACACTACTTTGAATTATCAGAGAATCCAATTATGCAGGTAAACTTAAGCGTGGCACTTAAAGAGATTATCGTAGAGAGGGATATTTTTTACTAATAACGCCTTGTTTATTGAATATTGTGATTTATATCCTTCACTGTGGTGGAGTATTGCTATGGTTTTTAAATAATAAATTTCAGTGGTTTCTGCTATCATAAAGTACATGTGTATAAATTTAAAAAATAGTTACTTGATTGACACTAGCTGCGTATTTTTGTCAAGGATAATTTATATCAATTTGCTCGGAATTGACTGAAATTCATCCAGTACATGTTGTCTCAGAGCTGTGCTAATGCTAGTTTCTTTCATTCTTAATAGTAGTCTTCGTAATCACGCATTTAATCATCCAAAGGAGGCGAAAAATGCCTTTGAGTTAAGCTTTAATAGTGTATTACACAAATGTAGGTGACACCATCAGCATAAACGTGATATTTAAATATAGATGGATGATGGAGATACGTGTGATGCCTCATACCATCTGGCTAAAATACCAAGCTGTTCGATTTTCTGGATACCAGAACTCCGTGGGAAACCGCAGGTGGTCCTGGGAAATTAAATGCCCCTCCCCCTACTCTGAACGTTTGTAGTTCACCCGACGTAAGGCTTATACCAAGTGAAGTCTAATCTCATCTATCCAAACTGATTTTAACGTTGATGGATTCGTGTGAATCATAGTTGAAACTCTATGAAAGGGCTCATGATTTATCAAGGCACTCTGTGTTTAATTTTAAAGCACTAAAAACCGGGGTTGTGAACCATCTGTGATTTACCTAGACATTATAGCTGTAAACCTTGAAACTCAGCAATTAATTACTCAGTCAGGCGTTATTTGAAATGCGCGAAATGTGCCCAATGTCACAAAAAATTGAGAATCTTTCGCATCTATAGAATAATAAAATAGTCCTACGTCTAATAAATTGGATGCTGTGCGCGATGAATATACTGAGCAGTAGGCGTAGATGATACCGCAAAAAAAGTACTGGTATATTTAGACAAGTGGACAAAACAATAACAGTACATTAGAATGTTAGTTATTAGTAAATTTACTGAAGTCCAACCCAATTGGTCTTGCATTTAATTATCATAATCAGAATTCACGATATTTATTATTATTAATAAATCAAACGGCTTAGTTAGGTTCAAATAAAAGTGAGGACCTACCATGATCAGGGCCCTATCTACAAAAAATATTTTTTTCTTCACCTCAGAACACGTCCTACCCTTCTTCCCGTCCTTTTTTCCCCATTCCCCTTCACCCATCGTCCTCCCCTCTATCCAGCCTTAAGCAGCCCTTCGCCCCTTACTACCTCCTCTAGCCACTTTCCATGTCTCTTCCTAATCTCATCCAGATGCCTTCTTTCCCCGCCCACAATACCAAGAAATACCTCGATTGTCTTCCTATCCGTCCACTTACCTTCCCCATCATCCCCCACATCCACATCTCGAACAACAACAGTCTACTCTCGTCTTCCACACTCTCTGAGTCCACTTTTATGCCCCTTACCTCGTAACACTCAACATTAGACTTATCATTAGCCTCTTATTTACATGCTTACCCAAGGTCCCAGTCATTAGCTCAATTCTATCACTGAGCACTTCCTTCACAACAGCTATTATTCTCCTTTCATAGGTACAATGCCCATTTTCCTCCAGCGTGCTATCCAGGAAACTAATTCGTTCTACATGCTACAGTTCTTTCCCTCCTACTATTGTGACCAAACTGGCTTTCTTTGACCTAGAGAATCTCATTACTTTTTAAAATTATAATTATCGTTTTTCCGTATTTGCGCACTGATTTCTTACAAGTCTACTCAGCTTGCAATTCCTTCTATAATCGACCAGCAAAAAACTGGTCGTCCGCGAATCTAACTGGTATGTAAAAGTATGATCGTAGTCCGAACCTCTCCCCGGAGAGCCTTGAGAGTTTTGAAACTGTTCCTAAACGTCTGTCTTGACATGTGTTAATCAATTTCATATTTCCCTATCTTTCCCGGCATTTTCCATGTGTACCTACATACCATATGTGCCCGAGGTGATGTTTTAACCAAGTGTTCGCTACTACTAATTTATTTCTCGTTCAAAATTCGACTTATTTCTCACCGTCATTTCTTGTTCCTAGCCCATACCCACTTACTTCAAAGCTATTCCTCCAATTCTCCACTACTGCATTCCAGTAACCCATCACTATCAGGATTTTCTTGCAGGAATCCTATCTTATTATATCTTCCATTTGTTCGTGATACGCCTCCGTGATTTTTCCTCAACCAACCTACACATTTATCCTCATTGGAACTAAGTTGTCTTAAGTGTAGGTACCCTCCTAGAATAATCAACTAACAACGTCATTAGGTTGAAGTGCGCCTATCACGTTGGTTTTGTTATCCCTTCTAACTCCTTTTTGTGAGAGCCATGTCAAGTCGTTTGACTGAAACCAAATATTGACATCCATCTATATCAAGTCACTCAAAGGTATCGTTTTTCTGCAGAAGGAGCATATTAGAACATGGTACTAGGGTAAATTTTCGCGTATTTGTTCACCTTCAATCGTACCTCTTCGTTTAGGAGTTCCATTGCACAAATATCTCCGTCGCGCTTTGCATAGATTTCAAAATGAATATGCCCCGCAAGCCAGCTATCTCCCCTTACATCTTTTAACTTCCTCTATATCCTATTCTCTCATTCATGGAATTATACTCCTTCATCAACTCATGGAACCTTCTCCTCTTCCCCATATTCCTCCGAGTCCCATCCTTGTTGGCTTTAGCTGCGGTTAATACGATTACATTTCCGTTTGCAGTTCGAGCAATTCTCCCCAAAATCACGTGTGTGCTTGTGTTAAAGGGGATGACCTTTCACCTTTGGATTCCGGTAAACCTGTGGTGATCTCCCCACTACGAGCTGCTTGATGAGAATGTTAATGCGTAATTACTTGACCTCGGGTCATAAATATTTTTGGGCACAGCACAGTGATAAATATTTATTTTCAAACATTTTTAAAAGTTGTTAGTCCTGCAAAGGAAATCAGTTGATAATGGTGAATACTTTTCGAGAATTTCAAAGGCTGACTCTGCCTTTGTCATCAGGGCTGTAAGTGTCCATTTGTGTCATTTGGCTTTTCAACTCCAAGTGTAAGTCCAATTATCAGGCTTATGTACTGCATGGCATGGTCTTCCTTAGAATTGGCTAGAACTTGTACCATATCCTTTACACTCATTTTTCTATGAGTTGATCTTAAAGCGTTGCAGATGGTTGATATCTCGAAAAGACTGCATGTATTCGCAGGGAAATCACGAAATATGTTATAATGGAAGTTGTACTTGGCAAAAGCAGAACGTTGAAAATTGCTTTGTGTTTTTCTTTCGCCTACAGCATGTGATAATATGCATTTCGCTCAGTATTAATTTTTAATCTAACGTCTAAGATATTCTCACATTATTTCTCAAAGCAGAAGCTATTTTTTTAAACTAATGATGTAAAACTAGTTAAATTGGAAAATGATATGATATGTAATCAGATGTTTTCTTTTCAACTGTTAAAATTCATTTTACCTTTTCCACCATAAGTTCAGGTGTAAGAATGACAGGAATGTTCTTCAAGCGTATCAAAAGGATAAAATAAGCGAAAGGTATAATTTGTTTTAAGTGCTCAGTAGCCCTTCAAAGAACTGCGGAACTGGCCGCGCAGTAACTTTAACGGAGTCACCCGCTAGTGGTCACACAATTGCGTGAAATTCACAGTGAAAAATTCATTCGCCTGAACTGGAATTCGAACCCAGACCCCCCAATTTCGCGCCGAGTGCTCTACCACTTAAGCTACCCAGGCGTAAGCACTCACTGTGAATTTTATGGAGACTTTAAGGAGCGAGATGTCTTCGCAGGTACCGTGCATACAATGGTAAAGTACCCGTGTGCAAACGCTAAGCGCTACTGTCCACGAGGTTAAGCCAAACTTTAAACGCAACGGTGTTTACTTTGACAAATTCAAAGAACTGCGGAACTGGCCGCGCAGTAACTTTAACGGAGTCACCCGCTAGTGGTCACACAATTGTGTGAAATTCACAGTGAAAAATTCATTCACCTGGACTGATATTCGAACCCAGACCCCCCGATTTCGCGCCGAGTGCTCTACCACTTAAGCTACCCACGCTTAAGTGGTAGAGCACTCGGCGCGAAATCGGGGGGTCTGGGTTTGAATCCCAGTCCAGGCGAATGAATTTTTCACTGTGAATTTCACACAATTGTACTCAGTACCCCGTCAAATTATTGATTTTTTAAGCCATTTGGCCATAAAAGTTATGTTTAAATTTATTATTTGCACAATTATTCCTTCAGGGATTCTGCTGAGGCTGTCCTGAATATATTTTTCCCACAGACTACTCTAATTATTATTAGGACTAGGGTGGTAAGTTCAGCGGCAGGAAATGTCCTAGAGTCAAATGAAAATTAGTTACCATCGTTGACTACGCTAATGATTTTGTCATTCATTAGTGTCCTTGAAGTAATACCAATGACTCATGGGTATTTTTCAAATTTTATTTTTGGCAATGCACACCACACTGGACTCAAAAGATTACACTTTTTACGATAGGTTGTTCAAAAATATGTAAAAATAATACTGCACATCCAAATCTGTGTGAGTTATTCTCATGAGAGGAAGAA
This sequence comes from Pyrrhosoma nymphula, assembly GCA_963573305.1. Lineage (NCBI taxonomy): Eukaryota > Metazoa > Arthropoda > Insecta > Odonata > Coenagrionidae > Pyrrhosoma > Pyrrhosoma nymphula. The sequence goes on from OY754333.1 coordinate 66,738,136, forward strand.
GTTACTCGGTTTATTTTAGTTACACTGAGGGAACGCAACGTATCTTTCGAGTTCTCCAGTAGTTTACATGAGTGACTGATTTTGGCTGGCCGGCTTTAGGTAATAACCGTGAATACACTCATCCATTGAGGGATAATTCATGAGAGTTCACGGAAAATTGCTCAAAACTTTAAGCGCTCTTTTCTAATGCTTCTTAAGAAAGATTACTTACTCTGACTGGGAGATTCTTCTTCCATCGCATTCCCACACGAGGGAAACTTGAACCGAGTTTGAGCTTGATGAGTCGAAAGTTTATTGGTTGCAATCCCCTTTGCTCCAAAACCCTTTTCGCCTAACTACTAATTACGCAAACTTCCACGGAGCTCGTATGAACCCCTTACATCCGCATCTTCGCGGAGAGCTCTTGAGATGGAGTGAATGAGAGGAGGGGTACTCGGCAGGGAAAGGAATCCCTCTCGACTATGTTGTAAATATCTCCACATTTGATCCACGAGACTTTACCGCCGTTTTCAACGTCTCTCTCCCCTTGCCATAGGAATCCATCATTTCCCGAGAGGATCGCTTTTTAAAAGGAGTGACACTATTTTGATTTCTCTGTTTTTCATCACACAGCAAGGGGAACGTGGGATTGGTTGATCCCATGAGCAGGGTGGTGGAGAGGGCTTAGGAGTAGACGAGAAATCCGATGTTGCGTTAATTCTTTCATTTACTGGTCTATTTTTCCAACTTTGCCTTTCTCAGTAATTTCTCCATCTTACTTTTTCCCTCTTGGTTTCACCTCAAATGCCAAATGTGGACATTTATATTACCCGAAGATCAAAGACGACCACAAAAGGATTGCATATTTATTATTTCTCACATTAAAAAACCCTAAGTTTTAACCTTACCGGTACATTACTTTAATAATAATGATATGTTAAAATACGGAAATGTTACCGAATAATTAGGACGAAGAAACTATCATAAAAAACCGTTCCCAAAATTTAAAAGAAATGCCGCAAAATTATTAACCACACGATGGAGAAAGTGTTACATATAAATATTAACTTTTCATTTCGTCATATTAATGATACTACCATCATCTGGATCTCGGCAATCAGCCAAATGATTGAAGTAGTTAAGTCTAATAGGAAAATTATCGAGGGTAAAACAAATAGGAAATTGTTCATGCACGGTGAAAAGAGATTCTTCTTATTATGCTAGATAAAGGAGCGATAAAGCTGATTCTTGAAGAAAAATTAAGATAATTGGGTTTATCCATGCTATTTTGATTATTCAGCTAATATGGATTTACTTAACGCAAAATTGACTTCCGTAGTGAGGAAATGAGAATGTTTACTGTAATACCAAAGGAATGTCTCAATAGTCGTGGTGAACCGATGGAAAGGCCAACGTGTAAAATGCACGATGGACCGAAATTGAGAATAAGAAGCAAGAAGTTTGTAGAGGAGATAGTTAACTAAAAGTGATGGTATGCTGAAGGCCGTGATGGAATGGATTCTGTTAATAATTCCATGTATAGGGAATTCGTACAAACATTCAGGATAAGATAAAATGTTAAGGGAATGTACCGTCTAAAGAAGGAAATTCTATCCAGAAGTGGGTATCTTTGGTTGAATAGGATTAATTAGGTGCAGTCGAGGGATTATTCAAACACTGCTGGATCAATACCCATTTTCTTGTAGTCGATAAAGCTTATGTTTAGAAAAACTATCAAGATAATTGCATTCTTTTAAATTTACATTTAATTCCTAATCCCACATTGGCCATATGCTTTCAAAAGATGTAAGGTTAGAGGAGGGGATTGAGGCGAGCCAATTCTAAAAGGAAAGTTATAAGTACAGCAAGCATATCAGATAATGATTATTTATCTATGGACGTGAAAATCATAGCTCCCCAAAGTGCTTTCCTTCCCTCTTTGTTACGTGGTCGCGAAAATTTTTTTATGCCGGAACAAACATAAATATAAGCTAAATAAAGTGGGAATGAGGTACAAGAAAGGTGTTTCTGGTCAAAGTAGAAGGGATAGGGAAAGAAGGGAGCGAGTCAAGACCGAATGTATAATGGATGCTCCAGTGTTGGAGACACATGAAAGGAGCGTGTCCCAGGACGGTGCCTCTCTTTGGCGCGGCCACGTCTACGTACCGTTCATTGGTTTAGACGCGTCATCATATAATATAATATAAATTATTGCTTCCTTCTTAGATACAAGGTACATTAAATAAACAATTTAACAGAAAATAGGAAAGCTTTAGGTTACCGCAAAGATCTTAAACCTGAGCGGGGATAACCATGAAATTCGTGCAGAAGAACATAAAATATTACAGTTTTAAATGGTACTATACACAATTTACATTTATTTTAATAATTTCCTTGCAAACAAACAATTTCATGGACATTTGAAAATAGTATTTCAATATAATCATGCAAAAATAGCCATTTTTATACCTGCTTTAAATAAGAGTTATCTTTGTTTTCCATTTTAACTGTCATTGGAAGTAGATTAAAGATTTTCGGGGCAAAATAAATCAAACGTCTCTGAAATAAATTCAAATGTGGCCTAGGGGGTAGAACATCGAATCGAAAGCGATGTTTCCACCTATAATGCCAGGGCAATGTGCCATTCAATTGCCCACTACGCAAAAAAAGTATTTCAACACTTTATACGCATAAAAATACCTTAAGGGTAGAACTTGTAACGCGCGGAAAAGTGGAAGTGTTTGATAAAATCTATTTTTGAAGGTAACCGTTCTTATAATTCTTTTTTGTAACACCACAATAGGTTTAATGGTGCACTTGTAAGCGCCACCCCAACAAACCAATCCATAACTTAATTTAGAGTTAGCCAGTTCAAAATATATCTGGCTTAAAAAAGATAATGGGGATTTGTAACGTAAGTAGTAAAAGTTGGTTAGACATTGCCTTAAGGTTGATGTTACACCATCGATATGCACTTTAGCGCAGAATCCAAATTCACTCACAGGTATTTAAAATTGGTAGCATGTTCAATGTCAACACATTTTTCACAGTTGATAAAATTACAGTTGTTTGTTTTATACATCAAGTTCCAGTTTACATTAGATCTGTTACATTAGTCATATATTAAATACTTTGTCTTATCACTTAACTGCAACATATTATAATCAAACCATTTACGAAGCATTTTCAAGTCGCTGTCAAATTTTCTTTTGACATTTTCCCATGAATTTTCTTCAGAACATAGAGCTAAGTCGTCGGCCAAGGCAGTTACAAGCCCATTAAATCTTAAGTTACGTAAATTATGTATATAGCCTAGAACAAGAACAGGACCAAGCACAGAACCTTGCGGGACACCTGCCTTTATAATTTTGTCTTCGCTGAAACTATCCCCCCCCCCCCCCCCGAACACATTGAATACGCGCGTTTAACATAACTTTTAAACCAATTCAAAGCGGTGCCCCTAATTCCTACGTTATACATTTTATCATAGAGAATGTCATGATTTAAGGAGTCGAATGCTTTTTTGATGTCTATAAACAAGCTGGCTGTGCATTTGTTTTGGTTAATTGCACTGTATATGCTGTGCATATGATTTATAAGCGCATCTTCGGCACTCTTTCCACTTCTAAACTCGAACTGACTAGGACTAAGGAAACCCACTTTATTGAAGGACTTTAGAAGTCTTTTCTTAACTAGCTTTTCAAGAATTTTTGAAAATACCGGTAGTAATGAAATCGGTCTATAATTCTCCAGCTTTTCTTTGCCTCCTTTTTTGTACCCTGGGATAACTATCGCTTTCTTTAACTCCAAAGGGAACTCACCAGTTGATACACTCAGATTGTACACGTGGTTTAATACTGGTGCTAAAAAGGTATTCAATTCCTTCAATAAATATCCACTGATGTCATCTACTCCAGGGGATTTGTTGATCAAGAGAGTCCTGATTACCGAGGAGATTTAGTTCACGGACACGGGTTCAAGGAAAAACGATTGCTGAATATTGTTAGTGGGACAAGGGTTGTCAAACCGACCTGTGTTTAAAGAATTTTCTTCCGCCATATCAAACACTGAAATAAAGTAATCATTTAATACGGCAGCGATTTCAGAAGGGTTCGTGAGTTCATCTCCCTCTAGGTTAAGCACAATTGGTTTCCCAATGTTTGACTTTTCCCCTGTGATTTCTCTCACCAACTCTCATTGGGCTTTAAAATTTCCATTGTATATTTCAAATTCTGCATATAACAATTATTTGAAGCATTTCTCAACTTAATACGAAGACTATTTCTGAATTTTAAAAATGTTTCCTTCAATCTAATGCACTCAGGATGTCGCTTACATTTTCTCAGCAAGTATTTTTTCCTATGGATATCTTTGAGTAATGTCTCAGTGAGCCAAGGCTTTAATATTTTGGCCTTTTTTCTTAAGGATACAGTATAACTTGACTTTTCAATGCCGTTTTTCAAAAATTCCATACATCTAGAAAAGGATCTGGATGAATTACATTCAGTGTACATATGAGTCCAATCAACATTTTTCATTACAGTCTTAAGAGTATCGCAATTAATTTTAACTTTGTTCTCTTGGATCTCTTCTATTGGATGATAATGAAGATCTTTAGCTAGGGAAAGAGATAGTGTCGTCATTGAATGGTCTGTTATAACTAAGTGCCATACATCGGCAACGAGATGTAGTTTATGTGAGTTGTAAAATCTGGCAAAGATATGATCAATGCAGGTTGAAGAGCGAGTACTTATTCTCGTCGGTTGATTGATGAGACAACGAAACCCATGGGTGCTATCAAGTTTTTGTAAAAATCAGTCTCACTTTTGGTATTTAGAATGTTTATGTTTATATCACCAACAATAACGAGATTTCTTCCAGTACTAGATACTAATGGTTCTAGTTCTTCTAGAAACATAAGTACTGAAATATTTTGGTCCCTGTATATACTTAACAGGTAAAATTCAACTTTCCCATATTTTAAGAATTCAGTAAATACAATCTGCTGAAACCATTGAAGCATTACAGTTACTAAATTTGAGTTGAGAATTCACATAGACTAGAATGCCAGCAGCTCGATTCACGTTATTACACTCGGCATAAACATCAAAACTGTTGATATGATAGAAAGTTATTCCATTATCCCTAATCCAAATTTCAGACAGTACAATAATGTGAGGTATTTGGGGGACAGTATTTAAATGAAGCAGAAAAAGATCAAAGTTACTTCGCAAGCTGCGAATATTTTTATGGATTAACAGCAAGGGTTGAGAATTGGAGCTCATCATTTATGGAATAAGACATTATTTACAACATAATGATGTCCTCCATACATGTCAAAACAAATACAGGCTCCTTTTTTGCTTTTCTCATAAACATTTTCCCCCCTCGTATCCAAAGATACGCATAGTTTTTAGTTTTCCTTACCTCATGTGCAGAATTGAGCACCTTTCGGCGTCATTGGCAAGGGTATCGTTGATATAGAGTAGATATAGAGTATATAAGCAGAGTTTTAAGAAAATGTCAGCTAATTCCAATAATGTCATTCTTTGTCTGGTTGGTTACTTGTAATAAATTTGCATTTTCTTTTGATCCTGCCTGTTTTTTTTAGACTAAAACACGTCAAATGTTTGGAAAAGAAATTGACTAAAATTTATCGTCAAACAGCTGGTCGTCGTGCACAGGTATTACGTTGCCAACAATAGATTAGTTTCCTAATTACTCCATCCATAATTGGTTTTATACTCAACTGTATGTTCGTACAGTTATTTCAATCCTTTGATTTTTTTATAAAAATAAATACAGCAGTTACTGGATGGGTACATTTTTTACTTACCCATAGTAATTTTCAGCAGTAAAAGGTGTTTTCATTGACATAATTCATGTATAAAAAGTGCAAATTGTCTTTATTATTATATCCCATTAACTTCAACACAACCTCTATTTTCAGTGACCTACTTTTGTATCCAACACTACAAAAATAACATATGCTCTATGATAAAATAAAAAAATACTCTCACTTCAAATAAAAAATGCCATATAGAAAATATACTTCCACAATTATAATGACCTTCAGTACATGAAAAGCACAAAGCTTTAACTATTTTACTAAACGATACTTCTATTTTTCTCGGGCGAGCTGAACATCGGTAAAGTTTTCTTCCTCTCGGTTGCAAGAGAGGTGAGGAACCATGTGGCTTTTTAAGAAATTTTACGAAAAGTTTGGAATTGTAAAGCCTAGTGAATTTGGAGACGGAATACTAGAGAGGGTTTGGGGATTTTCGCGGGTTAGAGGTGAGCTGAGCCGCGGGTGGGGGTCGAGAGGGGGGGGGCGGGGAGGAGTGAAGGCTTTTGGCAAATGGGAGTCTGTCTCCCTCACTCACTCATCTTGTTCGAAGACGGATGCATCAAGAATATTGATTTCTCGCGTGACCCGGTTTTCATAAAATAAGCCCGGCTGGTGATAAGCCGCTGCGTGCTCGTATGTGACTCGCTTGGATGGGGTGGTAACGAGGACTGGATGCATTCATCGAACGGGCGTGTTAAACGAGTGCCAGCCTCGTGCACACAGAGTGGCGAAAATGGGGAGCAGGTTGAAACACATCGCAGCGAACGGAGAGGAACCGGAATTTGACGTGGATTATGTGTTTCCTGGGCGTGTGTACTATACATATTTTTATTTTATCTCCGTAATTACAGAAGAGGCAGTGATAATTTCATTCTAGACTAAAGGTTATGGTTGTGAACTAAAACGCTGGAATTTATGTATTTTTTGTTTGCTAACATTGTTTTGTTGAAAATCAGCATCCTGATAATTGCAATAAAGTTTTACTTTTTAGTGAAATCAGGGTCTCTATAAATTTTGGTAACAAATACTTAATGGTTTCCATTCGTTTCAAGCATGATATTGTTGTCGTGCGCCCGAGCCCCGTGGTTTGACGGGAACTCGAACACGGACTCTGGGTCCTTGCCCTTGGCCGTCGAGAAACGAATAGTCATCCATAGGTATTGAGGGGAATGTTATTCAATTCAAAATCAAGTACTTGAGAGGAAAATGATTTAATGTATTTCAAATCTATTGAAGGCAAGAATAAAACAGTACACAAGAACCAACATGTGCGTCAGAGTAGCCCAACAAGTATATTACCACGGCTCGGGAAGGAGAGAAGCTCTAGATATGGCACGGATGGATGGCGCTGCGTCTGCAAGTGCACAGGCCGCATGGCCCGCGCCTTGACTCCTGTTTCGGCTACATGACTGACCAACTGCTCCAAATGCTCCTTTTGCGTATCTCTCCGTGCCATTATATAGGACTAGCCGAGACAAGAATGTTTTCGGCGAGGTGGCAATAGATTTGGGGAGGATGGGAAATAGGAAGGTATTGACGTTTGGAAAAGTGAAAGGTCACACTCCCGAAAGGGATAGTTTCACTTGGCTATTCTGAGCTGTTCTTAATACTGTACAGAAATACACAAGGAAATACCAAGCTAATGCATTCAAGAGAAAACTGGAAAATAACAGTCACATTAAAAATATATAGAAACTCGCCTACCGATTTCCAGGTCACAACAATATATTCATGATAATCACATGAACTGTGACTGTTATTTATATTGAATGACGGGGTTATGTGATATATGATAAAACAAGGAGCATATTGCGGTAAGTGAAAGCACTGACGCGTTAAATTCTTTAATCATGAAAGAGGTGGTAGGTTATGAAGAAATGGAAGGTTATGAATATTTTTATGGATTAAGTTCAAATATAAGTATTTTCCTGAAAATCTTATGTAAACCTATCTCTTTGCTCCACCATCACGGACAGCTTGAAAAAAATGGCTGAGCGTCAATGTCATACGAAGGTGGTAATCAGGTAGATAATCTGTCCGCTGGGCAGCCCAAAGTTGGAGATTTTGAATCTCACCTCGGACATGAATTCTTATGCTTAAGATTAAATTTTAAAAGGTAGGCTTTCGAATTTATAAATTATTTATGAGTGTTGGGATCGGACCTAGCTTTCCTTGACCTTGAAATTGAAGTTGGTTCCTCGGATTCAGACAATTCATACCTAATCCTTTTCAAAGGATGAGCATTCGCGTATTCAAATATTAGTGGTTATGACATACTTTATGAAACCCGTTACGACATCCTTTACATTTTTCCCTCAATTGTTAGCTTTCACTTAAGTAGGTTCTTTTTTATTTTTTGGGGAGTGTTAAAACATGTAGGTGGTGTGATTGAAGACATTCCCTGAATATATGGTATGTTATGGTAGGGTATTGTAACCGTTTGGCCCTTGAAATAATGGCGTAGCTAATCTAAAACTTTTAATGCCAAAGCATTTATAAAACGAAGGGTAACGTAAGGTAATGATCCAAATTTTCACAGCCCGATTGAAGCTCGAGTTAAGAAGGTTTAATAGAATCATGTGGTACAAGCTCCTTTTATGAAGGCTTCTTAGTGTTCAGGAAATTACTGTAGAAGATATAGTGAAAATATAAGAGATTGGTGGCACACTTGCCGAGTGATTGGACGGTGATGAAGATCGTAATTGAATATGGATTGCGATGAAAGCGGGGTAGAGAAAGGAAAAGGGAAGGTATGTCAGATTGAATAAGTAGATACATGATGGAATTTGTGCTGAAGTGAGAACATTAAACGGTGATAACTGTCCGTCGGAAAACACGGACCATTAGAGCACCGATGCATTTAAGTTTTTATTATTCTAAAGCTCATTTAGTTTTTAACGGCTCACCTCCCAACAATAGAGTCATCCCCTTTTAAAATACGTTTTTTTGCTATTGGGAGAACAACACCGAATCTCTGGGCTTAATCAGTATAATGAGAGGGTGGGCATAGATCACTCCACTTTAGGCTTAATGGCGCGTGACAGCTCCATCTGGTGCCATCAAACGCTAGATAAATCTTCTACGCGGTATAAGTAATGGCTGAATCTTATAGCCTATGCTTAATACTCAGTGCAGCAGAAAAAAGTGTGAACTCAGCACGTTTTTTATTCACTCATTAGTGTCACATGTTGCTATCCAAAAGCAAAGGAAATATACCTCTGTTCCTACAATTGATTAAATCATATAATTCTAAATGCATCCATTTAGGTATTTCATTACAAGATACTGGATTTGAATAAAACAACATTTTACCTTGAACTTTAATCTTTTATCAATTACCTGTAAAGGATTACTCTCTCGGCATCCAACATCAAAGAAAAAGTGAGAATTTGCATACTTTGTAATTATTGAAACACCGTATTATAGTTTTTTAAACTTAAAATATTCCATATATCTGCATTTAATTTCTACTGTAAGTTAATCGAGAGAGATCAGCACCTTTTTGATTGCTTCCTACTTATTTCCTAGAATTTATGGAAACATATTGATAAAAATGTATTATAAATATGGCTGTTCATAAAAAAATTATTTCTTATGGCTATGAAATATCCTGAAGTTTGCGGGGAAGTGTAATAGACCCCAATTTTTTTAAATGATGAAGAAAATGCAGACGTATCTGCCCAAAAATCGTTGAAAATGATGAAGTTTTTCAATAGAGTAACATTTTATGAATTATCACTCTGTAACTGCTGAAGCAATACCTTTTTTATTTAATTATTTTCATTCCGTATGTCAAGGACTTATCTTTTTACCCTTTCTTTGTTTACCCCCCTCTATTCCCGCTGGGCGCTGCAATCTAGTAGATTAGTTACATTATGAAAGCTCGACTTTCGTAATATTTTTTTTTTAATAAATGAGTATTCGTTACTCACCTTCAATCATTTTCTTAAATAATGTATTAACAACTAGGCTTTGAACATGTAGCTCCTCCCAAGATAATACGGAGTGAATATTTTTAGTCTCCAGTCGGTTAAGTTAATTGAAGATGTAGGTGTCCATTGCAGATTCAGGCTGAAAGTCAATGAAAATAGAGTTTCAAGCAATAATCATATTTCTTAAGTCCCACAGTAAGATGGAAGCATTTTTAATAGGGATATTTATGGTAGTTTGTTAAAGTATAATGAAAGCTAAAATTTTGTACTTGGAGACAGTATTTTATGGGTAAAATGCTGTACTGTTTTTCTTTGATGTATGGACCGTATGATAGCGATGGGATTCTGAAATGAACTGAGAGCAAAAATGGAATGGGCATTGAATTGAAACTATGCCGTTAAACTATATTATGTTAACTTTCGCAGGGAAAAATAGTTACCTGTCTTGCGAATTTAACCTTTTCGTATTCATGAACAAGTTAACAGAATATCCATGTGCAACGTGGCAGTTACACAGGTTTTATAGGTGTGTTTGGTTTAATCTCCTGAACAATATATTTCTGCCAGAGATTATCGTGGCAATTTTAATTTAAACGAGTATTTTGACGTGGCATTACGGCTAAGAAAGAATTATGTTCTGTATGGGAATTTCTTATCGTAAACAATAACCGGAATAAGTCGTACTACATGGCAAATGAAACCCTTATAGCAGAGAGTGAAATATTTAACATTTTTTAATTAGGTTCTTTTTTCTCCTTATTCGTCTTATTCAAAACAATTCATAGTCTCCTTACATTTATAGAATTGAATCTTCCTACTAACTCTTTACTTCACTCTAAACATTACTTTTAATTTCATTTAAACAAAGAATAACAATAACTAATGACTTAAAATTATTTAGAAAGAGGATAAAATCTTTTGAGTAATTCATACATAATACAGTCCTAGCTGAAATGAAAAAAATGGTGTGATATAAATTGGAGAATGTATGAAGAACAGGAGCCAACAAACCTTTACTGTTTGCGGAAACGTTGAGTGTTAACATTTTTATGGGACTTTTACTCGTGATAAAATTAAATATTCAAATAAACTCTGGAGCACATGTGAAAAAATACTTTCTTTTGAATAACCTTGTAAATCTATAAATAGTGACTAATGCAAAGAGTTAAATCTGATGAAGAGAGGTGACACTATGTGGAACTTTCTTACGTTTACCGTGGTGAAAAGAAACTATTCCAATTAGATTTTTCGTTCCGGATCGATTTAAGCGTCTATTCGTCATTATAAGAGCAACCTTGTCAATACTGAATAATGGACCTATGAATAACACTAATTGATTTTTCCCATACTGATACTAAGAAATAAAAGCATGAATCCGAGGAACCCTCGAGAGGCTTGGGAAGGATCCCAGTGTTTCGTGGAACACATTTTGGATATCTCTGAAATTGGCAATGTTATTGCGCTGGAATGAGAGGGATGATAGGAAACAATGATGAAATGGAGAATGGTGGTGAAAGAAATTCTAATTCGATGGGTGTTTGCGATTGGAAAAATGGAGTACCACTACGGAGAAGTAAGGCTCACCAGAAAGTTACGAGAAGAATGACATACTATCCTGGAAGTACAAAATAATTATCAACGTGATTAATTCGGGGAATTTACCTGCGATAGGAGCAGCAGATAGGTACTGCTTGGGGAGCTCGGAAGTACGAAAGCGGACCTATGGGATTGAGGTGGTGAGAATCGAGATTTTAAGCGCTGAAAACGTGATTTGAGGGGATTAATCTTCCGTTCCAATGCGACGACGAGGAGGAATCGGTTGAAAAGGGGGCGTCCTCTCGGGAATATATGAAGGAAACGTCGGATAGGGGAGAGGAACTGGGAGGAGTAGGTATATAGGAGGACGGGAAATAGAGAATTGAAGCCTTAGGAGAAGATTTAATGCGAGAAAGGAGAATTTGAAAGGGTGGTTTGAATTCTGAGGAGTTTTGTTGCATTGTTGAGGCGGACGTCAACAGCTAAGGTGATTAGCAAACACAGTGCGGAAATGTGGGGAGGAAGGAAATGGTTGGACGTGGGGAGGGGAGAGTTAAAGTTTGAAATATGGTAATGGGAACGAGGTGGAAAATTAAGCAAACCGGGAGGAGATCCGAAGGTGCGGGAAAGGTGGAAGGGACATAATGAGAGAATCAAGGTGGTTGGGAGTAAATAAAGATGAAAGTGGAGCTTTGCCAAAGAAGAAAGGCGAAGGGAAGTCTGTGAACGTGGAGGAAGTGGGAGGGAGAGAACATATTTTCCCTTCAGAGAAAATGGTGATAACGAATTCAGCAGTATTTTAAGCACAGCCACATCCGTATTTGCATGTTCCCGATGATAAATTGAAAAAGAATTGACTGGAATGTAAAACAGCATAAAAAGTGTAATGACTCCGATGTGTCAGGAAGTCTGTTCGCGTAGATACAATACTTGTGACAGGTAAATAGGTAAAACATGGCATTTCATAGATAAATAAATGTAGGAAGTTATGCATTTATTTTAATTTATCTTTTGTTGAAAAGAACTAATGAAGTGTGCGTCCATTTGAATTTAACGAATATCCTTATTTATGAGTTTTTAAATATGACTTAAGTTGCTAATCGAAATACTATTGTAACTTTGACCGTGTTGATTTTGTTAACTTAAAAATTATTATCTCGGCAGCTTAATATAACTGTAATTGAGACTATTGTATGCTATGATATTTAAATGATATAAGAGTAAAATGTAAATAACGCATAGAGTGGAGAGATGAATTATAACCTTACAGTATTTCCAATACATGATGAAAATTAAAATTTAGGGTTCCGGTGGGACTAATAGCATCATAGCCATTAAATTGATCTCCTGCGAGGCAGAAAATGTTCATTTAAATGTTTTAGAAAGTTACATTTCATTTTTATTCAAACTAAAATTACACAAAGTTATATATATATATATATATATATATATATATATATATATATATATATACCTACTGTTCTTAAGCAAGTGCCTGGCACTTATTCTTCATTACTCACATAGGATTAATTTGTAATCTGAAATTGTACTTCATATGCCTGCCCTGCCTATGAGTTATGAGTATGAGGGCTTACCCTGCTTCCAGTTGTAACTAATGAAAAAAGTTAATTTTATCCGATTTAGGAGGAGAAAAAAATACAAGCTAATTACTACTGTGCGCACCTTCCAGTTCCGGAAACTATGTTAAGCGGAATGACTTCGCGACAAGCAATACAGCTCGGACATTGCAAAAAATTGATTGAGTGCGAATTCACGGAAAAGACGTCGCGTGCTCCGCGGCAATCAATTTCAGTCGTTGGTTTATGGAGGTGCGAAAATTGATTTCAACGCACACGGTTAGAGGTGGTGGTGGATGGCGCTGCAGAGTTGTCCAATAGGTTTGTCGAGGATCGCTGGATATAGAGAGGGCTCGAGTGAGTGGCTGGATGGGTCGGCGCATGTTGGAAACGAGTTCAAGAGTGTTTGCTGTTGGAGGTGGGTTAGACGCGGGTGTGAGGTTTTCGAAGCGAACAAGAAGAAAACGTCTACTGCGCAAGGTGAACATTAGCTGGCCAGTTCCTTATTATTTAACCCGGTTATCCAGCTTAGGGAGATAGGTGGGAAGAAGAATTTGGGAAGGGTCGCAATGTTTGGCACCTGAGCATTATATAGAATGAACTGATCCCGTCACAAACCCTGGAATTTTCTGACTCAAGGCGTCGTCAGACAATCGCAATTAGTTCGAGTGTCTTTCTTGACGCCTTGAGAGTAAGCCAGAGCCTCTTTAGTCGACGGAGGGCGGCGATCCGGCCCAGATGCTCTTCCAAGGAAGAACAACAAATCACCGTGATTCCCCCCGCGTTCAAGCCCTTGTGCCACGTCAAGGCTGAGTTTGGTGGGTGAGCGGCTCTTTACTCATCAGCATCCAACAGAGCAATAATTGCACCACAATCTTCACCGAAGAGCCAGCGATCCTCCTGAAAGAGGAGAGCGCCAGACTCATCAGCTCCAACAGAGTGCAAGACACTACAATCTTCGCCAAAAAGTCAGTGGGCCCCCCTTTACAAGGGTTTCGAAGCGATCACCATGACTCGGATAAAGCTAGCAGACCTGTGTTCCTTTGGAATTTACTCTATCATAGTGTGGTTCAAATGTTAACATCATGTCCCGCGGCATAGGGTATTCCACAATACTTTGCGGCAGTATATCGCACTCGCTTTCTTAAACTCTTACTGTGCGTTACCCCGATGCTTGGAACTCCGGAAGGGAATAGTAGTGTTATTGTAATTGGTCTTTGTTGACGACCTACGCATTTATGCTTCCAAGATAAACTTAATTTTATTTAATTAATTAAGTCATTTAATTTTTAGTGATAATTTTTGTGATAACTGGATTCCAGAGACTCCCGTTTTTAGACAATTTAAAGAAAGGGAAATTTATTCCTTAAATTAGAGTTTGCGTTTCTTAAAAAAAATAAAATCAGGAAATGGTCGTTTATAACTTGTTTTCGTTGATGAAACCGACCCTGATGATTGCATTGATGACACGAATGGTAATACATTCGCTGGGTTGTTTGTTTGGGTAGGTGACTGATATTAGAGGTCATTAACGCCATTGACGGCAGGTAGTATGGTAGATTTGGGTATTAGTACGTACTGTAGGATAGTGAAGGGATGGTGGAGAGAATTCTGGAGACGAAATAAGCATACTCGTTCTCCTACCGAAATACGCCTACAGAACCATGGTTTCGTTTTTTTATATAAAAATAAGTACTAGACTTCAAATGCTCTCCACTAGTTAAGGAATCCCACAGCAAATCTCTACCACCATCGAAATTCGAACCCGGCCCCATCGTAATGGAAAACCAGTACTCTAGCCACCACACCTAACTGATTTCCAATCACGTGATTCTAACGCTTTTCTAGCCATAAGTGCCAGTGGGGATTTCCTCGAATTGGACTAAGCCTAAGGGTGTGTTTACTCTGGCAAGTTGATTCAGCAAGAGTCTTCTGCAAGATATTCCAGGGGGATTTAACTCCGATGGAAAACTTTTCATAATTTATTGCAAAGCCAAATCGGTTGCCGTTTACGCTGGCCGCAATGCGCCATTGCAAACGACTTTGAGATACTTTGATAAGTTGCAGAGTATTATACACTTTTTATTCACGTCAAAATGCGAAAACTTTTCATAATTTATTGCAAAGCCAAATCGGTTGCCGTTTACGCTGGCCACAATGCGCCATTGCAAACGACTTTGAGATACTTTGATAAGTTGCAGAGCATTATACACTTTTTATTCACGTCAAAATACGCACACTGTAAGCAACTGGTGCACTTAATGTGCAAGTGTAAACCCACCTTTGGGGATACGAAAATGTATATATTTGCCCACTAGGTCAACGTATATTTTATTGGATCCATTACATTCTTCATAATGATATGCGACAAGCAAGCAGATTGTGCCATGTTTTGATTGTGGTTTGATTAACTCTTCCGACCATTCTGACACAGTCAACAATACTGATTTATACCGACAATTCGATTATTTATACGTTAATCTGGCAGCAATGATAAGTGAGTTAATGAGTATGCATCACATAAGTAGGCAGGAGCAATGTTATCAGTATTTTCACCAAGTACGACCAGTTTGTTCATCCTGAGATATATTATAACACCCGTCGCTACTACAGTACAGAAGTCAGTACTGTAGCCATGAATCTTATCCATTACATTAACATTCGATGCATTCCTATTTCGTGCGTCTGTAGAAGATAGGAAAGTAATATTTGGGGAACGCGATGAGCGCGGTAGGTGAGGTGTTGTGTTTTCGTACGGATTAGGTGACGCCAGAGAGAGAAGAGGAGAAGTAATAGGGGCGGAGGGTCGTATGAAGCGTTTGAAGGACTCTGTGGTTAAGGGTACGATGTGGGTGGCGGAGGATGTTGGTTTGGGGAGTGGAACATGTCAGGCGGAAATGGGGAGATTGGAATCGAGCGAGCGGGAGAAGGGCTAGGGGACGTGGAGGTGTGGTAAGGGGTGCCAAATCCGGAGTATAAAGCCTGGAACATCAACACGCGTTACCCGCCGTGGAGAAATGTGTGAAAGTAAAGGTGAAAAAAATCAATTTTCTCTAACTTAGATTAGAACCGATATCCTCCCATTTCACACGGGTTGATTTAAAACATTCCTACCCACATTGTACTTATCTACCTATTTGTTCAAATTTCCGTGCCAAGTATCCTGTCAGCAATTTACTTTTAATTTTGAGTTTAGTTTTATAATGTTTAGGTGTTTATTTTTTTATTTGTTAACTACAAGTTACCAGCCACATTTTCACTTCCAAACCGTTTCTTTTTGTAGTAAAATACGGTAAATGCAGGTCCAATTTAGCCACGTCCTTCCTCTATTCATCCCATTTATGAAGCCTGATTCATTTTTTCCCTTTCCCCTCATTCTATAAACGTTTTCCCTTATCACAGCCTTTACTAATGTTCTGTGACACGTGTGTTTTCATGTCCTGTTCCAAACACCTATTCTGCCTTCTCCTAATGTCCGCCGGTTTCGCTTTCCAAGTTTTCTCTCTTCAACCACTTATCCGACCACTACTTCATCTATCCTCTTTTATATCAGTCCCCCTATGACAATTCTTCTCAATATATTGGTTTAAATTGACTCCAATATATTCTCAGCCCTTTTTCCTCCACGTTTCTGTGCCATGCTATGCAGTACTTGATATTAGACTACTCGCAAGTATTTTATTTATATTCTAACTCAAGGTTCCCGGCATAATTTTTATATGTACGCCTCGTTTGTTTATTTAATTTTTCTAGTACGACCTCTGCCACTATGCCCAATTTCCTAGAACGTGTTTACTAAATAATAAAGAAAAAATGTTACAAGTAAAAATGAAAGTACTTCCTTTGCATGTGTCCTCCTACTTTTATGTTCCCCAATTCCTCCTACAGTTCCTTCATTGTCCTGATGAACTTCTTCACATTCGTTTTATTATGAATTTATTTTATACTCGCATGAACCCGAAATGTATTGTTAATAAAAAATATATGTAAATTATTATTAAAATCGATTTTCGGAATAAAAATCCTCAATCAAGAAGGAAGGAAGATTGGGAAAAAATTAAGTTTTCAAATTCGGGGGTCTCTTGGGGAAATCAGGTGAGTTGGTAGCCCTGGAAATTGGAGGTTAAAGTGTGAGAGTGGACGGGAAAATCTCTCCTTGGAAGATCTTGGCGCAGGCTTCGAAGCAAAAAGGAAATGTGTTTCACTCGTAAAGTGGAGAATGGCAGGGGAATAGAAAGAGTTCGCGACGCGGGCTCCAAAAGATTGGGGTGGGGTTTTGACAAAGGAGAATCGGATGACGTGTGGAAGATAGGAGAATAGGGAGACGGGGAGCACAGAATAGAATGAATCCTCATCTACGTTTATTCCCACAAGAGCAATACATAAGATGAAAAAAAAATATCTTTACCACAAATAGAATGATTACAGGCAGCTAGTTGTAACAAAGCAGTTACCCAACTTCAAGAAGAAGTGAAAGACAAGCGTCAAATACCGTAGGCTAAATGGATTACTCAAATGACGAAGGAAATAACTAAGGATTCCAATTAATGTTATCAATGTTATCATACGTTCGTTTTCAGCTCTTTAGCGTCATCGTCCAAAGTAAGGGTAAATAAAAATAGTGTGGTTCTTAGTTATTTATTTTACCAGTTGAGGATAGGCAAATGAATTCAGCGAAAAAAATAGGAAGAAGGAAATAAAAAAAATAAGAATTTGTAGGTATATACGTACTGCAAAAAAGTAAATAATGAAAATCGAGCACTCTGTGATCTATTTTATTTTTTTTTAATTTAGTAGAAGAATGGAAAAAGAGCATTTTTAAATTTATGATACAGTCATTTTTTAAAATTAAATCAGTCACAGAAACATTAAGATATTTAAATGACATAGCCAGGTGCGAAAATACAATAATTTGAGTAAAGGCAGAGGTATATTTTCCAACTCACGAAAAGTAGAGGAATATTTCCGGTCAGTAGAGAAATAGGCTATGGAATTTTATAAGATGTAGACGGTATTAAGATGTATAGGACGCTTGTTGAGGTGAAGGAAGGTATTATGTAGGTAGTCAGAGGTATGCGCCTGTGCAAGTCTAGATGATTTTTCACTCTCCTCCATTTAAACCTACCTTTATCGGTTAACTCCAATGATAATGATATAATACAGACAGGTACCTGTATACAACTATATTATGTTTGGTGCTTTTACACTGGGTGCTATAAGGGGGGAGGGAGAATGGTATGGTAATGGCGCCCAGAGGTGTTTTGCCGTTGGTGGGGAGAACGATCAGGTTTCGTCACCTCGGGTGATGGTGATGCCGTAGCAGGAGAGTGTGGTGCGGGGAGGAGGTGTGCCAAGGGGTATGGAAAGAGGAGATAAACAAACACGTCAAGAAGGAAGTATAGGCGTGGGTGGATGGCGGAGGCAATATGGGTGGGGTGGGCGCATTAAATTGGGGTTAGAACGGAGTTTGTCGGTTGCTCGGAATGTGAAGTCTGGAAGTGTCTGGAAGGAGGGATGGTCTTAATAATTGAAACAGCTCTTTTGCGAGGATTAAATGGACACACTATGAGATGAGCTTGACGTGATAGATGCTGACTCATTCGCTCAATCAAAAATTTGTATTATTAGAGTGATCTACCGGTTAAGGTAGGTTCTAAATATTAGAGAGTGACAATTTTCTAGACTTTTAAAAGCACATGCTTCTACTACACGTTTTATTTATTCGTTTTAGCATGCGTCCTATCACTCTTCATCTCGTCCATAAAACCTATTCTCTTACTGTCCCTTCCTCGCTTACCCAGTATCCTTCCCTCCATCATGGCTGTCATCACCCATTCGCCCCTCATTGACTTCCCAACCACCTCCTCTGCCTCTTCTTAACTTCCTCAAAAGGTTTCCTCTCCTCACCCACGTACAAAGGAGGGGCATATGCCTCATCCACGAGGAGCGGAGTTATAACATGGAATGAAGAAAACTCTACACTCATATTATTCACTGATTTTATCGTTTGATGTTGACGAAATTGTAATGATTAGATCACTTTTTAATCTAACCTTACCATCTTCTAAAAAATATGTGAACTTTTCTTCATCAGAAGAAGAAAATTAAAGGTAAAATCATATTGACGTGGCATAATTATGACGTGGAGATGATTTATATTAGGAAAACAATGATATAGAATAATGTGACTGCGCATAAAAAGGTTAAGCGCCCGTATGGTACACATTGCTCTGAGGAACACAATGAACTATCTCGGCTACTATGGGTTCCTCTTTTTGAATGAATATTTTTGCTTTATTTATACGTCCCCGCGTCTAGGGAGCTTATATTCAAGAGTGGCTTAGAGTCGGCAATCTTAGCATGAGCTGCGTCATGGCGGGAAGACAAAATGCTAGGGTTGCCGCTGTTATTTTAGAAGAAGAGAATAGAGTATAAGCTTGTTCCTTATTAGGTTTGTAGATGATTCATAAACTAGAGTGTGTTGTGAGTTATAACTAATTTATAAGTAGTCAATTTTTTTCACAAATCCGTTTATAACTAGTAGTTTAAAACAGCTTTCCTAACATTGTTACCTTTTTTATATTGTGAAGAGTTCTTCGATCACTATATATTAGTTATCTTTGTTTGTCCTTTTAGAAAACCATTATAAAGGAATACGTGGCGTGGAACAGAAGATATATCAGGTTTAAAATTATAAATTTTAAACCTGGTATTAAAGGAGCAGGGAAAAAAGGGGGTAGAAGCTTAACCATTTTTATGGTTCCAAGATGATATTGGCCTATCACCCATCAGAGTACTCTAAAATTAGTTTCCCATTATTTTGCAGCTTAAGGCAATCTACAATATGCCAGAAAAAGTATCTTGGTGCATGAAGAGGTGCGTGGTTTAATATTTCCTCCTGATAGCCGTTACTTACCGCGGAAAATATTTGTTCATATATGCAACAGTGTTCAAGGCGCCCCCATTGGATCTTTCCTGGTTGCACAGTTTGCTTTCTGAAGGGCAACAAGTGGATCGACGTAATGCGTTTTGCTTGGCCATTACGCTCCACACGAGCAGCCGATATGAGGAGTAGATGAGGGCCGAGAGGCGTAGATATTTCTGAGGCAATTCCAATTTGGCGAGCACTATTTCGGGGAATGGGGCAATGCCTTTGCCCTCTCCCAATGTCTTTTCATTGGTAGGAGTGGAAGTAAATTCAGAAAGGGATGGAGTTTCAGCATTGTGTTTGGAAGCTATGCCAAAATAGGGAGGAATAATAGGGATGCTGAATGGTATTTGAGTCATCGGAGTACGTTTAAATCTACATAACACCCTGTGAGAGTACACTAGGGAGTTTGGAGAGGGTGTTTGGACACCAGCCTAGGATAAGGGAGGAATTGGGGAAAAAGATTGGAATGAAAAGTTAAAGTGTTAATCATGTGTGTGCGTGTGTGTCATAGTAACTCATATTGTTTTCGCTGCAGACGAATACGCGTATATAGATATAATTTGGAACTTATCTGTTTGGTAACTTATCTCTCTTATTTTTTCACATATATAATAATATTGCCCAAAGCTTCCCGATCCTCACATGTTATGAATTTACGGAGCAATATTTACCTAGCGACTCCGAGTTTAAAGTGGCTCCCAATCTAGTCACACAATCATCTGTGTTACGCTCACTGTTCGGTAGCAGCAGTTTTTAACAATTAGTTTTCTTTTATCGCCTTTCATTCGTATTTTATTTTGCATGCTAAATCTTTCCATGGAATATCTAAAACGCTCGCTGCTAAGTAGAGATCTGTTCTAATCAATAAGACTGAAGAAGCAAACGGCTCCCAGCGTGTCCCCAGGTGGTTAGGTAAATAATTACTATACCGGTTTTTGTTGGTTATTAGGGGTGGCGACCAAAACATGAAGTCATTCGCACTAAGATAGTTCTATAAGATTATAAAGATAGAGTTGCATGGGGAATTGCGGAGAGAAACCCAGCGGCGGCATTAGCGTATCCTTAGTGAAATGCGCCAAGGAATCCATAGTACCATGAACTGTCCAAAGGTCAATTCTGAGATTCGAACGTGGCTTTTAGGATTGGTAAGACGATAATATGGCCACCACACCGACTGAATCCCATCCGAACTGTGTGGTGCTTTATTTCATCGATCGTACGTAAACCGACGTTTTCAACATGGTGTGGCCGTTGCCTACGGTGAGTAGGCGGGAGGTGCGCAAGATGGGCCCCGGAGAAAATGCGCGAAGGGGCTGTAGGAATACATTTTTTGCCCGGGCGGAGCAAATGAAAAATTTAGCTTTAAAGTGCTCTGCGGAAGGGATATTGGAAAAACGGGATGCGAGGTAGGCAGAGGGATAAAATTCGGTGGGCGGGAGAAAGGGAGGTTCAGTTGCGGTTTGAGAGGTTTAGCTCCTCACCCCTCTCCCCAGTTCGAGGTAATGGAAACAGTAAATAGGCGCGAGCGTTGAGCCCGGGAAGATCTTGCTGGGAGTCCCGACGTGTAGAGGGATGCTGTGAAGAATGAGGAGAGCGAAGAGTAGATTGGGAGAAGTGACGGCCGTATGGGGAGGAGAGGGAAATGAACAGAAGGGTGGGTAAAAGGGAGAGATTGAGTAAGGAAGGGAGATGTGGGATGCTATAGCTTGTGTGAAAGCTTATGGCCCCTTAGTACGCAGCGCTAAACGCTATTGAGTGATGGGAAGGGAGCTGCCAGAGGAGGAAACTTGAAAGTGAAGGTTTTAGTTGAAGGTGATGGTAGAAGACTGTGATCAATTTCACTTCCACCTCTATGTGGTGACAGCACGTCCAAATGAACTCGCCCAGATCAAAACGGGTTTCTAGGCAGAGGTCTTCATCTTTCACACCAGCTCTAATAAGAACATTATAGACTTCAAGGGTATTTCAATGTCTTCGGAGGAATTTCGATTAGTGGACCTTTCATGGGCTTTCTTTCCTCAGGAGCCCCGTTTCCAATTTGTAGACGAAGATAACGGCCAGTGTTCAAGTTTCAAAATATTAAAAATAATTTAGTTTCTGTGGGAAGGATTTCCAATAAATTTCATGGTGTCTTAATGGTAGGAAACGAAATTTTCATTATCCATGTCTGAGTGTTGTCCAGTATTATGTTCAAAGGTTTCCAATATTTTAAATACATGATATTTATTTAAACATTTTTCGTCTTCGATCATTCATGTTATGTCATGCACACAAGCATCATGTCCTTCGAGTTTGGCTGTTAGTAAAGTTCTGTTAATATGTCTGTCTAGAGTAAATAGTAACATTATCGTAGTTCGGAAATTGGTTTAGACTACTATGACTAAAACAATGTTATGATGTTATTTCGATGGCTGCTTGAAGAAATACTTATAACGTTGTTCCAAGTGCCAATTAGGTTATATATGGGGACATTTTGTGAAAATTGGAGGGTACAAAGTATGCGATGACTCTTTATTTTCGGCTAACATGCTAATTGTCTAAAATTATACAAACGTTTTTATTTCAACTTTGCATCTAATTTAATACTTTTTATTTATACTTTTTATAATCAGTAATTTTAGTTTTGTACGCAGGTTAAATGAGAGTTAAAGATATTAAAAACGAAGGTATACCTTCCGTTTGAATATCTTCAACTCTCATTTAACCTACGTACAAAACTATTACTGCTGATTATAAAAAGTATAAAGACATTAAAATCTACAATTAGTGAAGTTCCTATATGTTCACGCCGGAAATACAAGGTCATGGAATTGTCAGTACTTTCTCCTTTGACTGGCTTAGAATAATGGGATACGCATATACGAGTTACTCCTTGGGGAGGAATGATGAATAAACTTTTAGCCTTAATATAGCCATTATTTATGCAGAAGATTTCCTTTTGCCATTTTAGGTGACATAATTACGTTATTATTACTCAACATCCTTTACAAAATAGGGTGCTTTTTAGGCTGAATAGTGTATGCGATTCCAACTCATTTCAATTGTTTTATACGGAATTAGCTAAATTGGTGTTTACAAGGCTTTTTGGACGGTAGAGCTGGTTCATATCGCTTTTGTTTGCAATGTTAAATGTTGTCCTTATATCATTCTGATTCTACTGTGATCAATGCTAGACAATTTTGAGCATATTTTGGAGAATAATGCCGCGGTATTTCCTCAAGAGGGTTAAATAAAATCTTTCTCCTCAGAAAATAAATACTTACATACTAATTTTGATAACCACTGACAGTAGTCTATTGATCATTTCTAATATCGAAGTAAATCGAGCAATTTTGTTTTAGCGTGCCCACAGCTCAATGTCACCATTTTCAATTTCTTACTTCGAAAATATTTATTTCATCTGGAATGGCTCATTTTGTGGACATTTATGGTTGGATAGTTTGATGTTGTTCTCCTCGATTCATGCAGGGGAGTGTTTTAAAAATATTTTAGGTAATTGTTTTATAATATTATGATTCAGTGATCCGCAAAACCGTATAGCCCCTCAATCTTGCATCCATTTTTATGAACAGCGACACTCTACTTTCGTTGATTTTGACCAGACCAGATTTCATAATATATTTCTATCGGTTTCAATTATTTGTGTATCGAAATCATATCAAATCGACTGTAGAAGCCACAAATAATGCACGGAGATCAGTGAAAAATCTAAATATTACAATTTGTTTTGATGAAGAAACAAATAATGAATAAATTATTAGTAATGTTTACTTTTGGGGTGAATTTCAATAAATTATGTCAATTAAATTTAGGTTTACATACATCCAATTGAAGTTCACCGCTGGTGAATAGCGTAACCTCTCGATTATTCATTTAGTTAATAAAATTAGTGATACTCAAAATAATATGAATTTTTAAAATAAGTAATCGTAAATAACAAGTCACGCTCAAAATCACCCATGTCCTTTAGTTATCATTAAATCCTCTCTTATTGCGGGAATCGTACCCACGACCTCTGAACTAGAGGGCGAGGAAGTAACCTCACCGCCACCGATGCCGGCAAGTAGCATTTTCGGGCCCCTATTTTATCTAAAAAAAAATGGTCGGTTCTCAATGTTTTCATAGAAAAACCGTATCATCAATGTTTATACTTAATTTTACCATCCCATTTTAGATTCGGCAATGTCAAGGATCAAAATAGACATTCAAGTTAAGCCTAGCAAATTGGCTGTTTTTCTGAAATGTTTTCCATAATTTCCTCTCCTTTCATACCTCTTTTGCCTCTATTACATTCATGACTTGCTTCCTACACGCTTTCTTGTTCTTAATATTTCCTCATTTTCCTCTTCTTAAAAGTCTCTTATTCCTCATTCACCCTCATTTTTCTTAATATAATCCTTCTTCTCGAACCATTTCAAATGCTAGTAAATACCTATAATAATGAGCATTTCCCTTTTTCATTGTAATTACTTTCCCAACTTTCTGTTTTCTCCACTTTTCATCTAGGTAACCTTCGTACAGTCTTTTCGAGCTACAGCCCTTCACTCATACTTTGTTCCTTTTACCGAAACGACGCAGCCGACACCGCGTGAACTATTTCATTGCCGTTTTATCACTTTCAAGCTCTCCTCACGTCAGTGTAGCAACACCAGCTGGCGAGAACTCTTGAAGGGCAGTTCATACGTGAAAGACGGCTGGATATCTTAGTCGTGCGCAGTGTTGCCAACACATAATCGGATTTAGTTGCAAACTCCATGGACATCGTCGCTAGTTTCTTGTTATAAGGAAAATTATAGGTCGCTAGTTTTGTCCCTAAGTGGGAATGCGATAAATACGTATTTTACGCATTGCTAACTGACTTCATCTTGAACCCATAAGCAGCGATCATTTCAAAATCGTTTTTTGCCATAGTTTGTGATATTTAAAGTCTAGAGGCGTGAATATCCTTTGAAAATCAAATCTCTGGTTGTCAAGGAAATTTTCTATTTGATATTTTTCTGCTAAAAACATGATATTCAGACAAATATGAAACGGAAAAGAAAATCGAATGAAAGAATAAGAAACTGCATTTATTCAGCCACCCGATTTAAAAAAATTCAACCCTCCATCTTGAGCGTAAGTAATTTTAAAAACCAAAAACTTATACCACTGCACAAAACCCAATACGTAGCGTACCAAAGGGCCGGCACCTTTTTGGGACCTTTTGGGGCCCTGAGATATTTTTGGGCCCTGATATGTTTTAAAATAGCTTACAGTTTTCAATTACAATTTACAATTTCATATCTTGAGCTATTAGTCTGCATAATTTCAGCACGATCGGAATAAAACTGTAGATTTGTATAAAAACCAAACAGACAGACAAACGACAGACAAACATTCTACTTTATATATAGATGCTACATTTATCACCATTTTGTTTACTTTTTTCAATTTGGTAAATTTAAACCGTTCATTTAGTTGAATGCCGAAGCAATCTAGTGGAAACGTTGCTGGTTTGGCAGCATTGTTTGTGCGGCAAGTATCGAGGGAGTGGAGGAGGGGGAAAGTAGAGCTTACTGTAAGGGAGACAACGTCGTTCAATTCTAAGTGTTATGATATCACCCCGCAAGAGAGTGAACGGAATGGCAGGGTCGATCCGGAGCCTAGGTTGGACGGTTTCGAAGTCAAAATTTTACCCTGCTCGCTTTCATCGCTTGATCTCCTTGAATCGTTGTTTCAAGTGGAATTAACCTTTTCACCACCTCCCAGTTCATATCTCTCACATTTCTCTCCGTGCACTACTGCATTTCACTGGGCTGCTGGATTGTTTCTATGCCGTGATCAAGATTCACGTCTGGCACGGGAAATTTAAATGTGCGTTGAAACATATGAGGGTGACCTTTATTCCCGTTGCAAGTTGAGCTTTTTTTAAAACAATTTCTACTTTCATACTCTGGTGATAAATCGATGCTCTCCGTGCTAGTTAGGGTTTCAAATTAATGGAAATATTGCGCCCTTACTCACGCTATGAAAATAAAATGGCAATTTACAAAATATGAATGGTTTCATGGCCTGCATGGTTTAAATGAATGTCTTTAATTAATAAATTCCTTGCTATTGATTTTGATGTATTAGACCTATTTGGCTTAAATTTAATGAACTTAATCATCCATATTACTTGTAAAGAATGAATATTACGAATGAACTACTTTATTTTAATGAGAAGTCGTCAATTTTTATTGCTTTTTAACTTCATAAATTTTTATAATAACACCTTCTCATAACTTTCTCAACTAGACAGAGAACATGATTTTTCTCAATGGCATGTACCGCGATTGAGTACATTTTGATGCTTGTAATGGTTGAAATGCCGTAGGTGGAAACTTAAATTATTTGAACTATATTGAGCACCACACGCTGTTACACGTCTACGGAAGTTGAAACACTGAACTTGAATTAGTAATGGGAAACCAAACTTTCATGAGAGCACTGTCCTTAGTAGTTTTTCCTGTATCAAATAAATACAACTACCACTTACGTACCCCATAAAAATCTCTTTGTATTAAGATATGAACAGCGTATTCTGAAAACTTCCCACTCATCTATTGATTTTTCAGTAGAGCATATAAATGTCGATACCCCAAAATTTATATTCGTATTTTGAGAGTAACATATTACGCAGCATATTACGCATTACTATGGTTGCTGTGTGTGTAGTTTTAAATAATGCATTAGGGCATGTATCGGTGTTTTAAACTTTTAAACATGGAAAATGTATCATATTTGACCTGAGAAACTCTTCAAGGATAAAATAAAAATGTCGGAGAACAGCAATGAAGCTGGAACTACTGCGAACGCGTCGTGGGAACATATAAGTAAGCTGATGATGTTTATGATCTGCAGGAACATTTTGCCTTTTATTCATCATAGCGGCTCTCTAAATGTATTATTTAGATACAAGTTCATGACCTTTAGAATACGTGTGACATGGGAAAAAATTCTTTGTATATTTAACTTCATCTTGATAGTATTTGAATTTTGTCTTATCTTATTTTATTTTATCTTTTATCTTATCAATATTTGATGATATTTTGATGATTCACAAGATATCAGCTTGTTTTTGACCGCCATTTCTGTTCATTGAACATTCGTATTCTTTTTCATGCGCAGTATAGAGAAAGTCGCCATGAATCTTTCGTAAGAACCTGTAGGGAATACGCCGCATAACTTGGGAAGATAAATAATTATAAGCCATCTCTGCCTGGAAACGTAGTTTTGTACACGAAACGGTGGTTTATGAAGCGAGTTGAAAAACACTTTCTTCTATCCCATAAAGCTTGATCCTAGGAGCGATTGCTTACTCGGATCTGGTTCTGGTAGGAGACGGGATAAAAAAGTTTTTATTCACTACTCCATTAATCACGGGGTCCATCCCCTTAAGTCCCCTTCTTCATCGCCACTCCTTCGCAACCCTTCTGTATGCCCTTCTTTTCCTTGCCATTTTCCCCTTTTCCTTTACCTAAATTGGGACCCTGTGAACTCACGTGTGATAAACCCTTCTCAGCCCTCTCACAAGTGCTTACTCCTTCCAATCTCGTTGCCTTTGCTTCATGCCGTTTCCTTCTTCAAAGTGAGTCTTGCTTTATTCATCTCATTCGGCTCGTTTTTTTGTTGCGGTTGTTCTCCTTCTGCTGGAATGCTGTGGCCGAGAGAGGAGTACATTGCGTGATGCTACTGCTAAGCTGTTATGCGATAAATTTTCTGATTGAAAATCTGTCGTGTTTTCCACATGGTTCTGTTTTTTATTTCCTCCAAGGCGAGACGCATATCGAAACGTTGGAGGAAATTAAGAACATGACCCGGTGGAAAGCACAGATTCAAACGTAAAAAAATCCTCGGATACAAACTGTGCATTATTCTAAAATTATTAGCTGCAAAATCACGTAAAGGACTCCTGTCTCGGCCACAGCATCCCATCAGTAAGGGTAGGAAAGGTGAAGAAAACTATTTTCAATTTGAAGATGTTGGTCAGCAAATGACCTCATTTGTTGAGTTTATCAACAAATGAGGTCATTTGCTGCACAAAGGACAAGGATAGATAGGTAAGGCTAGGACAAGGATCATTGGCGTATGAGAGATTGGTGGAGAGAAACCCGGCATTGCGTAGGCCAGCTGTAAAGAAAGTCGCCAATCGTGAGATCACAGATTAACATCCCTGTCTGCTTGTCCTTTCCGATACATGGTCCCTTACAGTTCTCTTTCCTGTATGAATGCTTACGTTGGTGTACCCTCGGGTTTCCCAGTGCCTTGTCCTCCCATCTGTGTCTTGGATACTCACCTTTTTCACCAGCCGAGTCCATCTCATAGGTGGGACTATACCAAGCCTTCAGAGTGTCAACATTTTTATGTGTTACTATTTTCTGGGTTTTTTAAAGTCTATCTGTTAAGAAGAATTCCTCTCGAAGCTGTCGTGCATATTACTGGATTATTCTGTCATTGTTTTGCCACCAAATACGACACTAATGATGATATTTTATAACAAATATTTATAGCTAAAGCTTGGCATTCCTATGTAAAGGTCTGAATGTTAAAGATGATTATAATGAGTGGTAGGTGCCGTTAGTTAGTACTGCATCATATTTGATTTTATTTAATGATTTGCTGACATTATTATCCAAGGATGCATTTTAGTCTTGTTGGATTAAGTTGTTTACGCATTCGATTTTAAGGTATCTGATGGTTGAAAATTCAAATGTATCATTCATTGAGCCTAAATAACTATATGATTATCTTCTGAATATCGTGCGACTATTAAAAATTCAAGACTGAATTTGAATAAATTATTTTAAAAAGTGACTTTAATACTGCGGACCTCTTGGAAATGAATTGAATTTTTGCTAACAACATATTAAAAAGGAAGTTTTACTAAAAACAGTGGAATTTATGAATTTATTTTCCTCTAGTAATTATTTTTTTACGCTTGTTTTTTTATTAGGCCAGGGAAAATTTAATAAATAAATGAAACTGGCAACCGAGTACTTAATTCAAAGAATGATTGTTTCTTGAAAATTTATTCACCGTCATTTCCATTCTATATATTATCGAAAGCAACTTCTTTATTATTAGCCAAGTTATTATTATATCGAAAGCAACTTCTCAATTATTTGCCAAGTTATTCGTGAAACACTATTTAATTTAGTGTTTTTTATGCATTTCTTGGTGAGAAAGTTATGTGAGTGGGTGAGACGAAAGTGAGAGAAATGTTAGCTCACGGAAACTTGAAAAAGGTTTTCTGCTGGGCTGGGCGATCAATATTTCAGTGAATCTTATTCCTCGATTTCAATACTGCATCCTGATTTCATTCATTCTATCACTTGCTAGCTTCATAAAATAATTTTGTGTTAAAGGTTTATTTAGTTTTCAGTATTAATACATTTGTGTGGTGGAATTCTAGTATTGGATACTGAACTCTAAAAATTGCAATTAAAGAATGCGAATCTAAACGGGGAAAAATGAGTGAAAATAACTCTTGCCGTTTACTCAAAACTCAATGATGTTTTTTCTTTCATTATTCGTTTGTTGGAGGAAACAGACGCAGGTTGCCGTTAAATATTATTAGATGCCTGCCTGATGAACGTTTTCGTCTCCTTTTATTTTCTTCTTCCATGTCGCCGTGTTTTATCTGATACATAAGAACATTTTACCATTTGCCATAATATTTTAGATGGTGACCTTGCGACTTCATTTATGTATCTTTTGTTTATTTTCCTCTATTCACACCCTCAAATGATTATTATTTCTATGGGAAAATTTACTATAGCAGAAAATAGAATAGTTTAGTATTTTTTTTAGATTTTCTTTACTATTAGGCCGTCATTAGGTACCTCAATACATTCTGTGATCGACCATCAGTCATCAGTCAGTTAATGTGTACATTACTTAGATGAATAAAATGGCCAGATGAGCGAATTTTTAATGAAAATTTACGTTGATAAGACCGCAGTTTCTAAAATATATTACTTTGCCGGATAGATGTCTCATCGGGCAGAGCGTTCAGACACTATAAGCCCTGTGCTGATGAGGCATACTGGAATATTAATCCCAAATATGTGTGATTCACTGTGTTGTATTCTACTGATACATTAGGGCACTTGAATGGCCCTCTTACCACGTTGCGATACATCACACACCTATCCTACCGAGCCTTGGATTTAAGACTGCAATTTTTATATGAAAACTTGTGATTTAATTTTTTAGTTTTATATTCAGATGCAGTGTATTTGATTTGGCCACAGAAATGCGAAATTGACTCTTTTCAGTTTAAAGGTCCGTGAAGTACCTCTATATGCCGAAACTCGATGCCCCGGAAAAAGTTCCGTAATAAATATACTCTATAGCGTAAGTACGTTTGCCCTATGTAACTATTAACTTTTGCAGCAGGAGATACGTATGTGTTTGTACTGTTTCTTGAGAATGAATTTTTGTAGCGAATGGTTTGCTAAAAGAAAACGCTCTCGCGTTTGTTCTCGAAAATAGAATTAGATCATTATTTTTCTCTTTTGCTTTGATCATCTTAAAATCATCACTTATTGCTTCACCTTTGGCTTTTAAAGTTCATCAGTACAATTAGGCCCATATTGACACTCTCCAGAGATCCTCGAGAGAACCCTCATGATGTTTCTCATTAATATGTATAAAATGACGGTTACATATTCATTGACTACTGCACTTGTATATTTTATATTTCTAATTCTGTTATCAATACCAGTAATAAGTCAACCTGTTACTCTTCCTGATGTGAGCCTTAATATATAGGTTACTTTTTTAAGTCTACCATTTATTCGTCTGTTAAATTGGTGCTTCCGTAGTTAGTGATGACCTTGTGGACTCCGTCTGTCCGCAAACGCAGTCCACTATTATTGATGCAATGTCCTGTCCTCGGTTGGTAATTAGTTTTCCGTATTATTTCTATTTTTGTTACAGAAATAGGTCAGGTTTTCAAAATGGGTATAATCATAGATCTCACTGAATATTATGTGCAATATTTTGATTGGAAATATAAGAAAAAATTGGAACTCGCGTCGGTTTTAAAGTAGCGATCAATGCCAGTGGAATGAGTAATAATTGGAGTGGAATACGTAATTGTCCTGCTTAGCACTATCAATGTGACTGCGTTTCAATTGCATTTTTGGGATCGAATCCGTCAGATAGAGTAGGTTACGTTGATTGCACACACTACCCCAGTTGTGAAGCAAAAATTCTCGTGGGGAAAAACTCAATTATCGTGACGGATTTTGAATCATAATGCAAAGATATTCCTGAATATTCTATTCTTCATTTGCATGTACCACTAATAAATGCATGTAATTAACGCTTTAATCATAGGACATTGTCAACTTTGAATAAATAAGCCGTTAATATCTAACAAATAGCTATCTAGAATCTTTTTTGAGAAATATATACAAGCATAGTCACCAAAAACTAACTAGGAATAAACTTTTAGCCATTTTTGGGCTCCAATTGTCATAGAAAATTTCAGAAAAAAGAACTTATGCCAATGCTTATAAACTTTGTTGATTTCTTCAACGTAGTGTCTCTAAATTACCCCCAGTTTTAACAATTATCATCTTTGAATCACAAGACAGCGGAAAATGTTAAGTTCACTTATTTAGAAGGTCATATGAAATCATAGTACTAATACGCAACTCACCTTCGTGGGTTTCCACACTGCGTGGATATTTTTTAAAGAATTAACCAGTTGGTAATATGCTTATTATACTCACTAATTTCGATGATACGACATCATAATCGTGGTAAAATAAGTATTTGTTATTGCTAATTATAAATCTGTGTATTTTCACAGTGATGATGATATTAGGATATTGAAACCGGTTAGTGAATTAAAAATGGTGTGGAGTATTAATTATTATTAACCATGGGTTAATTCTGTAACTTCATATTCGATAGGTTTGTACAATTTTGGTAAGTTTCTTTTTTGATTTCTGCGATTAAACTATACATTTTTAGCAACAGTTTCGCCGTGCTATTCTGCCGGCTTCGTCAGGCTTTCTAAATCAACAATGGCATGGGATCTACTCTTTCCCCTGTCATCGCCAACCTTTACATGGAAGACTTTGAAAAAGAAGCATTAAACCTTTAGCCATCAACCAACAGTTTGGTTAAGATACATTGACGACACATTCATAATATGGCCTCATGGTAAGGAGATACTCGACAAGTTGTTAATACACCTCAACAGTCAGCATACATCGATTCAATTTACGATGGAAATTGAAAAAGACGGTCACCTACCATTCCTAGATGTTCTGGTTGAGAGAAATATAGATGGAAAACTTGGGCATAGTGGGTATCGGAAAAAGATCCCATACTGATCGATACCTCAATGCACGTTCCCACCACCACCCACAGCAAAAGGCATCAGTTATCGAGACCCTATTTGATTGCTCTCGCAGAGTTTCGGATGATGATTCCATCTCTGATCAATAAAAAAATGAACATCAATTGATCAAAAGACAATGAAGGATGATGGTTATAGCTATAAATTAATTGAATTTTTTAGAAATCAGAAGCCTAAGTAGAAAGAGACATCTAAGCTAAATTAAATATAAATTGGTAGCTATGAAATGGTGGAAGGGCTCGATAATAGCAATGAAGATTGTGACTTTGTGACTTCAACAGTTTATTTAATACAGAACGACCGGTGTCGGCTGTCAAGCCATCTTCAGGTACATTGAAAAACATGGAAAAGACAGGTTTATATATACTATGGGAAGTTGCTACGGGAGGGGGGGGTTGGGGGTGAGGTTGGTTGAGCAGGGATTGTTGTTATATTGGTCAAACGGGGCGAAATTTCATGACAAGAGTAAAAAGAACACAAGGCATGCTGGAAGAATAAGGACGATTCGTCAGCCTTCGCCCGACACCTTTTGGAGATGGGGCACCGAAGCAGCTTTGAGCCGGAAATCCTGCATTTTACCGGGAGAGGAAGGAGGATGGATGCTCTTGAAATTCGGGAGATCACCCTACAAGGAAACCACCTTCTCAATGACATAACCTTTCCTAACCCATCCCCCCTTATTACTCATCACCCTCCCAAAATCCCCACCCCCACAACCCGAGTGATTAACCCCCCCCCCACCCTCTCTCCCACTTACAACACATACTTTGTTTCCCAAACCCATTTCCCCTCCCTGCTCAAATAACCTCACCCCCAAACCCCCCCCTCCCATAGCAGCTTCCCATAGTATATATAAACCTGTATTTTCCATGTTTTTCAATGTACCTGATGAAGATGGCTTGACAGCCAAAACCGGTCGTTCTGTATTACATAAACTGTGGAAGTCACAGTCTCTTCATTGCTATTAGAGACATCTAAGCCTTTGGGATATGTTATGCTACCTCGCATCGCATCGCATTACATTGCGGGAACAACAGATCGCATAGGTAAAATAATGAAGATGCATAACATCATTACAAGATTTAACGCCACCTCCAAAGTTAATGATCATCTTAGAGGAGCTAAAGATCCAATATCTCCCACAATGTTCGAAGGCATATACAAAATTTTCTGTAGTTGCGGAAAATCATATGCTAGTCAGAAAAAGAGAGCCATGGGATTAAGACTGAAGGAACACGAACGGGCTATTCGGAAGAAAGATTGGTATCGCTCTGCCGTGGCTGAGCACACACTTTTAGAAGGTCACAGTATTGACATCAAAAGGGCGAAAGTCTTATGTAAAGAAATTAGCCACTATCCACGGATCAAAAAAGACCTAACAACCTAAATAGAGAAGATGGCTACAAATTTCCTTATACGTGGAAAAGACTTTTGAAAAACTCAAGTATTAGTTAATCATGCTACATAATAACCGCTTAAGTTTGTTTATTTATTTCTCATTGTTGATTTAGAAAGCCTGGCGAAGCCGGGAGAATAGCACGGCGAAACTCTTGCTAAAAAGTATAGTTTAATCTCAAAAATGCAAAATAAACTTACCAAAATTAAAATGATCTGCGAAAATCTACGGAAAAAAGTGTGTGCAATAAGCATGGATAAATATATGCAATAGCACTCTCATATAGTCTGTATTTCTCTGTAATCAAGTTTAACAACTGGAGTAACCAGGTTAATGAAGGGTAGCTGTATTGTATGATTTAGACCGCTTTCATATATGCTTTTGCATTTTGACATTAATTGCTGGGATATAATGAATTTACACTAGACGAAAATTTGTCAAGCATGCCAATGAGAAGCTGCATCACGTGCAGATAAAAGAACTTCACGCGTGGTGGAAACTAATTTTTTTACGCGCGGCCAAGCCCTCCGTCCAGATGGAGTGTGTGAAATATTTAAAATTGCCAATTTCGTAATGCATTGCAAGTTCATGCATGGAGCATCGTCAAGGGTTGTGACGGTTGGCGTAAAGGTATATCTAAACTTGGTGGCACTCACCAGCGGAGTATTAGAGGACACTGACCGTAAACCAAGCGTTGATGAGCGGTCAAAGTTATCTAAGGACTTCCGCAGGGTTCTCTGGAAAAAGGCTCGGCCACTTCAACCCACATCTCATGTATGCTTTCCTCTCCTTTGCGGCATGATCTTCACAAGCTACTGCCACCAAGTTTCGCTACACCTATACCTTTGCGCACGTTTACTTTAATCCGCATGGCTCAATTTTATAATTATTTATTACGGAGCTTAATAATCTTATTATATCATTCATCGTTCGCAGTTTTATTTTTTATGTTCATACATCTTATTTTACGCTGTTTATGTGGAAGTTTTAACCGAATAGCTATTGATGTTTTGTTAAATTCTAGAATATAGGTATTGAAAAATTACAGCTCTCAACTCGTTTTCTAATTAGGGAGGAGCAAAGCGTTGCAAGTGAGCATATCGGGTCGCTGCTAGCTTTCGTATTTCAGCCGAGATTAAACTTAAAGAATGTTGCCTACCCAGCCTGATAGCGTAGCTCATTGATACGACAGAACGGAAACATTTTTGTAATTATATTTTAGCAACATGAACTACCTTGCCGCAGGAGTGATTTTTTTTGTTAAATGCCATTTCTCGATTCATTTTCCAAATTTTTGAAATTAAATTGAAGGTGAAGGGGGAATAAAATCAAGGCATAAACCTGATCCCTCGTGATTCAAACAGCTTCCTAATCCGTGTTGTTTATTTATATTTTTCAAATAATACAGAGCCAGCATTTTTTATTGACAATACTGCGCTGTGACTGCGCTTTTTTCTTTGGCGCATGAAATAATTATCTCGTTCTCCGATTCCCCGGTACATGCAGTAAATACTTGCGTAGTTTATTTTATTATTATGATAAAGATTTTAGTC
The DNA here is from genome assembly GCA_963573305.1 of Pyrrhosoma nymphula. NCBI lineage: Eukaryota > Metazoa > Arthropoda > Insecta > Odonata > Coenagrionidae > Pyrrhosoma > Pyrrhosoma nymphula. The sequence continues at coordinate 66,773,285 of OY754333.1, forward strand.
GCTAGAGTAAATTGTTTCTCTCAATGTCCTTTCTCGAGTTCATCTACCGAATGTGCAAATGAAATTTGGATATTACCTTTGGGCAAAAATACTACTACCTCACCATTAAAAAGATTTTTAATCCCTGACATTTATTTTTTAGTTAGAGACGGATTCGAATTCCGGTGAAGATGGTTCTTTTGCGGGGATTTTACGGGGTTGTGACGCTGAGCACCGACGGAAGTTGGGGAGTCGTAATTATGCCCGAACCTAACCGTTTGTTTCTCCCCCACACCCTATCTCTCTCCTCCCCTTGGATATTTATCATTCCGTCCGACACATTTCTTCAGTCTCCCTCCTCCACCGAACTTCCTGCTCTTCTCAACTTTTTTCTCCCCTCGCTCACCCCAGGAGCTTCCAAACCTTTCGCTCTTCTCCTTCCACCGTTCGCATTCCCCCGTCCTTCCGTTGTGTCCTATTCTCTCACTCTTCCTCTAAATACCCACCCCCTATGATTTGCCATCCAAACCCACCCTTCTCTCTCGCTCTCCTTTTTGATAATGGCAATGGTGGGTCGGGTCTCGTCCCATTAATCAATCGTTGAGACGTTAGATGTAGTCGAGGGAAAAAAACACGTCGAGGGTTTTTTTTGGGAGTTTTATTTTTTTTTATCCAAGCTAAAGGTTGAAAGAAAGGAGATTGGATGTCTAGCTGGAGGATCCTCTGAAGTGATCAACCCTCGACAGGTCTCACAATGTCACCTCGGCCGCTTTTGATGCATTTTAAAGTGTCAAGGCGCGGACGAGCAAAATAGCAGGTCGACGCGGGGTCGTGGTTCCCTCAGAAGGCCTCTTTTGATGACAAAGTGAATCACTCCGCCCCCGACCCCCCATGGCCCTCTTTTGTATTTCCAAACCTAACCACTTCACGTTAAGGTGTTCTTGAACCCTTTAGATATCACGTAGCGTTCATCTATTGACAAAGTTTAGTTAATGTTCTTCCCGCGGATGGGAAATTAGTGACCACATCCATGGGTCTTTATACGCTTGTATATTGCTTCCCCTTACCTTGTAGGCTTGCCGTGGCATCCGGGGACTCCTCTTTGCATAGCGGGATCAATTCACTCTCCTATGCCTTCTGGCGACGGGTCCTGAATCCCTTGATGCATTACCAAGTATAAAATAAAAGAAGCATCTTTATCGTCCCCAAAAACCCTGCCTGCAGTGTACGGCTTAGTAACATTTAATCTCACTTCCTCCGATGAAATTATGATGGGTTACTTTGCACATTAGGTACGTCCGACACCCGCGTCTTAATCGTGTACGTCCTCTTAGCACATTTACTCTGACGTCAATGCCAACTGTTGACGTTATGAACTCTTCTCGGGCTCTACACCGGGTGAGTGATTGAAATGTTGCCGACTTTTCGGGTAGCGACTCAACGCTGAATGTGGCGAGGTCTATGTGGGAGAGACTGGTCGAACGATTTCCACTTGACTGAAGGAACACCGAAGACATTTTCGACTCGGACAACCGGAGAAATCAGGGTTGGTTGAACATAGCCTCAGTCTGGACCATCGCATTAAATGGGACGATACGAGAGTTCACTGGCGCTCAGAAAAGTTTTGGGATCGCTTGACAAAGGAAGCGATAGAAATGAAAATGGAAAGGAGGAACGTAAATCGGGATTCGGGATATATCATCAGCAGCTCGTGGTATAGGATCCTAAAAGTAATACAGGTTGACAGAGCAAGGCCAACGGTCAACGGCCAAATTTCAACGGTCAAATTTCAACGGTCAACGGTTCTCCAGCTCAATAATCGGGGATCGACCAATCCCCCACCGCCACCGTCCGTATATAACCAACGGACAGTTTTGTTACGTGACATTTGCCTTGAAGATGGGTATCGAATCGCTATCCGAAACATCGGCAACATTTCAATCACTCACCCGGTGTAGAGCCCGAGAAGAGTTCATCACTGTAATTCGCCGGGAAAGCGTGAAATCGTACTGTTGACGTTATGCCGCCGCGGTATCGAGGTAATGAAACACGGTGGCACTTTTGCCCGAGGTGTGTTTTAAAGTAGAACATAGTAGTTTTATAGTAATATAGTACTAATTTCTCAGCAAACAGGCTCTATAAGGGGGAATAATAGAGTCCCCGCCAGATTACCAATGTTATCAGAGTTGCAAACCTTAATTTACAACTTCGAAATACTCAATCTGTTATCACATCAACTTTCTATCAATGTATGGATCTCAATCCAATTGTTTATATGGGCTTCTCCGATGATTAGCCAACAGTGCTGGGCAGTATTTCAAATACACTTATTTGAAACTTTTTTCCTGTTTTTCATTTTAAATAAACTTCAAATCTTTATTTCGGTTATAAATGCATATTTTAAATATGTTTAATATTTTAAAATACTCAAAACATATCTGAAAAATGTGTTCTGAAGCCTAAAATACAATTTTTAAAATATTACACCCAGTCATTTGACCCAAAGTGAATTGACATTGACATTAATCTTTAAGTATAGCATATTGCCATTAAAGTCCATTTCCAATGAAAACGTAACTTTTGACACATATTATTAGACTGCGCTGACGCAGAATTCTAGATGAAGAGTAGCATACCCCTTCAAAATTGAAGTAAACATCTCCAATATGGGCCATTTCGGTGTTATGCATTTCACCCATTTCATCAATGCTTCGAACGTATATCGGGAAATATAATTGCAAATGTAAGTTCTGCATTAACCGCTCCACCACTCTCCTCAACCTTCAACCGTCCTAGATGCCAATGCTGCTCCCTCCTACGCTCTTCTTCTACACCCTCTTCATATGAATCTTCCTCAGCAGCCAACTCTACTTCCGCAAATATCGTCTACCGTCTCTCGTGCAATTTCTGCCCGTAATTTTACTTTGGCGAGTGTACTACCCCGATTTCCATACGAATGAATGGACACCACATGTCCTCCCTTCATTGATCCCATTCCTAAACATATCGCTTCCCATCGCATAACCTTCAAAAATGTTTCTCTCTATATATATTAGAAGGCCTCCCCGAATCAGCAACAAATATCGAATTGAGTACTCGCGAGATGGCATTCATTTGTATGTTAAGATCATTTGAATCGCCCGGGCTAAATTTGGCCCACTGACCAATAGCCACCCCTCGCTTTCACTCCCCACCAGTCCCCTTCCCTTCTCCTCTTCTGCCTTCCCCCCCTCCCCGAGATAACAGACCACTAGTTTGTCTCTTGTTGCCGACGATGACGGCCTGAATGTAGAAACGTCCCGTAAAATATTTTGTGAGTGTCCTTCTTTTTATTTCCGTGTGCCTGTCTTTTTAAATCTATATTTATATTTGTGTATACATATATATATATATATGTATATAAAATTATATAGTTATATATACATCAGATTTATATTCGGGATTGCCCGGCTCCAATTTTACAATCCTCAAACTAATGCAATTTTCAGGTGACCATTTACATTGATTGTCTTAGAGATATCGGATACCTCCTTCCTTCCTATCACGCTGTTTTACCCTCTCCCAACGGCTGAAATAATGACACATGCGCCTTCTTCAGGGAACAAGATGGAGTCTTTGGAAATCATGTAGTATGGTGGGTGTTGCAGAACTTGAATTATTGGCGTTAAAATCTAATTAACCCACTACTGAAAAGAGTTTGATTAATATCACAAAAAATGTGGTTGGAACAAAATTCATACCATGTGGTTCCGAAGGCAGTCTTATTTGAAGATGTTTTCAGAGGGTGCCAGACTTCCTGGTGCCATTAACAAATGTGCAATTAATTGTCTTAAGCTGCTCTCTACTGTTCTATTTGTCCGGAAATGCAGTTAAATCAGCCTCCTGCCGGCTGCGAAAAATGGAGCAGTGTAATATTTAATTGAAAGTTATTACCTGGATTTTCAAAATCAGGTTTTCAGACGTTACTACAATTGTAAAACTTAAAAAATAAATTATTGCCACGTCCACATGCGGTCAAAACGAGGTTTTAGTTAAAATATTAAGAGCGAGGAAAGGGAAATATGAGGTGTATTCGAGGTAAGGCAGAAAATCAATCTGCAATAGAAAGAATACTGCGTGTATTACCAATCGCAGAACTTGGTACATCTCTTCTCAGAGCGTTACGTCATTGGGGGAGGAATGTGTGGAGAGACTTAGGGACTAGAGTCCCATCAAGAGGTCCTTTCAGAGCTCTCAAGTGTCCTCTGCCCTTCTCTATCAAAACATCTGCCAATGTATAGCCTCATGTGGAGACTAATTGACTTTAACCGCCGAAACCACTGACCAAACGACATGGTGTCAGAAGTGATCAGTGCGAGTTCGTGTCATATTACCTTGAAACGTGACTAATTGCGTGAATCGCCTAGACGCAGTCTGTTTTGCCGTTGAAATTCACCAATGTCCGTTAAAATGTCTTCGTCAGAGTTAAAACCCATGAGTTTCGAAGGAAAGATAGGGATTAACTTCAAATTTTGGATTCAGAGATTTAAGATTTATCTTAAAGCTCATGCATTAGAGTAAGAAAGCAAAGAACTACAAGTGAACATACTGTTAAATTACATAGGCGATAAATGCAAAACGATGTTTAACTCGTTCAATTTAACCGCAAGTGAAAGTTGAAAAGTGGATGTGGTCATAAGTCGGTTCGAGGCGCATTTTTCACCAAAGAAAAACTTGACTGTACTTCGGCATAATTTTTTCCCCCGTATGCAAATGCCGGAAGAAAGGTTTGAAGATTATTTTACGGCTGTAATAAATATAGGTCTTCAGTCCGAGTTTTCCGAGTTTTTTTTTCAGGTATTGATTGTGCTCCATTAATTGCTCTGCAATCAAGCATAAAATTAAATATTATTCAGGTAAATAATCCTTCAGTTAAAGTTGATTCTAGTGTGATATGTGCTGCTGTAAGTGAGGAAGCTCGACAGACACTCATTTCTAAGATAAATTCCTAGTTTTCTGAATGGCTTGATGGTAGCTTAGGCACTCTGCCTGGAGTTGTGTCGATTGAAATAAAGGAAATTAGTCGACCTATCGTTCAAGCATCCCGTCGGATTCCTTTAAGACTCCACACGGAGGTAAAAAAAGAACTCCAGCGCATGGTTAAGGCAGGAGTGATTGAGCCAATTACTAAGCCATCGAATTGGGTAAATTACATTGTCATTGTGAGGAAGAGGAATAATAAAATTAGAATTTGCGTTGACCCTCGTGAATTAAATAAATGTGTAATTATCTCTAAATTCCAATTGCCGACATTGGATGAATTAAAATATAGAATGGGTGGTGCAAGGGTTTTCACTATTCTCGATGCTTCAAGTGGTTTCTGGATGATGAAGCTGGATGAAAGAAGTAGTGAATTATGCACCATTATCACCCCATTTGGACGTTTTGTTTTTCGAAGAATGCCATTTGGTGTTGCCAGTGCCCCTGAATTGTTTCACCGTCTAATGGCACAAATATTAAAAATTAGGAAGGTACTTGCACCTATTTAGATGATATTTGTGTTTGGGCTTCCAGTGTAGAAGAGCTACACTCAAGGTTGATTAAAGTTCTTGTAATAGCTCAGAAAAATGGCAAATAATTCAATTTAGACAAATGCCAGTTTATTACGAATGAAGCTTCCTTTTTAGGTCATATTTTCTCTGAAAACGGTGTACGTCTAGATCCCTTGCGTGTCAGATCCATTACAGAAATGAATTCCCCCTAATAGGAAAGAGATCGAAAGATTCCTAGGCATGACAAACTATGTATCTAGGCATATAAACAATTATTCAACCATAACATCACCCTTGAGATAGCTGCTAAAAATAATAGTATGTTTAAATGGACAAAGTAAACAGCAAGCTTTCGAATAGCTTATGAAGGAGCTAGTCTGAGCCCCTGTTTTACAGTACTTCGATACTAATAAAGATGTTGTTTTGTCGGTGGATAGTTCTTCCACAGGCCTCGGTGCAGTGGTTTTATAGGAAATAAAACCAGTTGTATTTGCATTTAGGGCACTTACTTCAGCAGAATCTAATTATTTTCAGCTTGAAAAGGAAATGCTAGGGATTGTCTTTTGATGCCTTTGCTTCAGACAGTATGTCTATGGCAGAAAGGTTTTAGTGGAAACTGATCATCGTCCTTTGGATACGTTATTTAAGAAGCCACTGAATAAGGTCCCTGCACGTTTTTAACGAATAATTCTCGTGATTCAGGCTTATAATTTACAAGTTATGTATAAACCAGGTAAAGAGTTATACATAGCAGACACACTTTCTCGGGCTTACATCTCTGATGGGGTGAATGCTAATTTAGAATGTCTTAACGAGGAAATAATATGTCACGCTAAATTGGTCACAGAAAATTCACCCATGTCGAAACTCTTAAGGGAACAGTTTAAATTGGAAACTGAAAAAGATAATTGTTTGATTGAAGTGAAATGGTATAATATTAATGGTTGGCCTATATGTAGAAGTGATGTTAGTCTCGTGGTATGGCCAGTTTGGAATTTTAGAAATGAATTAACAGTGATTCAAGAGGCAATTGATAAAACATATGCTGTTGTCCCAAAAACCCTGCAAAAAAGGATGATAGAAAGGCTTCACGAAGGCCATGTAGGACTGGTTACAGCAAAGATTAGAGCAAGAAATACCTTATGTTGGCCTGGGATTAATAACGACTTGTGTAATGTAATTAGTGGCTGTGTAAGTTGTTTCCAGTCTAAACCGGCTAGCCATAAGGAACCATTGTTATGGCATGAAGTCCCTAGTACCCCATGTTTAAACTAGGAGCTCATTTATTTAAATGGAATGGTAAAATGTATTTGGTAGTAATGGACTATTACTCAAAATATATTTTTTTTAATTTATACTATAAAAGTTGCCAAACTCATTAATGTGAAAGGTAAGTCTGTTATTAATCATTGTAAATGCATTTTTTTAAAAGATTTGGTATACCGTCCATTTTGGTGACGGATAACGGTACGCAATTTTCTTCAAAATAGTTCAAGAAATTTGCTTTGTATTATGAATTTTAACATGTTATTGTAAGTTCTAGATGGTCGCAATCAAATGGACAGGCGGAAAGTGGTGTTAAAATTATTAAACACATCCTTAAAAAATCTCCCGAGTCAGGTTGTGATTTGTATATGGGTTTGTTGGAGTATAGAAACACCCCGAAACCCTACATGCCATCCCCTGCAAAAATGTTGTTTTCGCGGCAGATGCGTACTATAATACCTATCCCTAGTGAGCAGCTAAAACCATGTGTGATGACCAAAAATCTAAGTAGATGGCAATCATGCCAAAGGGCAGCAAAGAAATATTATGACAAACGCACTAAAAAACTGTCACCTCTTAACCCTGGTGATTATTTGTTATTTAAGAAAAAGCCTGAAAGCTTATGGTCATTAGGAAAGGTTATTGGTGTAAATGGCGCATATAAAATTATTGATCACAATGGTAACATTTAAACCTACCAGAAATCGTGCCTATATATCCCAAAGCGTATTGCCTAATCAAGACTTTCCAGATAATGTGGGCTGTAAAATGCCTGAAACTATTAATAATAAGCCTTCCACTGATCAGACCATGCAGAACCTGGGTAACTGCACTACCAGAAGTGGTTGTGTAGTAAGAAAACGTCATTGTCATATACATAAAGACTGAATGAAAGACTAGTTACGTATTTTAATTGAACTATTGTTGCTATTGCTATTTATTGCAGATATTGTTATTTATTTTGACACTGGTATTTATTATTGTTTCATGATAAACCTGTTAATTTTGATATGCATTAATTTACTGTATCTCTTTGATTGTAAATTGAGGGGGAGATGTTGAGGTAGTTGTAATATTTGCCACTAGGTGGAATCACTCTTCACCTCACTCAACTGTTGTGACAGCTTATCATGTGTCAGTTTTCACTCAGACCTCGCCGAATAAACTCGTTGGAATGAAAGTTGTTGAGACTAATTGACTTTAACCGCCGAACCCACTTGCCAAACGACAGCTCACTATCTACGCAAACGAATGCCATCTACTTGGGAAATGCCACTGAATCATTCACCTTGATCGCATCTTGTGCATTATTTTGAGCTTAAAGGAGAGTAGATTTTCAATTAGGGTTTCAAGGAGCTAGATGTTGAGTTTCATCAAGTTCTGCAATGGAAATAATTCACGGATTTCGTATTTTTTCCACCCTTAACCCTCTGTACCCCTCTATCAAAAGACATACTCCTTACTCTGAAAGTAATGGTCTGTTATGTCTGTAAGTAATGGGCGCAGGTGTGTTACACCAGTCTCTCCGTTATGGGGACCACATTTTTTTCTTATAAGCCCTGCGGCCCTCGTCCTCATTCCTCAAAACCACATACACACTTGTCATTCTTAGACGCTACAATCTCTGCTTGCTAGTCCCACCAAGTTCTGCAATCAGTATAACAAGCTCCTCCCATGTTTTCTACCCTCGACCATTTGTCCCTCCCCGATTCCTTCCATGGTATTCATCAAGTCCCATCATTTCGCTTTCTTGGATACTCGAATTTGATTTATATCTCCCCGACCTTCGTCCTCCACATTAACTCCTTTATGAGTTTGTATGTACTTCCGCGCGCTCCTTGTTCCCCACAAAGCCATCGCCCGGACCCCGTCCCCTTTCACTACCTTATCTCTGACAATGAGTAACATTTACCCACCTCGTGCTTTTGGGTGGGGCAACAATGGAATCATCCATTCTGTCCTTCCGTTCATGTGCCTAAGTTTGTAATTGAATCTGTTTAATAAAGCTCTATTTCATGTTAGCTGCGTCCTGGAATCCGGTGATTAGGGACGTATCAAGTTGGGGAAGTTCGACATCCGGGAGAGTCGTAGAATGCGCAATTTCGAGTGAAAATGTCTTCAGAACTAGTTGATTTGGCTTTGATTGATGTTTCGGGTCAAAGACTATTTCAAGAGGTAATTGTAGCTTCGTAGTAAATTCTATTAGTGGCTGGTTTAGGTTGTCAATATCTGGAAGTTGATCTTCGATTGGTATGTAATTTTTCTTTTGGCAAATTCATGAAGAAACCGCTCGTGCTGAGTAAATTTGTTTTTGAACGTCGTTAGAGGTTATGCAATTAGCAATCGCTAATCCAGCGATTGGTAATTTGTCCGGCTAAGGCATATATGTCGTGCCTTATTGCAAATATTTAAACGTATGATCACTAAACTTCGATTGCCAAAACAGCCGTAACCCTGTTGCGTATCTTGAAAAAATGGACCTAAACACCTAAATGGTGGGTTCACTACTATGATTTATTTAGTAATAGACGAGCAAGTTTAAATCGGACACTATAAACATATAATTCAAATATTTTTATGCAATAAACTGAAGTCTAATTACCTCGAAAATATTTTCTCATGTTGGTATGTGGTAAAGTCCCCGTTGATTCCCATAGTTTTTATGAATTTCTGTGAAAATTATTCATACGCTTGAACTCGTTCCGTTTACTAATTTTCCTTAAGTTCAATTTCAGCCCAAGAATTCCTTACACCTTAAACCGTCAATATGTGATAGTTCTCAAAATAGTTTTAGCAGGTTTCGACAAATTTGAGAAACATACAAGCATCGCTCTTAAAAGTTTGCAGGGTAAGTCCACCTGAAGCATTTATTGTAACGTCTCTTCAATTATGGGTTAGCACCGAAGCTTGCAAAGTCACTATGGTCTTAATGCAGTGGCATCCTCGTGGGGTTATTTAAGTTGCGCCTAGAAAAAACCTCTATACCAGCTTTTGCTGGCTGGTACTAAATAAGATCGTGCATCGTGACCATTTAATATGATGTACTTGAATTGCACATTTATAAATTTCGAAATTAATAATAACAATCCTATCATTTGGTGGGCAGTTTTTGTTAAAGCACTAAAACGTATGGATGGAACAATCGAACTTTCCTTGCTGTGTAATTACATGCATGCGTGTTAGTGAGCACATTTTGAAGCGCTCTGTCTTTCTCTGCGCAGGTAAAATGAAAAGAAAAGATTGTATTGAATAGCATATTATAGCTTTTAGCATACTATTTGTTGGAAACTTCCTCAAGTTTTCCAACCTAAAAACAATATTTAACTTGAATTAACAATAGAATTTTCGAGGAAATATTTGTCAACTTTTTTGCCTAAAGACTTAATGTCTTTTGCAATTGTAAATAAAAATGGCCTTCGAAATCGCAGTTCTTTAAATAAAATATTTGCTCATCATCATCAAAGTATTTTTTCTTTCTCAGAGCGATAGGTAGATGAGCGAGTGAAGCAAGATTAGTTAGAGGTTTGGGGCTAGCTCCCTAGTTTTAGTTTGGTTTTGAACTTGAAATTTACTTCCAAAAGTTTCTTCTGCGAGGAACTTTACTTTGACCAAAGGTTTCACTGGTTGAGACATTCATATTTTTAAATTGGAAACAATGTTTCCGAAAGCGTCTTGACGAATCATTTCTAAGTTCAGCAAGTGGGCTTGCAGAGTAATTTACTCGTACATTTTGCATCGAAATCATTTTGCATCTCGTGCTTGTAGCAAGTAGCTTGCACAATATACTTGGTAATGTAAGCCAGTGTCTATAAAAATTTCAAAAACGGGGTAAGCATTCCTCACCAACGACGTATTTTTGTGCCATTTCCCAGGAGATCAATAGGAGTTCGGCACCTGTCCTTGGAAGAAGAACCAGGGGACACCCTTAAATGAACACGCGTGAGCATATCCTTTGCCGAGCGCCGTCCTCACAATCCCCTCTGCCCCCAATCGGAATTTTTGACGGATGAAACGGTGGAAGAGTGTAGACGTAGTTCTAAAGTAGTCGATATTTCTTACGAAAAGGGAACTCCTCGCGATGGAATGAGGTCTGCAATATCTTGCCGACTAGACCGTAATGTCCTCAACGTTCTTCGGCATTGAGAATCTCAAAGGCGGTGCGAATCCAGAGCAAAGGAAATGGTATCCTGTGATGGTGGACGAAGTGCTACTAGTAATTCTTAGCGACTGCGTTTCTGACTGCATAAGTTCTCCTTCATTTGGACCCTGCAAGCTGATAGAAAATAAATCTGCGACGAATTACGTCATATCTGGATGTATTTTGCCGCAGTAATGACGTATAGCTTTTTTCACTGTCATTTTTTCGCTCACTCTTAACGTAATTGCGAATATCCATCCAGGCATGTTTCATACTTTTGAAACCATTACTCAAAGCGAAGCCTCACTCTGTCATTGCCAATTTGCATATAGCATAATTATAGAGCTCAATGCTACATGATTGCAAAATTACACATGTGAGAAATCATTCACCTTCCTCTGTGAAATCTTGCACTTAATGTCCATTCAGTTAAGGCAATAACGTGGCTAGTCCCGGTATTCTCAAAATTCGTTACATGCCCGGATAAATATTAATTTGCGTAGACTGCTTAATCAATAAAGAAATTATATTATTATGAAAAATTGCAGCAATTGAAGCTCCTGAATGCTAGAAGGTGTTTAATTTTTCAAAAATGATTTTATCGAAAGTCATAGTGTTCCTATTTCCTAACTTCATTCAATGACTAATATATATATATGATGTATCCAAATTGAGTGTCACACATGTTTAAATTTTATAAAACCTCAGGTGAGGATAAAATTCAAGTTTATCATTTAGTTTCGCTTATAATTTATTGAAAAAATATATCCACCTCACATGCTTGATTTTTCGCTCGTTAAAAGTCAATGTTCATGTTATTACCTACCTGTTGAAGCAAGTTAAAGTACATTTTGTACAAACAACTATTGTTGCGCAGTCGTTCTCATGTGTTTAGGTCAATTTTTTCATTGCTGAAATGTTTTCCAAAAATATTTCAGTTGTCGTAAGACATTACCTCTCTTTCTGCAACACACATATCTAAATAGACTTCAAATGTTCTATAAAAACGGTATGAAATATTTAAAAAATCGTTTCAATCCCCATGATGCATTGAGTGTAACGAGAAAGGCTTATGTAGGTACCGGAAAGTTTTCGGATGAATTCCAGGTAGTACTATTCAGTGGCAATCCTCGGGTAATTTCATGAAAGAAAAGTTCATAAACATTCCAGAAACCCCCCATGTCAGTCAGAGAGAGAGATATGTTGAATTGGGGAATCTTAGACTGATAATTACATTTAAAATCTACCAGTTCCCGATATTTTGGCGAAGAAAGACTTTTCGGTTTGCCGAATATTTATTTTTCGAACTAATAATAATGCCTTTTTAAGCTATTACAAAAACCATGCTTTGGTAATAACGCATGTTGATTGCATCATTTGAAAGTCAGAAATAAACTAGTTTCTCAACCCTCCAGTGTTAAAACATAGCTGTTGAGTCAGTTAATTCCCATTAATTAGGGAGTGTATAAGCTTAAACGGTGTGTTGAATCAAATTGTCAAGCTTGGTGGGCTTCTTCCTATCCCTGTGGGGTGTATTTACATCTTCATACCACCCTGGGAGGAATAAAGATGTGTAAAAGGGGTGTTTAGGACACTAGACACGAAAAATAAAAAAAGAAGAGTAGAAAGAATAGTACTGAGTTTATGTCCACACGTCAGTTTGGGTGAAGGTGCCAAAAACTGTTTCGATCAAGAATTTAATGCTGGCGAAATCCAAGGGTCCTCGGCCACTTTGCTACCTTGCTGAGAAAGGTATTAGAAGAATCGTTACTCATCCCTTTTTATACACAACACCCGACTACTTATTCTCACCTGTATCCACCCTCTATCCGCCGGAACACGCGTCATAAAAATCCTCCACTTCGTCAATGTTCGAATGCGATCTTGGTTGGTCCTCGTCGATTGATTTCGTGGAATGAGGAGTGGGAGAACTTAGGTGTGTGGTTGTGGGTGTCTATAGCATGGACGCCTACGCGCTCAGAATCCATCAACAGTGGGCGCTGTTTTCACAGTCGAGGAAAAAACAAGGGAATCGTGGAACCTGTCCCTTGGGCGTCACTAGGGTGGATGCGCAGGAGAAAAGAGAAAGGAAAAAAAGGACGAGGAAAAGTATAAACGGAGTACATTTACTCGCGGGAGACATCCCTGCATCTTTCACCAGCGAGTTAATAGTGGTAGCGAAACATGGTGCCAGTTACGCATTGGGCAAGTATTACGTGAGGCGATTTTGGGCGCTTCTTGTCCCCCCATGTAATTCAACGTTGAATTTCATGAAGCCCCCGTGCCCTCTCAAAGTTGTGTAACATGTCATACATTGAACCATGCGTATGGATAAAATTCATGGACGATTCCATATCCAAGTGCGCAAAAACTAACCAATAATTTTTAAATTAAAAATTCAAAGTTTTAGCAGGATAACGATAAAAGCTTTCAAGATTTCGCGATGAACAGTAGGTAGGCTCGTCTCGCTCGCGATTTAAAATAAATGCGATATCTCCAAGGTGATGCACGCAAGAAATTCTTATTACGTTTTTCTTTAGTTTAGCGTCAATTAAGGTAAACCGTGGCAGCCGTAACTTACAAAGTAAGATTTTTTGTTCAAAAAAATTGATGAAAAAGTATTAAGAAATACGAAATTAGAATTAACTAAAATCTTACGTAAGATTGCCTCGGACCCCCTCAACCCCAACATAAGACAACGTAGAAAAACTTACCCACCCTCTTCCCCTAAAACGTGAGTAAAGTAAATGTTTGCCTCTTGTTTATGAACTGGTTCCTCACGGGACAGTAATATATAGCGTAATAAGTATCTGCTTGAATAACTAAACATCTATTTTGTAGTGCACGCTTCGAATATTACTTCTCATTGTATTTGTCTTACTTCATGGTGGCGTGGTTACGAATTCGATACGAGCAGCATACATCGCTGTCGAAACGTCACAATAACGCAATGTGCTAATGCTTGAAATGGAAACGGGGACACACAAGAGGCTGGATATCAAGAAATTTATAGTCATCAAATTTTAGCACCTTTATTATTCGTTATATGTAAAGAGTACGTGGCGGGAAATGTTTTTATATAGTGTAATAGGGTCATATGTGACGAAAAGTCCGAATTATCTTGTGATTATTAGGTTATGTCTTCATAATAATCACCAATGTACATGGGGCCAAACATTCTGCAGCTGTCCATTCATACCCCTTTCCTATAACTAATCAGAAACTTGTCGTTCTTCGTAATTTGGCTGGCGTATTCCATACTTGTGTTTGCTCGGTATTTATTCCACCACATTTCTCCTTCCATTAATATTTTCAGGAGGCTGTTTTATCACAAAAAATATCAAAAATGCTTGCTAAACCTTTCTATAGTTCTCATTGCACGCCCTTTTCTTCAAAACTTCTTGATTCCTCTCCGTTCATTTGACCGTCATTATTCTTCTACAGCGCCACATTGTAATTGCATCTACTTTCCTTTATATTTGCAGTTGTTGCTGTTCATATTTCACTGCCATATAATACGTATAATGCTCCAGTTACGTGTAGGTATATTTCGGAATGCTATACCTATCCATTCAAGGTCGAACCCCGTACATTCCCCCGGACGCTGACCGAAGTCCAAAAAGCAGCAGAAAGGAAAAAAAATGCACGGCCAAATCAGAAATTAGGAGAGTATTACTACCATGGTTATAAGGGTGCAGGTGTCCAGATCCTGAACACTTTTTCTCCACTTGTGTTACCGTTATCGAGGACACAAATCGCTCTACAAGAGCAATCATCAAAGTTATTGCCCCATGAATGCCCTTCATCAATTATAAGTAGTGATTCAAAAGACAAATGTTAAGAATGACATTCATGATTGTGCTGCCATGAGCGAATTAGTGAAAGAATGTTTACGGCATGCTCACGCGTTGTGGATAATCTTGATCTTGCCCCTGATTTTTATTATTATAACTATTAATTATTCAACACTTTGGTATATTAAACCATGCAGGATGATGCGTTAGTGATAGTAATAACTTTTTAGGTGGGTTTACACTGGCAAGCTCTTTGGGAAAGTCACAATTGACGTGAATTTCATGTGTGAACGGCTATTCCAGTCCACTTACAGAGCTTTTTAATGTTTTGGTAAGCCGCCTTCAGAAGCCTGTTTTGCCAATGTTAACAGCAACCAATCTGTTTCTGCACAAAATTGTGAAAAAAATTTCAATTCGTTGTATCATATCGTCCTCACAATTTTATACATAGGGAAGTAATATCAAGTTTAGATCGTGAAATTAAAATCAGCTAATCTTTGCCAACGTTTCAGAATTTAATTATTCCATCTTCAGGGCTTAGAATGCATTCATTTGAGACTTTCAACATCAGGTCATTATTGTGAATGACCGTTGGCAAAGAATAGCTGATTTTAATTTCATGACCTAAACTCGATATTACTTCCCTATATATTAAAACAAATCGTCAGAATACACTTCCCCACAAGCTCTTGCCGAACAAATTTGAGGAAGTAACTTGCAAGTGTAAACTCACCCTTAGACATAATTGCAATGTGTAATGGAGTGGGAATTGGAGCTTCAACGGAAAAATCTGTCGCAACTATTATGGCCACTTATTGTGCACGGAAAAATTACATAGGTACTTATATATTCGGCTCCTTATTCAAACCGCTCGCTCCCCTTTTCCCTCCGAATGCTACTTGCGCAATCAATTTCGGCTCTTCCAGAAACAAAAAAATTGGAAGGAGACTGAGGGGGATGCCTGAGGGTGATTGAAAGGGATTAGCAGGGGATTTGGTGGGTTGGATATGGGTGAAGGAGGGGCATCTGAAGTATATTGAATGAGTTGAGGCTTTGGGAGAACGAGTTGGGAAAAAGGCAGATGATGCGTAGGGAAGCGTCCCTCTGACTCTCTTGCGTGGGCAGAATGGCAATACGTGAGTGAAAGTAGGCAAATAGAAACCTTCCGCTGTCACAAGTAGGGATTGGCAACAATAGGAAGGTGTTGCTTTGAAAGTAGAAAGGTATGCGTCGATATCACTTAGGGAACGATCGCTGTATTCCCTTAATCATGCACCAAACAATATAGCTATGTGTTGTGATAGGTTACCGCGCGATCGCAAACTTGATGACGAAAACCCTCACGAAATATTCAGTGGCAGATAGGAATAGGAAAGCTTATTTACGGTATAAAAAATTGAATAATGTGGCGCATGGTTAGCTTCTCTTTTCTTCCGTAGATGGCATTTATACTAGATGAAAAATTATATATTTCTACATGTTTCACATATTCTGACATCTAACAATGTGTAATTTCAAGTACACTTTGCAAATTATATGGCTAGTAAAGATTGGATTTTTAATTTATATCAAAAAGGGAAATATTTTCCATCAGCGACTAGAATATGAATATAATTACATTTAAATCATTTTACGTTTAAGGCATCTAAAAATAAAACCTCATGATGAACAATGAATATGCTGGTAAGTATACAGATGAGGCATAAATGGGAACATTTTGTTAGGGACTGTCCTAAATCCTACCAATCAGCCAGCTGAAAACCCTATGATGATAATGAAAAAGTCGGTATCTTCGTAACTTATATTTAAATACCAAAGAGTAGCCATTCATAGTAAAATATATGTAAGTGAACCATGATTAGAACTAGAATCTCCTGAGTGAGGGTCGGGTGCGTCAGCCTGTGAGAATACAAATCCAAGTCTCAACATAAGGGGGTTGTAAAATAAGAAATGTTGCTGGTATACTCAAATATGATTGAGTAATTGTGTATTTTACATATAAATTAATGACAGCTTTCATATTTTCATATCCATTCACTTCGTAATACAGGCAATTAGCTGATGCATCTAAAGCCTGATATTTTTATGAGGGGGCATTAGGGGATTAGCACTTTTGCAATGACTGTAATTCGGAGATTGTTGCCATTAAAAACCCAATGTTTTTTGTTTTAAGGTTTTTGCAGCGAAAAGATAACCCAGTCAGCAAAAGTATGTGCCCAGAATATGCTTTCGAGACAAAGGTATATGCTGAGATTATCCTCTCAGAACATGCTGGATATATGACAAATGGCACTGATGAGTACATGCTGGGGACAGATGCTAAGCATGTGCTGGGGACAGGTGTTAAGTATATGCTGGGAACAGGTACTTAGCATATATTTGGGTGGACTTAATGAAAGTTTAACACTTTAGCAAGTAAGATATTGCGTGAAAATATTTTTGATGAGATTTACGATGACGAAAACCCAATTTCTAAAGATACAAACAAAAACAAAATTTAAAAACATATTCTGCACTACTACTACTGACCTTACACTTGACAATCCACCGCTATACCAGTGGTCTACCGCTGTCTTGAAGAATTACGTAGTTCGCAGGGATTATATGCGTTTTTATTTTCATAAATTCTGACTTGGCGGGATTGCTGTAAGTTTACCGTGCGGTCAAATTAAAATCTTTGAAAAATAGGTTGGGAATTTCATTGGGAATGAGTTTTATGACAATTAAGCTTTTTTATATTACCCGCATCAAAATTCTGTCACGTTGGATGGTGAGTATGAAAATACCACCGAACATGTGTTTTAAAACGCGATTCTAGTATTTTGAAAGTGATTGAACTCTTCCTTGCGGAAGATATTTTCGGTCTATTGTTAAGAAAATTTTGGACTATAAAAAAGTTTTTGTCTCCTCATATCTCGGGAGCATGTGCTGAGGATATCCTGAGAATGTTCTCCTAGCATATTCTAGGCAGCATAAGCTTAGTACATGTGCCAACATATGCCAACACGAAAGTTTGCTGACTGGGATACTACACATACATTTCCGGGTTAACTGCTGTGTGGAGAATTATGCGGCTCAACGTTTCATTCCTCATGCTGGGAACGTCGTCAGGAGACGACGAGCGAGTATCCTGACGACGTTCCCAGCATGAGGAATGAAACGTTGAGCCAAAAATATCTCCACGCTGCAGTTAACCCGGAAATGTATAAGAGTAGTATACCGCAATGCTTTTGCAATTTCATGATGCAATCACATTTAAGACCACAGGATCTATTAGTATAAAATTCCTTGAAATCCGGGGTCGATTTTTTATAATTTAAAATGATTCGTCCTAGATAACTTCCTTAATTTGTTGCTATACCATGCACATGGGTCATTCCATGTGAAATCTCGGACGAGTTGCCCTCACTATCTCAGATTTGCACGAATTTTTTTGTGTCATCCTTATTTGGCCAATAGTTTGTATACACAATTTTTATGAAAAATGTCGAGTTTTTGCGGAGATACGAAAAATTCGGCATTTGTAAAAACAAATCTCAGAGTTTTCCCATTTTTTCCTGATCTAGAAAAAGCTAGAAAGTTCCGGTGAAAATCGTTTTGTACAAAAAACATTAGTTCATCATGTTCAACAGTAAAATTTGAAAATTTAAAATATTTTGAAAAAAAAAACATTTGAAAGTTTAAAATTAAATTTTCAAAATGTACGCCACCTTCGATCCATCTCAAATTTTAGAATCTTGTAGTCCTTCGTATTGGTAAATAGGCTGCAAAGTTTCGTCACTGAAATATTTTGTTTATGGCATGCACTTCACCGTTGCCACTCCCATCTGCTTGTGTAGCAGTTAGGTAGTCCTTTCGTTACTTGCCAATGGAGTGAGAAATGCACTATAATATACTTTTGACGTAAGGGAGAAGAGTTACTTCAAAAAATGGTCACTTTAAATCATGGATATTGCTTAAAACAGTGACATCATAGTTGGGTTAATATGACGGTGGTGCAACTGCGTAAATCTGGCGGCTGATGTGGGTGATCTGCACGGGAGGTCGCACGTTGGCCCGGTGCTTGATGGGAATCAACTATTTCATTTGGATTATTTAAATGATTGTCACATGATCACGCGAAATACGAAATTCAACTTCAAGTTGTGCATTTCAAATTTATTACTATGATTATTTTCTCACCTTTTAATCTGCAACTTTTCTGCAGATTCCACAACTAAGTAACGCTGCTTCGTGTCAGTGGCTACTCGCTTGTGGTGTTGCTGTATGATATATAGTAGTGCGGTGCAGGTCATATCGTCACTCTTATTGAGAGGCTTTATCCGGTTCAATATAGCACCAACACAAAAGCAAGCTTACTATTTTTGTGCCCACTAACTTCGTGGAGCACTCGGTTCCAGCGGTTTATCGTATTAGCTGTGTCTTGTGTACGCATATTTTCATTGGACAATGGAAATTGGGAGCTTTTCATTCCAATTGTGTGAACAGATTTTCGTTGGAAGTTTACTCAAAATTCTGATGCTTGATGAGGCGGTAAGATAAATTGAGAAAAGTTAGCCATTTAAGTCTTCAAAATATTTACAAGACTAGATCAAAAGAAATGCATTTTAGGTTTCGAAATATTTAAACTCAGTGATGATTATGTTGGTAGTAATTGGTCTTCGACATCAAGTGGTGAATGCATGTACTTTTATTCCTTATCCTTTTTCGCTCATATTATTGTTTTTACTTTAATTGTGTCCAGTGATCTTGTTAACATTTGATAGCGTTGATTTTCAGTAAAATATCTAAGAAAATACTTCATTTTATTATTCCCATTGTATCGTCATTAACTTTGAGTTTTTTCTCAGTTATGTGGCTATCCATGAAGAATCATGATTTCAGTCTTACATAGGTATAGTAAGAGTGCGACTACCATGAGCCTCGGTTTAGTGCATGAGAAGTGCTATAATATTGTTTAAATTAAAATCAAGTATGGAAAGGTAATGCTTAAATTAAACATTTACTCATAGTTAATTTTTTTCAGCGAAGTTTTCCATTGTATTGTTGCCTATAATATTGGCCTGAAGCCCTGATTGATTTTGCTAATGCATTTAGATTAGCTTATTAAAAATACTCAATGAACGTCTAGGAGGCGATGAGTTCATTTTTTAATGGAACATAGGAATGGTTTTTCCAGAACTAAATTTAAGGCGAATTGTTATCAAACCTCAAGCTCCCCTCTTTATCCCAATTTATGCAACTTTTTGGATGATAATTGAATCTCAAGGGTAGTTAAACTTTTGGAAGTGGTGAAGTAACACTTGCTATAATCTCAGAGAGTTCCCTAATTACTTAACTAAGGTACATCTCCTGCGTGATTTCAGAGAAAGAAAGAGGTTTGAATGCTAAAAGTATTTGAGTGGGTGATTGCTATGTAAAAATGAATATGAGACGACTTTTACTTCATTAAATTAACTGAAAACATAGCGATTCATTTAACTATGTTGTATCATAATGGGATGTTATAAATATTTTTTCATGCAAAGATGAATTATTTTTTTAGAAAATAATTACTTATATTCGGATTACTGACCATGTAGGTGGTATACATACTGATGGAATGGATGTATTTTTAATGTAATAGGTAACAGCGTTTCAAAGTCAAAAAGATTATTCCAGGAACTTAAGTAAATTATCTTTTTTATAGTTCCCTTTGCATGCCCAACGCATGCTAATTCTCAACAATTAATTATTTATTATTCAATCATTTCGATTGCACAAATGATGTAGTACTCAGTCACGCGCACGGGTGCGAAGTTATTCACCAAGACGGTGAAATTGGCCATGAATAAAGCATTCGACTTGACCGGGATTCGAACCCGGATCTCCCAATTCTTGGTGGTGTAACTGGTTAACACACCTAACTGGTAATTGGGTTATACGGAATGGAATCCCGGTCAAGTGAAATGACTTTTTCATGACGAATTTCACCAGCTTGGTGTATAATTACTTATGTATTATTTCAAACAACCAAAACCGCACAACGGTTAATTACATCGGTTCTGTAATAAAAATTGTTATATATGAGAAGAATAGTGAAAGAAAAAATAGATAAATGAAATGAAAACAACAAGTAACAAAAAAAAATCATATGGGGAACGATAGGGTTGTCATAAGTGGTCTATAATAAATTCACTGAATATTTTGGGTGAGGAGAAGAGGTGAGTTGTGAGGGTATTTTGGGGACAATGCGTTAAATTCATTAAATCAGGGAACACTGCTGCAAGGATAGACGAAATGTGTGTCGGAGATCAAAAACATCATAAGTGCAACTTTGTTTTTTCTACATTTAGGTTTAAATTTTCACGACCATGGTTTCGAGGGTTAACGTCATCATCAGGTAAAAGATACAATTTGTGGGAAACTTATATCGTCGTCGTTCAGGCAGGAGTCACTAAGTCAAAAATTGGCGGTTTTGAGTTAGGTGCAAAACCATGCTAACGAAATCACGCTCTATCGACAGGTAGAAATCACTAAGTCATATTGAGTAGCGTTACATTGCAAACTGCACTCGCTATTTTCAATAATAATGCAAAACTGATTTTAGGAGTTGTTTGAAACATTAAAACCGCTATAACTCAGGAGTAAGATTTTTGACTTAGTGAATTCTGCCTGAACGACGAAGATGTATACATAGTTGAGAGTGCAGGGAGGGGGATGGAAAAAGGGGGTGTCGTACAGATGGGGTGGCGGAGGAAGGTAGGGAGGGAGTGTATGGGACGTTGGGTGTTTAGAGTTGGGGATTTTTGAGTCATGGGTCTGGAATGTGGGAGGAGGAGGCGCGGGGGGGTAGGGGGATGTAGGTTAGTAGAGCCTTCAGTGTTTACTACCTGTGGTGGCTGCGCATGGTGGAGAGTGAATCGGTTGAAGGGTTGGAAGATAGGGAAGAGCAGAGAGGGTACGAAGGTAGGGGTTTAATGGAAGAGAGAGAGGTTGAGGAGGGGTGAGCGGGAAGCATACAACAGGTCGTTAACAATATCACAATCAGCGTGTACACATTTCAGAATTTCAACTTACTCGAGTGCGTCTAGCCGGGGGCCTTTACCTTCAACGTGTAGAATTTCCAGGGAAAAATTACTCTTATGTCCGTCGTCCAATAGGTGCTTGGCTGAGTTTGAATTACAATCCCCGTGTTTCAAACATGCATTGTGTTCCTTAAGCCTATCTTGAAATTTCCTACCAGTCTGCTCGACATAGACAGCAGAACATTCACGCTTAAGTCTGTACACCACTCTTTTCCAATTTTGGGATAATGTCTTTGGTTTCCGAGAAAAAATGTTTGAAATTGTAGTTGTTGTAAAATACTGTTCTGCAGTGGTTTATCGGGATAACCTTGGTGGCTCGGAGGGACAAATTACCCAAGTAAATAAATTTCCTCCATTTTTCTGGAGGGTCACAATGAGGGGAGGTTCCATAAATGATTTTGACCGCCATTTTTTCCACTTTTTTCCTACATCTACATCTATCTACATCTACAAAATACCCTGCAAGCCACCTCATGGGTGTGTGGCAGGGGGTAAGTAATCACAAACATGCATTACACTATACCCTAAAGTTAGTGTAACTACGACTAATTATGCATTAGCATAAATCGCTAATGCTTGTCACGAGGCGAAGCCTCACAAGCATGCAACACTACACTACAGATGTCATCAAAATGGAGAGTGACCGTCAATATGCATGCATTCTACAACTACACAGATGGACAGGGACTCAAGGCCCATGTAGAAAACATGCTAGGCGTGCTGTATAGTGTCCTATAGTCTATCAATCATTTGGGGTTGGTAGCCGTTGCTAATGGCTATTTGTTTTATGATACTTAATTCTTTTTTAATATTGGATTTGGACATGGTGATAGCAAACGGTGAAGCATGGAATGGAAGGCAGACTGTTTTTGTGCAAAATGATGTCTGGAAGAGGCATGAATGACTTGGTCGGTGTACGTGTGTTTTCTAAAAAATAGAGAAATTAAATTTATCGTGTTCCCTGGAAATTGTCAAGTCCAGAAAGTTAAGAGACCCGCTATTTTCTCTTTCCATAGTGAATTTTATTGTTCCGTCCAAAGAATTCAAAGAGTGTAAGAAGGTATCGAGTTGTCTCGCGGACCCTGACCACACACACAAAATATCATCCACATAACGATACCAAGCACTGACACTTTTTATCAATGAGTTCACAGACGCAAACAGTTCATTTTCCAAATTGTTCATGTAGATGTCTGCAAGTAATGGTGATAAGGGTGAGCCCATGACCAATCCTTCTGGTTGTTCAAATATTTTTCCATTGAATTTAAAATAGTTTTGCGAGATACATGTTTTCAAAGCAGAGTACAGATCGAGCACTATCGGGGCGGGGACACGTTTCTGTAAGAGGATGTCTTCGGCTAACTGGATGGCTTTTTTGGTGGGAACACTGGGAAACAGGATGGTCACGTCGAAGGAGACAAGTGTGCACTTGGGAGGAAACACTAATCGGGATAGTTGAACTGCTAAATCGGCTGAGTTGATGACACCATATTTTGGGGAAAACTTGGAATGCTGCCTGTACACTTGGTTGAGTCTCTTGGCAAGGAGATGATTGGGGGCTGACACATTGGAAACTACTGGTCTAATCGGGACTCAGGTTTGTGCACTTTAGGAAGGCCGAAAAACCGTTGCGCAGGGGGATTCATCTGCACTAATTTCTGTGAATCATATGGTGAAAACAGCGCGGGACATGATTTAATCACTGATTTGATTTCCTTTTGAAAATTGCCCGTTGGATCTTTTTTCAACACCGTGATGTTGTTTTTCGTAGTGAGCTCATCGCATTTTGTAAGGCAATCCTCCTTCATCAGGATGACCTCCGCATTTCGTTTGTCTGCCTTTTGGACGATTAGTTCGTCCGATTTAATGGAATGCATGATGGACTTGAGGACAAGAAGCTCGGGACACGGGGGTCTACTTGAGAATTGGATGAATGAGAAGGATTTTTCGATCTCTCTGGCTACTAGTTGTTTATCACCGATCTCCGCCTGGCTAAGGGCTACTTCCCAATCCACTGCCAGGTTTTGACGTTTTTGGTCGTAATAGGGGTATTTGGGACGTATTTTAATCCTTTTCAAGCAATTTCACTTCTTCTGGTTTGAAATTGTGCTCTGACAAATTCACAAGTCTTTCACCAAATGAGTGAGGAAGGTTAACTGATACATTCACTATTGGCCTCGAAAAGGAACAATATTTTAACAAAGTTGTTACATTTTTATTAAAAATGAATAGCAAATTCCTCAAAGTTACACCATTAATGCAATAAATGTTTACTATTTATTAAAACTATTAATAATAATTTTAATTTCATTTTATTAAATAAATAAAAATAGAAACTATATATAAATCACAAACTTTTACGTTCGATATAATGCGAATTTTGATTGAGAAAATAGCCGACATGTCTCTTGCTCGAAACTGTTATTTATTGAATTGAATATGGCCCTTTTAAAATAGCCTCTGTTTATCAATGGTCAGCGAATACATGAACAATAAGTCGTAAATTTGCCTTTTTTAATATTTCTTAACGTTTAATAACATTTTGACTTTTATTGCCTTCTAGTTAATTGACTTAAGCCTCCACTGAATCGCAGTAATTTTGAATCACCAATCCGTACACCTACTCCATTAGGTTCTAACGAAGAGTAAGTTTAACCTGGTGGAAGTGAGTGCTTTTACGTCACACAACTTATCCTTAATGCCCGAGATCTCATGTGCTCATGAGTTATTTACCGATAAAATGACATTATCTGTAAATATGTCTTTATTCTTCGAAGAGTAGGTTCTAATACTTTCTTATACTCCTTAACCAAAAGTGATTGGTGAAACTTTTTGCATCACATTCCTGTCGTTGATCCAACTGATATCCTCGTAGTTCACCTAATCATCACGTAGTCCAACGTTTGATTCTGAGTTTATTTGAACGCTTTCGAAGATACCAACAAATTCTCCGGTTGAATTCCGACTTTATAGCGAATGGGAATCGATAGCCTAAATGGGAATCTAAGCTGCTAGTCTGGCACTAAATCTCGATTCAAACTCTTAATTCTTAGTGCTTGGACGGTTATCAAGCTGATTTGATATAATTTCCTGCTTGCTTTACTAAGCCTAATGGAGAACGTATTGTATCGCTAGCATTTAAATCTTACTTTTTCTGCAAATAGGTTGTTTGATGATAATAAAATTATTTAGTGTTTATTGACTGATTTTTGTGTGGGTGTTACTATTGAATAAAGGTTATTTGGTTAACACACTCACCACAATGGGGTTTGTTGAAATATTTGTGAAATTCGTGGCAAATGAAATTTCTTAAACACCTTCATTTCACTCCCCTTTCGTGCTTGCCCTCCGCTTTCAGCTCTTACTATCGTTATGGCGCTGTAACTCTTCTGTTTCTCCCTTCTCTCATTCCCATTACATTTTGCCGTTCCCACCACCTAGCGGCGGTTCTGAGAGCACTCAAGCTGAGGCTGCCGTATTGAATTCCCTCTGCTAGAGGGGGTTGCTAAAAAATTAGAGGGATGTTTATAATTTATTCAAGCAATACAAAGTCATTTTTTCTCTTGCTGGGTATACGTGAGTGCCGCTGGCTGAAAAGGAAACGTAGAAAGAGAGTTGAGAGCCGGGAGTTGAAAGGTAATGGTAAACTTACTTCGTAGGCTGCTGAAATGTTGAAAAATATGTATCAGTGTTCCTCTTGAGTTTTACGCAGAATACTTTAAAGCCACTCGTTAAAGCTCTTTTAGAGAGGAGTGGATTTTGTTTACATGGTGCTGGAACAATGAGGAAATAAATTTTTATATTTTCCTCGGTGATTATTTTAAGTTTAGTGCTTTTGAACCTGAAGATGGTGCTGCACGTCGTAACCTGGATCGCATTGTTATAAAAATTTTATCTATAGTGAAATAACAATTGTACAGTTATTCATTAAAATTGGTAATTAGTCATATGCCATTAAATTTCACCCCAAAGTTTTAGTTTTACCGTGAATGATAAGCCCCTCTTTCCCAATTCCTTTGTTTGCTCAATGTTCTACCGATCGGTACTCTCCTGTTGTAAATCCACTAATACTAACTTTAGAAAATGCTGAGTGCTTTCTCGTTGACTTCTCTCTCCGTCCATCAAACTTTCTCCTTTCTTTATCACATCCATTTATAAGAATTATATTTATGTTCTCTCATCATCTTTCCTCAGTGTCCATGTCTCTGCTAAGTTCATAGCCACACTCCGTATTAAATTACATCTACATCTACGATGTGCCGTGCAAGCCACCACTAGGGTGTGTGGTACGGGGTGATTCCACACCCGGTATTCAGCACTCGTCCCAGAACAAATCAGAACCTCGCACGCTCCCCCTGGCGCTAGGCGCAGGCCAAAAGCAGTCAGGAGAACAGTGCGCAGTCCAACCGGAAACTGGGAGAGTGATACGTAAATGAACATGCAGAACAATGCTATACACACTTCTAGTGGTTAATATTACTGATACTGTTAATTTATGAATACTACGAGATACTACTTCATGCAAAGAACAAAATAAAAAAATGCCGGAGTAATCGACCGGTGTGATAATGATGTAGTGTTATTAAGCACAAGTTAAAATTCTACTCTACCTATTGAGAGTTGGAGTTTCATGTGATTGATCTATCGCAACTATAATGATCCCTTATTGTGCGTGGGAAAAATGACATTTTGAATCTATCGGTTCGGCAGTCAATTTCCTTTATTTTATTCCTGTGATCACTTCTACCTTAGTACGTTGGCTCTAGCAGTCTATGTTGAACGTCCGGCAAAAAACTGTCAGCTCCGAGTTTGTGTAAAAGATTTAACCTGTATTTCTCCCTTCGATCAGTTAGAGATTCCCACCCTAATTCCTTCAACAATTCAGTAACCCTGCTAAGTTCATCATAACAACTTTTCACAAATGTTGCTTCTCTCCGTTGTATTCTATCTAATTCAGAGATTAGTCCTACTTCGTAAGGGTCCCATATGCTAGCGGCGTACTCCAAGTGAGGTCTCACGAGTGAAAAATAACATCGCTCTTTAACTTTCTCGTCGCATTTTCCTAATACTCGTATATTACTCTCTAATTACTCCTCACTCTATTATTTACTTTCTTTCCCATACATCAATTTCGCCGTCAGATATCTTCTTCGGGCGTACTTAACGAGGATTGACTACCGAGTCCGAGTTTCGTCCCATATCATCGCTGTGAGTTTGTCCAAAGCATAAACAACGCCCGAGTAACAAAGTGGTCTTGTACTCGCAGGACGGACCTGCGCGGACTTCAGTGTGCGGTTGGTAAGCCGTGCATGTACGAGTATTGCCTATCTGGCTCCGGCGTGCACGAACCTACAGAATTTGGTCCACTCCGCGCAGGTCCAACTTTAAAGTAGGACTCAGATCCCTCCACGGTAGTCTAGCGCGTAAAGTACACCCGGTTGACAGCTGCTTTGCTCGCAAGACAGTCCCGATGCAGGACTCTTGTTTCTTTGCTCTAAAATTAGAGCAGATCTACTTTTTGCTAGCGTAATTATTCTCCATTTTGACTTCTACCGTATAGCCTGTCCTCCACTGAATCCATTTTAATTTGCGTGTGTACCACGCTTACGTCCGAAGCCTCCTGCGTCCGAAGATATGGCCCGAAGCCTCTTGTCCATTCGTGAGCACGTATTTCTCCGGAAACCAGCATAAAAACAAGGGGTGCATCATATATGAGAGTATGTGTGGTAGACCGTACCCCTGCTGCCTGGCGCTCGGCTTCGTGCACAAATACTGTAAAATAAATTTGATTCTTAGATTTCCGCGGTGTCTCGAATTATACAGCTTGGCTTTCGGTATTCCGTTCGGTTGTCTTTTGATGGCAAATATATTCTTTCCCGCCATTCTAATGACATCTTCAGGTTAGAAGTGTCGATGCAATAAAGTCAATTCATCAATTTTTCGTCTATTGCATATAGTGGGTGGCTAGGTCATACTTTGTTTCTGATTGGTGAGTAAAACTGTTCCGGTAGACAATCTTCTTCGCCATTTGAATCTGGATACGGGACTTGGCAGTGACCCATGTTGAGATAGTTTCC
Source organism: Pyrrhosoma nymphula (assembly GCA_963573305.1). Taxonomy (NCBI): domain Eukaryota; kingdom Metazoa; phylum Arthropoda; class Insecta; order Odonata; family Coenagrionidae; genus Pyrrhosoma; species Pyrrhosoma nymphula. The sequence goes on from OY754333.1 coordinate 66,801,137, forward strand.
GAGTTACTGTATCGTTGAAGGAAGGCTATCAATGAATGTCTGCGGTTCTTCTTCCGCCGGTGTTCGAACCTGTTTTCGATTTTGTGATAATATTCTTCCCTTAGAGATGGCTGAAAAATAGTGTGCGTAATGTGATGATAGATTCATCCGTTTTCCACTGTAGTTATTCATGTCAATGTCACACTTTACGAAATACACGGTACACGATTAAGTGCGTTATGTACTTTTAACAACATCTATTTATAAGAAAAGCTGAAGGAGTGTATGTGACTTAAGATAGATAATACTTGATTTCATTCATCAATTCACCGAAATCCATGATGAAATAGCTCCCCACGGTGTGAAAATCCCTGCGACCGCTCTTTGCATCCCGACCTCTTCAAGATGAGAGAGACCTTTTCGACGTGCGAACACACGACGTAGGAGGAATAGTTCACAAGGGCATTTTCCATGCAACAAATGGAAGGGTTTGGGGGCTTAAAAGGGGGAGATAAATTGAAGCCCAACGTGGGAGAGAAGGAGGAAATATGGGCCTAAGAGAGAACGAAGTGGGAGTTAAAAAAAAGACCAAAGGAAGGCGGTCGAGAAGAGATTCTTCGCGGGGAGGAACTTGAGCGACAGGGGGTGAGGGGTGGGATTTGGTTTGTTGGGAGGGTGGGGACGAGAGGATCGCTTTGAAGAGAGAATGCGATGGGAGAAGTGGGATGAGTATAGAGAGACGGCAGTAAGCCAGCGTCATCTTGAGAAAAGAAATCAGAGGTCTTTTATCTTTTTTTGCCAAGCAGTCAAAATTGAGCGGGAGTCTTCCGCCTGGGGACATACACCTAACAGTGTGAAATTCACACTAAAATAATCACTAGCCGGGACTGAGATACGAACCTTAATCCCCCGAATCACCTTCAAGAGTGACTTGATTAGTTTCCTGTTCCTCAAGGGCATGCGACCAATGTGTGTTCTTCGTATATTATGTAACATTGTTGTGCTAAATGTGTCATGTTATGTTCCTAGTGGAGATGCACGCATTTTAAAATCTGTTTATATTTTGAGAGATAATTTCGACAAGTCAATTTGACGGTTTAAGGGTTTCACGCAGTCATCATGTTCCGGGGTGTCAGAGTTAAAGGGACAAGGTGTTGTAAGCCCATTCAACGTGAAGGATCTTTTCACTATGAATTTAAAACACTCGTATCTTCTCATGTGAATAAATACCACAATATAACTTTAACTGCTTGGCAAACCGTCAATGTTAATTTTAAAAGATAGTCTTAACTTCGTTAATGTAGGCCATGCGCACGGTTCTAGGGACTTCGTGATATTTTCTGCCATATATTACGTAGGAACCTCGAAATACCTCTTTATTCCTTTAAGGTCACTTTTAAATTCATTGGGAAAGAGGGCTTCATGCTGGCTTAGTTGGCTAAATCATCTGGCGCGAACTTATTGATATTGCATTGAATCCAATTCCCTGCGATTTATTTTTCCTGTGAATTTTACACATTAAGAAAGCAGTAAGCTGGTACCACCCTTAGAAAGGACTGGAAGTGTCTTTCTCTCTTTATTTTTACTCATTTGTAGCCCTTATCTCACCCGCATCTCCTTGGTGTCGTTTCCTGAAGGGTAGGGGGTGCGAAATCGTCCATTCCTTAACGACAAATCGTGGAAATGTTCGGGACATCCATCAAGGGACTTCCTCTCTGGCAACAATGACGATAAGGGTGGGCCGTGCCAAGGGTCCTGAGGATCAGTAGGTTTACCAAATTTCCGAATCTTAGGATCCTTTGGGAGGCCGGGAAATCGTTTTCCCCTCGAATTCCCAAAATCGTGTTTTTTGTTTGGTTTTAATGGATTATATGTAATAATTACTTCCAGAGTAATTGTTTATTCGCAACGTTGCCGCACTGGGGCATCTGGAGTTTGTGACCAGGACGTACAGAATTGTTGAAATTTTTATTTAATTAAATAAAGCTCTGAAAATTAAAAATAATTAGCCTTGTGACATTGTTAGATTGGAAAGAAAAAAAATATTTTAAAATGTGTGTATACTTAATTCTATACGTAAATAGATTTTGATAAACAAGTAATATTTTAAAAGTAACTTTACTTAACTCATCCCGTTCTTTAAATCCTCAATTTAATTAGAAGTATTTTAGAATGATATTTTTAGTTTTCTACACATTTTTTACATCTATTGTCTTTCCATACCGTTTAGCAGGGTGCATCCAAATTTATATTTATTCCTCCATTCACCTAATCGTTTTTTAGGGGTTTAATCATTTCACATATCATATTATCGTCCATCTTACATTTAGATATGTCCATAGAGATAGGTATCTTTGCTGTGAAACTGTTTGTCCTTATTTCCAGCCTAATACCTTCTGCTTTTTCTAGCTGAATCGTTTTTTAAATGCGTCTTTAAATGTGATTAGATTCAATTCCGTCGACGCTGAACGAACTAACGATTCAGGACTTGTTGAATAATGGTCAACCGGAATTTCACGGGTGGTACATCACATTCCCAAGAATAACAAGGACCACTTCGGCTCGAAACGACAGTTACATTTTGCCTCGGATTATGTTATACTTAAGTTGTTCTGATACCTATATTACTTTCATATAAAATATAATACCGTTTTACACTTTTATGTGTTGCATTTGCGTTGGGCTACAATTCGGGTGTTAAACGATAAACGTATGGAGAGGCCAGAAGGCCATTCAATATTATCGTAATATCTGGGAGTAAAGACTAACCAGATGCGGGTAGTGACAATGAAATTTCAACTGAAGGCGAAATCAGAATCTATCATTTACAAATGTGAAGACCTTGATGAAACTTTTCACAGGATATGTCGTGGGAGGAAAGGGACTTAGTTAAAGAGATTGGGTACAAGCAAAACATGTAGGTAGAGGACGTGTAAAGAGATGAGGATGTATTGAACAGTGGTAGCACGGAGAAAAATAATCCTGGAAGAAGAAGTAATAATAAAAGAAAGTTGGAAGAATAATGGAGAGATGGAGAGCCAGGGGGTGTGAAACATATTAATGGTTGAAGTCGTAACTTAGTGGAAAATTGTCACTGACATGATGAAAAACTATATTTTAGCATATTACACTCAAAAATTGGTTTAGTACCGACCCAGGTTTCAACTGCACAGCAACCTTGATAATTATGGCTGTGCAGTCGAAACCTGGGTCTGTAATAAACAAATATTTGAATGTAATATACCAAGATATATGTTTTCATCATGTGGGTTTGAAACACTTAAGAAGGTGGTCTACTAATGTGCATAAAAGCTTAAAAAATATGACCGGAAATCAAAAGCTACGATTTGTACAGTCTATTTTTTCTACCAATTTACAGTACAGTCTACCAATTAAATTTTGGAGGATCATGGGGCAACTTGTGCACACTGAACAGATAGCAGCATTATCACAAAAAATACTTTGTACATTTCCACACTAAGTTTATGTAACCGACGTACGTGTCAGCCAAACGTTTGCAAAAAACAAGACAATTGCCTTGATAATGGAAAATGTTTTACCGAGACATAAATCCGTTAAATACACTAATAGTTTTGGAAATTCACAGAGTATTTTTTGCAATAATGTTATGCTTGCCATATTGTATGGCCCAAAAATAATGCCTACACACGCATAAAAACGGTGGGTATTATTATTGGCGTTCAAGGTGTGATTTCCCTGATTCCCCGACTGGCATTTTTGGGAACCGTCGACGAAAAATAGTGGAAATTCCCTTGGATGGACTGGAAGTAATTCCTAAGCGGAAAAGCTGGCGGTAGAGATACCGGTGATGGTAATGGGAGGGGGGAATGTTTCAAAGACGGATGGGGAGTCCTTAGAGGTAGAAAGCGATGAGGTTCGAGAGGAAGGAAAGGAGTGGACTCATTTTTGTATCCAAGAATTTTTTGCCGCTTTTGGATGCGTTGAGGAAGAAGATCAGTTGGAGGGAATCTGCAGGCGTCGTGGTGGTTATTTTTCTCAAAACCGTGGGAACCGGAGACGCTGGGGGAGAGTTTCGGCAACGCTGGGAGTGTACGAGACGCGAGGAAGGAAGGTAACGGGTGAGGTTTTGGGATGATGGTGGGGAGGACGGTCATGAAGGGATCGTGGCAATAATGAATAAGGAGAATCACCGGGATACGCGAGAGAGGCAGGATGATTAATGAGCAAGTGAGGGGGCGGAGCGGTTGTGGATGACGGGGGACGCGGGGGGAATCGCGGGGGTAGTAGCGTAAGAGAGCTCCGTGAAGGTGAAGAGGAAAGGGAAAATTAGGTCGGTGAAGGGGGTGTAGGATCTGTTTTTAAGGGGAAGTGCTTCCGGATGTGAATTCCTCCCCTGGAGTTTTCACGATTTCTTGTTTCCGAATTGCGATGGAAGATTTTTCGGAAAATCGGGAAAATGTCTTTTTTGCCATAGTAAGAACAAGGTGTCTTAACAGTAAATGTTGGTGGGTTCAGGTATGAGTCGCCAAAATTTAGGGCAACAGGACGTTTCTCAGGAGCCCCGCGCTATTTGTGGCATCCCACCGATATTTGTTGCATCCGCTCTTGAATGCAACACAGATATCTTGTATACCAACTGCCAAATTCCCAGTACATTTTTTTCTAGATGAACTGCTTATGCCTTAGTGTCAATACATCTTCTACATATTCGTCTTTCCTGGGCGCTACTACCCTCCTTAGGTTTTGGCCTTTTCAGCAGTTAGCTTCCATCCCCAACCCCACAGGAATCATTTCGCGAAAGAAGTGGACCTCTACGTGTTCCTATTAGGCATCAGGTGGGAAGCTAATGGTTTTACTCTTTGAAAATACTCTTCTCTACCACCTGATTGCGATATGACTGACATAGTATTCTAAAATTTACAGTGAACATGAAAATGGAAAACCGGACAAGTTTTTGTTTTTGGACGAAGTACAATCAAAATATTACCTGAATGCATTTCCTTTTTCAGAAATACACGGAGATAGGCTATCAAGAAATTGGAGGAATACGCTTTGTTGCATTTGATAAAGTCTTACAAGATTTCAGGCAATGCCACTTACAATATTTACTCCTCAGCTTCTTCACTAGACATTTTGGAGAAGAATATCATTTCTCTTCTTGAAACTGTGAGAAAATGCGGACAAAGCAATATCTTCTTCTGTTCGTGTACACAATGAAATCTACCCAACTGTAAGAATCAGAAAAACACGGTCACTTCTTTATTTATTATAAAGGAAAAAAAACAAAAATATACTTTCACTAAACAAAATGGAGTCCTAGGTCATTATTTCAGTATACAGAAAAAAATGCACAGGAATAGTCATCTTTGTGAGGGAAATAAATTTTTAGCTGAAATTATGAGCGGCTTGTATAGAAAACATTTTTCTCTTTCATTGAAAACCCCTTTCAAGTCTGATTCATTCAATCGAATTTGTGAATAATAAATTGCTAATAGAGTGGGTTAATGTTAAAAAAAGCAAATAGCAAGTTGAGAAGATTGAAATAAATTCCAAGATTTGTGGAAAAATTAGTGGGAATAATATCTCATGAAACCGTCGTCAAACTGAGTAAGTCAAAATATCCGTGGTGCAACTTTAAATATAGCACTACTAATCGTTTGGAAACAGACTTATCTAGTATATAAAAATGTAAAAAACGTTTAATCTTAATGTAGATCTCCTGGGAAAGAAAGAGTCCCCCAAATGATAAAGCGACTGTAGTAACCATGGTTGCAACGTACCGACCTCACCGCCTCTGATCTATTGGCCCCGGGTTCAAATTCTGCGTGGGCGAATGAATGCTTTACCAGTCTTAGAATAAGGCATTTGAATCGATGGGGTACAACTTAAGTGGTTGAAGGACCTTAAAAACCGAAGTTAAATATGAGTAGAAACGCTTGGGCGAAGTAGAAACGCTTGGGTTGAGGAAATAATTTTATGCTTATAATTTGATATCCTTTCAAATGTGAATGACAAATATGGCTTTTTATTGTGTCCCGCAAGTGTAAGGTTCCTTGCAACTTTCATAGTGCGTACTCCTTGGAATAATCTTGAGAAAAATCGGGATTTTTGTTATGTGAGTGCATGGACACCTTAATGCTTATGAGCAAATTATTGTAATGATCGGGTACATGGTGTAAACAAAAACTTTTTTCTTTGGTGATGTGGTGAAATATTATTTGACATGTTAAAAAAGACAAGTGAAAATCCATAATTTTTTGTCAGATATGTTAAAATTCACCGCTGCGTATAACATTCTTTCAATAATCCATGATATCCATTCCATGGTATATTGCATAATGCTAAGTAACACTTGAAAGTAGGAGCACCTTAGAAACGCAAATTAATCACTGTGGTGTGGCTCTCTCTTCATTTTTTTCACAGAAACCAATTTTTCTACACCATTTGCTATCAGTAATAAGGCTAATACTTGAATGGATATCTATAATCTTTTACTGTGGTATGTCTACCATGCCTATGGATTATTTTAAGTCATTCAATATTCTTTAATCGCGAAAATTTCTCATACACTTCCTGCAGTTTCTGATTTTAACATATACCTCATGACTAATTTGTATCCTAACAGGTAGCCTCCTGTAATTACTATTGCTCAGTATTTATTCCAGTATGTAGGGATAGCGTGATACGGTCAAATTGCCGCAATCAGAAGAACATCACAAGTGGAGGTTGGGTAGGTCGCATGTGGAGGGGAAGGTCTATGGCGGAAAGTGAGCGGGATGATCGAAATCCTATACTTAGTCCGTGATACCGGGCGACCGCAGAAAGGCTCGCACGACCTGGCGGAACGGTTGACCGGCGGAGAGATGGCTACCCCTAAAAATCCACTCGCCTCACGTGCTTACCCAACCTTGCCCTCTCTCTGCACACATGTTCGGGCTTTTTACTAGGATGCCTATCTTCTCTCCCTACCTCTGACGGGTCGCGACTAATTCTGGCCGACCAACTACCTCTCCCTGGCACCGTAAAAGGGATGGCTCAAAAGCTGCCGGCCGCCTTCGTCTCTCCCATCCCCCGTGCGTTTCACTCGTAGGGGCTGAAAAAATAATACGCCCCAAAAACTACCCCCTCTACCCATCCCAACGATCCCCTGAAAAATATTCGCAGGAAATTCGGGAGTTTCGGTGCGGTCCTTCGGCCGATCCCGTTCGCTTTTAAACCGGCCCTTTTACACCACGGTTCTTCGCTTTCATCCGAGGCTAAAGGGATGGACGTTCATAAAGTGACGAGGCTTTGAGCATGATGTGTGCAAGGTTCGAAGCAAGTTTGGGAGGGCCGTCACGGGGATACGGTTAGAGATGCGGCATCCTCTCCGTGCTGGTCTTCTGCTTTGTTCTTTTTTTTTCATTCAACAAGCGCGGGTGTGGGAGGTAATATTCCGACAAAACTGATCTTTTCACTTCAACGTACCCTTTTTAGTTGCATGTAGGGCCGCACTTCAAGGCTCAAAGCCCACGTAGTGTCAGCACCGCAACTGTGCCATCACAAAAGTTTCCATTTTCTTTCGAGAGCAATATTACGTGGATCCTTGCATTATTCATAAATTGAAGTCATTGCGTTCCTGAGGTAGCTTGGCATATTTGGAGGAAAATGAGGGGCCATAGACGGCAGAATTTGCCATTGGGCTTGCGGAATATTTGGACCATGTGTGGAGGACTAGAAAGTTGAGAAGCATTAAGCGTGGAATGAGAAATTGGAGTTTGAAGTTGATGCTTTTGTAAGAATTTCGGCGAAAAAACTGCGCTAGCTTCTGGAGGCATGATTTCAATGCTATCTACGGAAGCAATGGTGCTAGCGGAGAAGCAGATAATTTTACTGTAGGTATGTGCTGGTAGCATTAAATACATAGTAAATTATTGAAAAGATTTATCAAAGAAGGGCGTGGAAAATTTTTTGTCAATTAAAAGAAACATACTGCGTAGGAAAACAAATGGAAGGAGAAACTTTGCGGGAGAGGGAAATATTAAATAATGGATGAGTCACAGAGTTGATGCGCTGGGTTCTACGGGGATAATTTTGCCATTAATTATAAAAATTATATTTTATGTAGAGATAATTGTTAAAGGGTTCCATTATTCAAGCCAGTGTCAGAGGGAAGATCACCGTAAGCTAAAGTTGTCTCGATAATTATTGAAAAACTAGGAAATAGGCTAGCAGTCTTAGGTCTAGAAAAAAATTGTTACCCAGATGTGGAAAAACCTATGTTCACGAAGGTTACCCTTCAAGATGGTAGAGACACTTGGGAGGCAGTCGGGGTAGAAAACCATGAGGCTATTTAAGAGTCTAGGGTCTATAATAGAATAGGACAATTGGAAGTTAGATCCTAGGAACTCGTATCAATACTCATTTCTAGAGAAAAGTGAGAAACAAAGTGCAAAATAGGTTAAATCCTGCTTAATATAGCCGTGCATAAATAACTCTGAGCGAAGACAAAATAGGTTGTTAGAGGAGATGTTGAACGACTTCTAATGTTAAAAACGGTTTTGAACTATTTGTCGGAGGCCCATTTGTGCTGCCGATGCGTTAGTGATATCATTCATGGTAAAGAGTGTATTATGATTTGTTTCGCTGCTGTGTGTATTTCAAAAAGGTGGTCAGTAGAGTACCTAAGCTAAGCTGAAGAAGTAAATGCTGAATTATCGAGTAGACAATAGGGGTACGGTGAATTTTCAAAAATGGTAATTTGATTCGAAAAGTGTGGCTTGGGTTGGAAGGTGGTGGATCATATAGTTAGCCAGTATCAGTTGTCCGTGAATTAAGAAAGGAAAAGCTGTGAAATGGCATGATGGCCATGAACAAGAGGATTGTTTTTTGCTGAGACCATTGAGTACTTAAAGAAGGCGTTTGCTTATGTGAGAAGCGTAATGGCATTTATTCTCAGTGAAAATATTAAGCTAATGTCTTTGGAGATTTATGCATGTAGGACGAAGTAACATGAGACAAAACTATACTCTTCTGCTGGTAAAAGAAGAATAGATTCTGGAACGGAATATTATTTGGTTAATCCCATATTACTGGGGTAAATCAAATGATGAACACTTGGTTTATACAAGTAATTTGAAATGGTGGGATAATAGTGGCTAATATTGGAGATAGAGTGCCAGTAAATCTAGAATGCGAGAGGATTAGGAGACTTATCTAAGGCTCAAAGAGAAGTTGTAGGAAGTATGCTGAGTTAAAGAAAGAGGTTAATGAAGGAGGACACTTGTGAAGATGAGAAAGCAGTGGGGAATCTATCCATCTAAAACTAGCCATACCAGTGTCAAACATAGAGAAGTTTGAAGCGTCAGCAATAAGTGATTTTCAAGATTTTGCTCAACGTAATAGAATTCAAATTTATGCATTATCCTGTGAAAATATTCTGGTAAAGTGCTTAGGTAATGGATGGTGAAAATCTGTATATCTTATTGCAAATAGTGAACAGCGAACACTTAATACAAATTTCAAATGGATGATGTTGAAATTAAATAACGCTTCTACTATTCATGGCATAACTCTTTCCCATGTTTTACCCATACCTATGTATATATTGTATAAACCGGTAATATCTGATGCACATAATCACTTACATTGGGGAAACACATTTTTAAAAATGCGAGCGAAAATTCTTTGGCATATTCTTCACATGAAAAATTTCTAGCATCAAATGGTATGCTCCAAGCTGGGGCAAAATCTCGGTTAATACAGTAGGTATCTATTAGTTACAATCACAGAACTGAGTATCTTTTTCCTCTCATCTATTATCATATTCTCTCTTAAATTGAAAAATGCACTAGTGCACTTCGAATATTCAGCCGGGAATGAAAAAGCATTTGATTAATGAATTCAATATCAGTTGCGCTTAACTAGGTCAGCACCAGATGTGCATTTGCACCGGGTGCGCGTAAGAACGTAATAGAAATGAATCAAGGTAAAATAATCCGTGATTTTAAAACGAGCTGTAAGTGATGTGTTTTTTCATATACTTTTTTATAATTATTTATTCTTGGGTGTTCCATTCTTTGTCGATTCTAAGAAAATGTTTATTTTCTGCGGTACATAATGAAAGTTTTTGGCAGCGAGTTTTGGGGGGTTTGAGTTAAAATGGATTTGTGCGCCTAATCGCCGAAAAAATTCACCGTTAGTGATACACGAATGACATGAAATTTTAAAGTTTGAAATTTGATTATCTTGACATACAGAGGATGGCGCAGATTATCTGAAATAAGAGCAACGTCCTTGATAAAACTATTATGACACGACAATCACAGTGAAATATTTGCCAATTCACATTGTGAAAAATTAATTCTGAAAGATGTGATAGAAGTTTACTCCAAGGGAACACTAAACTTATCTTTTTTCTGACATAATACTCCTTTTCTCAAAAATTCCATTTTCATTTGTTTCCTTTCTTTTTTTTTCCTTTTAGAGAGGTTTAGAGTATTATTAGGTTTTTGTTACTGTTTCACTGCATTTGTATCCGTAATGATTAAGGTACTCAAAAAATACTTTTTTTGACCTTTAGGATATCAGATCGCAATTTGTCTTGCACACTTAACTTCTTTGTTACCAAGGCCTATCTTGCATGCCCTACTTGAAATTTTTTCATTCATATCTGAAACACTTATGCAGATACAGGTGATCCATCTTATACACATGATTTTCTTGACATGAGGAGATAATATGTACGCTGTATTACCTGATAGCAGTATTCTGGTATATGCAGCCGCTACGCATGATTAGGACAGCATTGCTCATCAACCCGTTGCAGATGGTGGGTGGTGCCTTATCGCTTCATTGCATTTGCTACTGAAGTTAATTCGGGAACAGGAATTGAACTTCCCTGGCCCACTCTAAACGTCCAATAAAGTCTAATTTATAGTTAAGATTGAACTCCTTTGCTGAGCATTTCCATTTTTCACCCGCTGGATAGTATTATTTTATTTTGGACCAATTATGCAGCTTGAGGTTAGATATTGTTACGTTTTATTCTCATTTTGTCGCAATTTTATACGAAATATTTTTATTACTCAGTAATGGACTTTTCCGATATTTGCGATGATTATTTGCAACTTCGCTGTACACCAGCCTTCCAGGTTTATAAGGCCCATCTTACATGCCCTACCATACATTTTTTCCGGTCATATCTCGACCATTAATGCAGGTCTAGGTAAACATTTGGGTCATTCCTACACGAGAGACGAAATGAACGCGATATTACCTGACGTAGTGTTCTGTCACATTCCGCTGGTACCAATGATCTGGACAGGATTCTCGTGCTATGCTCACCGACCCGTTTGCCGATAATGGATGCCGCATCCCCCTCGAGAGGGTAGTAGGAGCACACCAGGTCCCCGGTCCCTTTTCCATCGGATAGGGGCAAGCGCTCGAATTTGGGGACCAATCCCTTCCTTATTTGCCCAGTCAGCCCCACACCGGCTCTCTCCGTCCCCGGAACTGCTGCCCCTTATTTACCTCATATCTGCGGACAGGGCCAGATGGATTTTTCTCTTCCGTTCTATGCGTGAGTGTTAGGAGAGATCCCCGTCGCTGTTCGAGATGGGGAGGATGTTCCCAGCTCGCACACAGTTGATACGAGCATCCTCATGACTACAGGGGCCCCGTCCTCGGCAATGGGGCGGAGGGAGGAGACCTTTCCATATGTTTTATTGTTTCCCCCGGGAGAGAAGGAGAGCTTTATTATTTTTATTTCTAGAACGACCTGCGTATCAGATTTCTACAAGCCCATTTTTCCCCATCCGCCTTTCCTTAACCCTCTCGAACGTACAACTCGACTGACCTCCTTCACTTGCAGTGTAGTATTGCTTGAAATATTTGAGATGCGGTGGTAACATCGAAATATGGAAATACTTTGCTTTGCAACGCGATGAAACTCTTTGCGAAGTGGCTTTGATCAATACGGAGGATATATTGTAGGATATATCACGCAATATTATGCAATGTGTGATGTTGTCTAAATGGATTTTCTGAATACGACAAGCAAATATTGCAAGCAAGTCAAGTCTTAGGTTGAACGCGTGCACACCTATCATTTACTTATTAATATCTCTATGCTAACTTCCATATCTTGGTATATTTTACGCGTATTGTTTGTAAAGATGCGCCCCACACATTTTCTCTGTCAATGCTCTCTATATTGGTATATTTTCCATCGTGTATTTTTTTTGAAATGTTTTCCACACGTTTTCTCTATCAATGCTTTATCGCATCTTCATGCCACCCGAAGAAAGCATGTTGCGCATATAGTTAATTATATATAGGCTTAATATGGACTTGAAAGTTCCTCAGCACTCAACATGCATCCTGTTTTATGAACACCATTACTCATTAAGTCTACTATATTTTTCCACAATGGAATTACACTGAATTTACTTAAATCTGACTAGTATTCGGGAATTGTGAGAGGAAAAGTATTACCCTTATTTGGTTGTGCGTTATATTCATTTCCTTATTCTTTTATTTTGATGACCTTTATGACTCAATGAACCAAAGAGAAGACACTAAAATTTTCATTATTATTGTATTTTTGCCGTTAATATTCTTATGAGACGGTTTCTGCTCTCGACACTCCCCGAGCCTTAGTACCCGTTCCTTTGCCAGAAACCACCTAAGGGTAGCTAGTCTTTTTTGCGTATCGGATTTTATATTTTCAAGTGGGTGAAAGGGTACGACCCTTTTCGTATTTCACCCTAAACCCAACCAAGAGCCGCCTATTTACATATATATGCATTACAAAATGGTTGGGTATTGCGTGGTGCAAAATAACACATTTTACACGGTTTTGTAGTGCGTTCTGGCATCAGAAGTCTGGCCAAACTACTCTGCAGCCACCACTATTACTTTCCTGCTGAACGATTGTAATTGGGCGATAGTAATATATCAGTCGCGATATCTCTCATGTTGCTCATCACTTCCATTAATTGTAAGTTTCCTTATGAATTGCCATCCACAGATAGATAGGTTTCCAGTGTCGTTACTCAGGTAGTCCATTTATTTTTTCTTTACAGTGCTGTGCACTATTAGTGTTTGAATTTATCGAAACATTGGTTTTTGAATTTCATGAAAGGATACAAGGAAATATAAGATGTATTTTAGGAAGAGGAAGGAAGATATTAAAAAAGATGTGGTGGGCAGCAATAAATACAAAAGAGGGAAAGGCTTCGGGGTTACATGGAGCTAGTTTTAAAAGAAATTTTGAAAATATTTTTAGTAAAGATTACAAAGAAATCAGGAACAAAATCAGGAGTAAAGAACGGAAGTACTTGCATTATTATTTTGAAAGCTACGGTGTAAGAGAAAAAGCTTAGATGCGTGGGATGCTCATTTGACCTTCTGATGAATGGATAGGGAAGAATCTGCAGATAAGAAGTTAACTAAGGTGAAAATGTGTTAGCTTTGAATAATAATTGTTTAGTGGCAAAACTTAGATATGTATTCAATTTCCATTCAGACCTACCAGTGATTTCAAGAATAATCAACTTTAAATGATAATATTTATCTGTTTATTTGACAGCAAATCTTTCGTGGAGTTTAGGTATGTTTGTTTTTATGCATGGAGGATATTATTTATTTTGCTCTTTGATTGCTATCATCTTAATCTTTAACATGGCGTTTATCTTGAAAAAAATCCCCAAGGTTGTAAATTAAATCAATCCCCGTTGTATCTTTCCTTCAAATTTGAGTCTTACAGCTTGTGCCTATTCTTCGTGCTTAGAGCGGCTACGTCTTGCGTTTTCAGATAATTAAGAGGCGAGCTCTCTTCACTCGCAGCATTTTCCAACGGTTTGAGTCGCTTTCATTTGGATTTTCCTTAATTCTGGAATTGTTTTTCTTTTCCATTCTTCATGGTCTGGATGAGTTCTAAACGATTCGAAATAACATCCCCTTCTTTAACTTTCCCATTTTGAAATGTTTCGCCATTATAATTTTTTTAAAGGAAGAAGTAGTTGCTTTTAATGGGAGCTCCGTAGATATTTCGAAAGTGTTTCCTCCGCGTTTTCAAATAAATATTTCAGTTTTATTTTTCTTATTCGAGCACGCGGCGCGGTCCCCACCGCCGCGCCGTCGCCTCCCGGAAAAACTAAGCTCAAGTCTACCCGCTCCCCGTTTCTTCCTTATTCCGTTTTCGCATGGGACGTTTTCTCTTGTGCTTCATTCTGCGTTTTGCTTACATCTACATTATACCCTTTGAGCCGACGTGAGGGCGTGTGTCAGGGGGAGTTAGCACACAAGCCATGTAAAGATGAAGAATTAGGAAAAAGTAAAGTTAGTAGGAGAGGACGTGACAGATATATCATCCGTAAAGTGATTTCCATGTTTTTGTAAGGTTTTTAGTGTCTCTCTATTTATTTCCTTGGAACGCTGGTCTCTTTTTGCGATTTTTTGCGCAACCGTTTCAACACACCTTGGTTGTATTTGTGGTGGACTGTTTGCCCTTCGTGGAGAAATTCAAAATACACAGCGCCATGAAATTAGGAAAAGCTGTGAGACTCACCATTACATTTGAGCAAGACTGTCGTGCTTTTTTCGGACGGGTACATCCTTTCCCAACCCACTGTGATATATGGACAGACAAACACTTATGAATCGGGTAAACGATTCATCAAACTGTGTGTGACTAAGAGCAACCCCCCCAAAGCCCCCTTCATAAGTTCATAAAGAAACCGTACCGGTTTCTCACAAAACTTAACATTGAAACGTTGCTCCTGTAACTCGGGCATTGCTGAAATCGGTCAGACGACTGAAGCACCTTCCACTTAAACAAAGATACTACGGAAACTAAACGAAATTCAAACAATCCGAAGAACAGTGGTTGCTCGGGAGGTTTTAAAGAATTTATCCGCGCTTATTAGAGCTCACTATAACTATCCGTAGCCGCGCAGTACAAACAGTTCAATTAATTTTTGAACAGACCTCGCATTTGCACCAATCAGTTTAACTGCGTATCTAGATGTGAAAGAGGAGAGATAAAGGGCATACAATACTTAGCAGGAAGCAGGGTAAAATGAAGGTCAGCACATCTCAGGCTTGAATGACTCCTGATAGTGATGATGTGTATGACTGAAACCTGCCGACATACGTCTGAAAACTTATCTTTTCTCTGCATTCTACATTTTAGTCACAGCTTGCGGATAGGTAAAAATGTCCAGAATGTGCTATCTTGATACTACCCAGGTAGCCACCTCAGGAAAGTTTTACAGGGTGTGTTTGGACACCAGCCATGTAAATGGGAGAGGGGAGAGAAGAAGGAAAATGAAAACCGAGGGGAATAGAGTAAAGTGGACTTTTACGTTAATAATGTGTCTTAGTGTCATACTCTGTTTTTGATATTACCACTAATGGTGTTTGGAAAACAAATTTTTACCCATTATTTCGGCAGTGTACCTCACTTACTTTGTAGCTTCTATCAGGTCTACAGATATAGTGTGTGGTCATAGTGGGGTAAATATACTCCGTGTCATACTGCCTCATCTGAAGCTTTCATGGAATTATTCCTAGTGTGTCCCCCCACCATGTTATGCCCCCATCCCTGTCATTCTAACGGCTGAGTTACTTACAGCCGTTTGTGGTCTGTTCACTCGTAGCATTTTTAAAGAAGCGGCATTTCGTTGCATTGTGACTAGCGGGTCCGCCGAATCTTTTCCAAGGAAACGCGAGGGAAGGCCATGGGCTAAGAAACACAAAAGTCAAAATTTCAACAATTATTTAATACAGTCCCATTACGCGTAGACCAACAAAACGAGAACGATTCCAACTGCCCCTCTTCGAAATTCCACAGGGTAAAAATTATTCATTATGGCCGGGACTCGAACCTGAATACCTCAATGTCGCGCCGATTACTTTAGCCAGGAAAACACAAAATTCCACGGGCTATCAAAGGAACAAGGTGTTCGAAGCCCAGAAAAATCCACAGTGGAGGAGGACGCCTCGATATCTTAGCTGGCTAAAGCACTCGGCGTGACATCGATGGATCCAGGTTCGAGTCCCGGTCTAGGCGAATGATTTCTCCTATGAGGAATATCGCACTTATGTGCCCTTGCGGGTGACATCGTAAATGTAATACCGTTTCTAGTCCTGGTATCCTAAAAATTGCACTTCTTCTCCTGGCGCTCGTCTTTCTCCGCCGAAACGCCAATCTGCAGATCTCACACAGTGCCTTCAGTGGGTGCATGGTTGGAGGAAACAGGAGAGGCATTGCCACCACACCATCCCCATCCCCATTTTTATTAATCGTAGAGTAAAAAGTGCATAGAACGGTGACGGTGCACAAGCCCGATGATAATATTTTGTTTCGACGGTGGTGGGGTCGAGTCGTCCTGCTAAAGAGCAAACCTTCATTTCAATAATCAATGATGACCAATACATGTTTTTATGCACACATGCTACAGCTTAAACTGTTTTCTGCTGAAATCTTCAGAGTTTTTAAGTAGGTGCTTCTTGGACAAATCGTGGAAAAATGTATTTTAAAGTTAAACTTTTGCTGCAAATTGTATTGCTCTAATAAAGGGAATGGTTTTTTACATACATGTATACATTTTTACCCGTCATGCCATAGCCATTTGTGGTAGTAAAATCCAAAGAACTTATTTATTGCTCTTAGATCAAGAAAACTTACTCTCTTTTCTAAATTATCGAACATTAGCCTTAAATACCTCTTTCTCTTCTAATAAATACATCCATGGTTTCACTCACGCTATTATGTGTTAGTACTCTTTCTCTGTTCTGAATAGTGTCTTCTTATGAATTAACGAAGTCCTGGAAAAAGCCTGAAAACTGGAGATAAACAAACATGAGACACTGAAAACTTTAATGAAGTCGGTACTGTATGCTCTACACCAAATCGATTACCCACGTTTAAGGATCAAAACGCGGATTAAACAGATGAATGCTGGCAATAATTTGTGGAATTTTGCAACGTTTAGGATGGTAAAAAGAAATCACTTTGTACTCTTCAACATAAGTTGTTTATTACCGATCGATTTCAACCTCAAAAAATCATTTTAAAGGAAACATTGACGCTTAGATATATGCGCCTAACGCTTCATGGCTGATGTAAATAACGATTAGACGTTGAATTCGATCAATAATAAACAACTGAAGTAGAAGAGTATCAAGTGAGTTATTTTCGCCATGCTAAATCTAAGTGCCCGTTCAGTCTGATGTTATAGAAACAGGACATGTAATCTGATAAATTTCACGCTGAGTGGAGCGCAGTGCAGACGAATCTACCTCAACGCCCAGCTAAACGCAAGGTAGAGCGTAGAATAAAACATCCCGTTGACGTCGAACCATCCCTTCTTCTACCGACTTGATCATCACCGTCACAGCCTCCAGCATCCCTCCTCCCCTATGGACCACCACCATTCCACTCCCCCTATCCCTCGGCAACCCTTCGCTCTTTCATCTCTCTTCCTAGATTTCCCCCGAGCATCCTTTCCCGTGAAACGCACCGATTCCGTCTTTCCCATTAGCAATGCACTCGGGATTTTCGAGAAGATCTCACGCACCATTACTGGATAGAATTAATGCGATTCTTTTATATCATGCGAGAGGGACTTCCCCTAGTGAGGGAATTGGAGTGAGCGCGTTTGTGTTTGTTGAATTTTTTCCACGGGTGAGGATTGGGTTGGTAGAGCTCGTTTGGAGATTGCGATCCAATGTGGATATGCGAAGTCGCGTAATCCGTACCACGTGCGGGATAGAGGATTGTTATGATCTACACGCGCCGTGAGTTTCTGGAAGAGATGTGCAAACAAGTGTAGCGAATTTTTTCCCCGTATGCATTCGTGATATCGCGAGCACTTCTCCTCTAACCGGTGTTTGTGCTTTCGCGTACCTGCGTTGTTTTCTGCAGCCGTTGTGAAGGCTATCCTTTCTTATTTCCCTAAGGTTTTGAATTGGGATCGTGCATTACCTCTTTCAATGCAAACTGTACACATTTTCCCTACAAATGTGCCTGTTATAAATGAATGATACACGTAGTAGTAACGAAAATTTACATAAAATGAAATCGTTTGATTTCACTGTAAGATGGCACTCACTCATGAAAGGTTTACCGTCTTAAAATGGAAAAAGGCTAGTTTCTTTACCCTAAGGATTGGTTCACTCTTTCCTTGATTATATAATATGTGTGGGGCATGAATTTTTAGCTTATGATTCTAAGTAACGTAAATGTATCATATTTGAGGTATTTTCCCATAATCTACCATTTAATTAACCAAATTGCCGTCCATTACTTTTAAAGTTTCAACGACTTGAAGGAAATTGGGATATTCTTCCATTGATGGTAACCGCTAAGTTTTCTGTAACATAAATAGAATAGAATAATTTATTTCAATCTGGTATCACAATTAAACAGCAATTAGATAACGCATAAGGATAACCCTGTATTGGGGCTACTATCAGGTAATTAATCCAAAAGAGTGTGAACAAACTATACATAATTTGAATAAAACAATCATACGAATAAAACGGAAAGGGTAGGTGAATCATTTGTGAACAAGGATGAATCATGGATTTTATGAGATAATGGTGATAGATACTGACCTAATATTTTTAATCAAATTTTGATAATTAAAGCATTTCAATAAAAATGACTTAAATGAAACTGTTTTCATGGTCGTGTGCTAAAATGTTATGTTACCTCAAGTTAATATACCTTATCTGCTACTATGACAAGATATCTGCAGGTCGGTGCAACTGTATTCTTCAAAAGCTGCTTGCGCGGTGAACAACCAAGAATGTAGGAAAAAAAGTTATAGTGCTTTATCCATTTTCATTGTACTACAACCGCGACGTATGTCCGAACACTCTCTACTTCATAAGCTTTGGTTTTCGCCCATTACTTTGAATGTGCACCGCCAATGTCATTTCCCGTCATTGCTCATTTTAATGTCACTATCAGACCGAGACATTTTGTGTCTCCAACAGCCGTAAGCATTTAATTATCTCCTCCCGCTCTTTCTCCCTTTACGATTGCAGTCGAGAGCACCCTGGGAGCTCCCTTAAACAACGCGGTGCTTTTAGTGCGACAGTGAAATTCACAAAAAGGCTTCATTAGCATATATTTGGTGGATATAAGTGGCCCCATTTGTGCGTTGATGTCTGGGCGATGAGCACCATTGTTGCTCCTTATCTGTGGCCTGTCGCGGGCGCAATTAAAGTGGGAGGGGAGAAGGGGGCGTATCTTTTCAACTTCGCTTCGGCATCCTCATCGCGGCCACCGCCTCTCCACCCTGCTCCCCACCCTGTCCTTCCCCGCTTTGTAAAACGCTTTCTTTCACTCTCCCAAAACCGAGGAAATTTTCCCCCCGCTCCCCTTCTCCTTAATGATCTCCCTCATTTGCTCATCCCTGTCTCCGCTCCCTTTGCAAGCCCCCACCCCCTCCTCTTCCGCACCCAAAAGTTTTGCTTTCCATTTCTAAGGCACCCTCTTCCGGCGCGAGTTTTCCTGTCCTTCCGCCGCCACCCCAACTCCTCCTCTTCCTCTATCCCGCCCTCCGCTTCGTCCTTGGCCACGCCCTTTCTCGCCGACGACGTCGCTACTCGTTCTCCACATCTTCCAGGAGCATCTTAGTTTTCCACAAAAATTCATCCTTTTCTCTTGTCGGCTTGGCCATTTCGGACCGTGACATAGTCACCTCTCTTTCATTGCTAACCCTATCCTTCCTACTATTACCGCGCACGTTGGTAATGGACATATGTAATAGAAGCGTGATTCGTTGGTCTGGTCATGTTGAGATAGTGGTTTAAACTCGGTGGTCTCAAGCGTGCCTTAGTGAAAACTCGTTTTCAATTATGAAAAGAAACACGAAGTCAACCAACATTGTGAATTGTGAATGATAAATAAATCAACTGGAGGAATAGCTTCAAGAAACTAAGGGATAGTTCTCTAATTGTTTCCTGTGATACATATAGTAATTTTTGGAGGAGAGAAGCTCCTCAAAGGATTGAAAACTTTTTATCAGTGATTATCATAAAGCCTACGTACTGATTTTTGAGTTTTCACGGGTAGGAGGCGAGGGTCATCTAAAATTTATGATATAAATGAATTCGGGGCAGTCAGTGGTTTTTAGATGCTTTAACTGTGAATTATATAGTATACCACACATAGTCTTACCGACACTTAATTTTAATTCGTGGAACTATTCATGCTCGGGGTGGTAGTCGAGCGCACTACGACATTGGGCTCCCTGGCCGGCGCGTTTCCCACTGTGCTGGCTTCTAAGATGAGATCAATGTCTTTTGTCTCAATGCGAGTTGTCGTTGACAATTGGGCTTGCACATCCTCTACTGTTAATGAGGGTTGGCCTATTTCTTAAAAAGCGTAGTTTTTTTTACTTGTTTCAGTGGAGACTCTTTGACAGTAGTTCTCCGTCAAAAGAAATGCATGCTCTGACAAACGCACTGCAATTTTAGCGTAGTTAATTTTTTAGTTAAAATTATATTTTGGAATTCGTATGGTAACCTACAGGTCCTACTCTTGAGTATGGCCATTCTTATTGCCAGTTTATTTTACATGATAATGTATAAATGTAGCGTTGGATAAATTAAATCGGTATCTTTCCAAATTCAATCAGGAAGTGACGTATTTTGTTCTTCTGGTTTTTTACTTACAATGTAGAAATATTTGTGAAATCATTCCACCCAGAGTCTTTCATTGCTTGTCCTCTGTTTTGGATCTTTTTCAACAATTATAAGTTGGCAATGACCCTTTAAAACTTAAATTATATTCGATATTGAGCCCGTTTCACATATTACTTGATGCAGCAAAAATATGCTAGCCGGTACTTGATATCAAAGACGGAATTGTTTGGATGTGTTAGAAGGATTCACACGTTCATTGAAATTGTGCTGTTGATAAAGCGGTATTTTTATCCATTTGCCAGCGCATGCCTTATTAAACTTTAATTTAACAATTCTTTGGCCACATGCGACAAAAACAGCATTCCGAGAATTTTTATTTATTGTTGATTTCACAGCCATAAAATTAGTAATATTCAAAGGGGATATAGATGGCGCTGATTCCAAAAAGTGATGATTGCACAGCAGCAGTAAAAGCTAACGCGATTGATTAACAGCAACTAAACACTACTGGAAGCATGAAGTATCATAGAGTTAGCGCTGTTAAGCCAACCTGCTGATTTTATATCACACAATATAATACTCTCACACAAGTGAGAATGTGCGAACTTACTTTTGATAAAGTACTGTGTGGAATGGGATTTATAGAGGAAATTTGTTACTTTTGTAAAATCTGACAATTAAATTTTATCAATTGTGTAAATGAAGCAGCTTAGTTTTTGAAACGTTAATTATTTACCTCACTGAATATTCCTTTTCCCACATTGCTCACGCAATATTTTCCTGGTAATAAATAATTAAGATCCGTTATGCCCCCAAAGCTTTTTGTCGATAAAACGTGTAAAAGTTCATCGAAATGCACTTAGCAATGGGTTATTTATTCGCATGGTCTTCTCAAGTTGGTCTTCCTCAACTTTTCCGCCCACCGTTCTGAGCAACTTTTACTTCTGTCAAGCTTCATGTCGGAAGCAGAGCGTGGGAACATACGGGGGTGGAATAAATGAAGCGTGGTTCCAGTGCCTCTGGCCTTATATCTATATGAAAACTGTTCACGAATTGTTACCCGCGAACTCTCTCACATCATAAACTCTGTCATTCATCTTGCCTCTCTACTTATTTCTCCATCTGACCTTTCTCTGTCTCAGTGCTTTATTCTCTTTATTCCGTTTCCCGCAAAGTTTTCCTTTTACTCTCTCTCACAGCTCCAACTGTTCTCGAGAAGGTCTCTGTGCTTCTTCCTCCGCGAAGTCTCAGAGAGTTTTTTGCTCTCCTCGCCATTCTTCTATTTGGCGTGCCATGCCTTCCTCTTATCTCTCATCACCTCACTTTCGCCCACCCACGTCTGATGCCCCGGCGTCTTTGCCGAGTACCTACGAGCTCTAACTACCTCACGCTCTTCCGTTCACAACATTCATGGGCTCTGGTACATGAAGGTGGTACTTATTTTTTTCAAAACTAATTAAAGTAATATTTCCTCCTCAAAAAAATAATCAATGCTAAATTTCAATTCTCGTGTTATAACCCTGTCATTGTAAGTTATCGGTAACCAATGAGTCCCAAGGGACTTATGTACCTTGAAATAAAGAAAACTGTATGCACCAAAAGGGTGAAATTGACCATGAATAAATCATTTGCCATAATTATTCAAGGCAAATTTCAGTGGAGATTTATTTGGACGAGTTGTTTTCATCCCCAGTCTACTGCGTAGCACAGGAGACTTTGTCGTTCATGATATGCCATTGCCATGGAGAATAAACTCAATATTGTCGCTTTAGAACGACTAAATTTTCCAGTCACTGCGATTGCACTGTTATTTTTCATGGAAAATTTCACACTCTTTGGTGTGCATGTTTGCACATTATGATTGCGTGACTGCAAACCATAATATTTATGCGATATCAATGAGTGGAAATTTGTAAAAAAATTAGTTTTTGGGGCGGAAAAAAGCGTTCTACCCTTGTAAAATACAATATCAAAGGCCTTCAAGGGACTTCAGCATATTGATTTTTGTACACGCAAAAGCCAGGCGGGCTGTTATGCATAAAAAATTACGGGCAGAACCGCCATTCTCATTTCAATACCACAAAACTTCATTGATTCATATTTCACTGAAAAGAGACATAACTATGTTCAGGATATAGCAAGTAATGATGCATTTAATTTTACGGTCTGGTCAGTTATAATCGTTAACACTCGGGAGAAAATATTGGTGACCATATTAGCATTCACAGCTTATGGATCGAAGTAATAGCAAAAGATGGGTATATAAGCCAGTTATTTTTCTTCAGTAAACATTTTGGTACAGTATTGATTAGATTGTTTGATGTACCTACTATTACATAACTGCCAAATAGTGAGGAAGAGAAAGAGTGGACAGTTTTTGTTCGGCATCCCGTTTTTCACTCTTAGTTAATTGCTGGAATTAGTACTTCTAAAAACCCAAGCAAGATTCTGCTCCTCTATCTTCCCCCTACACCGTATTTTTAGTTTATAAGGAGTTAGGGTTGTTTTGGCACGGGTTCTCTGCAGTAACTGGATATTAGCACCAGAATTCGTAATATCAGGGACATCGATATCGACGTCATTTTGTGCGTCGTATATTGTTATTTTTATTCCAAAATTCAGTAGTAAATGTTTCTTGATTATAAATACAATTCAATTGAAGCATCACAACTAAGAAAGAGCTATATTTAGGTCCTGCAAAATTTCGTGGTGCCAACCTGCGAGGCAAGGTGGGGGAGAGGTAGAATGGAGGAGTTGCAAGAGACCCTATCTACAGGTCTCATTGTAAAGATGAGTCAAAACAGGACTGAACATAGTGATGAGTCATCCCACTTCTCGAAGCGCTTGTTTTGTCTGTAACTTAAAAGGTGTTCTGACCATCCACGGTAAACAATCGTACTCCCCCGTTTCACAGCATTTTGAAAGTTCCGTAGACCATGTCTCAAAAGCGTGTGCTGCGCAGTACCGGGAACTTATACATAAGCTCTACTTAAGTATCTGATTCATATTATTCCCTTTAATGCAGAAGGTGAATTAAATCGGTTTCTCTTACAAAAGAACGAAATTGGATGAAGATATCGTGATTGTTACCCATTGATATTATTGTGTTAAGTGTATGCTACGCGAGCACAAGCTTCGATGCTTGTTGATAAACCAACAGAAAATATCGAACTCAAAAGGAGGCCAGTTGAGTAGAAAGACCGGGAAGAGCTTGGTAGGTCATCCGTGCTCTTTGTGTATCTTAATTCACTACATTGAGTATTTGTATTCACTGTGACTGTTGGCACTTATTTTTCCTCGCATTATTATTTTATTCAATGTATTATTTTTGTTTGGAGTTAAATACTTCTTTATAAGCCTTTCCTATTTAATGCGGACTCGCCAATCAAAAGGTATCAATTTACAGAGATAACGTCAATAGTATGAAAGAGCGATTTTTTTCTTTCAACGCTTAGTTCATAGAGATTATCTGTTTCTCTGTGCAGCAGATGACATGTGCTAATACTCCAACTTTTTTTGATGAATGGCGCTCATTGCAACGCTGACGTTTGCTCGAACAGAAACTCAAGTGCCGTTAAGAGATGGAAGACTACTGTTGTGTTTTTCGCTATTGTAAAAAAACGGAGCAGCGTATGACCTGCCGTGGTGAACGTGATCAAATAATATTCCTCTTAGCTACTGCAGTCGGAAAACATTGCCAGTGAAATAGCACACTAAGCTAGCTCATTTAAACGGATTGTTTCGTACTCCACTCCAGATATCTAAATGCGTGTGATTTTGAAGCTGAGTTCTCGTGCTTTACCTTTCGCCTTTCCATCCTGGTATTAACGCGCATCTAGCAGAATCCCTACTGCAAAAGCTTCAGTATTCCCGAGGATTTCCTAATTGAAGTAAACACTTAAGCAAAAACCACTTGCTTACGCGTAAAACTAGTTGATTGCTACGCGTAAAACTAGTTGATTGCTAAGGGCACGTTATTCCACTTATACCACGTTATACCACTTGCTATTTGTCGTTCATAGCCCTAATGATTAGATTCAATGCATTCTAAATAAAAGGAATTCAATTTTGTACCCAAAAACGAAAAGGTGAAGGTTATTAGTTGTACCTATGTAGTTATCATTACACCTATGTTAGCTCAGAGTCATGTGTTCACAATGGTCATACACAAATTAATCCTTATCGAACCAGTTATGTAATCCCATATCATTTCTATTCAATTTAGGGCGTTAAATGGACCTGAGAATAAAAACAATTACCATGAGTATGTATCTCGATTAACCATTCTGTGATCAATGTTACCTTAGGCAAAGGGCATTGGGTTGGTTTCCACTCTGCTATTCGTTGAAAAAGTAGTTTTAGCTGGTAACTTTAAAATTTGAAAAGGTAGTTTTAGTTTAACTGACTCCGAAAATCTACAAAAAAATAGTTTTAGCTGGTTGCTTTAGACTTCTCATGATTTCTCACCTCAAGCCTTTCTAAAAATGGAAATAAATTCAAAATTCAATTTTGCCATTTTTTTCTTGCCCTGTTTTCCTATTCACAGAAACTTTATTACTCAACTTGTAAGATAAAACATGATATTGATTACATCCAAGTTTATTTTCTCTCTCTGAATATTTTCAAATTGACCGTCCACTCAGCATCTTTCGCTCTTCCAGTTAATTACACGTTTTATGATAATGTTTTAATACTTTTGTAATGATAGTTATTTTTGTATCATTAAATACATACCTAGTAGTATGTATCATTACGTGTGTAGTAGTAAAGCGCTGCATTCTTCTTGCTTGATGTGGGCGTTTAGGCAGCTCCTTCAATGAATCAAGAAATTGAGCGTGTGGTTGAGGTTAGAAGATCTGGGGTTGGATTGACAGGGATTAGGGTAGGGCAAAAGACCATCGTGGACTTTAGTAAAAATTACAAAGGTGGATTTGCAAAATATGGTCGAGATTGGTGGAAAGGTGTTAGGCGGTAGAAATACAGAAGAATGCGTAAGAAACTTTTGGATGATGTAAGAAAGTGTAACGTATCATTGAAGAAATTAATGGAGGGGAGAATGTTCGACAAGACGGAAAGAAGTAGGAGAATGAGTTATGAAGAGTTAACAAAGGGGAAAATTAAGGGAATTTTTAGTGATTTGTGACGAGATTGGATAACTATGGGCTAAATATTTCGGAAGATACTGAATAGGTAAAAACTGTCCTAGAAATTAACAATGTTGGTGGAACACCTTCGGTAACGGTTAAGTATCTGTAGGGATGTGAAAACATTCTTCGGATGAAGATGGGAAGTTGAAACATCAAAAGTTGTACCGAAAATTTGGATCTATATTTTTCTTATGATGTGATGTCTCTACCTCTTTTATTTTATGATATAAATCAGGAGTTTTGAAAAAAAATGCAAAACTTCCGACAACGTTTTGGATATGTTATTCATCCATCCCCTGGGCTATAAATTTTGTAGATATTTTATTTACAATATTGTTATGTTAATATTTTATTTGAATAAAATATAAAAACTTAAAAGCATTGAGGATGGATGTATAATACATCCGAAACATTGGCGGAAGTTTTGCATTTTTTTGGCCTTAACTCCTGATATTTATATTTTTCACAACAATGCATAACATTGCTTATTCTCAAAATTAACTGCTTAACCTTTCTATAGGTAATTGACGGAAGTAAGCTAATAGTGCAGTTCCTGTTAATATGACCGAATTATTTGTTTTAACTATAAAAATGCTCCTGTCAGATCAACGTGTATTCATTTTTGGCCTGAAATTCTAGAAAGAGCCGTTAACGTTTTACACCCACTGTAAAATCGTAGTAAAATCAGCAGCGTACTTTGAAATACTCTGCAACGTAAGAGTAAAATTTCCTTCCTTCATCTCTGGAAAAAACCGACCTCAATACCAACCCCAACCTTAGCATGAGAAGAAATATATTTGCGTTTGAGATTGACTGTAGTCATGTGGCAAACATTTATCATGCTACTGAAAAAGTCACTAATGAAGCAACATGATATAAAAATTACTTTTATATGGTGTCTGCCAAGTAAAAATATAACAATCAGTCGCTCGGTAATTTCATTTTAGCGTAATGAAATAGATTATCTGGACATTCCTTGGTAGATTAAAGGAGCTGCCTTTGGGGCGCACATAGAGGCATAAATAAAACATTTTTGAAATTTCGTTTCAAAATTAATTACAAAGCCGCGGGTACATCCCATACATTGCTCTTATTTTAAATATAACAATTTATACATTCTAACATAATGAATTATATATCCAAAGACTGATATAATGGCCGATCAAAAGATAATGGTATGTATATGCTGGCAGTGCTTATGTGTTGGAGTTTCGTACAATAACGGTCTAGGGAAACTTAAAAGCGATATTATTTTGGTCATAAGTACACGTAAGAAAGCCGTAGAGCGAGCACCTGCGTGAGTTACAGGGGCTTTGCTGTGACTCAAGAAACTAATCAATCGTCTTGAGTACTCATAATGAAGGTGGAAGATTGAAAAAGGCAATGTGCTGAAATATTTAATCTTAGAAAACTTAGCGAATATAGTTCAGCGGTTTAAGGTCGGTAAATAGGTGCCGGTCATAAAATCGAACGTTACTATGAGGAAAATTTTAGATTTCGTTCGTTTATGTGCATGCGATTATGTGAGGTAACTCTCTGCTTTATTGCGTTGCCTACCTTTGAGCAGTGCTCCCGTTTATACTATGAAAAGCGTTTATTGGTACAGCAAGGCAGTGTATGAAGATGCAGAGTAGCTTAATTATATCCATACTTTAATTTTAGTTTTTAACTACTTGAAATATACTATAAAAGATGTACACTCAATGCTTTTATTTTTTATAGATGTGATCTGATGTTTAAGGTAGACAGAGCAAGTTTATTGGTACAGGTCTGATTATTGGTACAGCAAGGCAGAGTATGACGATGCAGGGTAGCTTAATTATATCAATACTTTCATTTTCGTTTTTAACTTGCCGGCTTTGGTGGTGTAAAGTCCTCGTCTGTTAATCCGAGGTTCGTGGGTTCAAGTCCCGCCTGGCTCAGTTTTTCGCATGGCCAGGGCATGGGTGTTTCGGTCAAGTTATGGTGGTTCGGCCGCTGAAAAAACCTGACGACAAGCCAATTGCTTTGCGGGATAGCAGGGGCCTCCAGGCCACCAGAAAATGTCTGAGAGAGTAAAAAAAGATACTTGAAATATTCTCTGAAAAGATGTGCAAACTTTTCTTTAGGTATGGACTGATGTTTAAGGTAGACAGAGCAAGGAATACTTGTACAAATTATATACGGTCAAAGACCCAGGTCTTAAGACGATTTTATTTTTCAATTTGGCATACGCACTACATCTCTTCATCCTATCCTTAAGGTCTACTCTATGTCATCCCCTTCTATGCATAACCAAGCAGTCGTCACTACTACATACTTCAGCTACCCTTCACCCCTCATTGCCTGCTGCAATAATCTACTCTGCAACCTTGTATTCTCCTGCAGATGTTTCTCTCCTCACTCACCATAACAAGCACTTCCTCGTTCCCCTACTCGTCCGTCCAATTCACTTTCTTTTTTTTCCTGCACAGCCATGTCTCATTCTTCTCCAGTCTAAACTTATCCCATTTCCTTGTGGTCAAATTTCTAAACCATGCGACGCTACTCTCCATCTTAGACTCTTAGTCAGTCAATTTTTTACATTATCCAATTTCTTCATAATTAATTTCCTCCTATTGGCAAAAGCTACCTTTGGTAACTTAGGTTCTAATCTAAAAATATTTATTTATTTGCCCAATTTCCTCCAGCGTAATACCTAAAAAATTGAAAAAGTATTTTTTGTTCCTGTTGCACTTTGTACGCTCCTACTTTCATGGTCGGTCTCACTTCCTTTGCCCTTGAAACTTTATAAAAAGTTTGTACAAAAAGTATTATTATTTTTAGATATTATACCACTTAAATAGCATAATATTTTTTATTTAATAAGCTAATAATGGATATTATAATAATCCATTTTACAGTTAAACGGATTGTACACGCTGTAAGCTGGTCTTTAATATCTCATTTAAGCTTCTGCATAGTTATTATTGACCCCTACATTATATACATCTTTCTTGAAAACATACTTTAGGTCTTCCATTTATACGCCAGCCAATGCAATTCCACAACTATAGGCATTTTTTGGAAGGAATCAGTATTTTAATGCGGGTTAAAGTTTCGATGTTAGGATATTACAGTTCAGAATGCTCTCAAATATTGTGTTTCTTTCTCATTGATTGTTGAATCTGTGCTTTAGAATCCATTCCTGCTGAGAACTGACAAACTCTTGGTTCTTAAAGTAAATCTTTGAATTCCTTTCCACATTTACAAACCATCAGAGCCGTTTCATTACATCCTACACACTGCATGCCCATCATAAAACACCACAGCTCTAGGCAAAATACACGATAATGACAAAACAAATCAATAATTACGAGTCTTCCAATTTGTTTTAGTTGCAAATAAATACAAAATATATATTCCTCAGTTGATGTTCCCAGTGGTGGCGGAATAAAGTCCCAGCCTGCTAATCTGGGGGCTTTGAGTTCGAATCACGCCTTTGTTCGTTTTCCCCCTCTCCGTGAATGGGTGTTTCTGTGATGTTCTGGTGGTTTGACTTCAAGTAAATCTGATGATTAGCCACGAAGTATTGGGATCGTAGGGGCATACCAGTATCGTCCGGAAGGAAAAATAGATTATTCACTTTTCTGTCATTTACTTATCTCACTATCTTCCTCCATCAATGACTATAATCTATAATTAATTTAATGAGGTACAATTCTTTTTTATAACGGAGAATCGATTGATAAGCGGATATTTGAATGAAATCAACAAGGCTTATACTTATATTTGTATCTTCGTAAACTAAAATTTAGCGCTGAATATTGCATATCGATCTAGAATTTGTTAGTGCAAAGGAGTGACCCGGATAAGTTTGGTGTCATTGAAGTAAATTAACAATATGGTTTCCTTTCTCATTTGGTTATTCGGAGAATTTTGATGATTGCGAAGCGGGTGAGCTATGAAATCTCTTTTCATAATTCCATGAAAATTTCTTACCGAACAGGTTTATCCGAGATCTCCAATTTCGTGGGTGTGGTTTCGACGGAAGCAAATGGACCACTGTGACGACGGAATGTAATAGTGAATAGACAGATCGCATACAGCAACACTACGATTTAGGAGTGTGTAAAAATAAGAGGGCAGAGGAAATATACATATACGAATGTATACCTACATTCATACATCCCGATATTTCAATGGAAAGCATAACCAATGGAAATCCCTTTCACCCATTCGCGTCGTATGCTTGGGTTGACATGGAGATCGCAATAAATGTTCCCATTCCTTCTCCATCCAGTCTCTTCCCTCACCCACCGCGGAAAGGCTTCGCAGTTATTTCCCTGCAGAAGGCAAACACGGAACATCAAAAGCCTTGAAATGTGGGTATTTGGTGAAGGGGTGACGTAGAGGGAAGAAAGGGGAGTGTTTGTAGGTTCGCAGGGAACCGATATATGGGGAGGAGGAGAGGTTTTGGGAGAACCCATTTGGATGGGACTGAGTCTTTGGAATGAACGAGAATTTTGGGGAGTGTGGAAGGGAGAGCTCTTCCTCAGGAGGGAGCATTGTCATCCTTTTTTTCCCATTCCCCCTCGCTTCTTCCTTATCTAATGCCAAGAGAGCGGGCCACGGGGAAGTGTGAGATGGCAGTCTGTTTGTTAGCTGGGGGTTGGAGGAGAAGATGAGTGTATATTGAGAAGAGGAGAAGATAAGGAAGAGAAGCGATGGCGGTTGGTTTTCGGATACAGATCCGTGCGATATTTAGATTTTAATATCGCGTTGCGATAAACATATTTTGCATCGCAAAATACGTGGTGTACATACCTGATATCGCAAGGCATTGCTTCATATTAATTTTGAATCACATCTAATTTCGCCGTATATCGCCTTGCATCGCAGCCGTGTACTGCTTATTACTTTGCGCATTGTAACCTCTATATTACGCACCGCTAAGTGCACGAATAAAATGTCGCTAGGATTTGCATTAAATTGATTGTGATTTGCATGTATGTAATTATACCGCGTATCGCCATGCATTGCTTATAACCTTGAATCGAATTTCACATTTCTTCGCACGAAATATGGTAGCATCGCATAGCATATCACATTGCATCGATTGCATATAACATCGAATGATATCGTATTATGTTTTAGTGAACTGTGGAATTGATGCTAAAGTAATGGCTGCACATAAATAGAACGAGCTTCTTCGGTTTGCCCGTATTGAGATAATGGATGAGAGTAAAATAACTTAGCATATATGCGATTTTAGAGTGAACGGTATGAGAGGGAGGGGTACACCGAGAATGTTGGTACACTTTTTAATGTTGTGGAAGAGACTCTTAATATGGGGTATATTAAAACTAGGGAACGTGAGCTCTACGGCCTCTTAAAGTTACAAGGTATGAAATTCTCCAATGGCCGTAATAAATTGGCGCCACTCGTCAAAAATACGCCACAACTGCTGTGTTGGTTTGCGGGAAAAAATGGGGGGAAATTCACGCCAGCGACCAACCACAACATCTCGACCAGAAAAACCCCTGTGGTAGTTTACGGGAATGTTAATGAGGTATATTAGAAGGCATAAAAACAAGATAATGCGTATGATACAATAGATGAGTGTAAGGGAAGTGAAAAAGGTTTGCAAGGAGAGGGCAGTAGGGAGGAAATTATTAGAATGGAAGCCAGTTTCTACGATCTAACGCCGAGAATTAAGCTATTTGCGTATGCCTACAGCAAAAAAGAACAGCGTGAAGGGTATTATTGCATGTAACAATCATATAGAATCGAATCACGTCACATATCGAATTCCAACGGTTTTCACCTATTACCATTGAACATCGCATTTAATTTAGTGTGGCAATGCATCTCGATGCATCGCATTTTGAATCGCATTCCATCGCATAGCTTAAATAGCATTGAACCACATTTTA
Source organism: Pyrrhosoma nymphula (assembly GCA_963573305.1). Lineage (NCBI taxonomy): Eukaryota > Metazoa > Arthropoda > Insecta > Odonata > Coenagrionidae > Pyrrhosoma > Pyrrhosoma nymphula. Next base: position 66,832,782 of record OY754333.1, read on the forward strand.
CATGAAATCACGATGCAATTTAAAAGGTATTTCGCTTTAACAAAAGGATCGGTTTCTCCCATTCCATATCTTCGAAATATCGCCTATCGAAGTCGATGCATCGCTACGTCACTCAGGCCTTTTCGGGACGAGGTGGAAGGCGAAAAGGATGGAGAAAATATGCTCCGAGGGAAGCGATAGAAAAACATTTTCCGCCATCCATTCCCCCCGCCCCAGTAAAGGCGGCCATTGGGAAAAGAGAATTATCGCGGTCATGGGAGGAGAATAAGAGAGACTGCCGAAGTTGGTTGGTTTTGGTGGTCGGGGTGAGGAGGGAGGAAGAAGGGTACGGAAGGGGTGTGTTTCGATGGCGGGGGTAAGGCGCAGAATGGCCGATGATTCTGCGCGGGGCAGGACGAGGGACTGTGAGAGAAGCGGATGCCAAAGCAGCCGGAACGGAGGAGGACGATTGGGGATATGTAGGCGATCTCCGTGTGGTTAAAAGTCTACTGTCTTTACTATATCAGACGTTTGTCCCTATAAAGAAGGACTTACTGTCTCGACTTCTACTACCTTCTGTATTTCTTGTTTTTCAATCAAAAGGTTTACTTGGGTTTTATAACATTTTTTTTTCTTTTAAGAGCATATTGAAGTTATATTTCAAAGAAGTCAATGATGTTCTGATACTATCGCATAATAAGTATCATAAAGTTTTACTACTCCCACGTAATCCATGGAAAGGAATAAGAACAATTCAACTGATTAGGGATATAAGAGATATCCTCAAAGGGAAGGTCTCTGGTGAAGGTACTATCAAAATGAACGTACCCATAGTTTGGGACATTACAAGCAAAATACACCCATGGTGTAATTGGATACATAGTAGCTTGTCTTTTATATTTTCCCAGGCCAATTTTTACTTGTTTAAGAAAGAAGCCTAATTATCGCCTTTTTACTAACACTGGGTAGAATATGAAGCACTTTTGGCCCAACCTGAGCCCAACCTCGCCTTAGCAGAGTTATGGCTAAGGCTAGGGTAGCGATTCCCATCGTAGGCTACCCAAGTAGGGGTAGTTTGCCAATGGGATTTTGTAATCACTTCTCAATTTTTTTTCTAAATCATTAAAAATATGGTTTTGCCAAAAGTAAAGAGTTTAATGCATTCCAATGATTCTTCACGTGAGCGCAGATTTTCTGATCTTCAGGATTCTACCCTAGAGAAAATCATGAAGTGTAAGAAACCCAGCGATGACAGCAAATGTAAGGGAAGGGAACTCGAGAGTTATGCTTAAATAAAATTTAGGGCTATTTCAACCTCCTTGGACGAAACTGAAGGGTGTGTTCTTCTCAAAAGACTGGAGGTGGAGAGGTAGAAGAAAAACTACGCTTGGGTTGTTGGAGAAGGAGATTCCGACGTGAGGGCGTGGTAAGGAGCGAAAGAATTTGGCTTTTATGGCCGTGAGTCTTTCCGAAACTTACTTAGACAGATAAATGAAATCCAGCTCCATTCTCCCCACTCTCGTCGCTATATGTCACGGGGTGAAATGAGATCCCCTTGGCAGGGGGCTCAGCCGAACAATGCTGCAAAGCCAACGTTTATGAGGAAAATTGTGAGACGGCGGGGTTGGATGGGCGGGATTCGGATTTGGTCGGTGGGGGAGAGCAAGGGAAGAGAGCATGAGGGAGAGAAAAGTGTCAACTAAGAGCGATAGTTTGGCAGTGTGGGAGTGTGATGGTGAGAGGAAGTTGAGCCTATAAGGGATGCGTTGCGGGGTTCCTCCCACGACATTTGGGGATCCCGAGATCCCGGTGGAATTGTAGTAACTAATATAATATTTTATTGCAATTTAATAACTTTATTCCTTTTAATTGTCATTTGTTGTTCGGTAATATACCGGTAAAGGTGGATTTGAATGGAAATAAAACTCTCCTAGATTTTTTCATGTGCTGGGCCCTTTCTACCAATTATCCTAACAATGCATTACATCGATGTAAGTATATGCCACATACTAAAATGTTCGGAATGTAGATACCACTTAGAACCAAGAGCCAAGTTTTGCAATTCATTCTGTAATATCGTCTGAAACATAAGAAGTACAATTAAAATAAAAGTTTTCAAATTAGCTTATGCACATATTTAATAATATTTTATACAGATTTTTGTACCCACTATTTAGTGTTTTCGGAAATAAATAAGTTTTTTTCTTCACACAAACTGAGCTGAAATTCAACTTTTATGAATTAAATTCGTTCTGGCGTGACTTTGTGGAAGTCCATTTTCAAATAATGACAAGGCCAACTATGATTAATTAATTATTAATAATTTAAAAACACTATGGATTTAAACATAAACGACCTTGTTATTATTTCAACTTCCATATTATATGATACCTAATGTTTGATTGATTTATCAAATAGCAAAGATTTTCACTGACTTTTAACGAACCGGGAAATTCCCCCACCCCGGGAAATCCCAGAATCTTTTTCTTTTAATTTAATTTCTGCTGTTTTGCGTATTAGTAGAGTTGTGCCTAAAACTCAACTCCAAACACCTTTCTTTTCTAGAATACATTAAATACGATTTCACCCAAGTCAGTTGAACCAGAAAGGACATTTTAACCTGCAGGGCTCCTCAAGACTAGAATGAGAACTAGATCTATTGATCGATACATTGACCATCTTTTTTTGAACTCGTGTGATAAACATTCATAGTTAAACATGTTTTTAATAAATTTATTTATTTTATTTGGTTCAAGTAATTATTTTTTCTTATTTAATTATGATTTCTTAGTTTATATATATATTTTTATTATGCTTCTAGGTAACTCAAGGTTGACTCAATTTTCCGATGACGGTTCTTTGCTGTCAATTCCTTGTTCTAAACCTATGATCGTTTTTTCAATTCGGTTTAACTCGAGTAGTCTTTTATTGATTTCATTTCATCCGTTTTCCTTTCTTTTGGCTTGGTACAGGTTACCTAGACTGTTTAATGTATATTCTTAATATAATTGAGTATCATGCCCGAGATTTTCCGGAATCCAGGGAAGAGAATCAGTTTTATCCCGGAATCCTGTGATAAGCAAATGGCCGGGGAATGAGAAACCGTAGTTATAACTATTGGAGAGTTGGGGGAAGGATCGTGCTGGCATCAGTGAGAGAGAGGGGAGAATTAGGGTTGAGATTGGCAAATGGGTAAGAGGCGTATGCCCGTTGAAACGGTTGTGGATGGGTGAAGAGCGGAGACAAGTGAACGTGGCTTTGTGAAGAAACAGGAATCAAAAGAAAAGACGAAGGCTTGAAAATGGGTTTTCCAGGCGAGATGATTTTGGACGGGTTCACCGGAGGGAATATGGTGTTGTGGAAACGAGATGAAGGGAAATAAAAACAGGACGATGGGAGATGGTACATAGAAACACTGTTAGTTAGTCGTATTAGTCCGTAATAAGTACTTCCATTGCGGATGGGAGATGGTACATAGTAAATAGCCTATGACACGGCATCTTTATATGATGGCATCTTTGTATGTAACGTGCCACATGGGTTCGGTAGCATAATCGTGTCATTATCCCCTTCTGTGAAATGTCCAACTACCAGTACTAACAGTGGTCCTTATTTTTTCTGCAGAGTGCAGCATGTCATGGAGCCTATCAATGACGGTATATCAGCTCTTGACTGCTAAATGAACAACTGAAGGTGCCTTATGATCTGTTTGCAGTAAATACATGAAAATTAATGAATTTTACGATGAATAAGATATCTAGTGCAAGTATCTGTAGATACTATCTGGTAACTCCTGTGACACCATATGCATCGCCTAATAGCCTCATTTGTATATTTTAATGATAATGTGAGACATTTTCATCATGGTCTTAGGAGTTATGGTGAAGAACAGGCTTGAAGCATATTTGTATTCTTCAAATCTTTTTGTTTTGACCTCACGGCCTTCATTTTTCAACGTTTGATCACGGACATTGATTAACTTGCTTCTATGCTATCGGAAATTACAGTAATTTTACCAAATGTTTTCGGATGCCATTATTTATTTTAATATTCTCCCAATTAAATGCAGTGAGCTGTTGACAGACTTAAAAGAGTCAATCGCTCTTCATTATGGATTCCAAGGAAAATGGCCTTTCACGTAAGTCTCCCCTACATAGTGATATCTATCAGAAAAATCGGAAGATTTGTCTTCCCTGAGAAATGTTGACAATGGTTAGAGAACGATGTGTTTTCCCTATTTGGTGTGGCACTCAAATATTTGGGCCTCAAATCGTGGGAAACTCGATTACGAATTTGTTCCGTGGTGCTTCAAAGATGTTGACATGGTTCTGGAAACGAGGAAAGGAATGAAAAAGCAGAGAGTCTGCGAAGAAACAGAACAGATATAGATAAAGGCTGGAGGGTGAGTGTATTAAATGGGGCCTTGGAGCGTGATAGTTTTTGATGAGATTTCTGGGATGTAGGGAATAGACTCTGAGTGAGAATAGGATGATGGAGTTGGAGTGAAAGAAAATGAAAACATTCTTATAGATGTGCAGAGGGCGTGAAAGTGGTGAAATGACCCTACTGGGCTGGGTAGAAAATGCCTACCTTGCGAAGGGAAAGGATTAGTAGATGCTCGAATACATATGTACATACGTAGAATGCCTATGTAAAGTGGAATTGCGGCTAGAGAAAGATAATATTAGCAAAAATGAGAGATCAACCATTCAGATGCATCGAAATTATCTCTTATTGTAAATAGAAGGATATCGTTTTAAAAAATCGTTGTAACTCCGCTGATTGTATTTGCTTTCATTTTTATCGTTTTTGGATTTTTTATACCAGATGAGTAATATTGGTAGAGTTACAATATATAATAAAAATTAACATTTATGTCTTTATGAATAGAAGTTGTATAACGTTCCAATTGTCCACCTGAACATTACATAGTTTATGTTTGACGTTATTTGAAAATATTATGTGATTTTTGCTTCATTGAAATTGCTTATCCATCCCATCCTATTCCTTAACTGTCCCCTTATCAATGTATTCTGATGGTGACGGCAACACAAGCTAAATAATCCGTTATCATTGCATTAATCGTTCCCACCAGTTAATTTTCAATGCAGGATAAATTAAAACCTTTTGATTAATTACTAATCGCTTTTCTTCTACCGGTAAAGACTTTAACCTAAGCTCAATGAAAAATTTACTAGATTCAAGGAAGGAGATGGTAGATCTTTTTTTTGCATGGTTATAATTCTAGCAATCTTTGTTGTTCCAAGTAATAGTTAATAATCGCCTTGGTAATTTTTTAAGACAGGGTTAGGGTTAAATTAGTATAAATGGGGTTTTACAATCTGGGCGAGATAATTTGGGGAAACTTTTACCTTTTAAACAAAGTTGTAAATGAAGCACAATTTAATGGTAAATTTACATTAAAGAGGATTTTGACTTTTGTAAAGTAAATTCTCACTGTGCCATTTAAATTACCTGATGTACATCATTTTACTCTAAATTAAAGTAGAATGTGACCAGTTCGGGTGTAAAACGAACCAGAATGAAATAAGCAGTATTCATTCTTGGTATTTAATGCCATTATTTAAATCCAGGATTGAGTCTTTAAGGTGAATAGATCTCATGTTTCGTGACTTCGTACGTGTGAGTTTAAATCTCTCACCGTGTCCGTCTTGATTATTCACCTCGGGTCGTTAATCATTTACGAGTCTCATCCGCTACTTTTCTCTTCAAGGCTGCCTTAGCTTCTAATTCAATTATAAATTTAGACTTTCAGGGGTAACTTAACGGCTTTTTTTTCGAGCTCTTCACGCAATGTAGGTTTGACAACTTTGCTTTTCAGCCCCTTTGGAGTTACATTTAATCCTCCCGTTAAATTTCCGTTGTGAATATCTTTCTCAGACGCTTTCATAGTTATCTCAAGGCTTGAGTCTTTAAACAGATTTTACAAAATATCTTGTGGGTTTTTAGTATGCATTTTCCTCACACCAGGAAGCGTTAGGTGTGAATTTCTTTGCGGTCATAGACATAACGTAAAAATTCTTTTCTTCTGAATCAAGGCATATGAGCAACTTTTTATTCGCCTAAAGCACAGAGTATACCTATATAGAGAGGAAATAATGTTTGCTCTGTATTTTATTTCATGCAATGATTGTTGCGTGTAACCTGTTCGTTCCTTTAGCATCAATCTTAAAAAACATTGGCGTGCTCTTAATAGTTTTAAAATATTTGTATGTATTTAGATATGACAAAAAAGAAAATTATAATTTATACATTTAAACCCAACTAGAAGCAATTTTCTACCGGCAAGAGAAGGGGATACTTTTTTTAATGGAGTAATAGTAAATTTTTAAAAATTTAATTTTTGTTAGTGAATCAGAATTATTGTTTGTTTCTGGTTCACGTGTGGAAAATATGGAGGAGATATATTTAAACCTTTTCATAAGTTCATGCCAAAGAAGTTATTCAAACACTAGGCGTTTCGATATTTTCACCGAACAAGAGTTGAAGTCAACAAATATTTTAATTTGACTCAAAAAAATAAATATTAGACATAATACACTCTTGGAATATTTGAAGTAATATCTTTTCTTTAACAAGCCATTCTGTTTGTAAGATGCAACCGACAAACATTCATTTGGCGGTAAACAATTCCAATTTGCATTTGCATCTGTCACTTTATGCCTATTATCCGGCCTGCCATATCAAAGTGGTGTTAGTAATATGTTCCTAACGTCTCCTGCATGGTATTTACTCTGGAGACAAAATGTTATGATATAATGTGAAAACAGCATGGTTTAAAAGGAATTCAACGTGGGAAAATAGGTAGTTACTCAATATAGCGTTAAAATTAGTGCAAATATAATTTTAAAATACTTTTAATTCAAATGGTCTTTCAAACGATTGGTTTATCTAAAATCAGGACTATTATGAATCGATCGTATTTCTAAAATTAAGCACAGCTATGCTTTTTAAATACTAATTATTATTCCGTAGCTGCCTGAGGGGTACTTGTGACATAGATACTATAGAAAGTTATGAGTGCAAAATTTTTGATAAAGATTGATATAAGATGGAAGAGAATGGTAGTTCCCGATGAGAGAGGATGAGACTAGATTAGAAACGTTGGTATAGAGAAATCCGATAGATATAAGAAGTATTTGATATGACCAAGGAATAATGTAACAATGCTAAATGATATTATGAGGAAATAGATTAGGTGAATGGAATAGTTTATCAAAGCCGAGAGATAATTAGAAGATTTGAGTTCTTGAGGATTGGGAACGAGGGAATTTGAGAAAATAGAAGGAAAAAAGATGAATTTAAAATGGAATATGAGCCATAGTGTTGGTTGATTTTAAGGAAAAGATGTAGCAAGAAGAAATTTATGTCTTACGATTGAATACTCAGAATATATTCCAGTCACGTTCGCAACAAATTCAATCGTATTGCTTTCTGCGGTGGTTGACAGTTTTGTTAAATATTAATTTTGTTTACCATTGTACAGATAAAATATCCCATAATATTTACGATAAAAGCTTTAGTCTACAACAATTACATAAAAAGCGCATTACCTTTGAATTGTGCGACTAAATTATGCGCACTTACCAAGTTAATGCTATCGTGAAGCACCACACACGCTGTATTCGTTTAGTAGCCATAAAAGCGGTCAGTGTTTCCATTCAACATTATAATTCTAAACAATCTTCTTATTTAACAAAATGTTTCACCTATGGCCAACGAAAAAAATTATAAGATTTAATTTAATGTGCAATTTACTGAATTATCTATTCTAATTATGGAGATATTACGTCTCCAACTCGAGAAACACTATTCTGAAACGTAAAGCAGGGATTTGGCCGAGCTGAAGCAATAAATATTATGAGAAATGATATATGAATGCTTGGTGATGTAAAAGTGGGGTGGTAAACCAAAACCGACCCTTACCGGGAGAACGCCATTAAATAATTATCTATTGCTTAAAGTGAAATCTTCAGCTCATTCATCCATAGGTAATGTAAATCTCGAGTATTAAGGCAAAGGTTCCTAATCTGCTGGAGCAACATTCATCGTCATCTGATATCAAAACAGCAGAGTTACAGCACGGCGGTAAGCACTAATCATGGGATATAATGAGCCCGTTAAAATGTCTGCGTTTCTCCCGGTGAGAAAAAAAACATGGAGAAGGGAGTAGGAGCGGAGTCTTGCAGCCGGAGAATCCGCCGACCCCAGCCTATCGGTCAGACCAACTCGCGGAGGGCTCACGGGAAGGTACGGTTCTCCCCTCTCCAAAGTTGAATTTTCGTTCTTTGTGGGGGCGTGGAAACTGAAGGAGAGAGGGCATTGAGGTTTAGAGATGGGGCAAGGATACAGGTTTATCCATCCGCAGCCATTCTCACTCATAAACTATTGAACTCCGCTCCGGTTGTTGTGGTAGCCCTGCGAGATTTCCCCCACCTCTGCGAGATTTCCTCTCCTTTATCCCTCACTCTACTTCCCCCCCCCGTCCCTCCTCCTACCAACCCCATCAATCGCGAGTTCCATTTCCTACTTCCGTTCTCCTCGCCACCCCCTAAATTATTCCAGCTGGTATCTTACCCGCCCGCCTCCATTACACAAGAACCCTCGCACCATTCCCGGCCGCGGATTCTGTGATACCTCCTCCTCCTTCCTCTTCAAACCGCTCCCCATTCCCCGAGCAAAGGAGCACCCACCCACCCCTCCACCCACGGAAGTCCTGGCATTAGATTTTTACCCGGATCCTACTCCAGTCTCCCTAGTTCCTCGCATGGATTTGTTCACTCGTTAAAAACTGCTTAGAGTGAAAAGAGAGCGTAAAGCAACTGATGGAAGGAATACCAAATATAAATCTCTGTGCAAAATTCCATAGGGAAAAATCATTCGATTTGACCGGGACTAAAATTCTGATCCCTTGATTTCGCTCCGAGTTCTTTAGCCAGATGAGTTTCCCAGGGGTCTTTTCCCCTGTGGATTTTTGAGGGTTTAGGGCTCGGTGCGATACCGAGGGATCCGCGTTCGAGTACTGGTCAAGACGAATTTTTTTTCTTGTTTTAAACTTCGCACTTGTATGAACTTGCGGGTGACTCCCTAAAGCTAACACTGTGGCTAGTCCCGGTATCCTTAAAATTCGTCGTAAGTGTCTGTGCTACAATCTCCATCTCTTATCGTGCCTTTGTATCTTCAACGTCCAGATATGTTTAGAAAATCTATCAATACATATGCTTTTCTTGTCTTGGAGGTAAATAATTTTTTTCGGAGGGTCCTCGAATAAAAGCAAAAGAATAATACAGTTTAAATCTGATTGAGCCATGTCTCGAATACACTGAGTATTTTGGACCCGGCAAAGAAAGATATAATGAACAAAATAAATTAGAATACGAAGAAAAGCTGCACGATTTGATTAAAAATGTTGCGAGTGAAAATTGTGAAAAGAAGCTCATGCAAGAACTAAGTTTTGAGCCGTCAGCGACAAGAGGACTAATCGCTAGGACTTGAGAAATCCATATGAGGCGAGTTTTAGTACGACACGGAGTATATTAATTTACCCCGCGCTATGTGTCTAAAACTGATTATTCTTAAGGTAATCTACCGTTAGAGATAGGTCTAAATGCAAGTTAGTAAAAATCCTCTAGATTTTTACTTCCGCTGGTATCCGTATCTCCTTACACAATAAGTTTCTTTATCTCAATATACGTCTTATTTCTCTTTATCCCGTTTACAAAACCCATTCTCTTTCTTACCCTTCCTCTCTTACCCAACATTCTTCCATCTATCTCAGCCTTCAACCCCCATTTTTCCCTCTTATACTAATGCGATCACCTACTTTTGCCAGCTTTTATTTTAATCCAAGAGTTTTCTCTCCTTACTCATAATACCGAGTTCTTCCTCGTTCGCCCTCTTCTATGTCCATATTACTCTCTTTTTTTTCCTACAAACCATTATCTCATTCGCTTGAAGCCTATTCTCGTCCTCCTTTCTCTGATTGTGAGTCCAAGTTTCTACACCGAACGTCGCTGCACTCCATATTTAACTCTTTTCAACCTTTTTTTACCTCCTTAATTGAAATCTCCGTCATCAGCTCCCTTGTATTGCTGAACACTTGCTAGCGCAATTTTCATCTGATGCCACTGCTTCTTTGACCATTCTCATACCCAAGCGATTTAACTGTTCTATTTCCTCCAATTTGTTCCGGCTTATTTTTATGACCTCAAACACTTCCTTTATCCTTAAAAAACTCATTATCATCGTTTTCTTATAATTTATCTTCAATTAGTATTTCCCACACAGATTTATTGCCTCCCCACTGAACATCTAAATGTTGTTATGACTCTGAAAATGGAAGGATTTGCCACATCTTATCCTCCTTTGGTTAATTGGTACTAACGATGTGGCTTCACTCCGGTACACGTGTAGCAGTCAGTCGCGTTTGTGGTGAAGTCTCGATATCGTGTTTCCGACTCTCTCCCAAACCAACCAGATTGCGGTAGCTTGCATTACCTGCCTCTGTTTTTCCTCCGGGATAGCCGTGCGCTCTTCGTAGTTATGCTGAATATGCTCCGTAGTCCTCTCAAGTTTCTAGGTTGTACTTGTTTCATGGTTCATATAGTTGATAACCGTCAACATGCGCATTCCATCATAGCCAACAATGAACTCTCTTTGTTTGGGGAGTCGATAATTGGCCAATTATGGCTGCAATTGTAAATATGAGATTGGTTTGTCTATGGTTGTAGTGTGGAGACCTTCCATTATCATAACTCGTTTATCCATATTGAAAGTACCAACTTTGGAATTTTCTTCAAACTTTCATTTTACTGGCACGGCACGCGTTTTGCCACTCAGTGGCACAACCATGTTCATTCAAAAGGCTTGTAAATTACCATTCAAATAACTTAGAAATGTACATTACTATTCCATAGTGTTCGAGAAAAATAAAACAATTTGCAAAATTAAAAGTTGGTTTTTGCAATATGAATATCCATCGTATCCGCCGAGTCAGACTTAATTCCATCAATGATGGTGAACTACAGACATTGTATCCAGGACAATGAATACCTAGAGATATTTTTATGATTGTAAATCGTATTAAAAAAAATAAATTCTTTCCAATTTGTGTCTGATGCTTGATGAGGAAACTTCAGGGTACGAATATCAGACAAACTTAATCATAATATAATCTCCCTGCATATCCTTAGCGATTGATGAAACTGGTTTCGCATTCCCCAATTTCTCTTTTGAAAGATGGGCCCGAATTTGAGGCTGCATGCTGCGCTGTGTACATGGAAGTATTTGTGGTTTACGTAATTGTTTTAGGCGCATCATCTTGTTAAATACATATTTTTTGTTAGAAAATGGTCTCGGTTATTTGATTAAAAGAATATATTCAAAGAGATTTGCGTTCTATTTATATTAAATATGATAAATTCACCTTTAGCACATATAACAATAAGCACGGCATTGTGAGTATTAACTTTGGATGCTTATTTTAATTTTAACCCCGTTTAATTTTTGTATACTCATAAGGCTGACGAAATTTCATTCAAGCATTTTCTTCCCATCTAATATTAGTATCTGCTGATCATATTTTCTGATAAGTATTTGCACTCACCTTTAATGCATAACTATATTTTTTCACTGCACCTCTGATAGGTTTAAACGAGTTAAGAGATGTTGATTTGTTCAAAATAACTTCCCTTTAGTTAACCTCGGCACTGAGGGACCGAATTTTACGGTGTTAATGCAAGCAACCAAACTCCGCCGTTATCCTCGTGAGATGATTATTCGCAGTGAGCTGCAAGGCTCCGACCTCACGAAACATTTCCCCGAAATTAGCATTTTACCATTCCTAACCTTCCAATCCTCCCGCTTGAAGTTCTCTCTACCTTCGCCGCGACCCTAACACCCATGTCCTCCGACAGTGACGCATGTACACGTCTCCGTCGCATTTTGCAGAAATCACCCTCCGAAGCCGGGCGGTAGGGTGTCCTTTGCTCCTCGTCCTTTTGCCCGCTTTGCCGACTCGAACGGGAGGAGCCTTTCATCCCCCGTCTGCTTGCCCCAACGTCCCACTCGATCTGCCATGAAACATTCAGTGTCGTCGAGGTGACGGGAGGAGGTCATTTTCTTCGCCATCTTCGCTTCGCCACCCATCGCCTCCCCGCCTCGCATGTGCCGTGGTACTTCTGATAACTCCTTCACGCTCGCCCCATGGGTCGGCAACCTTTGGGTTTGGTTCATTATAGTTCGTTTTCGGGCGACCCGTCGTCACCACGTCAAGGGGTTCTCGCAAGTTATGTTACAGGGAATATGCATCAAAAGTTGCCGTTAATATTTACCCTAGACTTGGCTTGCCTAGTTACTCCACAGCGTAAGGTCTCGGTGAAACATGAAAGTGTTCTTAATCTATGAAACTAGCATAGAGTATCTGCTAACATACATAAAGGAGAACTCGGAATTTGAAGGAGTTTACACATTAGGTTGAATAACCTAATATCACCGTGTCAAATATAACCCAAATAAATAATATTCATAATCTCCGACTATCGTAATGTAATACCCAGGTATTATCGTAATGTAATGCTTCCCAAACTCAATCAAACCTTCGAATATTTTGTACAATTATTAGTTTAAACTAAACTTATCATATATCTAACGATGAATTAAGTAGGAATTTCAGAAAAAATAACGAAGGCTTTGTAAAGCTCATAACGTTTCATAATACACTTTTAGCTCAAATATCATCATAAATATGTCATTAATTTTGTAGATTAAAGAATTGAAATATTTATTTTGTGTGCTTCTAATGATTATCAGTCTATTTTTCTTACTAGGTTGTTTGTTTTTCTGGTGGATTTTTGGAACAGATAAAAGATATGCCCAGCATATGAGGCTCCAAAATTTAGTCCATCTGCCACTATGCTAGTTTATTGCGTTAGCTTAAGCGTATAATTCGATGTCATTGAACAGTTGGGAAAAGAGGATTATTTAAGAGAGCATTAGTTTCAAGATCGTTCTCAACCTTTTCCCGTATGCCTTAAGGAAAAAATATCACAAAATGTTAGGAATTCAAAATCTCAAAAATTGTATATTTTATCCTTGAAATTAAAGTCGTACAGTTTTATTCCGTATCCAGGGTCTTAGTTTTTGTTACTTTAAATAGTTTTTATGTGGGTGTCTAGGGTCAAAGATAGCATGGTGAGCATATTTATTCATGCGTGTTTATTTTAAAAGCTGTGCGATATCCTTATGTACACTCTTATAAGGCATCTACTGCATATGTTTTCTCCTAATATTGAATAGGCATTTGTCTATTTCACATTTAAAAACTTTTATTGGACATATTAAATTCCTTTGATAAATAGGGTCATATCGTCTATCAGAATGCCTTGCTTTTTGTAGAAAATGGCAATCGTATTGCAGATAGCCGGCCTCCAAAAAGCAGATGGTGTTGAATATGCTTCATTTAATTCACATTTGTCTTACGTAACTACTCAAACATAAATGGACATTAGAGAGGTGGATACTTATGAAACATGTTTTAAATAAAAAGGTCACAATTCTCAATTGGACTGCTGTATTTCCTAGAAAAATCTCTATTTGGTTCATAAGGTGGCTATTCGTCACGAAATTTAGCTGCCGAATCTAACTGCTCACCGTCTCGCAGCCTAGCATCACATTAACGCGGGATGTTCAGATAGGAAAAGCCCGTGTGTGTCATATGAGAAATTTTTCCAGATTCCTCCCAGAGAATGCCATAGTGATGTGGTTCGTCATCTCTCACTCAACGTTTCAATTTCTCGAATCCATAAGCAATAACTGAGATATGGTCGGTGCGCCACATTTCGTGATCACGCAACGCCTTTATGCCTCCTAGCAGGAAGAGGGGTCGCATATAAAAGGAAAAGGAAAAAAAGAATAAGAGGGAGAAACAAGGGACTGAAGTGGGAGTAGGCGCTTGTATCCCTGGTGACGAAGGTGGGAGGAGGTAAAGGTCTCTCTCATGGTATCCTCCCTCCCTCCCCATAACCCCCGGAAGGCAGGCACCTTGGTGAGGGGTCAGGGGAAGGCCGGAGAAAAGGAGTCGTGGAAGAAGATATGCATGCGCAATTTCGATGCGTCGTTGTTTCCTCCCCTTTTCGCATCCACCCGAAACCGTTTTGCCCGCTTCTTCACAGTGCCGCCGGGAATACAACCTCGCTCCTCCCGCCTTTCTTCCTGCAACCGAATTCCGCTTTCACGGGAAGCACTCTTGCCTACACCTACGCATCTCACCGTTTTTATTGCTGTTATTATTATTTTTTTCTCGGCTCTGTAAGGTGGGAGGATAGGAGGACGGAGATACAGAGTGGAAACGCAGAACGCGCCCCCTGTCTAGATCCTCTATCCGTTGATCTGCGGGGTGGCTATGGGTGGGTTTCTAGGCATTTGCCCAGTAAGACGTGCCCCTCCACACCCGGCCCACCCATGTCGTTCGTTTTGTTCTTTTTTTCTTTTCTGGTTAAAATCCCTCCTGCGCACTTTTCTTCTGGTTTCCGCCCACCAACCTACGTCATCCGTTCCCTACCCCAGCTTCCCTATTTCCCTTCCTCTTTATTCTTCCTCTCAAACATTTCCATTCCTTCTCCCAGCAGTTCATTCCGCTTTTCCACATCCCCAGCTTCGTCGACCGAATCCAATTCTCCCGTTCCAAGGTTTTTTCCTCTTCTACGGCGTTTCATATCATACCCCCTCGCCTTTCACCTTTTCCCCGTAGACTCACCGCGCGTGTTCTTGCCGCTTCTCTAGCTGCGTCTTTTTATCGGCGATCGGTTTAGACCAGAATGTTTTGTCTTGATGCCAAATTGAAACTTGTTGTGTGTGTATGTTTCTCTGAGATCACACTAAACCGAGGAAATCCTCTTTTGGGAAATCTCATCTTTTTACTACTAGTCGTGATTTTCTAGAGCGGACGAGAAAAAATGCACCATGAACAAAAATTTGAAGCAAATTAGTTTAAGTTGAGTTTTCCTGTTAAATTTCGCATCAGTACTGTAGTCATACAACACATTGACAGTCACTGCATGCTTTTTGCTTTAGTCAACTAAGCGTGCTTGCTTTCGGCTCACAAAAAGTTCTCTTGAATTGTCTGGGTCCATGTCAGATTCCTTTATTCATCTAATAAGGTCCTCTTTGTGAAAAATATAGCTCCAACCCTTCTTTAGTTTATGCGGTCTGGAATCGTTTGTGTGTTGCACAAGGGCATGATTCCGTACGGATTTCTTCGTTTAAATAAAAATGACGAAAGGGGTTTTACAAGTGGATACTCTTTCTCCCCTTTTCCCCTCATTTCCTATCGCATCATCCTCTTGGAGTTCTTTTTTATCTCTCTACACAATCCCACTGTGACCTTTGATGTAGACGCATCCTCGGAACAATATAAAACAACTACTTTTCCTCCTCGCAATGGCGTTTTCCCGGTCGCCCATCCGCTTGGCCTCGTGTATCCCCTGTTTATTTTCCTCTACCCGCTGTACATCTCATCTTTCTTTCCCCACCACTCCTCTCCCATATCTTATCGCATTCCACTGCCACCCTCTCCACCCATCTCTCGACGTACCCTCCTCATCGCTCCCCCGACGCCCTCTTCTTCCCGTATAAATCGCCGGCATTTGTCATTCCCTTTGAGCAACGGAGGAGTCCCATGGAGGAGAATGTAAAGGCTTTGCGCGGACGACGCGGCCCTTAGAAGAGAGGAATGGGAGCAGAATAGGCGGGACTGGGGGAATAACAGGGTTTGCATGAGTTTGGAGGGAGTGGGAGAGAAAGAGTTGAGGATTTGGAGCAGGCTCTGTGGCTGCCGAGGATACATTCATACACAGGTTTAAGGTTCTCTACTCTTTCCTTCGCATTTCAAAATTGCCCTTCAGACTTTCCAAGTGCCCCTCACGCCACGTGCTGGCGGGGAAATTGAGAACGCAGGAAGATGCAGAGGATCGAATGTGTGTAGGGAAAGGATTTGGGACTTAGGACCATGTGGATACCAAGGATACATTCATACACAGAGTTAAGGTTCCTTCTTCTTCCCCAACAGACCCAAGCGTCCCTCAAATCTCCAAGTGACACTCACACCACGTGTTGGTGGTGAAATTGAGAAAAAAGGAGAAGGCCAGAGATTGTATGAGTGTACATAAATGTTTTGGGTTTCGGAGCCAGCGATGTGGCTACCGAGGATAAATCCATGCAATGGTTTAAGTTTTCCTTCTTTCCCCTAACATTATTTCAGTGGCCCTCACACCAAGTTTTGGCGAGGAATGAGAGTTGATGTTATTGAAGAGGAGAGTATCGTATGTGTGTAGAGGAGAAGTTAGGGATTTTGGAGCCATCGATGTGGCTACCAATGAAACATTCATACTCAGGTATTAGGTTCCTTCGCCTTCCTACACATTTTAACTACCCTCAGAATCTCCTAGTATCCATCACACCACGTGTCGGCAAGTGGTGACTGGTGAGATTGAGAGGGAAGAATCGTATGAGAGCAGAGAAAGGGTTTTAGTTTTGGAACGATGTTGATACCAAATATGCACATTTAGAATTAAGGTTACACAAGTTAAAGTTTCCTTCTCCTTCTCTCACATATCCAAGTGTCACTCAAGTTTCTTATTTCCTCACCCACCACGTGTTGGCGTAAATGTTCCCGGGACCCCAGATCGCTACCTGCTGGATATACCTGAAGTTTCTCGTTTGTCCCTTAATTCACCTACCTCTCTCTGCGTCCTCCACGCAGTCACCGACTTTGAATCCCTTTGGTCTTTTTCCTCATCCTCACCCTATTGAACAACATTTTTACTTGTTATTCTCTCTTTATTCACTTGCTCTTTACCCTATATTTTGAGAAGGTGAAAGCTTATGTTTTGAAATGAATCGTCTTATAATGTAGTTGGAATATCAGATACCTTTCGCTAGCGGAGATGGAAAAAATTGTGCTTATCATACATGTGTATAATAAGATATTATAACTAAGAAATATTTTAATTAAAGGACCTTGTATCCTTCAAAATAAGAAGATTTGGAAAAATAATTCAAACTACCTTTTTTTAAATTTAATATCATTATGCAAAATAATATGGCAGCCATTAACATGCATTAAAGTATGCATCATCGCCTAAGTAGGTTTACTAGATTGATAATCATATAAGTAGTTGGCTAGAGAGTTCATTGGAAAGCATATAGGTAAGTCTTTATTGGAGGTAATGCCACGAAAGAAATGTATCTCATGATGGTAAATAAATTTTGAACAACTGAAAGTTTTTAATGTTATTGAATTTCAGGAAAAAATACTTTTTAAAAACCCAAATATAATAAAAAGAGTATATTTAATCAGAGGCCTCAGGATTCAAATAAAAAAAACATACATAATATTATTTTCATTATTATTTTACACCTAGTATCTTCGCAGACCCTTAAGCTAATTTTTGAGACTAAGTTCTATTATCTCGTTTAAAATGATTTTGCTGCTTAGGTCTAGGATGTATACTATCGTCCATAATAAACTTATTGGTTGATGGAATAGTGATGTACCCGTAATTTAAGTTTTTCCGCTCACGACAAATAAGTAGGAGTGTTAATGCACATAAGATACAGCTGAATAGTTCACTTGTTTTTATGCGCCACTTGTAATGGAAAGGTCACTAGCATACTCGCGCTTGGTACATTTGATATTCTTACGTGGGGTTTACAATTTTTTTTCTGGTTATGGTTCTTTAAAGAAATAATTTCAAATATGCATTGCAATCTGTTATCTAAGTTTTGATATCCTGATTTTTACTTCAAAAGCTGAAAGTTTCAGATAGATATTACAAAAACATTTTGGTATAAGAACTATTCTATAGTTTAGTCCAAGAAAGCTACAAGGAAATAATACCCGGGCGTAGGGGAAAGTTAGAAAAAAACATGTCCAGTCTACATTGTGTAAAGAGATTTGCAACAATCGCTTGCAACTTTTGATATGCATATCCTTGAATTTTAAAGCTTAAAAACATGTCCACGGGTGATTATTTTGTAATGATCAAATTCCTACTGGTATAAAAATGTACGGACATTTTTTGTTCCAATGTATTTAATGAATTTTACTCTCGAAACTGGGAATTTTCATAATATTTTCCTTTGCTTTGTATTTCCTTTTTTTGTCAGTTTACTGTTTTCCCTACTCTTAGCACACGTCCCCTTCATCCTTACGTTATTTACGTGCGAAGAAATAGGCCATGGTTTTGCGGTCGGAAATGCACGAAGGCGGAGCGGAGGAAGTAAGAAATAGTCGGCCTGTTCTGTTCCCAGCGGTTAGGGAGAGGCGAGTGGTTTTAAATAGGGGGGGGGGGGGAAGAAGAAGAAGAAGCGTTTGCAATGCTCGTGAGGGTGTCATTCGGCAACGGCATTTTCGTATTCGCACGTGGCTGCAAGAGTACATGTCCCCGTTTGCGAGCGGCTGAGTGGTAGTAATTAGATTTCAGGTGTTCTCCGGGGATGAGGTCACACAGCGCACTCGATTCAATTAGGATGTTGGTGTTCCGGCCAGACATGCATTGTTTAGGAGGGATTCAAACTGGTGTCTTCCTGATTCAAATCATTGCCCAAGTAGTACTGAGTATTTTTCTGGGAACATAATACCAACTATCACAGTTCAGTTTGTCAATTCACAGTTTTTCAATTTTGAAAAGCTAAGGCTGTGTTGGGTAGAGTGCTGCAACTTGCTGATATTTTAATTGTTGTATTTTGAATTTTGTTTTCATTCATTCATGCTCTAGTTTAAAAAAAAAAGTATCATCAAAATAGTTTTATCTCGTTTTACAACTAGGCTTTATTAAATGGCTGTATTAATTTTGTTCGGTTTTGACTTAAGAAATTCATTTTTTCGCAACTTGACGGTTGCTTCTCCATCAACTGTGTCCTGTCATGCTACTTAGGTATGGTGGTTGGGTTATGGTGTCAAGGCGGAGCAATCACTTGGTTGGATTTGGTCTCAACCAAATATTTGAGATGTATGTAAATGAAATATTTTCTGGATGAAATTAACAGTGAAATGACTATTTATGAGTAAAAATGATACTATAATAATCTATGCACCCCAAAGAAGAGAAGCAATGACGCTACGTATTGTATTACTTCTTGGATTCACGTAAATTTTTCATTTCTTAAAAATAAGACTGTAAGTTGATGTAATATGTGAATATCAGGTCAGGCTAATTTAAAAATCACTGAAGTCGACATTTTTTTTATTTCACTATACTCTTGAGTTTAAATTCTACAGCTGATAATTTCTGAGGCAAAAAAGAGGTTTAACCCATTCAATGCGGATGCCTAGAATTCATGGCATCCCGTGCAAGCCAGAGGCGCGGATGCCTTGAATTCAAGGCATCGGTCCCTTACTTTTCTCAGTTTTCCCTAGTTCCCAAGCGTCTGCTTGCTCTAGGCACACGTGGATGAGTTTCGTTCTTTGCCGGATGTGTTTTCGTTTTATATAAATAAAAGAAAAAAACCCTTCAGCATGGGAATAAATGTCATGTCAAAAGGTCAGCATTAAATGGGTTAAAAGGTTCTATATATGAATTTAATTTACAGAACATTGAGGTTAAGTAGGTAATTTATTCTGATTTTTTGTTTTTAACGATGCAAAAATTCGTTATAAGACTTATGATAATGAGGTCCATCCGTGTCACACCTTATATGCTCATTGCGTGAACTTAACTTAGCATAAATATCAGTACGTGCTTGTTTTACAATACTTAAACATCCGGTAAAAGTAGAACTAACCCAACTCTGCAGTACTGATTATTTTATACGTGATTTATCGCTGTAGGGTTGTATCCTGATTCTGGAACGTTTAAAATTTAAAATGTTTGCTTCCGATGCCAATCACTAACCTTCTTTTTTTGAATAGACAATAAAGTCGTGCTTTTAAGCTTAGTAGCATTCCATTTCAAAGTATTTAGTCATTATAAACTCTCAGACAGCCAACGGATGCATAAAAAAAGCGTTTAACACTTTCAACGCGGCGGCATTTTTTTCGAGTTTTGCCGATGACTGAAATTAAATTTTAAAAGGCAAAGCGAGCTTGGACGACAATTGTCGTCCGCAGTCACCGGATAGCACCCGGCGGACGACATTTGACCTTAGTCAGCGTTCAACGTGTTGAATCTTCTAGCATTGGAATCTGGACCTTGTTTAATTTCTCCTGCGGTTCATAAGGCCTTCGAAAGCTTCGTTCAAAGATTTATGAAGGAAATTACTCGTTCGTCTATTTATAACTGCTCCGGACCTCCTGGAAACAGGCAAATCACTCGGCATCACCTATGCAGCTGGAGGAATAAATGCCTGTTGCGTTGGATTGGGATTTTACAGTGGGGAAATGTAAGGGGGAACGGACTTTTCACTGGGAATCAGCCTAGTCTAAAACTTTGTTCGTGCAACCGTGGCATTTTACTGGCGAGGTAGAATCAATGACTCAATGCGTGACCCCTCCCTCCCACGATAGTGATTTTCTTAACTGGTACATAAGTCCTCCATTTCTTTTGTTTGCATGAAACGATTTGACGCAGCAGGAACGAGGAGTTTATTTGGCTGTGGTCGGCGGTTTTTTAAGCGTTTTTTTTCCGGGCCGTAACCATCGTGCAATCAACAGTCTTTTCATTCAGCTGCGTATAAAATTAAACAGTGAGCCCCCAAGCGCGGTGGCGCAGCAAACGGGAGATTTTAGAAGCAGTATGAGCGTGTGCAGCGAATCAGGTCGATTCTTGAACAACGCAGAACTCTTAACATCTGAATACCACTCCACGTCAGTGGGAATATACCAGCTTACGGTTGATGGAAAGCGGTGAAGGACGCAATGAACCAAAACACTCTGAGCTCTTAAGAGAGATAAATCAACTGCTTTGGATATATGAAGAAATAGTGTGTACGTAAACGCCCGGTTTTGAATTTTTTTAAGTAAAATTTTTCTTTTCCTTCAGCGTTGATTTCTTTTATTTTTTCATGTTCATCGTCTTTGCATCAGAAGTAATTGTGCTTTGTGTATGGCGTTTTTTTTCAAAACTAGCTTCTGTTCGACATAAAAAGATGCATTTTGACTTGGATACCGTTAGTCAGTTCTTGAGAGGTGCAGCGACATTGCATGAAATCCAAAATTTCTAAAATTTTATATGTAAATAAGAAAATATTTAACTAAACATTTAGTTTAAATGTATACACATTACTCTGAGAATAATTATTGTGTATCCATCACAAATAATCATCACCATACCAGGATGTGCATAAACTTAGTGTTCCCATATCCTGGCAAAACGTTCATGTTCCACCTAGAGATGTATAGATTAGTATTAGACGCGATACTTCCATGTAATGCCATTTCGCTCGGTTTTCAAGCCGGCAGAGAAAAGCCAACTCGATGGCCCATATCACCCGAGGTCCCTCTCTCTCTCACACGTTAATATTTGAAAAGAAAAGCAAAATCACGATACGGCAATTCCTTGGGCCTCCACTCGACCCAACACCACCGTCTTCAAGCCGTATTCCTCCTCCTTTCTCGCCCGGCCTTAATAACAGCAGAGCTGGAAATTGGAGCAGGAAGCGAAGGCGTATCCCACCGTCTTCCTCGCTTATAAGGCGATGCCCTGGCTCGGGCATCTCTTCCGGCCCTACGCGGTCGTTTCTATCTCCGTGCCGCAATCATTTCGCCGGATAGAGCCGTGTGTGTTGTGTTGTGTGCGCAGAACCGGGTTCGCCTCGCAGCCAGCCCCTAGAATGTTGCGGCTGCCGCTTGCTTCCCGGAATTGGCTAGCAGCCGGCGTAGGTGAAGGGCCTGAATCCGTGGGCGCGGAATATCTACCGTGGCTTTTTTTCCTTCATATTTTTTCCTCCGGTGATATTCTCATTTATCCCGCTACCTTTTTGTTGCCCCTTGCACCTAAGTCGCCCGCGGTATGGTTCGCAGGAAAACACGGCTGAGCACGAATCAAACGGTACCTTCACCAGAGTTCTCCGCATGCTTGACGTAATGTTCGCATTGCTGTTGGGAGAAAAAGAATGGGATGAATTGCGCTGATACTTGTTATGACCCGTCAAAATGGACGTCCGCACTGCGAAATTGGTGAATGATCAGTCATTAGATTGTAACGCTAGACTGATGTTTAAACAGACGCATAAACATAACAAGGAAATTATTTTTTTCCTTATTTCCCTCATTACAGCCGGTGATGACTTCCACTTTTATGCAGTTTTGATGAGGATTCTAAATTATTAATTGCGTGACGTTCAATAGCAATTTAAAAAAAAATTCGAAGCAATACATTAAATGCACCAACTTTCGATTCAATTTATAAATGCTTAGACCATTTCTTCATTTAATTTATCAATATGTTTTTGAAAGCAGCATGGTATCAAAAATTAATATCCATCACATACCTCGAAGAATATTTATTTTTTATATTTACTTTTAAAACCATACTCAACATTTTTTAGAATTAATATAGATAGTATAATACGTTTCAGCTTGGGTTTGATCTATGATACGAATTATTTATTTTTGTATAAAAATGGAATTCAGTTTCAATGAAATTGAATTCCCGTTCGCATTTGCCTAGTAGCGTTACAGACTGACAGACCTAACCTGGTATATATATAATTTGATAATTCCACAATTGGGTATTTTATCTTATTGATGCATATCACGACTTAAAGTATGAAAAATTTCTCGGAATTATGTACGTGAGATTCTCACGTACATAATTCTGAGACATTTTTAATGTAGACGCACAAACCCCTAATAAATTGGGATGGGTGGAATGTAACAATGTGTGTAATGTATACCATTCTTACATTCATACTCATCGTGTCATTCTCTTTCTGGGTGGGTGAAGTCAAAAAGTTTTAACTCTCGGTAATAGGCCTGTAATTCTGACTCTAATTTAGTATACTCCTCCAAACGGCACAATCCTTCCACAACTCTTGCTTCGATTACCCTCATCCATTGTTTCATACATGCCCTCCTGTTCTTAAGACTTAGTTAATATTACTTTTCTTAAGGTGGGTTTACACTGGCAAGTTAATGCGCAAGTTTCTTGCAGCAGGAGATTTTTGACGTAAATTGCAGATATAAATGGCTCTGCGGGTCCGTTCAGAGCTTGTGAAAATATTCGTCAGAGTAAAATCTTGGGAAACTCCGTTTTTTGTCCTACTCATTCATTTCACACCATTTTTTCCTCAATCATAAAACTTATGTGTTATTTTAACCTCACCCATTCTCTTTACTTGGCTTAATAAACGAACCAATACTCCTTTCATACATTTCCAGGACCTGAGAATCCATCCAATATTATTTCATCCCACACTCGTTACTAATTCTACCCCCTCTGCTTTTATTGAAAATACTACTCAGCTAACCCATACCCACAGAACCCATAGCCTCCCATTTATGCTTATCCTGGCATTGCGTGTACCACATATCACATTGTGTATACCAAGCGTTTTTTGGAACGTGAATAGTTTCAGAGTTATCGAAATAGGTCATTAGCTATCTAAAGACTGAGATAGTACACGGCACGGCTACCTTGAAATTCATTACTATATCAAACAAAAAAAGTGGCTGCCGAGTATGGGTAATGCCATCTCTTAGCGTTAAGAATTGCAAGGAGGTTGCGACAGTTTTATTTCAAGACAGTTTGGACTGTTGTGAGGGATATAATAATGATACAAACTAGATTGTTGAGTTATGTAATATTGAAAAATCAGTAGATTTCAGGGAAAATGTATGAATTCCTCCTAAGTACAACAAATCAATAAAAATGAATATATGAATGAGGGCTGTAGATAAAGATTAATTATATTTTGATTTAAAAATTCCCAAATGTTATCCAGTTTAAATTTTCCGTAAATTTCGGAAATACACAAACTTGGAGACGTTCCACGTCATGAGAACTAATATTTGAGTCGCAGACACAGCAACTAGAAAGCTGAAAGTTGAGCAGTTTGAAAATGTAGCGTGGGTTTATTTTCATAACTTCAATTTCTTGAGACTTCTGGAGAATTATTGGAAATATATGTAAAGTTTTTTTTTTATGTTTCATATGTATTTTAATTCTCAAGTACTTAAATGACTGATTCACTTTTTGTATGCAAGACAAGGATGTAGAGCAATTGAATAACGGAATTAATTTTAAGATTTTTGTGGAATTATGTTTTTTGCTAACTTATGGGATAATTATAAACTTGATTTACCTAAAATAACCGCCTCGTTGTGCTTCTTATCAAATTAAGATATTTCTTCATTTCCTTGGAGTTTCTAAGTTTTTAGTTTACCCTTGAGCATAAACTTGCAACTCGTTTCATTGGTTTATTAAAATCGTTTGAGGGTAAATTTACAAAATTATATGAAGTAAATGTTGTTCAATGTATTAACGAGTGTTTTCGTTCATTTCAGGTATGTGCCTTCCACTGCTTTGCACACCACTTTGCACACCACTTTGGATATTACAATATTCAGGTATTTCAATTTTGCAACATCATTTTACCATTATTTCTAAATGGTACATTAATTCCCAGGACGATTTTTGTGAAAGATACAACTTTGAACCAGTGTCATAATCTTATCGAAAGGGAAAACATTTGATTCTTTAGTAATCTCATATATCTCAGTTTCAACTTTTGTTGCATTCATCTCGGAATTTGTGCTTTATAAAAATTAAATACCCGATGTTATTTTATACTAAACGCTGTGCTGTGTTTTAATGGCGTTTGATATTTTAAGCTCTACTTTCCCATCTAAACTCTATAAGGTTTCCTATTTTATATGAATGTTCGGTGGGTGACTTTTGGGAGTATTTTAGGTTGCGAATTTATCATTGAACATGGTCGGACAACCATATAAATATGCATTTTTGCATGAGTAACTATCAAATTAAGTACCTCAAGACATATTTAGTGACTATGAAATTGAAAGCATTATGGTAATGAGCCAAGTTAACCTATTGCTTAAAACATAAGAACCCAACAAAGTGTTTTTGTTTAAGGTGAATAGGGAATGAAAGGCTATGGTAAAATTAGGGATTAACTATCCTAAGCCACTAAACTAAAAAATAGGCTAATTATCGTAGGAATTAAAGTTTTGTATGAAATAAATGCATGACTCACCAATGTGCCATTCATGAGATCGAATTATGTGCATGCCGGATAAATGATGTTATAAAAGATAAATTAAGGTGTAAATGACAATCCGGGTTTAATTTGATTTACAATTATATCTTATGCAGAGTCTATGAACGGAGCTCATGAAAAGTCAAAGGTTTTACATTTTGGGTAGAAATATATGACTCTTTCTGACGTAAGCTTATCAAATTACATCCATGAGTTCATTCTGATTTCTAGGTGCATTCGCAGTTTCAAAGGGAAATAATAATAAGATATCCCGAAAGGAGATTTTTATTTTTCAATCTCATAGACTTTTCGACGAGTACATTTCTTCCCCAATAATGACACTTCGCCCACACTTCTACAGTAAAAAAAAATCACGTGCAATAAAAAACACGCTTTCACGAATTCGTTTCCCTTTTTTTCTCACGTCCCCGGTGGCGACATTCACGGGGCTCCGCCTTAATTTGCCCCCTCCTTCTTCTCCTACTTCACCCATAAACACAATCAAGGCCTCCCGTAGGGGGGTGGATTGGAGATGGGGGATGAGGGGAGTAGAGACCGACTGCCCGGGATTCCGAATGCGAAATGCGTCCCGGGAATAAGTGTGTCACGTAGGAAAGGCGGCGTCGTAGTCGGATCGGAGTCGGCAGCGCCCGCCTGGGATGCGGGAGAAAGGAGGCAAGATGTCCGGGGGAGGCTTGTGGGGGGAGAGGTTAGGGATACTGAGGGAGAAGACTGGGCGACCCTGGGAAGTTGTGCGTTCGTCTTTCCGGCGCCGGGGTAAGGGCAGGGTGGGTGCGGGGTGTTTCGTGTGGTGGGAGTGGGGGTGTGAAAGGTGAGGGGCGGGATAGGAAGGTGGGTGTAGCGCAAGGAGCAAGTGAAGTCCGTACATCCTTCCTCCACTCTGGTACACATCTATCCCATGGGTGGTTGCACAAACAGTCAACTACAGAATTGATCGAAATGAGAGCCATAAAGGTTGCAATTCCTTTCGCATTTGTAACTTATCTCCTAATTGTTATGTTTCGTTCATTATATGTATTCTCGTACCACAGGGTAAAATTAATGCTATTTAATTTTGCACACAAAATCATGGATTCGTATTATCTTTAGTCAGTGTTTCAGTTATACGTCAGAGCCATATATACGGAATATAGCGCCATTTATACGGAATTACCGCATTTTAACCTCAATTATCGCAATTATTTGCCGATTACTCACAACAGTTGGCGATAAGATGCCTATATTTTATTTTTTTTACATTTTTCGGGATTTTATCCTTCCTATAAACAGTTTTCCACGAAAATGTCATTTATATTATAATGGTAAATACTACTTTTACCTTTGTTTATTCCATTTCTCCATTAAACACAATGTAATTACAAGTTCTATTTGTGAGAAAAATAACACGGAAAGATGACATTTTGTTGTCCATAACAGATAGAGGACGCATTTTTCTATATGCAGCAAGAATATGAGTAAAATTGCATTTAAGTTATTTTACGGGGGACCCACCTTAAGAACATTATTAGTTATTATTACAGACATTTGTGGCATGAAACCCCTATCATATGGTAGTGCAAGTCAATGATGGGTTCAATTAAATGATTTTTCGTTGAGACCAGATGCTTATAATGTTCAAATTGCACTTGTTGGTAGTTAATGTACCTATACGAGAATAAATATTCCAGTAATCTACCTTCTCCGTGCGTCTCGTTGTCGCCTTCTTCTGTAAACGTTAAGGGGCGAGGTGTGGAGGATGGATGCGAGCGTGTGGGAACACAGCGGGAAGAAATCGGAGGGCGTAGAGTGAGAGCGGAGAATCGTGAGGTCCAATCTGACGCCGAGGGGTTCAAGTTCTCGTTCGGGAGTGGAATCGCACAGAAGTCACGCAGTGTGGTTTGTGCTTCCCGGGGAACGGGCAGGGAGAGAGGTGGGGTGATAGGGGTGGAGGAGAAGGCCCGGTAGTCAGGGGAGAGATATCCGTAGAAGGGAAAGCAGTCACGGGTGGAGGGGGAAAAAAACATGTTTAGGTGGATATGGGGAGCCGGGGAATGGTTTCGGAGGCAGCCGAGGTGGAACGTCTGATGGATTGATAGATCTTCTTTCTTTTCCGCGAGAGTTTAAGTAAATTGAACCTTTCTCCTCAGCTTCCCTGCGGACCGCTTCGTCGTTGTTTTCTCATTCCTTTTTCCGGCTCTCATGTATTCTTTTTCCACGATTTTTGCCTCTCTTTCTCTCGCTCTCTACTCTTGCGTATCGCTTGTGGTCGTGGAGAGGTGAAGATCTGGTGGCAGATATCTCCCACCTTCTTCTCTCTCATCTGCAAATTAGATGAAAAAAGGACAAGATAGCTGAGACAAATGGATTGGGAACTGGAGTGGAGGTGTTGAGCAGACAGGGCGAGAAAAAACGACATTATTCGGAGTAGGCAGTTGAGGCAATCAGCTCTGAATTATATATGACTCCTCATCCGATGAAATCATTTAAAGGTGATGGTTTGAAAGAATAGTTCACTTTATGGCCGACATTAAGGAATATTTCTAGATTGCGGTTAGCATTCAAATTTTGTTGCTAATAAGGACGGCTGACAGATGTATGAGATTGAGATGTATTTTCATTTTTCATCAGAGTTAACATATTTTTAGCACTGTTCCTGGAAACAAAATGAACTCACAATTTGGCCCACAATTTTTGAAGTATTGTAAAGTAAAAAGGCAGGTAAAGGCAGGCAGTAAAGTAAAAAAATATCTTATACTTATACGATCGTTTCCGTGATATTCTTATCTAATGATATTCTTATCTAATCTAATTATAAACAAATCATCTAATTTAAACTACAAACATTTCTATTACAAATAATTGTCAATGTTTTTTTTTCACTGTGTGAATATAGGATATGTACGCCAACGAAAAACCAGTAAAATAATTTTTATTTTAATAATCAACGTCGTGTATGTATTTATATATTTATTCATACGACATTTGACTGCCGCAAGAAATGCTCTTAGGGTTGAATTTTAATTACGTCAGACATATTTAACGTTGTATAATTTACTTAAAAATAATTCACTGACGAAATCGGAAGAGGTACCAAAAGAAAAAAAAATATAATTTCTTATTTGTAATAGAATGTTGTTTTGTAGGCAAAATCACGAAAAACTGATAAACTATATCGATTTTTTGCAATATTTTACACAATTGATAAGTCGTCCCAATGACGACCAAAGCTGATTGATGGTGTAGTGATTTTGTATATGTCCATAAATTCTGAGTCTCTGCACGAAGTAAGAGATATATCAAATACTACACCCAATTTCAATTTTACAAAAATACGTTGTCTATAATTTTTTGATGGCACGGATAACTAGTAATAAAGTTATCATCTTCCTCAAATAAATGGCATAATATTTAAGGTAAATATAATTTTCCATTTGTAAAAGATGATATCGGCACTCTATAACTTCGACTTGGTAATTTGTAATTTGCCTCATCGTGTAAGTGGCAGCGATCAATCAGTGGCATCCCGATCCTTATTTGAACTCACGTGCGGAGAGCCCTGTTTTAATTTTGGATTTTGTTAATGTGCCGTACTCCGTTCACCGAATTGGATGTACAGATGTGCCTTCCTTGACATCTATAATTAAGTTTTGTGGTGTGCCGATGACAGATTTCTCTCATCCCTCCCGCAATAACTCTAAAAATCCTAACTAATTTATCATGACCAATTGTTCTTCGGACATGTACCGCATATGTTGGTACTGTCTCCTACTCACAACTACCATTTCTGTCAAAATTTCAGTTATTCAAAAATACTATATCATATAATTATAGCCATTGATAGAATATTTTAATCGAATCCTAGTTATGAATTTAACTTTTTCTTCGACAATATCTCTATTTTGACACGTAGCTGAAATATTGTTGTCAGGCGTCGAAATTTGATAACTTTTGACCTATTATCTATTATTGAATTAGTGATTAATGAATGTGTTATTTTTACTGCGATAACGTCAATAGATATAAAACACGTGGATATGACACTGCTCAAGGTGTACCCTTAGTTTAGTTGCTCGGAAGATGTAAATAATTTTATTTTTCAAATGAGTGCCATCAGGTTTTCCAAATGCATGTCTAATCCATTGCATGTTGAAGTTATTTAGTATAGACGCACACTACAGGTCAAAATATGCAGTTTCATTATTATTATTACTTGGGTACGTCCAGCTCTATGGGTCATTGTAACGCGCAAACCTTTCCTCTGTGTCAAGTCTGAAGTCTAAGGAAACGGATTATATTTCATGTGCCATTCAAAGTGTAAATTACTATTTAAGTCTTTATATTTTGCTGATTAATGTATGAACCATGAGAGTTCATTTTCTCAAGTAAGGTTCCATTGGTCTTTTAGGCCCAAATTGTGTCAACATACAAAATAAAGATATCATTTTACTCTAGGAGTCTCCCTCTACAGATTTATCAGCAATTTGATAAAATTTCTGAGCATTGATTATCTAAGTATTCATTACATTGTTAAAATTCAAAGTCTATGTGGAAACATAATACCCTATAAAGGATTTAAGTTTATGTAGGTACCACAAATGACCGCAGTGGTAGATGATCCTTCCTCCCTCTAAACCTACGTTAAACATACCATGGATTTTTGCCGCAGGCGTTTTTGAAGTAAAACACTTCTTATGGGGAATCTCGCGAAAGCGTAGCGTCACCTTCATTTCTCTTCATTTTCTCAGATCATTTTTCTTTCATTCATTCAAATACTAAATATTTAAGCTATAAGTTTGTAAGTTGGTTCAAAATGACGCCAAATCATCATCATATTTTATGTTTCCAATTGTATACACTATCGGACGATAAACTGAAAATGTTGAGCGTAAGGCAAATTATTTCTGCAAATTTTGAGCTTCTTTCCTTTTTCCTGTCAAGTAATTTATACATTGCTACTTAGGCTACCCATATGCTATGCAGGATGTAAAATCTACATTAAAAGGCAATTTAACTATACGATACGAAATGTTACTTGAGTTGTTGAGTCGTTACGTTTATACAAGCGCTTCGAATTAATTAGTAATACTTGAGGGATATAATGAAATTTAAGATGAATATTTAAGTTCTTTCGTGTATTTGATGAAATTATTTTTGATGTATAAATATGGTTTTCGTATTCATATTATCATAAATATTAATTTCACTATTTTTTTGTTTATACATTATACTGTGAACCCCCCACTGACAGTCATATAATCAGTGTTCTACTCCTATCGGCCGTCCCACGACGGCCAAACCTTTTTTCGCATTAGGAAATCCCACCATTTAAAAATTTCTAAAAAATAAACTGATTTTTAGTGATAACTCTCCCCTTGCCATAACATGCTTCGTCACACGAGTAAGGGGCCGTGGAACTAAGCGGGAATTTCATCTCGGCCCCGCCTTTACAAGGCACGAGACTCCGCATTAATTTCACTTTCGTGGCCGGCACGCGAGCCTCCCAAAATCACTCCCGGGGACGTTATCTCCCAAGCCCGGTGATCACTTAGTCGACACCCAAAGCGTACCGAAAATAATCTCGCCAATTAAATCAGACTTGGATGGGATTAGAAAGTGGGGCCTTGCAGGCGAGTGGGAGAGCACAAAAACATCTTTGACGCTTTGGCCCTCAGGGAGGGAGAAGAGAAGGAAACAAGAGGTCGACCAAATTGCATCAAAGGAGAAGACGAAAAGTTACTAGTACAGTTAAAATCATTTAAGTGAGCCTCTTGCTCTTGAGGAATTGGTCGGTTTTCTGAAGCGAGCATAAATTCAATGGCAGTAGATTTATGGTCTATGGTCTTAATAGGGCATTACGTACTACGTTGCCTCGGAATGAATACCTGGTATCTCAATTTTTTTGTAATTCTTCGCTGCTTAGATCATCATGGGTCCTTCCTGTAAAGATGATCATGGGTGCTGCCCTCTATCCTTCCCAATCTAATGCTAGTTCCCTTACATAATAACGGTTCTTCTTATGTACTTTTCTCTGTATTTTGTCTAAGTATTTATCCCTTGGCATTCCTCATGGGACTTTTCCTTAAACTATGTTCTTCTCAAACCCATTGGGCCTCAGCCCAATCCATCTGTTTCTTCTTCTTTGTGTTTCACATGGTCATTTCATCTTCCATTCTTCTGAATACTTCTTCATTTCTTATATGTCCAATTAATCTTCAGGATCCACCAGGAGCACCAAGTTATGAATGCTTCTAATATTATATGGTCAGCTTTCCCAGTGGTCTATGTTGTGGGTCCATTGAGTGTCTCACTCCTCTCTAATTCTTTCACATACTTTTTCCTTGTTCGCAGTCCTATTTTACTACGAAGATAACTTCTAGAACAATGCAGCAATATGGCGACTCCTTTCAATTTACTCACTCTGTTGTTACTCATGCTAAGGAAGAAACAATAATACATAATGCTAATTATACTCAGTTTATACAACGTTTATCTAAGTAACATTTTGGATTTTGGTAAGATTATTTGGTCATAATATTATCAGAATTTTTTTTCCAAGCAGGGGTCAGATTGTTGATTTTGTTACGTTAATATGAATGATTGAATAAACCTCCATGAATAAACAAAGGTCTATCGGTCTATAGACCAATATTTAGTATGTAGGGAGTAGAAATGTTTTCTCTATTGATTCCTTTTTAGCGTTTTCTCCCATACAATCTTCAGCAATGGCACGGATTGCTAAAATGATGCTACTCAAAAAAACTTGGAATAATAGGTAATTCTGAAATATTTTGTGTCACTTCTCACCATGTCGAATAAAAAAAAACACAAACGCCAATAGTAAAACTTTTTATCCCATTTAGTTTTTAATGATCTTATTTAAGAATACGTGAGACCATTATTTACCAATAAAATCCTGTAAAAGAAATAAAAACCTGGTAGCTTTAAAATTGAACTTCTAATCAAAGATGGAGTGAATGATCTGGAATCGAGCCCTATAGTTTAAATGTGCAAAAGGTATGCATTTTTTTGCGGAGGGGGAATATAAACAATGCGCAAAGTTTTATAGTTGTATAAATTCTGGTTTTCAAATGGAGCGAGCACTGCATAAAAAATGTTCGGTTTATCTTTTCATATATTGTAATGGGCTGAGGTGACACGATCATACCACTGCAAAGTCCTCTTACACCGTGATACGTACCCTATCCCTAGGAATGAAAAGTGGGTATGACACTACTTCAACGGAAAGGAGGGAGTGAACGAGGTTGGGAGGGTGTTCAAGGGTTGATGGGGAAGCGAGAAGGGGATGGGAAAGAAAGGTACACGAACAGCACGAAGGGACCTGGCGAGACGCAAAGAGAGAATGAGTGGGAGGAACTGGTGGGGGACGGGTGGTGATATTTGGGCGTGGGAATGGCGCCACCTGGCCCCAACACGTCCAAACTTCTCCCTCCCTTCCGTCCGCTCTGCCCCTCCTCATTTATTCCTCCACCTGCTCTTTCACCACCCTGTGCCTCATGCCTCGTTAGGGCCCCAGTGATATGAGAATGTATCGGGATCATTTTGGAATATCTCTCCTTTCGGCAGCCGCCTATCGACAGTGACAATGCGAGTGATAAGACGATGGCGTCCCACATTTTTCTTTTTATCCTTCAAAAAATATGGACGGTAATGCTTTCAGAATGTGCCGGCGAAATTTTCGATACAAAATTGTTTGCTTAGAAATGTATGTATCTTTCTGCTTAAAATGGTTAAACTTGGGTATCTGAGTGAGACATGAATCGGAGAAAGTCAAAGAGTTGACTAGCAGCATACTGTTTGTTTATATGTTTTTAAGTTTATTGATTCTATTGATTGTATAGTTGTCACGAGCTGAATTAAAGAGTCTGATTTCTCGCACTTAATTAATTATTTAATTCCTGAATTATTCAAGATAAATCCATCCACGTTGAGTAAAAAGAACTCCTAGGGCTCAACCCAACTATGGTTCTGTCAACCCCACGGTCACTAGGTACAGTAGAATTTTAAATAACCCTATAAGATTTTAATGCTGATTTTGTATCAATTTAACCTGTAAGATTCTCTTGTTCATTTTGTGTCAATCTCAAAAGGGGAGGTGTTTCATGTATAAGAGTTGATTAGCAAAATACTAAAATGCTGTTTGTATATATGTTTTAAGTTTATTGATTCTTTTGATTGAATTATTGTCGAGCTGAATTAAAGCGTGTAATTTATCACACTCAATAAAATATGTAATTGTTGAGTTATTCAAGAGAAATCCATCCGCGTTAAGTAAATAGAATATAAAATAATAGGCATCGGTGATTGGGTACTTACCACAGGTGCGGACCCAACAAGATGGAGGGAAAGCAGGCAGCCAGCTCTTCCATTCCTGAAGTTACACCATACTGGAATGTAGGCCCTCCCGGAAAGCTATGCATCATAGAATTTTTAATGCAAGTAGACTAAATAGCAGGCACGCAGCTTTAGAATTCCGCCATGGTGGGGGGGGGGATTTGAATCCATGACCTCCCGTCCATCGAGTGTTGACGGGTCAGTATCCGCGGAGTATCGACAACGGATACCCAGTATCCCGTCCGATACTGCAGTCTCAACAGTCTCGAGGAGTATCAGAACGAGTCTCGGCTGAAGGATTCCACAATACTCAAGTATACTGCCAGGATACTTTCGGCGAGACTACAGCGTGATCACGGCGATACTTAGTATCAGATACCGTTTGATACTGATCTGATACTCTTCATTTTGACTCGAGACACTCTTGAGTTTTTTTTATCATAAATAAAATCTGATTTTCAATAAAATATTGTTGGAATTATTTGAAGGATAATTAGTTATTTGACCATATTAACAGAGTTAATCGAAGCGTCCGCATGGTTATTTATTCTCTCATACATTTATAAATGCTTATAGGAAAGTAAATTGCTCATGCTCGCAATATTGTGGACTTGGGCAATACCGGCCTACTTCTTGGCCTTGGTATGCACCTTGTTTACGGAAGACATTGTTCCTGTAGAGTAAAAAAATGCTCATTTTTATCCATTAACAAGGAAGTACCTTCTACGTCTAGGTTGCAAATGGCAAATATTGTAGTCGAAAGTCATATTTAGCTATTTCCAATGTAAACTTATGCTGCTTAAACAGTGCTGAGTAAGATTTTCTGAGCTTGGCTGAGTACCATGCACCAAAGCTACTCTTTATACAAGGTATGCTGGAAGGGAGGTTGTTATAGGAAAATAAAAGATAGGTGAGCAGTTGAATGGAATTTGTAATGAGAAGCATGACTGAAATTTAAGATTGACTACTCGGATAGTGGGGAAGATGGTATAGAGAATGGGCATATTTGGTGGGATTATAGATTTTAAAATATACCTAGTAGAGACGGCATGTTGACGCGTGAAAGTTGAGCCAGTATTTTTTTTTGCGAAAAATGGTCCATCATAAATGACTATCGCACGGCATGTATTCATATATTTTATGAATCATGCAGTACATTTTCGGAAATAAAGTATTTGCATTTGGTATTTTTCAGGATGAGTCATTACTGTACCGCGGTCATTCCGTTACTAATACCTGTGTTTACGGAATTTAACAGCACATCCGTTCCATTCAAAATGGTTGAATTGCGCATTTGATTGTTTATATTTCTGCTCAGAGCTATCGCAACGTATTGTTCCTTCTATTTTTTAAAATGTTAAATGTTTCTGGCGTAACTTTGATCAACTGATTCATGTCATTAACAAAGGATTCCTTTTTGCATCTACATCATGTATATTATTCACAGCCAAGGTTTCGTTGTGGAGCAACATTATCAGGTGATTTTCAATGTAATATTGTTGTATAAAATTGGACCAGACTGTTGCAATTCAGGATCCACCCCTCAATGTATTATATGTTTGAGATAGGACCGACCTAATGGTGTTTTGCTACAACGAGGCCTGCGTCGTAAATAAAACCCAGATACACAAGGCTATTTAATTGTTAATACTGAATATGGTGTTATGTAAAGGAACCTTTCCATGACAGAAACTAATCACTTGTTGGTTTCCACAAACAAAATGTTTAATACAGACTAATTTCGTATTAACTCATGGTCTTCAAAAGTGACATAGTAACATCGGAACAAGTCGGTTTTAAACCTTTTCTTACTGGAAAACTGCGCGTATTTTCTTTCTGGCTTTAAAATTTTTAATTCCAATTCCAATTTGTTTTAAATTGTACTCTCTTCTTTAATCTACGGTGGAATGAAGGTAGAAAGGCAGTAGGGGTGCTGCCATAAAGAGGAAGATAGTGAATAGATTGAAGCTTCAGAAAATCGTAGTAGAAATGGATGATCATTGCGTACCGTAGCCGGTAAAAATCTACCGGTGCTGCTTTAGACCAATAATTCTAGTCGATATATCTTTCCAACGCTCTTAGGTAATGAAAGCGGACTTTAGTGAAGGCAAAGTAAATAGAGGGAATGGAACGTTGAAAGCTTTCACTGATTGTGGGATGCCAAAAAAAGCGAGGTAGAAGGAGGGAATGGATAGGCATGTTAGCCGGAATGAACCAACGCTGGGAGTAGACTGAATTAAGAAGAGATATAATGAGAGGAGAAAGAGGTTTTCAAGTGAAAAGTCTTATGAGAGAAGGTTAAAAAAACCTCTCTTAACCTTAGGAAAATGGTAAAGTCAGAATTACCTGACTGAGCTTAAGTAAAACTTTCACCGAGATTTTGTAATGACTCGGATTATGAAAAACTCGAATTATTGGAAGACTTGTGAGCGAACAAATTACGATAAAAATTATACCAGGTAAAAAATCATATTTAATTTATAAAGGAGATATTTACTTGTGGTGCCGCATTTGAATTTGCGCCTTCGTAAGGATATAACTCTGTCTTGAGTCTCTACGGAAGTAAATATCGAGTACATTGCCAAAGTCTATGGGCTTGATTTGCATGACCTTAATTGATCTAGTGCTGGCAAAACGTAAGATTTAGTACGGAGAATATGGTACATCTACGGAATACCGTGCAAGCCACGTCCAGGGTGTGCGGAATGGGGTGAAATAACACTAGGTATGCAGTATCCTAGTTCAAGGTCACAACGTGCTACCTTTTCACGTTCACCAGGCTTCTAGGTGACGAACAAAAAGCAGTTTGCAGGACAATACAGGGAAAACCAGAAAATACGATACTGCTACTTTAGTAAGTACAATGTAACATGCAACACTAGGTTAGGGATACTACTATGAATAAGGCCCGGTTTTTCAACCTACTGACAATTAAAAATATTCAATCGGCCGACACCGTAATTTCACGAAAAACTCTTACTTTACAGTTTATCAATGTCTCGAAAAAGCATATCTTGCCGACAAATTTCTGGACCACTAATCGAAAGAATTGGTTAGGTGATAACATTGTCGGGATGTTAAGACCTAGCAACCGTGAATCAATATTTACAAACTTTATATTGATAATAAATCAATACATGTCGTACACATATATGAAACTAAATGCTTCTATAGCGTTGTAGTTGGATTAATCTTGTAAATTATGCTATCTACTCCATCTATGAAGTATCCGTCCACGTTTTGGAATTTATGGATTTTTCTTCAAACTGTCATCCAATATTTACATTCGTTTAGGTTTATCTTAAGTAGGTACTAAATATTCAAGAAATTACAGTTTGATATTTCTCTTTCATTCGTAAATTTAAACGGTTTTCCTATTTGTTGAATACATATCGGAGTCTAGTTGTACTGCCGACAATAGCGGTAACTGAAACACTCCAGTAGTTTTGCCGGAAATATATCCTTATCTGCAGAACAGTTGTAGGTGGCTTTCTCGGGAGATGGAAAAACTGGGCCTGTATTTTACTAAAACCATTAACTCATGGATACGTCCTACAAGATAGTAATTCTATCAAAAAATTATCATGCGCGGTATTTCAAAAGGAAAGGGTTTTAGTAATTAATATTTGCCAAAAAACGAAGTCTAGTCTACCGGCGTCATCCTCTCGTCTTTATACCTTCAGATTAATGCGTGTACTTATGCAGAAATCATAAAATTGCGAACACATTAAGCATAAAACTACTTGGTAGACCATACAGACACTGAAAATAAAAAATGAGATGAAATAACAAAGCTACCTATCGTAAATAGTGTTCTTGTTGGAGGCCTTGATCATAGTAAGCAAGATCATGAATTGAGCTCGGAAAAATAATATAAAAAGTCGGAAAAAACGTAAGTATTTTAAAGGGGGTAAACCTGTGTAATCTCCAAAAATGTTATGAACACATTAAGGTTCACCATGCTAATGTCTTTTTGTAAACGGATATTGACATTGCTAGCAGAATATCGTGCTACTGCCTAGCTTGGATCCATTCCTATTCTCAGAGTTGAACGAGAGTTATTTCTTGTGCCATTCCCATCTTGGGAGAGACCTCCCTGACTCCCCACCCCCCTGAGTTCTTCACCGTATGTCCCCTCCCTCCTGTGAAAGCGGAGTGTCTGCCGGTGACAGATTGGAGATTGATAGGACGAGTGTGGGTGGCTGCGAGGGCCGGGGAGGGGCGTTCATGAGGCGGACGGAGCAGAAAGTTGGGTTAGGGAATGGATGGGGACCAACCGTCGCGTCGGGCGGAACGCCGTGTTCTGTTCCGAAGTTGTCGGAAACGCCGGAAGGTGCCGGATGTATAGCGGAGAGTTGGTTCTGTGCAAACATAGGATGCTTCTGTGTTCTGTTTCTCTCTCTTTTGGATGCCCAGTGCCTCATTTCCATTATTTTAATTCCAAAATGGTTATTGAAGCTCTCATTAAAAGCCTTCTGGAAGAATATAGAAAAAATGGTGTCTGAAAACATTTGTGTGGAACGTGGATCCACACTATGGATCGGACTCATTGGCACATATAAAAAGTAGATCAGAAAAGATTATAACCTTTGGTCACCTGGTGCTGGAGGTGGATGCTGAAGATCAAGTGGATGGATAAAATAAGAAATGATGAAGCATATGAAGAAGAGAAGAGGAAAGGAAGAAATGGAATTCTATGCAAAAAAAAGAACCAGACGGATTGGTCACACGCTAATGCGCAACGGGTACATGATGAATATAACAAGGAAAAATAGAGGGAAAATTCCCTAGAGAAAGGTCTAGGGATAATAATGTAGACCAAAAAAAGAGGAAATTATATAAGAATAACTAATTGTAAGTAGGGGAACGAGCAATATTGATGATCGGCTATGAAAAGCCTAAACCGAGAAGACATCGTCTATATTATCCACCGGGGAAGCCGACGGCCTTTCAAACCAGGAATAGATAGGGATGGATGGAGTGACGCAGTCAACCAATCATAGGAGTGAATGACAAATGAATAAGTGTATAATGAATGTAATAAGGGTATATTTGTAATTTTTTTCTATTTCCCCTTTAATTTATTGAAAAATAATTTCATTACTGTGGGTACCAATTTCGATACCAATACGTATGTTTTCACCTTATTACCGCACAACTGATCAATTTAATTTGGCCAATTACGCCAAGTTTATTGCTTCAGTATTATCCAGTGGTATCGTACTGCATGGCTCCCTAGACCCTATCTCCTAGCCTATGGTTCGGACTATAAGCGGAAGGACTACACGGAGTCGACGGGGATTTGGGGGGACGGAAAGCTGTCCGGGTTTTCTGAGGACGGGCGAAAATTAGAAGGGACGGAGAAGAAGACAGCCTTATTCTCAGGTTGGAGACTTCCCGGAGGGTGTACGGGAGGGGTGTGTGTAAGAGAAACGGGAGTTTACGGGGAGTTTTTGAGCAAGCGAATGGGGGGAAGGACTTCTACCGCGGAGACGGTTTTTCTGCTCCGCCTTGAAAAGGGGTCGGCCAGGCCTCCTCTTCTTCTTCTGCTGGCTCCTCTTACATTCCTTGCGCCGTCCCACGTCCACCTCACCCTCCTGTCTCAATCCCAGGCCCTCCACCCTGCTGCCCTCCTAACGGCGAGATTTTGCACTAAAAAGGACCTTTTAATAGCCTTAAGGAAGAGAAGGTTTTTTTTCGTTAAAACTCCCTGTGATTTTTTTCCACTCTCTTCTCAGACGCTTTTGGATCTCGGGTGACGATCCGCTAATAAATTGCGTCTCTTTTCTTACTTGGCTGCATTGTGTGCGTGTGTGAGTGCTAGAGAGAGAAGGGCTGTTTTTTTATACACGTCCTTTCTTTTTTTGTCGCGAGTGGCTTAATGACATGCGATTTGGATTCAGGTGGCGTGGCTGAGATGGAATTTAAGCGCTAAAGGTATGTGGAATCCGTGATTAAAATTTCTTCTCTGGTTGGACGGTTGGATGTCTTTTTTTGCTACTGCACCATTTTGTGTGAAATTTTTGCTTCCGTTGTAATCAATTTCGCCGGTTTGTTTATTCCTCACGCGAAGCAATCCATGAACACCTGAAATATGAATCGATTTTGTTCTTTTGAAACAAAATAGTGTCCCGGTCTTTCTTTTAATTTATTTGGGTAAAGTCGCTCTCGTGGGGACTACCGATGGTAGACCCTGCATTCTCCCCCACCCCTTTCTCTTCACTCTGGCGATGGAAAACACGTGGAAAAATTGGAGGGAATATTCACAAGTAATATGCCAATGAATAGATAATTATACCAAGTAAATAGAAGCAGATACGAAGAATTACCATAGAATCCAACCGATCTAAGAATTGAACGACCAATGAATGTCTAACCTAACTGCACATATTGACACAAATGACCTCAGCTCTTAGTTGTAGCCCAATATAATCAACCAATAAAATAAATTAATGAAGAAATAACACATGCTGAATAAATAAATATTTTCTGAAGCATTGCTGAAAATCAGCCGATCGCCCTTTTTTAATAATTTAACTCAATTTTGTGATACTCTATATAGTTGATCTCTTACTTTCTCAGTTATATATCATCAAACTTTAATATCGTAAATGAAGATTCTTTTGCAATTTCAATTAACTTATAAAAAATAAAAGCTTTCCAAATTTCACAGTTTAAATAAATATACGGTGATAAATTAATCGTGAACTTTTCGACCAGATCAACATTCAGGATTATATATGACTGAAAAACACAATGGGGCGTTCATAGAAAGGATTTGTTCGCATAATTTGTACACATAGAGCATGTTTAACTATTTTTATCATTTTAAATGAAATATATTAGATTTTTTGTCATAAATATTAAATAATTTTGGCAAAGAGAATTTTGAAAGCAACATGGGAAAAAAGAATTTTCTGTCAATCGTCATGGAATCCATCGATAAAATATTCAATTAGCATTATATTCTCTGTCACTAAGTCTTTGATATTATAAATAATATTTATTGATATATTTTTTATACATATTCGGCTTTGTAAACACGTTCCTTGGTAGCATTTGCGATACAATTACTTAGTCGATGACCTAGCCTACTAGGAAGCCTTGTCGAAAACTTGCTTACTAAAGCTTAGTCAAGTTTTGATATATTAAAATAATAGCTTATTGGAAATAGAGTGGATATTGAACCAGGAGTGTTGTAAATATAAAATGTAATGTATGACATTAAAAGCAAACGTTGGAGCATTCAATGCTTAGGGGAACATTTGGATTTAAGCATATGTACACTGAAATTTGCACCATTTTAACTAACATACAAGTCATGTGTAGAAGTTATATTCAATTTAACTTTTTATTTTATTCAAGTGTTTGTTGATTATTTATCAAGTCTTCAGACTTGATGACGTAGATACGGCGACCCATAGTTTTATTTTCAGTCACATGAGATCCTGATTGTAGAGATGGCAGCAAAGTTCATATTTCATTTATTTTTATATATTTAATAAAACAATGTAACTTCAAAATTTTTAATTTATTTTAATTTATTGCTTTTTAGAAATTTAATTTGTTTATATTTTTTATTCAGACTTCTTTATTCAGACCTATTTTATTTTATAATTGTAAGTTATTATTTAATGAGAAAACCTTACGTGATTTCTTGGGGCTCGAACACAGGACTTCATTGGCTGTCAATAAAACTAAGTACTCGACAAACACAAGAGATTTAATTTGAAATATTTTTGCTTAACCTTTATTTCAATCCTAGAAATGAAAAAAAAATTGAACTAGAAATTTTATTGTGAACGTTGAGATTCAAACTTTCAACCTCACAGTTTGAGGTCAGTATCCTTAAACGCTTGACTATTTACCGTTTCCGATAATTACTCACGCTATGGCTGAAATATTTATTTATTGAACATTAAAGGCGAAATTACAAATTTGTTTTTTGTTCCTAATTCCACTGTTATATAATTAGTTATGAAGGAGTGACATAAAAACTGAGGTGCGTACCATTTATAAATATATTCCAATTCATAATCATTAACATTTGAAATCGTGCGGTTGGGGATAATTTTTTCCCTGGCTTTTAATTGTTCCCTAACTGTCGAATTATTGAATCATCAAATATTTATGATAGTAATAATGGTTAACGAAGGTATTTCGCGTTCGAAGGAGTTATTTTGATGTCTTTTACTCTACTATTGAACTTTGTACTGCAATGCAATAGAGATTTTCTTTCTGTCCATTTCAGAATTCAATTGAAAATGCCATCAGATACGGCTGTGCATATCGTTGCACCCATGCGGGCGAAATTGCTATTGGGTCAATGGAAACTAATTTATTCATTGAGACATCCGAACGGTAAATTTCCGGTTGCTGAATCACGCATGGGCTCATGGAAGACCAGAGGCGGTCCACGGAACGACAAGCAACGTTCTGTTTTAAAACCTTCGTTGGCTACGAATTTTCGCTTGGTATCAGTGTTAGAATGCCCCAATTTGATATTTTTCATCCTTTCACCATGAAATATTTTAAGCTACTTTTTGAAAACTTTTAGGATACTTTTGGGATAAAATCTGTGACAAATAACGGTTATGCTTATAATTATTTCTGAGGACTGAGATACTTGAGCGAATAAGTCTTTTTCATTCCGAGATTTGTTAGATACTGAACTCCGATTGTCATGCGTCATATTAGGGAAGGTATGAAGAGCTTAAAAGATACGAACTTGGGGCAATAGACATTAATGTGAAGGAAATTATTTATGAAAACCTCGGAATTATAAAACAGTTATGAGGAATGCCAAATGCCTTTCAATTGATTGGAAGAAAACCAATATAGATATTCATGGAAACCCATGAGTTTAAATTAAAGTCTTTAAAATTCGTGGAAATTTTGCTATTAACGAATGCAAATATCCTAATTACCTTTTGTTAATCTAGAATGACATAAGGGAGTCTGCAAGTATGAAGAGCGTAAGAGAGATATGACTCAGGGCATAGTACATATGTTTTATGGGAAAGTTATAAGCGACCCGAAACTGATTCAATTATGATGAGTTCTGTATGAAAACCTCTTTATATACATGAATCACCAAGTGATAAAGGAGGCTTGCCTTTCATAGGTAGAGCTGCCCTCGTTCCTGATTGCTTTGGAATGGACATTCATTACATGTTCAGGACATGCACAGCATTTCGTACTGTCTCAGTGTTTGCTACATGACCGCACAGCGGTAATTCATGAATCGCTTCCTCTCTCGCGCCCTCATTTCCTTCCCGGGAATAGCAGCTTCAGCACTATAACGCTTTACTCCTAAACTGCCCTGAGGTTCCATTGCGTGTGTCGTCCGTTTCATGGCGTGGCTGGGGACCAGCGCACAAGATATCTCCACCCAAGCCTCGCCACTCACGCACCAAACCCCGCCTTAAGGGTACGTTGAACCTTGCCTCTGCAAGCATAGAGGGCGCTCCAGAGGGTAGCGAATACTTGAACCCTTAAAATGGGCTACCATATTGGATATACCCTTTAAGCTTTGCAGTGCTAGTGAAGAACATTTTCCCTACGCTAAAATTACAGTAATGTGCCCAGCGCGCTGCAGCGTTTGCAATGACGGCGCATATATGAAAGTTTTCATGCTTTACCGTATAGTTAAAAACCATTGATATTTCTAGTTTAAAATAGAAATAACGTTCTAGATCTGATTCTTCGTCCTCGCTTATGACACGTGATTTTGCTTGCAGCAATTTCAACGCCTACAAATAGATCAGCAATAAGAGCACAATCTAGTTTAGATTTGTATTTTCAAACCTGCTTTTTTAGATTTATAGCTCTTTTCTGAGCTGCTTTTTAAATTTAAGAAATGATGAATTAGTTGGTATTGAACATGCGTACACACCTGCCCACCTATGTATTTTAAAATGCTGCTGGGTGGCAAATTAGATCAAAATATGCTCATTTTGAGGTAGACAAGCGGTTTAATAATGGAGAGCTTCTTGTGTTACTTGAGTTGCTGTACTAACTTCATGAGAAAAAAAACATTTTACGAACTGACGTCACCAAACCACTCTCTATAGATGAAACTGTGAGTTTTTGCAGACCAAATTACATGATAATCATGATAGTTCACCGAAACCCGGTTTGTGAGTGTAAATTTGTCTTGGTTTGTGTAAAATTTCAATAAAGAAAATGTATTTAGTTTGTATTCATTCACTCATCCAATCCAGGCTAGAGTGCAACACGTCAATGCTTACCGCAAACGCAAAGATAAAACGAACTGGGAGTTACAATATGGCGGTGGTCGCACGTTTGTTGCGTCACGTTTGTTCCGTCCC
Organism: Pyrrhosoma nymphula; assembly: GCA_963573305.1. Lineage (NCBI taxonomy): Eukaryota > Metazoa > Arthropoda > Insecta > Odonata > Coenagrionidae > Pyrrhosoma > Pyrrhosoma nymphula. Next base: position 66,876,620 of record OY754333.1, read on the forward strand.
CCTCTATGCCCTCAAAACCCCTCTTGTCTCTTGCTCCCTGCCACTCACCTTGAGGCCCCGGGTAAACATGGCGAGGGGTGGTATGGGAAAGGGAACGCTCTCTTACTGCCCCCGGGGGCATTCCACAGGGGGAGGAGGACAGCCGTGAGCCACGTCCGTGTGCACGGATGAGCTAAACATCGGAACACGTCGGACGCACTTGGTCCACTACCTCTTCCCTCCCCAAACATCCCTGTGAAATGGGCATGCAGATGTATGATTCCCTCCAGCAGTCCGTGGGCGGGGAATGATAATGGAAAAGACGTTGTACGGTAGATTGGAATCCTTTTATTTTTAATTTAAAATCTTTTGAGTTAACATAGGCGCCGTAGTTACTCGTAAAAGGAGGTCTACTTTCCGTTTTTTCGAGTGAAATATTTTACTTCCTTCAAAGCAGTACGATAGCTGATAAAAAATATTTTATTTTCTGTACTACCCGCATTACTTCTTTAAAACTTCCTGTTTTTGTGTTCAAAGAAATTTTAGTATTTGAAAATAAACTAACTATCATCATTTTGTTAGATCTAATAGGTTACTTACTAATTGTAGCCACATGACAGCCTCCGTGGCTACCATTATAACTCTTTTTGGCGCGTTGTTTGCGGCATGTCTAAACGTAGAGCTAATTAGTATTGCTTAGAATTATTTTATTTTTTTTACAAGTACACTGGAAAAATGTATAAATCTTTTCAAATAAGAAACCTTTTCGTCACAGACCACAGTCATAATTATTTACAATAAATGTCCGACTTAATTATAATCTGAGTAGCAAGTTGCTTAGGGCATGATGGTGAGTATGAATAATAATGTAGAGGTAACTTCTATACTCATTCATGATATGATTACAGAATTAATCCCGCAATATCTTACGAAAATTTAATATTGATACATTTTTTCTGAAAAACTTTTTTACAAACGGAGGCATGTTAAAAATCAAGAAAACTACATTTTAACAATTTTTTATGTTGCACTTGTTACTAAAATCTTAAGCATCATATTTACTTGAAATTCGCATTTTTAAGTGTTATTCTGCAAAACACGCATATTTTTGATTTTTTTAGCATTATTTCAAATATTGGGACTCAGAAAGGGATAAATTCCGTTCAATTATTTCTGCACAATAGATGTAATGTGGGAATTTTAAATTCATCCTCACAATTTATCATTAGACAGCTGGGGGAATGGGTACCATAGGTGCAACTAGTACGTGGAAATACTCATGTAGACTGTTTCCTTACTGCAATTTAGCGATGTGGACCATTGGAAAAGATGGAATGGTATTTGAATAACTGAAGGACCACCTCCTTCTCCCGTATTATTTCATAAACTCTGCATCGTTCTTTCCGTTATTCGTAACAACTCTCCCCCCCCAGATCTCTCTATCTCTTCGCGTACTTTCATTCTCCTTTCAGATTTCCGAACCATGCAACGCTACCTCCTCTTAGTGATTCACTACTAACCCAATTTTCTATCTGATATCAGTTATCTCGCTGTTATAAATCGCCTTGTTTTCCTACTCTATTTTCCATTGAATATCCTCGCTATTATGTTAATTTTTATCCAAATGCCACCCATATCATTTAATTACTTCATAAATGTCCCAGTCTATACTCTCCCACCTATATTATTAACCTCGCTTTCATCATCCAAAAATATTTCGTTAACTACGTATCTTACGTCCAATCCTCATTGGGCATTTGTGCGCTAATTTTGCAATGCGTCTACCGATCACTGCAAAGTTAAGACTCAGTGACCCTATAAAACGTTACATTGATCAGGTTAATTTGGCGGTAATTCGTGCTGTCTTTTCATACCCGATAGCCCATGTTCGATAGCCCAGCCCTAGGCTGAGGCGAAGGTTTTATTTAGTGGAACCTCGAATGGAAACCCCATGATTCTCTCCAACCTTCATACATATATACATTTTCACACAGGCTGTTCCTTTTCGGGACCGGCGCAGTCAAAGAAAGTTAAAGTCTCAGTGAGAAATCTACAACGCCCATTCTTCTTTAATAATTACCTCTTTACTATCACCCCCCTAACATCTTGCGTTAAAAATCTACCTTTTTACTAATGGCAAAAATGGTATTAGCTTTCACCTTCAGCCACCTTCCTCGTCAACAGATCTTAAGATTGACAATAAATTAAATTGGAGGATGATGCCATAGAGTGTTTGGATGCAACCGGATTTAATTCGTGCGTCAAACCGGGGAACTTATTTGTATGCCCGACTAGTCTTGCATGCCATTCGAAGAAGTGAAAGTTTAGACTGAAGGGCTGAGAGGTAGGCAGAATGATGCGTTGCGAAACGGTTGAGGCGCCAAAGGGCCAGGGGCTTTTGTAGGGCAGTCGGTTCTGTCTGCCGAGATAGGGAGGTGGATAGGTGGGTGGGTCAAGCGAGGGCTCGGTTGGATAGCCGCAGGGCTTTGAGAAGGACAAGGGCAGAGGAGTAAGGGAGAGGAAACGTGAGAGAGAGAGAGGCAGAAGGTGGTTAGGCACGCGGAAAGTGTAGAGGAGCATGTTTAGCCAAAGGGCCGAGTTTTAGGGGGTGGGAAGGGCTTTGCAGTAGTATGGTGGCAGGATCTACCGTGCTTTGTGTGTGGGAAAGGAACTGGGTTGTAGCCCTTCTTCCCCCTTAGGGCCTCTGGGCCCCAAGGGAGTGTTCCAGTTGGCCCGTCGGGCACTGCCGTGGCATTCGAGGGAAGGTAGGTGTGTATTCCTTGACGGTGTGATAGCAAAACCTTCCAAATCCCCTCTTTCACCCCCACAGAAGTCCATCTCCCATAAGCTCCATTCTTCCCTTATCACGCTACCGTCTTAGGCTTTGTGGGGAGGGAGATGGATAATGTGAGCTCACACAAAAGGGTTATTTGTGCTCACAGAGTAGTATAGTGAGACGTTCTCAAAGTGAGCCCAATTTAAATGGAGCATTAGTTCAAAGAATCTTGCTGAGTCGATTAATTTTCGGCACAGTCCCGCGCGGGAAGGTCACACGGGAACTTTTAGTTGCCTCGAGATCCCAGAATTAGTTTCTCTGGATTGAGATAACTTGGAAAGTTAATAAATGAAAGCCGCTGCGTCAAAACAAGTAGTACCATAATATAAATTGGTGGAATAAAACGAAGTTTTCCTTTTTATTTATAAAATAACTTCCACAAATTTGACCCGGAGACGATTGAGATGGAAAGTTTATGTTCCTTATTTGTGAGGGTTTCTTCTTTCGCTTGCTTTTGCTATGTTTATAATTTTGTATTGGTAAATATTGTTACTGTTCATCGGTATCTATTGTGGAAAATACCAAGTTTTTCATTTGTTTCCTAATATTTTTTAATTTTTATCTAGGATATTTTCAAATTGACATCTGCCCATGATGTATATTTTTAGTAATTAGAGATATGTCATCGGGAAAAAGATTGGAATTAAAGTATTTGTTTAATTTTAGGATGTGTTAAATTATAATTGTGTAAGTCGCCGATGTCACTCTCGTTGTCCTCTGCAGGAGGATGGGGTCGCGCGGGAAAGGAAGAAGACACAAGTCGGGAGCACTTACACTTTTATTAGATACTCATCGCTATACACACACCGACTGACTGCACGTGGCGGCGTCTCTCTCCCGTCGGCGTATTCTCCCGCTGCCATTGGCTCGCATGCCCCGCATGATAAGGTCCAAGATGCAATTCACCTTACATGGGCATGCAAGCTCTGCCGACGGCCGACGGGACTGGTTGGTGGGGGGGGGGGTCGGAAGTAAAGGTGATGAGCGTGTCGGTTAGGTGGGAAAGGAATGAAGGAAGGAATATGTCGGCCGCCTCTTACAATTGTTAAGTTTAATAAAATGACTATTTATCACCCTGAATATTCGAACAATTTTTAATGCAGGTGTCTATTTTATCCAATTATCTGACTTTCACCCTCCTCAGGACTTTTTTTTTCATTTTTCCAAGCTTACCTAAAGCTCATCCTTAAGCAATATCTCCATACCATAAGCAATATCAAGTTTTTTTTATTATCTTACGCTACGAGGAAATTTATTGTGCTTTCTTTTTCAGGTTTCGTTATGTTCTGTGATTCAACAGAAAGTTAGGGAAATAGGTCTAATATTTATAGAATTTCCCTGTAAAACCCATTGAGGAAATTATAGTTAAAGTTAGTGGAGTTGCACTCATAGCAAGGTAGAATTCCGTTCCTATTTCAATACTGCTTTGCTTGAAATTCTGGTTTTTTCTCTTGCTTGTTTCTAGGTATCAATTAATGAGAACACTAATCAGTGATAAGATATCTCCGAGGGTACTACTCTCGGTAGTTTATGGAGGCTAAACTTTTTGGAGCTTAGTATTTTGGCTTTCCTAAATTAACCACAATAACTTCCATATTCTACTAATGTTAATAGATATTTTATTCGCAAAAAATAATTTGAAGTTCCTGATTCAGATACGTGAATCTCATCTCCAGAAAAAGTAGCAGTAAATATTCCGTGTTTCTCAGATAAAGAAAAATTGGAAAAATAGCAATTACATCCTCTTGTTAACTTTAAAGGTTTCAGGGTTGGCAACTCAGTAATCGATCAATTTATTCCTATCTATGAGCGTCAGTTTAGTATCCCAGATACGAACCTTAACAAAATAGAATGCTGCAATGATAGTAATTTCCTAATGAATAAATCTTTTCAAAGCATTCGTTCTCATTCGTTGCATTAAATAGTCTACGTTATTCAAAGTTGAGGGAGCTTTGGATGTCGTCTATCTCAGAGATTTGTACGTATTTATTTTGGAAAGCAACAAAAGGTTAAGCTTTATGTGGTCCAGGCAATCATATAAACTGAGAGTTATATGGTGGGATAAAATAATTTTAGCTTCATAATAGAAAGCACACGTAGGTGCATGCGAAATATGTTCTTTGACTTAAAAAGATCCTATTTGCTAACTAAAAATAATGGAAACCCTTATAAATTTTTAAAATATTAGGTATTCATTGGAATTATTCTGGAACCAGAAGAGAACCAGTGATTCAGTCCAGTATTCATTTTAGAACCAGTGGTACAGTCTTGCTAATAGGTGAAATATATTTCATAATTTCTCTTTAAATATATCACATTATGTGAAGAATAAGTGTATAGTTCGGCCGTGATAAATATGCCAGAATTCTTCGTTTTCACCATTTCATTTCACCATTCATAGTACACATAATCTTCACTTGTCTTTCAGTTGAGTGTTTATGGTCATTGATAAGTACACAGTAGAAGCATTGGGAGAGCTTTCATTCTGATTAAGATAACCAAATAAAAATTGTTTTAAACAAGACCATTAAGGTATTAAATTTGGATGTTTATTATGAGAGAGTGCAAAATCATTTAAATTATTTAACTTGCCAATGCCATATGCATTGAACATCTTTTCGTCAACGACCATATTTCCTGAATAGAGGGAAAGTGAGCTGACGATGCACAATTTATTCGCCAAGGTAGATATCTTATCGGCTGTTGGTACGCAGATATTTTTTCGCCTAAAACGAAGACCTTTTCAACTTGTTGTAACTACAAATGTGAACTTTATATGTTCATTAGTTGAAGGGACTCTTGAAAGTTTACTTTCAGAAAAGCTGCGTGAATAGTTAAATTGCAATAATTTAGATGTATAGCATGAAGAAGAGTTAGCTTTTATTTGTCTGACTTCAATCTAAAATTGATTATGGCTATGGGATCAATGAAAAGCTTATTACTGTAGCTCGATGTAAAAATTTCCATCCACAAGTTTTTACCAAATACTTATTTCAAATTTGTGATACGATTTTACGCAGGAAGATTCAGTTATGGTCCAAAAGACGATTCATTTCACCATGAGTGTCAAGAATCAGTTCTTACTCCTATGAAATATTCCCATAGAATATTCCCAACTTTCGTGGACAATGGCTCATCGTATGTTGTTAGCTAGGGGCTATGGCCTTTCATTACACACCCATGGTGACCATTTGACTTGTCTCGGAATTGAATGAGCATCCTTAGCCCACTGTTTTCTTTTCCGTCACTCAGTTGGATTTAGGTTACGAGTTTTGTCAAACATCAATAGTCATTTACGTAAAATTGAATGTGTTAACTTCATGAGATTGCACGAGTTGTGATTACGGGTTGTGTTTGTTGTCCAGGTGGTTATTAACATTCGCTCGCGTGGGAATGTCCTATTCTGAGGTGACAGGGCCCTTCCCCTCTAAGATAATTTCATCATTAGCAAACAAGGGTTTAATTGCTCTAATTATTCTAGAGGAAATCGTGTTTTGATGCCATAGGTAAGTACATTCGACATGAAATTAATAGTGCAAAGCGACCGTTTCCCTTGGATCACCTGTGAAAACAAGTGACGTCGGTTTACCAAACAAGGAGCCAGCCCACGTGAACGGGGAACTTCGGCAACGATCACTGCCTCCAATATTTCAACTTTTTGCATATCGTTCTGCTGCAGGCTGACAAATTGTATGTGTTTGAAATTATTAATCACTCAGGGACGCTTATTATGCCGGAAATATAGCGTATTTACCTAACCTCATTAAGTTGCAGGAAATATAAGGAAATTCCATTTCACCCTGGGTAATGCACGTTCTTACATACCCAATGTATATTGAGTTTTTCAAGCGAAAATAGTAATTCTAACCAAGCCGATGAAAAAGCTTAAGTGTCTGCCCATTACCCTTTCGCTACAATGGATTACAAAAAGTAATTTTTATGAATGAGCCATACGCAGATATCATGAAGAAAATCCATTTCTCTTTTGCTTAGTCTCTCAGAGCATCACTCGCAAGTCATTATCTTGTCGACCTCATCGCTATATTTTACATAAAAAATTGAATTAAATGACCAAATACTCCTTTATCAGTTCTTAAATAAAATTTTGGAAGTTTTATTGACCTTAGTGGTACTATGAATAAAGGTCAAGTAGTCAGTAAGTAGGTGAGCTTTGAAAGGGTAAAATGTTTTAAGGCAGCTAAAGTGAACTCTTGTGTATTCATTTAAACGTGAAAAGATTTTTAATACCAATTTTTAACCTTGCATTTTCACATCAGATCAACTTGGACTTAGAACATGTACCTATTTTATTCCGGAATTGGTTATATATGAGCAACATATTGCACATAATTATTTTTCCTCAATAATCCCCGGATTTAAGTGCCACTCGATTGAACTCTGGCCGTGTCTGCTCCAAGATCATATTTGCCCATCCACTTCATCAATCCCCATTGCCAAAGTTCCCACATGTATTTTGCCTGCCAATGATCAATTAGTTCGGATTACTGAACTACTCCTGCGTTCAGTCGTTGACGAACTTGTGATTTTCAGTAAACGTATTAGAAATGTAACAATGCGTTCTAAAAGAGACGATTTTAGGCTCCAAGTAATGGCAGGGAATCGGGTAGTGGAGGTAGAATTAATGCAACCAACACTAGGAATTTTAAATAAGAAATAACTTAACATTCGCCTCGTGAATCAATCCAGCCTGAAGTAAATTCTCGGAAAAAAATATTCATTCAAGTTAGTTTACCCGGCATTGACATACATACCTACTTATATTAAAGTAACAGTGGGAGACTATTGAATATTGAAAATCACATATCACATTCACTAATCAGTTCACTAATTCACTAATCAAATCACATTCACTAATACTCAGTTGCTAGCATAATTGCACCCTATACCAATAGAAGCCCAAGATTGTCAAGGATATTACGTCTAACGTACGTCTACTTGGTACACTGCAAGCCACCTCAATGATTTTTACGTGAATAATTCCACACTAGGCATGCACTAACCGCCTTATAGTCATGCGGCCATTGTTTATTATACTAATATTCTTTCGTGTTAAATTAAGCAAAGTACGATGGACTGCTCATACATTACGGCTGGTAACCAAGTGATCCATGCTGCCGTTAGGCTGCTCTTTATTCAGAGATTGCTCTTTGTTAAGCTTTTGCTCTGTGCCCTGCTTCTTATTTTCCTAATTCCTAAGGCTACTCTTAACTTTTACATGGAAAGTGCCCTTTCATGCCTCTTATACTTGTCAGTATTTTTTACTCTGCTTTCACCGAGCTCATCTTATCTCATTTACCTTCTTTTAATTTTTTGAAGTAGTTATTGATCTGATTTTTATTATTGATTTTAATGTTTATTGGTTGGTACTATGTTTTATTGCCGACAGTTAGGGGATTTGAAATATGGACCGTATTATTATTCTTTCTTTTACTTCTAATCTTTGTGTTAGGCCTTTCTGTAATAGACCAGCCCAGGCTGGACTGGTAACCATCTTTACAGTCATTACTACATATACCTATTCAACATAACGATCGCTCTTTGCGTTCCAATTGATCTTCATCCTGATATGCATCTCCAATATTTCATGTTTGCTTTACACTGTCATATGTCTCACAACTGATGTTCAAACTCGGACCCTTTAGTGGGCGTAGGCTGATATCCGCGCATTTTTCCGCGCCAATCGATGTTTCTCGCGTTACCTTCAATCTCTCCTCGTCCTTAAAACGGCTGCTCTTTTAAATTCAACCCCTCCCCTCGATGTCCCCTTAAGATTGATTAGAGAGGCCGCGAGAGAAGAGATTTGCGGGTCGAGAAGGCAGCATCTCGCCGAGAAGGAGTATAAGAGAACTACTTGAAAAATGGCGGGTCCCGGATGTGCTCGGATGGAACGGAAGAGTTTGAAAAAGGGTTGGTGCATGCAGATGCGACGGTGAGGGTGGGAATGTGCGGTATTACGATGCATGAAATGCAACGTGCGACATGCCGGAGATATTGCATTGCGATTTGATCAGACGATACGATTTTTCGTCTTGGAATACCATGTGATGCCATTACATTTGATACGATATGATTCATGGCGTGATATCTTGAGATGTCTATTTGTTATAATTTGCGCTATAGGATGTTCCATAGATATTGAATTGCAATATTAATGTGTCAGACTATTCGTATTATCATATTGGATTATAAAACTGTAACATTTGGTATGATGCGATATAGTTCGATGCTTGGCATCTTTGGGTGATAGATATGTATCATTTGCGCTGCGCAATATGGCTCAGATGGAAAATTTAGACTTAGATTCTCTGAAGCCATGTATCGCCTTACGATATCATGCGATACGCGATACAATACTGATGTGTGATACGCCTGAGATATAGAACTTCCGATATTCATCCTACTGGGCATTTCATACTTCGCCCTGTGATATCGTGCAATACACAATATCAGTCGATATGCGATGGAGTGAAGTGCCTTTCAATATTGTGCGTATCAAGACAAATGCAATATCTGGTGTTATCAACCAATACGATGAGATAGGGACGTCATTCAGTTAGGTAGTGAATTCGTGAGGTATAATTCTATTTAAGTCGTATCATGGTAAGTGCAATACAATGCCATACATAACATACATGAAGTTTTTCAGTGATTTTTACCAGAGGAATCTAAGGGAGATTTACATGGAGGAGAGAAGAATTACCGGCATCAAAACCAGTTAAAGTTAATGTAACATGGTGAATACCACAAATATATTCCTTGATCGTACAGTGCCGCAGCCATAGAAGGACATTACAATGAAAGCATTATTCAGCTACTCATAAGCACTTTCGATAGACCTCTTTGGTACCTAATATAATGAAGGACCTAAGAAAGAAGGAGGAAAGTCGACTACGTATGACATTTTTATGTACATAGATTTGATCATATTTTAAGGATTACAATAAATTTAACAATATCAAGGTTTCAAGCGACTCTATATATAAAGCGCGTGAAAAAAAATTGAGATTCGTCGATGTGGAGGTATCGCTATCACGGTATTGTAGCGATCTGGTTCTTTCTGATTCTTTGTTTTTAATTCTCAATCGTCCCCTGAATCAAATAATACATTAATGTTGTCGGATCGTACACCAATAATAAACCACCGTCCACCCAGCCTTGATTACCGTGAAACATCGGCGTAAAAAGCGAAGAAGATTATGCATAAAAATTAATTTTATATAAATAAAAATTTATAAAAATTAAAAAAAGTATTTAGCTACAAAATATATAAAAATGAGGAAAATCGACGTTGCAATGATTTTGAGAAAAACGTGTTTGAAAACTTAGAAATAGAAATTTTTGTACTAAATTGCAAAATTCAAAAATGACGTAATAACAATATTGCATATTGCCCCGTTGCTTTCTCTTTCAAGTGAGTATATGTGACCTGACATATACGTGTTATATATCTGGAGAGATTAAAAGCAAATAAAACACAAATTTGGGAGAAGCTTAATTTTTTATACTCCAGTACCGAGGCAACGGGTGCATATTTTACAAAAAAAATGTAATGGCCAACAATGTAGTGAAACCAAATATGAAGTCTCGTACGTCCTGCAAATTTGGTCATAATTGGAGAGGTCAAGGGCCACTCGTACAACGTGGAGTTATCAAATGGAAGTACAAAATCTACGTAGCGAGGGAGGGAATTTCATGAAAATGTTCGCTCGCTGCTGTTATGGTCCCTTATTGTCCTTGGCAAAAAGACATTTTTAGTCGTTTATATCAGCAATCGGTTTCCTGTATCTCACGCTAATAATCGTTACAATCGTAATACGTTGTGTCATATGTTGAGCGTCAACCGAGAAATAGTCTGCAAACACAGTGTTTTTATATGCAGACATTTATGTAGCAATACGAAATTGAAATATCCCTGCCAGGATCCATAGCGTACCAGGGTTCCTAGGAGGGAGGTGGATGTGGAAAGGTGGATGGGTCGAGGGACGCGGGGAACCGGAGAAGGGTTTACTCGGTGCGTCGCGGGCGGAGGAGGACAGGGCAGGGCGTCCTCGGAGATGGATGCGGCCCCTGGGATGCCACGTGTCGTACTCTTGCCTCTCCAACAGTAGGCATTCTTCCCTTCCCTCCTTCCTCCTCCCCTTCCTCCGCTTGGCTTTTTCTTCCTCATCGTTTCCGCTACGCCCCCTCCTCTCTCCCGTCAGTCTCTCACCCTCCCCTCCCCGTTAACCCCTGTGTCCCCCAAGAGCCTCCCCACCCTCTCCTCCCGTTTACTCCATCACTTTCGTGCAAGCGTTAATTTATTTCGCTCTTTCCCCCCCACCCCCCCTCCCCAAACCCTCAGAGCGCGTGCTTCGACGTAACAAACCCAACGCGGGCCTTAATTTAGTTCATTATTCCACGAGTATACACCGCGCGTCTATGCGAATTTACTAATGACCTAGTTCCAATGCTGCCTCTTTGTGGTCTATACGACTTTCCTTTTTTTGTCATCGCGTGACTCGTGGATTAGAAAAATATTAGTTTGGTTAGAATCCGCAGGAAATTGGTGCCAATGAACGCTTGCGTTTTCGGCTGCTTATTCTGTTCATTCAGAATTTCATTCAGAATTTTACGACGCATAGCACGATGAAATTAGTGATGAAAAAACAGCTGCTGTGTTGAAAAAAATTGAATTGCCTACAAGAATGAAATACATTCGTGAGAAATGTTGCATTATATGGCTCAGACACAGGAATCATTGGGATGATTAATTTGAATTCAATAGATGTTTTCAAATCATAGTGCTGGAGGTGGTTGCTGGAGATGATATGGACGGATAGATTCAACGACAAGGTAGTATCACATTCAGGGTCTACATTGATAGGCCACACTAAGAGGCACAAAACCTTTTTAAAGGAGCATAGTGGAAGGGAAAGCCGCTCTATTTAGACCTAGAGAAAATGCATTAGTCAATTAAAACCGGTAATAATATGTAATGGCTGCGAAGAGATATCAGGGAATAGCGAATAATAGAGGGCTGTAGTCAGCCAATCTTGGGATAGAATGGCTAATGGCGATACAGTTGTTGAAGAGCTTGGTATGTAGCTCAGCGTTGTTTTGAATTGAAACGTTGGTTCTTGTAGCAGAGGATGAGGGTGGATTGAATATGTTTGAGATGCGGATGTGGAGACTCGTGTAAAAGCTGTGTCGGACGGAAAAGAATGCACATCGGTCGAAAAAATCGCTTAATCGTTGCTTAAGGTACGACTGTGTACCGTCGTTGATTACGTCCACCGTTGAGAGCATGGACTTAGAGCAGGGATGTTGAGAAAGGTCAGTGGAGAGTTTGATATGGGTCTTGGGGTAGAAGGAGGACCTAACGGTAAGGGAGTTAAGAGAAAGTACTTGCGTGATAAGATGGGAAAGAACGAAGCTGTCTGAAAAAAAAGAGGAGGCAGGTATGTATATTTCTGCCTCCTCTCATTTTCATGGGTAAATCAGTAGATAGTGGCAAGGAAATGCTGAATATCGTTATCGTGGAATGAGAACTAAGAAAAGAGAGGGAAATATCATGCATATTGGATGGTAGGTACGGACGAGAGTAGTGTGACACGATTTAGAAAGAAATATCGTTTCAAAGTAGGAATTCAAGGTAGGAAAAGGTCCAACCACCCTACCTGTGTATCGCTTAAAATCATTGATCAATAGAGAAAGATGAAAGAAGAACAGTTGGATATTATCATAGATGAGAAAAATGTGCTAAAGCTAATGTGAATATTGGGGAAAATGGAGAGAGAGAATATATGGCTGATTGAATGAGGGTACGATTTAAGGGTACATTTTGGGAAATTGGGAGTAAAAAGCATTTTCCTTGGGTTCCGTGTGATTACATTATTTTAGGTGGAGTTTATCCACAAATCTCCTCTTTTCTTCCTCTTTCTTTCCTCTTTCTTTATCCTTAAAACAATATCTGTTAGTGGAGCTTGTTTATCCAAATGTGAGAATATAAAGAAATTTTCGTTTATGCTTCCACGGTGAGATTCTAACACAATATTTCCTCTAAATTGGTGTGTATATCGCTGAGTAAATATCATGATATTATAGAACGGAGTGTGAAAATAATAAATCAAATGGCATTCATCGCGGTTATAACGAACTGCCATTTGGCATATTTGAATTTTCGCTTAAATTTTCATAGTACAAAAATAATTTACGATAAGTCTTAAATGGTGATAAGAAAACAGGTATTAACTAGGGAAATTGCTAAGTGTGACATGCCTCTGTACCGTTGGAGAAGCCGCGCGACTAAGATGCAAAAATCCTTGCTTGATGCATTGAATATTAGGTTTGTTCAACGGAAAAATAGGTTGACTATTTCCTCTCCTCTGATTTTAAAATATTCTGCGCGACACTAGTCATCTCCATCAGAGGTCATATCGCAGCATTGGTGCAGCTGCACATGTATGATGAAAAACGTCATCACAAAATTTCGCCATATGGGAGTCTCGTTTCCATTTTTCCGAATGCCGTTACGTTTGAGCAATCACAGTAGCGATGATAATTATGCAACGGGGTGGCGATATTTTTCCAGTGACGCAGTTTTTTCGCCCGTTACTCCGTTTTGAAATTTCCCACATTTTTCATTTGCTTCGTATCCTCCCAACAGAGAGCTGGGAATGAATCATCCATCATATTTCTTTTTTTTTGTTCACTCACTGTGCGCATATTTTCATCTATTAAATTACAAGTTTTGCCATGGGTCCTTTAGTAAATCTCAGTTATGGCTAAAAATATTTCTCCGCCTGGGAGAAGTCTTTGATTAATTATTGAACTTTGCTTTTTTACTCATCGTGCTTGCGTGAAGCACATGCCATTTATATGGATGTCTTTTGATGCCTATTGGTGAACTGAGAAAGCCTTTGATGATTCAAAGTGCAAGATAAATTTGCATTACAGCAGTGGAATATTTTAAGGAAAATACGACTTGCCGAATACGGTTGGCTAAAATGGATGATGAAGTCACAAAATAAAACCAACGGCATCCGGCAACGGATTTACCCGAGGAAAGTTTTTTTACTGCTTATTTATTACCGTGCGCAAAGCGTTTGTTTTGCTGCGCACTAGAAAGAGTAGCCCCGGTAATAACTCAATTTCCATGTGCCTGCTGCATTACGTTCAGGAAACGCTCTTAATTTGTTATTTTAGTTGATTGTCTGCCTAGAAGAGATGAACCGTGGGGAAATAAACTTGAAGTAAGTTTACTTTTCAAGCTTTCGCATCAGTCAACAAATTCGAGGGGATTTAATGCTCTATATGGATGCTGACGTGGGATACTGCAAATAAAAATCCTCCCGTAGTGGTAAACAGAGAGCTTCTAGGTCTATGGATTGACTAATATTTGTCTGTTATAGTGCTTTCATTGGTTTACCTAAAATATTTAAGGTGACTAAATGTTTCATAAACGGTAAATACTTCTTTTCTTTTTGGTTTCACATTAACAATCAAAATAATTCACCAGCAAAATTTGCATTTCATATTTGAAGAGAATAGGGTTTAAAATGCCATTTTATTGGACGTATTCGAAGTATTTTGTCCAACGGTCACAGTAAATATTGGAGCCTTTTCTGCGATGTACAAATTTGGAAGTAGCTTAGCTACTTTTCGCAATTTGTTTTGAAAATTCAGAGGAGTGTTTCCAATCTTATCCAAATTTAATCTCGATATATTCCGCTCTACATCCATAGTCATTCTTTAAAACCAATAAAACACTATTCAAATTTTAGAACTTTTGGTCTGAGGAAAACTTAATATAAGGTATAGAATATTAAGATATAATATAGAAGATATAGGATATTAAAGGCACCATAATGGCTGAGTTTATCATCTTTCTTCGTTCATAGGGAATCTATAATTTACCACGGCATGATCCCCAATGACGTTTCGTGAATATGACTAAAAGCTGATATTATCTACATCCGTCATCATCTTATCTGAGTTAATTAATATCGATCGTATTCATTTTTAATAAAAGACTTTGTACTTTTCCACACTTTATTTCACAACTGCGACCGGTTTCACCATAATATGGCATCTTCTGGCACAGAAGATGCCATATTATGAAAGTGCCAGAAGATGCCATATTATGGTGAAACCGGCCGCAGTTGTGAAATAAAGTGTGGAAAAGTACAAAGTTTTTTATTAAAAATGGATATCTATCACTTCCACGAAGTCAAGCCTGAAACAATTAAATTTAATCGATCGTATTGTTTCTATGTTTTTAATAGCTCTTTACTCAGCCTACTGAAGTTAGTTATGTTTGGTGAAGTAACACGAGAAGAAAATTGAGTATAAAACCGTAAACTACGTGTTGAAAAATGAAGTTTAGCAATCAATGTTATGGTATATTAATAATTAGTTTTATCGTGAATATGATACTAGTCAACGATGTACGAATAAGTTTTAAAATACCTGGTCAACGATATCCAAAATATGACGTTGCCGGTACGTTAAGGTGGTTTTTACTATGGACAGATTTAAATGAAACGTAGCTTTTTTTCTCATAGAAGATACCCACAGCTAAAGGTGAAAATATTACATCATATCGATTTGATTTCTTGGAAATTCAATTCCATTTGATAACGTACCCTTATGGCACAAGGAATTTATTTTGTAATGATTCGATTTTTTTCGAAACAGGTGTAAATATTTCCTACTAAAATGCGAAATATTGTGTTTCATATGTTTTCAATTATATTCTGGCACATATCAAGGTGTACCTCCGACTCAAATATTCGAAAAAAATTAATTTCAATATAATATCGTCTAAAAGTCTAATGTCGCTCCGAAAATCTATTTAAAGCCTGCTTTAACTGAAGAAAAAATTAAAATATAGTTTTTGCATCAGTTTTATTACTGCCTGTATGGTGTATTCCAACGCCTAAGCAGATGAATCAAAATGAAATGTGATCCAATAATTTTTTTTCGACTTACTTAAAAAATTATAAATATGTGCCCTCAATGACCCACGATTAGCACTCAAGACACATAAATGATTAATGAGAGTTCGGGTTTTGTGTATTACATCAGATCGTTGGTTGGTTGACTTGAGCATTATTGAGAGAACGTATTATTATCGGTTTTTATATCGAGGTAATGGTTGTCAATACATAGCATCACTAGACGTAAGGGGTTTTCATTCCGCTCCCCATCTGCTTCTCTCGGATATCCTTCTTTTTTTCCTTCCTTCCACCTCATAAGGTGACGTGACCATGTCCTCTACAAATGTCCGAGAGTCTTACGTGCGCTTGCCTTTAAAGTATGACAATAACTCGACGTCATAAATATGTCTTCCGGAAGGCTCCGCAAAAGGTGTCTCAGGCCAACCCTATGGGGCGGCGATGGTGATTGGACGGGGACGAAATCCGTATGCAGTGCAACCCATGGCGTCCATTCGTCATATTGCTGTGCCCGGCGCTCCAAGGATGCACTCTCCAACGCTCCCGGCACTGCAGCACCAAGCCCTCAAACGCACACCCCTGTTTCTACATCCAAACCAACCCCCCTTCTCCACCTGCCAACCCCGGCTCTCCCTTAAATCCCAGGCAGATTCTTCGCGTGCTGCTATGCATTGCTAACCCGGCCTAGCTCTCATCCCGCAGTCGAGAGCAAACGAAACATACATATGTGCGTCGCGATTTCGTCCCCGGAGAATCGGAGAGGTGGGGTCGGAACGCAGAGTGGAGGTCGAGGGAGAATGTTCTACGGATCCGGTCCTTCAAGGATTTCCCTCTTGTTGGCGCTCGTCGTTTATTTTGCGCTGGTATGTTCTTATATCCTCCATGATGCTCTTTTACACCTTGCTTACTTCAATGTTGGAATTCGAGCTGAAATGAGTGTGCTTAGCCCTTAAGTAGGCGCGCTTAGTTTTTGTCACGCAAGTAGGCGCGTGACGGTCTGGCAGTCCCACAAAACTTCAATTATTTAAGTTACAAATTAATTATTGTATTTTCTGAACATATTTCACCAGAATATTCTAGTTAGAAATCACTTTTAAACATTAGTGTCATTTATACAACAATTTTGAAAAAAATTATCTTAAAAGTTATTATATTCCTAATCGACCGTATTTTTTCGTTTAGTTTCGTGGAGCTCTAAAAACTTGTCTGCTATAACATATTAAAACATTTTTTTCTTTTCTTGGACATCTAGATATTTTTTGAATGTATTTTTTTGAATTTGCATGACATAAATCATGCCTAGGTTATTCTTGCAAAAGAACAACATGGACAGATAGTGCAACATTAGTAGGCGCGCGGGCTCACTGTGACCTTATGACTAAAAAATTGTAAGTAAAATTGCAACTATTTAGTATTTAAAAAATATTTTTATTTGTTAAGGAAAAATTCCAAGTTCATTGAAAGTACTGAAGAAAACACAAGTTTATTATCGTACAGTTAACAAATAAGGAGCAATGATAAATGTGTTAGGGTCTTACAGACCCCCGCGCGCCTGCTTGGGTTAAAGTTGGTAATTGCTAAGGGAGGTGGTACGGGAATTGGACTGGGCGTTTGAGATAGGTATGGGTTTGGACAAGGCTGGATAGGGTGAGCAGTGTGGAAAGGAGGACGACCAAGGAGGTATTGGATATAGTTGGAGAGGAGAGTAAGCTGGTGGCAAAGGTTTGGAGAAGGTAGATGGATGGACGGTGTTTTGATAGGCGAAGCTATATTGAAGAAGGTAGTAGTGAGTGGAACACTGGGGATGCGTAGAAGAGCAAGAGCATCATAATTCTGGACGAAATAAGAAGAAATGGGCCTTATGAAAAATTTAAGAGGGATCTGACGGTGAGACATCTATAGAAGAGAAAGCGAGATGGTATATCAGAATTGGGGCTGCGAGGATAGTTTCTGTCCAAAAACCTACCTATCATCTGGTATAATACTCAAATGAATGCATATCGTACCTTTTAGAGAGCGTTATAGCATCCGATGAACGAATCAAATTCTATCAGTGCTAAAAACGGAAAAGGTGCGATACCATGGTCATCGTGGTCATAAAGGAATTTTATAACCCTGGTGAATACGAAATAAGAGTTGAGATATTTTTATCATACTCTTGCACGTAGTATTTTCAGTTGATCCTTCTTCTTTCAGAAATACCTCTCGGTACTGCTCTCGCTCTTTTGAGTCTTGAAACAAGAATTTCCAAAGACCAAACCGATATTATGTATACGATACCCCTGCACGTGGCAGGTTTTGACCCAACACCACTTAGAGTTCTGTAGTAATGGATTGAAATAATTTTAGCCATGCAGTCTGAATTTATGTTCATGTGTTTCTCCTTTTACTAATACGTAAGAAGTTCTGTTTAGTGGCGTAATGGGTCAATAAAATTGACTTTTTTTGACTAATTGCTATGAGAAAATCAATGCTTTTGTTACTGGTTTTATTGTATTTAAGTAGTTACAACATTCCATCCAAATTTAGCCTATGGAATATTTATTATGCCATGAATCATGTAAACTCTCACTGCGGCGTCGTTTATTCGTATCGAATAATGGTAGCCAACATTAAAATATAAATGAGTTACTTAACTTAATGAAGAAAATTCATAATGAAAGTTATTAGACTGTTCTTAGTCAAATAAAGTAGCTATATGGATATCTTTTTCTAGGCAAATGTTTTCTCTTAACTCTTATGCAGGCTTTTAATTCCATTGTTTTCACTCTGTTAGTCCGTCGTATTTTCTTGTAATTGATTGATTGAATTAGCGTGCGAGGTCATTAAATATTCTTGTTTCGATTAAAATAGGACTAGAATAAAGAACGTAACATGAGGGATAGTCTCTTCCCCTTAGGCTTCTGTGGTGTATGGCATCTCCTGAGGGAGTACATGAGTTTGGAGAAAGTTGTTACACGGCTTGAAGGAGGAGATGGGGCATTGTGTAAAAAAAGCTCTGTGGTGACATCACTAATGGATGATCCCGCCGGAGGGATGAAAAACCCTTTTGGGTTGACATTTGCCGGCAGAAACAAATTCTTGGGCGGTACTTAACACCGGAATCTTTCCTCCAGCGCATGTTCCTTTCCCGTGAACATGTACGCTTTGTGATGAATTTTTCCGTGCCACTTTCCAGCATACGCCAGCCTTTAGCCCAATATTGCCCGCCATTAAGTTCAGCATTGCTAATATAGCATTATGTTTAAGTGCCCTTAGGCTTGATTATATAAGGTCGGTTTAAGTGTTTATCCTTTAAGTGTTTACTGTCTCCTATGATTACGACCCACTATCGGTACTCGTGCACTAACCAACATTCTAGTTGACTATAAAAATACCGAACTTTCAGTTGAATTTGCTTACACAAAAAGGCTAAATCATCTCATGGTTAACTTTGTCTTGACGTTATAAAACCTAACCTGTGAGATTTCGTGGTCCTAGAATTTTAACACTCCCTGAATCTCCTGTTCAGGTTTTTATGTCTATTGTCAATATCTCCATTTTAGTCGCATATCGCTCTTCCCTCCTTACCGATATGGCAAATTTTCTAAACCTCATCCTTTTTCCAGTCCTTTCCCTTTCTCCTTTAAGGTCTGTTTCCACTGCATTCACCAGGCTACCTCTCCCGCCATATTTCCCTCCAGACATCTTCCCGAAAGTTCTTACCTCCCAAACCTTAACCAGCCGTCATTTTTTTTAAGGTCTCTCTTCCATCCCCTCTTTCCATTCCCATTCCCTAGGGTCATCAGCTTACCCTCCCTCTCTCCTCCTCTCGTGTGCGTGGTGCTTTTTCCGAGTGAAAATGATGACTCTTCCTCGGACACCACGCCTGCCTTCCCATCTGGTGACCAGCGTCAATGTCTCAGACAGCATTTTTCTTCGACGAAACCGAGAAATTGGGCGAAATGAACCACCAGCAAGTAATGCACGTTATTTTTAGTTTCCATTTGGAAACCCCAACAGGTGTGGATTTAATTAACCATAGATTCAGATAGAAAAAAGTTGGTGCAATACGGTTAGGTATCGCTGGGAAATAGATGTTGTAAACATGAGCTCTCGTCCATATTGAATGGGCCAGTTGTACGGTTAATACGCTGAAAACATAGGTCAATTTGTCGTGTTATTGTCGTTATTTTGTCGAAGATAAAAGTGAAACGATTTCCTAATATCACCTTAAGTGTGTGGAGAAATTGTGGGAATCAGCCATGTTAGGTGGATCATGTTTCCCAAAAAGAACAGGATTCACTTGAGTGAATTAAGACGTCATCTATTTTCTACTTCATTCATTGAGTAAAACCATGACCTATGTTCTCATTGACTCAAAAAACAACTATATATGCATTAAATAAGTAGTTATGCCGGTATCTGGTTACCACACCTCACCGTTACGCGTGAAGTTATTTGTTGCTTATTTTTTTCTGTTTGCGCGCACTTGTGCTCGCAAATTCAGTTTTTCATTAAATGTCCCTCGTGTGATTTTTCTTAGAAAATTTATATCTTGTTCATTCCTTGCTTAAGAGTGAACCATGAATTTCGTTCGATTCTTTTTCAGTATTTCAAATAAATTAAGCGTGAGACGCTGGTTATTCATGCCTTGAGGCATCATACATACAAAACCTCTTCCTTTCATCTCATTTCTCAGAATGGATGAAACCTCCCTTATTTCTGCAGAAGTTTATTTTAGTGGTACAAATACTGACTGCATTCATAATTAATAAAATTAACAAAGACAGTTAACTTTTTTCTGAGACGGGTCACGAATGCAAATTTAAACAACCGAAAAGTAGAAAAAATAACTTACTTTTTGTAAACGGTTAAATTACGACGTAGATACCCCCGATCCCGATAGAGCTATTAAATCTTCTTGCTGGAGAGGAGTAGGAGAAATGATTTCATGTGTAAATTATCCTGTAAATAATTAGATATTTATGGAGAGACTAAGTGGAACTTCTCCTTACTAAATGCGGAATAAAGGTCTTTACATTACGCTCTAAGTATTTTTGTTTATTTGTTATTAATTTTTATTTATTTTAAAATATATCTTGATTCTATCATAGTTTTGATCGTTTTGAAACAGCATTTTAATGGAATACGTCTGTGCGTACTTCACAAACAGCAGATTAAAATATTTGTATAGTTTAGCTTAAATACGTATGAGACCTTGGAAAGAGAACCACAATTTTTTAGGATACCGGGACCAGCCACGGTTTTATCTTTACGGAGTGATCCGCAAGTGCACAATGCGCAAGAACTATCATGCAACTAACATAGTGAAAGTTCAGAAAAACAAAGGGATACTAGCCTTTATAATGGAACCGGAACGGTTATTTTGCATCATAAATAATTTTTAGGATAATATTCAAGATAAATACTCAATTCATAACTACAAAGATATCTTATGACAAATCCAGTAAGGCAGAATCAACGAAGTGCGATGATCGGGCCAATTCCTCTCACAGCGGGTTTGTGAAGTGAAATCCTCTCCAATTCTTCTCTGGCAATCGACCCGGTTGGGAGTGCTCCAGTTATAGGAAACTGTTTTCTCAAAGGCTTGCCGAAAAAAGAGGATCGATCGCGGGCATTCACTTCCGTTACTACCCAGAATCCCGTTTCGAAGTGAATAAAGTCAAATATATTGCGCGGATCCTCCGTTTGAAATGGCCTCCCGAAACGATGTCCAAATGGAGCCGCCAAGACTTTTCGGGATGACCGGGGAGAAGGAATCCACAAGCCTAGCCATTATGTGAATCCCGGCATCCTCCTCTCCCTTGCCCACCCACCTACCTCCGCTGTAGCAGCCACTCACAATCTTTCTCTGCTTTTGCCCCCCGCTCTTTTCCTGTCAATGCTGACTTCGTTCCCTTTCCTCCTCACCCTTCAAAACCTTTAACTAACCATCAAAATTATGGTACGGTGCGAAATTACGGTACAGTACGAATTTACGGTACAATACGGAAGTATGTTTCAGTGTGAAATGACAGTACAGTGAGAAAATGCAGTAAAAAAATACGGCCCAGTTCAATATTACGGCGCAGTTTAATCTTACGGCACAGAACTAAATTAATGTACCGTTCGAGATTGCTTACAGGATAGTACGAAATTATTTTATCCAAAAAACGGAACAAAAATGAATGAACGGAATATTTTCTATGGTAAAGACGAGTCATGGACGGAGCGCAATACAATAGAGCAACAATTTCCCTAAACTTTTCGTACATCTTGTTACCCTTTCGTGCCAATATTTATTAATAAAATAAAAAGCACCATTCCTTATGGAGGATGATTTTTCTCCAGCATCTTTAAGTAAAAAACCGTGGCTCAGAGTTACGCTGCGGTATATTTCCGTACCATTGCGTTACGGTAAACTGACAAATACGACAATATCCGTTACGATAAATGTTGATGCTACGAAATATGAAAGAAAAAAGTCGTAACGAACTGTACTACCGCACTTGCTGAGGGCACCCTGCCGTTTATACGCACCTTCTCTCTATCTCCCTTCAACCATCCCCGTGTTTACCATCCCGACAGTCTTTTTTTTCTTGATTTTCCTTTCCCATCGCCGCATATACCTCCCCCATCGCAGCTTACCATGCCCACCGTTGTCTTTTCATTTTGGTTTTCCCCCTCGCTCTGTTCGACCGTATCAGTAAAGCCATTGGTTATTTTTATCCCGCTCTCCTCACGTCCCATATCCCCCATGCTTGCCTGAAACGTAGTTGGATACATTCACCTGGTGTTCGGAGTTCGCCTCTTTGCCGGACGAAATCCTCATCGTGGGCTCTCTCACGGAAGATGTCATGGTGAAATCCCGGCGTAAAATTGTGGGCTACGTCTTCACAGGTCTCTGGGGCAGATATGCTGCTGCTTTCAATGTTTCGAAGGCAAAGTCTGATATCAAAACGTTGCTTTTTTAGTCTGAGTAGAAGTTTCTCCCGCCAAAATCCTTTTTTATCCCTGAACTGAATACTGTGCCAAAATCAGAACAACTATTTTTACTACGTTTTTCATAAAATTCTAATTAAGTTTAGTTACCTATATTCATGTTGGCACACATAACGAAAAACCAGTTATTCTAATACTACTGCGATCTTGCGAGCATTTTTCCAGTGATAAATAAAAGAGAGAAATAATATATTCATTATTGTCGAGGCAAAGAAAACCATGCAGTGTATGTCTACAGTGTGACAAAGCATGCAAACTTGTAGCAACTGAAATGGGAAAGGTATCTACAGATGGTGAATCGCAATACAATTTCAACTCCAAAAGACTGTGTTACCACGGGCCTGAGACTGATTTGAAGGAAGTTTGTCTATTCAGATTTATTATAGAATGTAATCTCACTCAATTAATCTCTCGCTCTTAATGCTAAATGAAATTTGTATTTTTTAATTTTTCGGCCTTTTTTAAGTCTATTTTATTTCGGATGTTTTCCCTCCCCACTAGCCAAGTCACAAGGGGACAAGTCCTTGTCTGCAAATCGTTGCGTCACGGGCTCGAGTGCCACCTAGGTCGGTTGGCTCCGAGAAACCTGATGACAAGCAAAGAGTTGCTCGACGGGATGGCAGGGAAATAAAGAGCGCCAGAATCGACCGGAAGGTAAAATAACGAGATTTATCAAGTTTTAACGAAATCCTACCTTATTCATCATACCTTCTCATAAAAGTCTATGCCGGCATACTTACACGCGTTGGTAAAGCTGAATAACTGACCTGTGGGAATACCTCGGAAGAGTAAAGGTCACTCATGACTTCTTTTAAAATATTAATGGTATATTATGTGTCTGTGCCTGTTAGCAGCAGCAATTCCTTATGTGGAACAAACAGAAAGAAAATTGTATTGTTTTAATCCCCCTATTTTCCGTTTTTTTCCGAGGCTTCAAATCTCTATCGATGTCTATATTTTTTCTTTCTTTCTCACTTTTGAAACTTGCCTTTCCTCGAGCACGATTGGATTTTCCCTACCCAGGGCATGTTTGTTTTTGTCAAGTTTTGGTGGTTTGGCGACTGATAAACCTTGGGCGCGATCAATGTTCTCTATAACGCGTGCGTTCACATTATCATTAGTTTTCATGTATGCTAATTACGGTGAAAATGTGATCATAATTCCTCAAGTTTTCTCCGAACCTTCAAATTTCTTTGTTTTAGCTGATGGCGCGTATTCTTTGGGCAGTACCTGTGAGCATTTACCTTACAAAGCGTTTTTCCTTTTGGATAACGATAATGACAACGTGTATGAATGAACCGTGATTATTGATCAATAGTGGCTTATCAGGATTGTAGGGACATACGGTCCACCTGAATTTCCCGGAAACAAAGAAAAAAGATTCCTTATGTTTCAACCAAATTCGTAACTGGTCACAATCCAATTGGTGAGTATATTTACTACATTTACCAATCAATCTCAGATCAATCTGAACTCAGGCAGATCTGAAATTTCTGAGATGAGTTTACTCAGATCACCTGGGTTATCAACTACGATTGAGAATTTCGATCTTAGTCGCACTGTATTGAACTATTGATCGCAGTCGATTGAATTATTTAGAATTTCCCTGCTTCTCTCAGCAAATAGTATTTCAATCTACTCTCTCCTCTATTCTCAAATCTTACAACGCCGTGAATGATATAATTTATATTCTGTATTCCATCGGCAACCAAAAGAAGAGGGAAGAGTACCAAAGCCCGGTCTCCATTTGAATCGATCTGAAATCTTTAGACTCGCTGGGAAAGCGGACTGTGTCCGCCCCTTTTTCCAATTCAAACTGGCCAGCCCGTCTTGTTTATTAGACGTGAGATTGACTGGTAATCGTAGTGATGGAAAGATATAGGGGATTCAAATGTAGCTTTGACGTACTAGAAGGTGTGATTAAAGGGGCGACAGAGGCATAAGACCAATGCGTATAGGTTTCTGTACATCAGCGCCACGACCCCGGCATCGATACGGGGTCGTTCGTTTGCCTCGAGGTTTAAATCGTGATACTAGCGCGGGGTTTGAATCGGTAGTTCAGAATTTTCCGTATTCAATGGATTATAAACCAATATTTGAAATTGAGCCTTGAAAAATGTTATTTTCATGAGTACTGAAAGAAAATAAAAAAATATTATTCACTCGTATTAACTTAATGATATTCCCAATTGTACAATAAATAACCTTGGGAAACTTTTATGAAACAGGAAAGGTTGAGGTCATGTTATTATTAGAATACATGGCACAATAAAACACTGGTTACCATATTCACTAAACATTTATTGATTCAAAATAGAATCAAATTACCAGAAGTCAACGGTAGCCCATTCTTAAAAGTTGAACATAGTCATTCAAAACAGAGTAGGTTGGAATTACCAATGTTATTTGGAGAAATTACATTCATCCATTATTATCCATCCATCCATCCAAAAAGTCCAAGTGATGGTGAGGTTAACTGAATATGACATGACAACGTGATAACAGTTCAGGCCATCCAACGCGCTACACTAGATCTGGGGAGGGCACCGAAATAAAAGTCACTATAATGCACATTGGTGGTGATAGATGGTGATGCAACTACATCACAGTCCAGGGTATATAATGCACAACACATGTTCTGGGGAGGGCACCAAATTAAAAGTCACAGTAATGCACAATGGGGAGTTTGATGGCGGAACAACCACACCACAGGTCATTGCAACTAATGCATATCATGTAAACATCACGAATATTCTAACCTTCAATAATGCTCGGAACGGCAGTTGGTGTAATGAGAGTTTAAGACTTTCTCACGTAAAAGCAAGAAAGAAATATATTGATTTATTAACTTCTGTAATCATCAATGAAGGTGATCCATACGGGGACAGAATCTTACCCACTTCTCTGCCCTGTGTTGATGCAGCGTTACCAGATTTCAAAATACTTCCGAACACTCGTATCAGTTGCGAAGAATCATGAAAATCCACGCGTATAGCAGTATTTTTCTGTAGTTAGCAAATGGCCCATTGCACCGTGATTCTTCGAAAACTTAAATACCTGACAGCCTATTTGAAAAACGAGAAAATAGATTTACGTATAAACGACAATCACACACATGGTTGCACCAAATCAACGCATATCGCTTACTATGCACAGGTTTCGCCATATCTAACAATCTCTCAGCCCGGTTGTAGCAGATATTAATACAGTATTTCAGCTTCGTGCGTAGAATATATCATAATCACAAGTCAGCCATGCGCTCAACTTCGCAACTACCACTGATGTCGAGACTAAAATAGCTGGTGCCGAGACTACAATAGCTTGAACTCCCACATGGATTTTACGTATTTAAGTTAAAAACATTACGCATTGGCGTTAAAATAGTGAAAAATGTTGAATTTTATTAAATACAACTAAATACTATTAATATATTTGAAATTTCAAATGTGCTCTTGAAACACTCAACGACAGCGCCTCTACCGGTCACGGTCTTTCATCCCCCTTGGTTTTAACCCTACCCCTTCAGTTTTTCCACTATCGATAAAGTTTTCCATACGATATATGTGCGATACGTCGCCCCATTGGTGTGATGGACGAAAAGGGAGGCAAACGAGCAAAAGCTAGGTATTGTGAGGCTAAAAAGACTGGTTCTTCTGACGGAGAGCCGAGTAGGTGATTGTAGGTGGTTGGAGCGTTGCTGAAAGCCATGATCTGGAAACAGAGCAGGAATATAAATACTAGTGAAAATGGGTATGAAAAAACAAAAAGGATAAAAAATAATCAACATTAGGCAGGTAAAGATAGAGAACATGGTTATGTAATGTCCGTACCTATAGCTGTAAAACTGCTAATTTGGGTGACAAGCAATTAAAAATGATCCGCTGTTGTTGTTGGAAGACGTAGACATTGTTTGACATAACCTCCATTGAATCTTCTTTCATTTTGCTTCGCCAATACTGGAAAATTTGCAAATCTTTGGTTAAACAACCCCGCATAAAAGTAAAAAAAACTTTAGGATTGTAGAATTAATTTAGTTTAACAGTAGGTGGTTGAAGGAAGTAATGAGGGGCGAAGGGTTGCTTAAGGCTGTGATAGAGGGGATAAAGTTGTGTAAGTGAAGAAGGGGAAGGAGGAGATTAAGATTTTATGTACGGCATGAACAAGGGCAGGACGTATGCTGGAATGAAGAAAGAAATGTGATTGGTAGACAGGTGACTGCACATTTATAAATCTGGAAGGCTTTTGCTCTCTTCCATTAAAACCAATCTTTACCGATAGGTTGCCCCCGTGAAAATGATAAATATTATGTGTATTGTCATGAAAAATTGTTCCACCTTTCACTTTGTTTCAGTTTACTCATGCTTCAACCAAATTGAACCTTAAGGAAAACTTACTATAAAAATCTATGCTGCCATACTTACCCGTGGCAATAGCAGCTGAATAGCTGGCTTGGTAGCTGACCTGGAAAGAATAAAGTTCATGGTCGAGTTAGCCCTTCAATAACTAGTTCAAAATCCTATGGGTGAATACATCATTTTATTAACGCTGGATTGATACACTTCCCTTTTCTACCTCGTCCGTACCTGCACCTCTCCTCCATATCTCCATTTTCCTTTATGCTAGTTCTTTGGCCCCATCTCTTCCCAGTCTCCCGTTCGTCGGGAGGTCTTATTGCCGACTTCATCCGGATAAAATCCTCCTCTCCCGCCGTTAATGCTTGGCCCTTAGCGTTCCTTCAGTCTCAGGACGGCCACTTTTTGGCGCCTACCCTCCCATCCTTTTCCAGCAAAGCACCCCGTCACATTCCCCCGGCAATAATTGGAAATTCGAGTGAGTCCCCACCGTGCATAACTATAGGGCAGGGAAGGACGACCGAGTTATGTAAGAAGGGACGAGATTCCCTCTGGTTATAACGTCTGTATCCATCCATCCATCCGAAGTATCCTCGTTACGGCAGTCAAGTCATGCCAGAATTTTGGAAATTCGTCGAATTCTCTCTCCGATGATATCCCGGTGCATAGAAGGGTGGAATTATTAAAGAGTGATTTGAATCTTTGTGGCCCAGGTCACGGATTACTCTGTACGTTTTCTTATTTCTTATAGTAAATTACATTTTCTATCTTAAAAAAAATGAAGTTTTCACATAACTCGGAGGTATTTTAAACATATTTTAGCCCCCGTGTTTTGCTGAGATACCTTTTTCGTAAGACTCTGAAATCCAAATGCAGATCAACATTTTTGCTAACAAAGGTATTTTATAACGACCGTCGGTTAATGTTTCTAAATTTCTCTCGGCCTATAAGTATATCTGCTGGAAGTTTTGTAAATAATTAGGCTTATTTATTTATTTGAATTACCTCTAAAATTATATGATTGAGAAATTTTTTCACAGTCTAATCCCCAAATAGTTTACAATCCTTTTAAGATTATCTATCCCTCAGTATAATAAAAATATATTGGTTTTCCAAGTATAACTACTACAATATTAAAATACTACCCGGAAAGGGCCTTGTTAGTGAAGCATGCTTACTTGGATTTTTCCGAAGAGAAAGGATTAAAGAGGAAGAAAAATTGAACCATTTGGAAGAAAAAATAGAGAATATTATTTATCTTCTATGGTTTACAGGTTAATTTTGTGGTATTTAGAGTACATATTTGAGAGTGAAATTAAATAAACTTTTTATCGTTCACGCAGGTTATAAATAAGCCCCCACCGGTTTCAGTACATACGTGTCCTTATCAAGGGACAACATTGTATGTAAGATATATAAAAATATAATGTAAAACTGTAAAATTCTTGTTCACCCTAGTGTAAAATATAAGCAGATGATATTCCGCTTGAATGTCTGGCTACAACATCTTTTTGCTTAGTTGTTGACAGTAGATAGTGGCATTGATAAATTATTTAACCTAAATTAATAAATAAATTTTTATAAATAAATCTATGTAATAAAATAAATAAATTCGGCCTTTAATTTTTTTATTGGAGTAATTGAAACTTGGGAGTCAGGTATGTTAAACAATACTTCATTGGAAAAATTATGCAATTGGACATTCGTACACAGTCGTGCATACAGAGACAGGATATAACGGCTGCCTGAGGAAATTAAGTGCAAAATAGGGTGGGCGGATTTCGTCATATGACTTTTTCATGGGAGATTTCCATTCCTCAGCGCAAAAATGTGTAGTGTTTCTGTATGTGCAGACACTTCTTACTGTAGTGTTTTTCTAGTATATGGACTCTCACATTTTTCGTACCATTAACGACATCTTTTCCTCACATTTTCTATATGTATAACCCAATGCAATAATTCACTCTCTGAACGAAGCGATTTTCGAAATCTCGAATCTTTCTGTCCTTAATGCAGTAGTAAGTCCCTTATCATTTTTACCCTCTTACACTTTGAATTTTTTCACGAGCTCCATTTATTCCCACTCTCGTTCTTCTCTACTTTCCCTCCCAGCGTCCAACATTCCGAAGCCGCCGGCTAATCTCTCCGCCCCATTACTCCGCTCATATTTTTGAATATGCCGGCGCGCGCATTACCAGTATTTGCCCCCTTTTTCTCGAAATTACGTGCTCTCTACTCTCGTCCCCCCCCACTCTCTCTCTCTCTCCCAATATTCACTCCACGGTGGATAATTACGATGAAGTGAGCTTTTAACTTGGCGGCCCCCGGCTAGAGTATTATTTTTTTACCCCTAAGTAGGTAGCTTGCGTTGAAGAGAGTTCCACGACACACCCTGGGAGAATTCCTATTTCGGTTGATAAAAATAAAACGAAAGTGCATAAATAAGTAATGAAACGCCTTGTGCTTATGGTATGGTAGAAATTTAAATTTTATTCTTTGTTAAATCTTTGGTATTTTTTTCTAAAAAGCTTAACATGAAAGGGACAGTAAAATGAAAATCTTTATTCCACCTTAACGATGATTTGTGTTTTTTGTATTAGTGAAGTTTGCAGTAGGTAAAATAGATTTAATATTTGGATAGGTATTTAAAGTGCTGTACGGATATGTTAAAGACGACCTTACTATGGGCAATGTACGTCCTAAGGTCTGATAATGAATTAGTGGAAAGCCGAGTAAATGGGTGTGATATAAATAGCTTTTGAACTCAATCAGTCTGGCTCATTTGTAAAAGATAGCGTTGAAGGATTTTAGAATAAAAAATAACTTAGATTAATACTTATAATGAAGAAGTGCATATAGCACTAACATTATTATCAGTACATCAAATGTCAGGAAAATTGGTTCCCCCGATATTAAAATTTTAAATGTCGCCAGAGTGGACTTAGGATATCGTCTTATGTATGGTTTTGCACGCCGGTAATAGTTTTAGCTCATATTCTTTGATGATGGTGGAGAAAAAATCTGAAGGATCTGGAAAAATCTGGAATGCGAGAGAGGGAGTTTGAGGCCAGAAAGAACTTGGATGCGGGAAATCTATTGCCTACAATCCTGGAATTTGAGTACCGTGAGTCGGGAGTTGAGTCCATTAACAACCGGGGTACTCACTTCAAAGAGTCAATCTGGGTCAAGAGGAGTTGTGATTATGAAAGGTCAAGGGACTTCATTTTTTGCAGCATCGCGTAAATTTTTAATTAGTACTAAATGCGTAGCACACGGTCATAAGGAAGCATGTTAGGATGGAAAACCGGTTTTCGCTTATTATGTTATAAAATGTAATGACAATCTCCATTTTTATTCTTTTCTGAATGTTGTATATTCTAAATTTTTAAAACTATTTTGGCCAAGATTTTGATCGATATGATTCGATGAGTTCAAACCCTTTTATATACACTTCTTATAATTGGAACTGATTATGAAAGCTTTAGAAAAATTGTATAAATTTGTATAAAATATTTGTATGAAATATTGGTGGAATAAATAACAATATCAAACATCTGTCACAATGGATATGTGATACAATCCAGGAGGTAAAGGAAGGTGAAAGATACGATGTTATTCATGCTAGATTAAGGCAAAAAATGTTTACTCTTGAATTTGCTTAAATTGTATCTGAAATAGGTATCTTAGACTTGATAGATATCATGGGCGTGATGGAGTCATAGGTTTATAATATGTTTCAATTTATATTCTTAAATAAATGTCTACATTAGTGAGTAGAAGTAGAGTAAGTGGTACAAAAGAAGAAAGAGTAGTATAAGCACTTCAAATTGATTTCAGTAAAAAACGTGGATGCAGTATAAATAAGAATCTGTGTCTGTGTGAATACAGGCTCCCGGTAGAGAAAAAAAGTTGGTCATTTTCAAGCTCTGAGGCCTAGGTACTTCAAGGATGTGGCTTGAGAAAAATGGAAAGTAATAAGACCTTGGTCGTGAATGAAGATTAATCTGTCAAAGGTTAAGTTGTGCTCTAAGGTGTGCAATTAGAATGAGTGTTTTCACCCATCAAGCTAACAGCCTGGCTTGAGTAGAAATATGTTTGACGTACATACAGAGTATAATAATCAAGGTAAAAATGTTTTCACGCCAAGTTGGTTTTGCTCAAAGAAAGGGAAGTTTAAATTATAGGAAAGGTACGTGAAAGTGTCTCTTAGTAGGATGGCACTAAAATAATCAGAAATGTAGGCTGCAAGGAATATGGATAAGAATAGTTTCTTCATGCTCAAAACGTTGAAGATGATATGCCAGAGGTCGAGATGGACTCAGTGGTTACATATTCCTCATCTAACTTGTATTAAAGGGGAATGGGTTACTGTGCGTTCAACAGAAAAACCGTATGCAGTGCAAAGGAGACATAAACCTTATAATTTGTACAGGAGAATATTATTATTAGGGTGATCCACCGGTTGTGGTAAGTTTTAATGGAAGAGATCAACAATCCTTTATATTTTTACAGGCGCAGGCTCTTATCCTCTTACACAACTAATTTTTTTCATTTCAGAACACAGCATAACGCTCTTCATCTCATCCAATTCATTAATTTTCTTTAATTATATTTCCTCATTTGTCAAGCATTCTACGCTCTATCAATGGAATTCAGCATCTCTTATCTTCCTTCGTGTGTACCAACTACCTACTCTGCCTCCTCCAAATATTATCCAGAAGTTTCGTCTCCACTCTACCATCTCCAGCACTTACTCGTCCGTTCGGCCGCTACAATTTATCCATTCTCCACTTCACCGACATAGCAAATGCCCACAGCTTATTCCCGTCCGATTTTCAAAGGTTCCTCGTTTCCGCATCAAATAAAACCACGATTAATGTTATACTTTCATCCAATCTTTTCTTTAAATTCTAAAGCAAGTTCCCATCATCAATATCCTCCAATAGTAGAACGAGTATTTTACTGGCGCTATTCTCCTTCTAACGTTACTGCTACTTTTTGGAAATTTTTGTGAATTAAAAATGTAAGAGTTAGTTCTTGATATGATTCATGAACCTTTCAGTGACAAAAGGTATCAGAATTATTGAAAGACCGGAGAACGAAGGGCTGTTACGTATTTAACGTAGTCTTGCGACTCCAAAGACAACTGGCCTTATACTAAGAAATATACTTTAAGCATGCCTATTTATGCATTTTCCATAAATTTTCTCATGTAACTCGAAGAGAAGTTTAGGATATTTGATGATATGTATTATATGAGTTATATTATGTGTAGCACATATACTTTAAAAATTTGGAAAACTCCTGTTTTTAAAAATCTCTCTCAGAACGCATAAGGTTTTGATGTTATTTCATCCCTGCGTAAGCAATTGTTGCATAGTGTGTCATTGATCCTTTAAATTCCTTTGTTCATTTCAACTCAGTTTAATAGAATGGCAGTGCGATGCAACTAAATCTGTCCTTCAATACTTCAGCGGGTTTCAAAGACTTCACTGAGTGCATGTCGGTGCTTGCTTGACCGCCATTCTTGCTCCATTTGCTGGTGACCTTGATTTTGAATGAGATCGGTCAGTCGGTGTCCAAGATTAATGACTTTGGTCCGCCAAGTTGTCCGCTTGCACGCTTTCAAAAAGTTCTCTCAAGTGTCTTAACCGATTTTGTTTTGGCCTCTGCACCCTTGTCCTTTCAGTCCGCAATCCCTTTCTTTCTCTTTCCTCCCTCACTTTTCCATCTCTTTTGTACCGAAATCCGCAAAGCAACCTTTTCTTCGGATTGGGGGAGGTTTGTGAGGTGGGGGAGGGTTTAGAAACGTAAGGCCGGCACCGAATGTGCTTTGTTGTCCCCGCTCTGTGCGAACGTCCCAGCTCCACCTCTTCATCCACGGCTTTCCTTCTCCAGCCTCCCATTTCCTCTTCTTTCAACCACTTTTATTGTAGTTCCGATGCCGCTCCCTTCCTTTGTCTCCAGGGTTCTCTTAACCATCGTCTTGCGCCTTTGTCTCGCATTCTTTTTTCCAGGCCTCTTCCCTTACGCGATTCAATTTTTATTTTTTTTAAATAATAATGATCGTGTTGTCCTACGAAGGAAAAAAATATTTCTTGCCATTGCTTCGATCTTTTATTCTTAAGTATCAGAGTTCAACATCCGGAATTCCAACTCCATTCCTTCTCTCTCTCTCTCTCTCTCTCTCTCTCTCTCTGTTCATAATATAATCTTTGCGAAATGCAGTTGCCATATTTTTCTTTGCGATTCAACTGAAAATTGTTTCGTTCCTCGGTACCGTGTCCAAATGCAAGAAGTTGACGAAAATTCTTTTGCTTTTTTCAATGCTCTTGCTGATCTTGATAAATATATGTAATCTATGTTTTCTCAACCTCTTATATTTATGGCGTAAATATCAGGAATATTAGATCAAATAAAGATGTTAAAGACTTACGCCAGCGTTTCGGATATTTATTTATCCATCCTTCGGGCTATAATGAAATGATACATATTGAAAAATCTTTTCTAAGATCCTTTATTGATGACAAAATGGTTTGAATATATCGTTAACAGTCATTAAGAAGAAAAATAATCGACATTCAAGATTATAATACCTTTCAAGTTTGTTGATGTTCAACTTACAATGTTAATTTTATTGCTTGGTTTCATTTTTTTGTTGAAAACTTATATATTTCATTTATTTAATTATAGAAATTGTAACTTTGATAAGAAATGTCCGTCCTTTTATTGCAACTTTATTTGTTTTTGGAATTATGGAACATTTCTGTGAATAATCTTTTTGATAAATTTTGTTCTGAATCTATAATTTTAGCTTCTTCGTAATTAAATGTGTCACTATGATAAATTTGATAAAAATAATAGAGCCTTTTATGTAGTACTATGCTTCGTGGAAGAAATTTCGAATTGAAGGTTTCATAGAATTCGGAGAAGAAAAACTAATGTAGAAGATTTGAGACATTTTTTTTCTGCGTGAAATTCAAAAATATATAATCCAGAAAGAGACACTTTATTCGTTTAAATGAGAAAATGCATCGTATTTCTTATTTTAGCGATGAATAACTGGAAAAAATCGTTTTATGAGCATTCAAGTTTATGCTTGCAGTCAGTTATTCGTTAAAACGTAGTCACGTGAAGTCACTCTTTGCTTATTAGCAATTTAAGATACACATTAGTTTCTGCGGCGAGAAGTGTATTTCATTAATGCTCGGAAAAAATATTTTCACTTATTTTCATTGCATCATCCGTAAATTTAAACGTTGCTTTCTTTTTTCCGTTGCTTCAATTATGAGGATTATTTGAAGGAAGCAGGTAAATATTAAAAAAATTAGGAAGGAATTCGTATAATAGCATTGGTGAAGATGAAATTAATGATATCTTTCAACCGATGAATCTGTGCAGTTTCCATTGTTAGATACTAAGTATTTCCTTTTAATGAGATTTGAGTAAGTAATTAATGACGCATACGGTTTATTTTTAAACGCAGTTTCATTGATTTTTATGATTTTTTTATTTGTAGCTAATGCTATTGTTAAAGAAGTTCTGTTTTATCCTTTGGCTAGAGTAGTACGATGATAACAAGATCACTGTAGTAAAACCGCTTCGGCACTTGAATCGTCTTCCATATTTATATGCATATGTTCCACTTGAGCAGCAGGCTCATAGGAGTTCATTTTCTTGAAATTATCAGAAGAAAATTTGGATACTGAAATGTATGGTATTTATCGCCTAATTGTAAGACTTTCCTTGAAATATTTACATAAGCGATGTGTGTTGAATCTATATTTTCACTGCAGCTTTGTAACTTTAGTTAAAATTCATTCAATTTTATGAAGGTCAAATTCATATCAATTTTATGTCAAGATCAAGTTTTGAGTGGCAGGTACACATTTTCTCTCTTCAGTAAAAATTGTGGCCTTTCACATATCGCAAAACAGGTAATCATGTCGTTATGTAGAGAGGTGCATAAATTTGTTATTCAGCGATATTATACGTATCATCACCTTAGTATTTAGCATAACAAATTGAGGGTTTATCGAGTGGTTAACCCGACTTTGGAGAGTTTTTTCTATTTCAATGCTAAAAATTATTTTAAATGCATAAATAATCGTGTTATTGGACTCATTTTGTGACAAAACAGTCTATTGAAAATAGTAGTGGAAGTAGGAATGATCAAAGATTTACTGGGGAAGCAAAAGAATAGACTTCATAAGGCAAATTATAGTGGACGTCAAAGTGAATAATCATGTAGGAATGAAGATGCTGGCGAAGAGGAGAGTGGGTTGGAGTGCTGCAGCAAATCAATCTTTGTATTGATGACTGCTAATGATGATGAAATAATGGTTTAATTCCAGAATAATTTGATTTTTTTTATATTTATATGTGTACATGCGCAGAACAGAATTTTGGTGCATCATCTTATGATTAATCGATAACAATTCCCCAATTCCCACCAAACCTGGGATGAATCAAGTACGGTGAAATCCATGGGGGTTTTACGCTTGTCGTGATAGGAAGCGTATCCTGCCATGGGCGTACCCCATCTCATCTCCTCATTTACTGTTCCATTTGTCTGCACCAATAGGTCCGCGGTTTTACTCCGATTTCCGGTTTCGGCGATACCTATACCAGCAAACAGCAACACTTCTAGAGGGAGCACTTTTGGAAATAAAGACTATGAGAGGGGCGAATGTGGAAGGATTACCAAATTAGCGACTTTGCCACGCCATCGAACGGATTTTGTCTTTGGAGGCAAATTATAAATTTTATCCCTTAACAGTAAATCTAAGTAATGTGTTTTTCATTCTGCGACAAAACTAGTGTTTTAAGATTTTCTCGTTCAAAGACTGATGACAACTTATATTGTTAGCTTTAACATAACCCTGATTATTTTTTCATCTATTAAAATTTCCTAGATACTATTATACAAAAAGTGGATTTTAATGAGCATATTAGCGTAGGAAAATAAATGAAATCTAATATGATGGGTATAAAATTTTAAAATCGCGAGGAACACTATGGCATCGGCACTTTTTTAAGGCTCACTGTTGATTTCGCTGGGTTCAAAATATAATTATTTACGTGTAAATTATGTATTGAGTGCATTGTCATCCCTTTGACTTTGATCTCTTTTCACCGATCAACAGACTAGTGACATTTTACTTGAAGTTAGCGTCTGGATTAGAATATGTGTTGGAAAATAATGGTACTAGACAATGGGCAGTAAGGCGGAGCGGACTTTTTGGTGGTCGAGTGAAGCGGTTGATGCGAGAGGCGGTAGAAAATATTGGTGCTTGGTGCACAAAATTGAGAAAACGGACTTTTCTT
Source organism: Pyrrhosoma nymphula (assembly GCA_963573305.1). NCBI lineage: Eukaryota > Metazoa > Arthropoda > Insecta > Odonata > Coenagrionidae > Pyrrhosoma > Pyrrhosoma nymphula. The sequence goes on from OY754333.1 coordinate 66,913,054, forward strand.
GCTGGAAGCGCTTTCTGTACACTTCCCCACTTCTTTCCCCACATTTCTTCGGCTCGCCGGAACTTCCGCGTGAAGCAGCCGGCTCAAGTTTCAGCTCCGGAGGAGGAGTCCGTTCGATTTTCTTTTTCTTATCGGTCCATTTTTCTGATAAAAAAATACAACCTTCCTCGCCGCGTGAGAATGGCTCCTTCCAGCCGGCCGGCTTCAAAAGTGATTTTCAATGCGGCTTTGGCGTTGGTCGTAGATAGATTGGCCCGTCTGTATTTCTTCGGCAACCTACGGGCCGAGGTGTTGGTATAAATATTTTTTCTAACGTCCACCGTCTGTCCCCATTTTGCGAAGACATATTGAAGATATTTTTTGGATAACGAAGCGAAGTAGAAGTGGATTGATCCAATGGTATTAATATTGAGGGGAAACTGGTGAATATAAGTTTACCTAAATGTAGTGTCAATTTTAAGAGTTAAATATTAGTTAAATATTCTTCTTGATCGCAATATTTAAAAATCTATCAGTATTAAATCCTTCATTATGGATGTAAATGAGATAAAAGTTTTGATTTATAAATTTTGTTTGTGGTTAAATGATTTCTAATAGGTTTGTTGTATTATAAACCAATTCCTTCACCATTAAGTGAGCACTTTAATTTTCACCGGAGAATGGGCTTATGATGTCGTTCTATTATGTTATTATTTTCCGTAATTTATGATAAAAAATTAATTTTTTAGGCATCAACGGTGGTGCTTAAGCAATTACTGTCGGATGTAAAGACTGTGTTAGTACCATCGAATTTAATAAAAATATTTTAAATCCTTGCAGCTATCATCTTTCCTCCAAGGTCACTACTGGCGTATTTCGATGCTTTCCCAGCGTTTTCAAAACATTAATGGCACTGTAGGACTCATCATGCATTCGTTATTCTTGTTAAGGTAATCGGGTTGCACAAACATTTTGATCTTTCCTCTAAAAGAGTATCTCCATTCTTGTATACGAAAACAAGCTTTACCTTGATTGTTTCCTCCAAGTCTCCTCGGTCTCTTTTCCGTTCTTTAATTGTCGCTGCCACCTTGGTACACTCCCTAGAGAAATCCGCTCTGTTCTCCACCGTCGATGAAAACTTACGTCAACGGAGCTGGGCGTTTTTGAAATAGACTTCATCCCTACTTCCTACACTTTTTCCCTTTATCCATCTCCATCCAATTTCTCCTCCAACTCTCCCTCACTCTGCTCTTGACATCATTCCTTCGTTCTCCCTCAACGCTGAAGGACTGTCCCGTCGTCGAAACGTGTCATTGGAGTGAGTGAATGAAGTAGGCACGCGGAGTGCTTGTGATAATGTCTCCACATACTCCGTCTCTCCTCCTTTCTCGGTCTCCCTCGTATTTTTATTTCAGCCGCGCAGTTTGCCCTTGTTTTATTTGTCCCATCTCTTGAGCGCGCCGGAGCATCCTTTCCACCAGGTCGTCCTATTCACCTCCCGAACGGTTTTGGTATATACACACCTCTCTGCCCTTGATTCCAACGCTTTCCGGAAAACGTTTTGTCTTTTCGTCCACGCGGCCATCGTATGTGCCAGAGGAGGTATCCCAGAACAAATCGGCGGGAAAGAGTGTGAGTATTCCTTCTCCCGCGTGTCTTTTGTCTCCTCCAACATTCGTCCCGTGCTCAGATGTCCTCGTCAAGGAAGACGGCAAGGCGTGATCCCGTAAGATGAGATGGCCGAAACAGCGTAGAATGTAGAATGACATTATCATCCAGATATTTGCAACCATAAAATTTTCCCATGACTGAGATTCAACCAAAAAGATTATTTTTCTTCTATGCATTTTATTCAATATCCCTCATTTTTTCAGTGAAAATTATTAATCCTCCCTCGTCTGATTCAATTCTAATATCAAAATAGAATTTTATAATGTTAGTATAAAAATTAAACGATACATGTTGATATTAAAATATAATCATGCCATTAGGCTTCAATGGGTGCACTTCCTCTTTTTTAAGTGCTATTTTTATTTTCATTGATTTCATTTTCTTTGTGAAACTCAACTCGTATAAGGATTATATCAATAAATAAAGATGTATTTGGCCTCATAATTATTTGATTTTAGGTATGGCCGAACAATGTATAGCCTTTCCACGTGAACGGACTGCGTAATAATTATAACGGAGTCGCCCGCTAGTGATCATGCATGTTTGTGAAATTTAGAGTGGTTTTTTTCCATGTAAACCAGTGAATTTCACCATTAATTTCACACATCTCGTTTACATGCTCTCATGTTCCATGACATATCTTCCTTGATAGGTTATCTAATTACTGTGTAATCAATTGGGCACTGCTAAGTTAATTCATGTGAAGTGGTATGGAAAACTATTACATTCGTTGCTTGTGTTGAAAGTGGAAGTAATAGCGTTTAATTAAGCGCTGCTGTTATCCAGTTTCTAGTTTACTTGCTGTCATCAACACACATATTAGTCCAATTTAACGCCATCTTAACGTGCCATGTGGTGAAATGGCTATTTTTGGCGTCGTATTTAATCACAAACAAGCTATAGGATATAAAAACATGCTTCTCTTGAAGCCCAGGGTGATCCATTAGAAGTAGCTCTCCTAAATGTTACCTTGGGTGCTCTCGAATAAAGACTACGGTGAAAACTGGTCTCATGGTAATCCTACTCAATTGATTTTCTTTTTCAGCTTCTATTTTCTCCTTTTCTTCTATCTTTCTCTACCACCCTATCATCGGGAATCTACATATGCCATCGTTATCCTCCATTAATTCTATTCTGACTGACTAATGTTTCGATATTCTTATCGTTTTTTAGATTCATTTGGGATTTAGGAGAGTCAGTGGGAGTGATTGAATGTTGATAAAATATTCGAAGGAGTAAGCAGCAAAGGAGCAAGCAGCAGCAGTGCATCCATTCCATTTTACCATTATGCCCAAATTCACTGATATGAATTTAAAAAGCATAAGCTTTACCATTGCGTATCCAACGCAATAAACATATGAATGGCATTCGGATTTATGGATAAATCTACTGAGTCTCAATTAGTTGCACCAAAAAAAATCGGCTATTTCCGTAGTTTTTTTCGTAGATTAACGATGAACAATTTTCAGGCATAAAGAAGATATATTTTAGAAATAGCATGCTGATTTTGGGAAAAAATGGCATCGAGGCATGCGAATCGTTTCGAAGGACTCCGGTGCCCTGTCGACGCAGGTAATCTCGACTATGAGGAATCAGGGGCAGAGCCGAGCAGGAAACGCATCCTGCCATCAGCGAGCACTTCCTCAGTCCGCTTTCTTGGAACGTCTCTCTTCCCGCTTGATTTTCCGACGAGAAATCCTGAATCCTTCTCCCACTCCAACACCCTAAGCTGATGCCTACCTCCGAGAAGCCATCATGTTCCCATCTTCAATGCGCTTGGGGTCCCCGGAGGCCGTGCTCGGGGGTTTGAACACTAGAGGAAAAACCCACCGTAATGTCAAAATCACCCCATCATCCCCCTTGTGGATAAGGACCCTGAAGAGGGGGTAGTGCCAGCCTCGGGAAAGTGGAGGGTAGGGTGGGTTTACGGTGGAGAGGATGGGGAAGATGAGGTGGTGGATAAAATAAATGAAAATGCTATGCATGAAACATCGCTTGAGTATCAACGGAGTTGACGGTGGTTCGCAGGCAAATGAAGGTTGGTTGGTGGTTTCTTCGGGGTAGGCAACCGACAACTAAGGTATTATGCGCCATAGAGGAGCTCAGTCATAGAGCTTGTGAGTAGAAAGCATTTATAGAACCGGGAAATTTGCATAATTTAAAGGGCAATGCTATTTCCTTCATCGTTATAGTAGTTTTTTTATACTCCTTATCTGGCCAATTTTGAGGATAGCGGTACTAGCCACTGTAATTACCTATACGGGGTCACCAGCAAGTGCACAGGAGTGCGATATTTCACAGAGGAAAAATCATTCGCCTTGACCGGGATACGAACCCCGATTTCGTGCCGAGTGCTTTAACCATTTAAGCCTTCGAGGCTTCCTTCTCCCCTTTGGATTTTTTAGGGCTTTATAGGAAGGAGATGTTCAGGACTACTAGACATATGATGCCAATAAATAGTCCAAAGCTTGCACTTAGCGCCACAGTCCGCGAGGATATAGCCAAACATGGAATACAATGAGTTGCTCGCTCTTTTTGACCAATTTTGAGGATGCAGAGACTAGTCACGGTATTTAGCTTTACGGAGTCACCCGTAAATAAAAAAATCCGCATCGGGGAAGGACGCCTCGGTAGCTTAACTGGTTAACGCATTCGGCGTGAAATCGAGGGCTCCCGGTCAAGGCGAATGATTTTTCCTCTATGGAATATCGCTCTGGTCCTTACCTCTTTATGGTGGATTAACTACTTCCCAATGCTAATGCCGGTTCTTTAAATGCTGTCTACGCTCAATGTCTATGATTAATGTCCTTTATGGCGCATATTACCTTAGTTGTTGGTTGCCTACCCCAACTATAGATTTTTCTAATCAGCCGTGCATTTTTAATTATATTCTTTTCGTGCAATCTCATTATTGGTATTAATAATCAGGTGGTTGTGGAAAAACCCTAATCTCTAGCTAAGAAAGTATTTCACATAAATATGAGACATGCATCTGCATTTTAATGCTTTTCATCAATTTTTTTATTAAATAACTTGATGGTAGCTTTGTGTACAATGTTTTCAGTAACACGATTATCTTGTGAGGGGAGAGTGCTTAAAAGATGCACATTTAGAATATTTAAACCCACGTAATATTTCTTTTTCCCAATCGTACTTATGAAAAAAGACGCAATGGCACGCTGTAGCAGTTCTTAACAATATATCCCAACCTCGCCATATGGGGCGAATGACTCCCTAATGTATGCATATCACACGTAATTTTGGGAGGATTCACTTGTGCCTACGCACCAATTTTATTCTTTTCTTCTTCTAGTTGAAATTCAATGGCACCGTCTTCTGGCAACTTGCATAATTACCGTACTTTTTACAACTGCTTTAATGTTGAAATGAAATTCTGATATGGTCTCTGTAGTAATCGGAGAAAATTTGCTCATACTACTTTGAGCTTTCACTCGCAAGCCCGTCACACTTTTGAAATACCACGTACCGCTGGCACACTGAGCAGCCTTTTTCATCCCTAAGACCTCACACTGCCTTCGTCTCTCTGCGAGGCTATACTTTTTTTTGTGTCTTCTCCCCGTAGTTGAAGGTCCCTTTCTTGTCCCCATGGGCTCCCATACCCTCACCTATGCCACTCAATGCGCGAGAGGGCTTTCTCTTGGAAGGCAAGAAGAGGGTGATTTACATGCTCACCACGCGATGGGAAGAGCGGAGTTGAGTGAGTGCGAGCCGAAGAGCGCAATGCGGGGGAGTGGCCTTGGCAGGCGGCAGCGGTGGTGGCGGGGGATCGCGTGACGCCAGGGGGCTGCTGCCGGCGAGGCCAGGGTAGGAAACAATCGGGGAAGCGAGGGAATCGGGTTTGTCACAAAGCGCGGCTCATATACTTACAAGGTTTTGCGCTTAGTCGCAACGTCAACAGTTCAGCTGCATTGAATTAACCAAGGGATTGATTACTTGCTTAAGAATTCAGTCGGAGATAACGTCATAATTCCCACTCCTGTGGCAAAGTCTGTATTCTCCATTAAAGGTGGGCTGACAGAGGCTATTCTGTAGTTATACTGGACGATATTCAAATGTAAGCACATTTGAGTTTTAAACCTTATTTTTTATCTCCCTTTATATGCTGAAGACAAATACCAGGTCAAAGTTTTTTGTGAATCAATAAAATATATTGTAGTGAATAGTACATTATTTTAAAAATACTAGCAAATAGTAACGATCTACCGTAAGTATATTAATCCGTGCGATCTACGCAGCGTTACCATTCCACGCCGATATGTTCGTCACAGTTTCCTAATATTTTATATTGTTCTCTATGAGGAACGCACAGACGTACTATTTCCCATTACAAATTGGTTTGGAAAATATTTGGAAAGGTAGTACAATGAGTGATAGTTTTTTTATTTTATGTAGAAATATTTTTCTCTAAAATGAGGCCAAATTCATTGAATATAGAGTAATATCGTTCTTGATCTACCATACAGGTTTGATATTTAGTAAAACATTGTACTGCGGATGTCTAATCCGAATCCATTTTACATAGTTTTTGGCTCGGTTTTTTGAATGCGCTGAATGTAGGTTCGTAGAGTTATTAAAAATAACACTTAATGTTCGAATCTTCATCAAGCAAACCCATCTTTTTGATGACTCTATATTTGATTAAAACAGAAGACATGCTGGTTCAAATACCTATTACTTGAAGGAAATATTTACTTACTTGAAATATTATATCATAATTTGCCCACCATATGGCAATAATAATTTTTAATGATGCAATACGCAATGAAGTGTCAGAAAACCTTGATGTGAATCTGATTTAAAATTAACGGCATATTTACAGATGTATTTTGATGAAATTGGTTGTTTTATTAATGTCAATACCTATTTCTAAAACCATTTGTCTTCCCTTAATGAACTATCTAATAATTCAGTGAAGGTTTATCCGGGATTTACATCGTACGTAATTGATGACACTAGATTAAGCAACTGAAAATGGAAAAACATGTTGGCGTTCTGTTTCGTGAAATCAGTGAAGTTTCGTGCGAGAATTCATGAAGATAACGAAAGTATTTGACACACATTCTTCCATTACAACACTGCAAGCCTTTCAAACCTCATTAGTTTCATGGTTTTACATACCATTGGTTATTTAAAAATACGGTGATGTGGGATGAAGTTGCTGAGGTGGGCTACGCAAGAATTGGTGGGCTCCGGAAGAAATTGCTTGAAAAGAAAAGCTCAAAGGGTATGGTAAGCTTAAGTCGAGCAAGGACGCGTGGAACGGTTGGGAAAGGGAATTAGATGGGCCAAAGATTATGAGAAAGGGTTGGTAAGGGCCATAGTCGGCGCACGGACAGTGGCGCAAAAGGGAAGCGGGAGAGGTGTTCGGGAAAAGGGGTAGGTACAGACTGGGGAGGGATGGGTGAAAAATAATAGGTTTGAAAATTCCCCCCCGTGGAAATGGCGCGGTGGCAAAGAATGGGAACTCCTTAAAAGTACCATCATCCCAAGGATGAGAGGTGAAAGGGTTAGAAGAGGAAAAAAAGAGCGGCCTTTCCCTCTCATTTAATGTGGATTTACCGCCTTCCTTTCCCTTCCCTCCCCCTCAAACCCCTCCCCACGACCAGATCCACGGTCGCGCACCATCACATAGTCGGTCCTTTCACTTCACTCCCCTTCCCCGCCCGCCCTTCGGCCGAACGCTCCCAAGCTTCAGCCTCGTCCTCGGAGAATTCTCTTTAACACACCCACAATACTATCCGCGTCCGCTCTGTCATATTTCGATACATCGAATTTGAAGTACGATACATTGAGTGAATGTCACATCCGGATGTTGACTTCCCCGGCTTTATGTACCTCCCCATTCCGCTAGTGATCGACCGGGGTATTTGATACTTACATATAATCGCATTTGGATATCGATCTGAGAATTCGATGTGTCGAATTTTGATGTTTATTTTACTGGGTATTCGATGTGCACCATCGCGATACTGTCCCATTCAAATATTCTACCAGCTGATTGGTAGGTTCTTGGACTGTTCCCATTCTGCATACCAATTTCATAGACATTGTCTCGCTTTCCCTCCTAAGGATGTCCCGCCATTAGACCACTCTTCAATTCTTTATATCTTCTACCTCCTATTATTTAGTCCTCTGGCAATTCGATGAGTAGCGTCCCCATTTTAACAGTGCAGGATTCATTCAGTTCATTTGGTCTATCATCTTGCGCTATAGATCTTCCGGTACATTCGATATGTATCGCATTATGATATCAATCGTGCGGGGTGATCTACATACTACATCACTATATTGGATGTGTGGGCTATACGATATAATGAATTGCGGTACTGATCGCATGGGCTATTTGATTTTGACACATAGTCGTGAAATTTGATTCAATGCCATAGGTAGGTATCAAATGTTTTGCGGTAAAGTGCGATATGAATTGCGATATACTACAACTTGCGATAAGTGATTTCATACGCTGTAGTGAATTATTCTCTAAATATGATACAGTGCCATGTTATGCAATGCTACGCATTATAATTGTATTGGTTTTGCACTACAATGCGATGCTGTACAATATGCGATGTTATGCGATTCAATGTATTGGGTAATTCAACCCAATACGATGTTTGATGCTATGAGATAAACGTCTTTAAAGCGTGAAATTTTGTGTAAAATATAATCTGATATGTGATTCAATGTGATGTGACGCTTTATGTTATGAGATTCGAAACAATGCGATAAGTGGTAAAATACAATAAACGCTTCAACACGATGAAATGGGTAAGGTATACGTGTTGTAACGTGATGCAATGCGATGTGTAATGTTGATTGATACAATTCGTTAAGTGATCCGTTATAATGGACACTGCAACATGATGAAATGGGATAATATGATATGTCACGTAACTTGATGCAACACGATATGTGATCAACCACGCGTTTTTTTTCCTATTTAACATTTATATCGAAATGCGATGCATATATTTGAATATCGCACAGCCCCATGGCTCGTTTACCCTCAGAGCACTCGACCTATTTGCGCAACCTCTACACTTCTCGCAGCCCCCCCTTCCAAACATCCCTTCCCACCCTCCGTACAGCTCCTCAACTCCAGGTTCCCCGATCCTCTCTCACTCCGATCCTTTCCCAACCCTTTCCACTCCCTCTACAGAGCCCTACGTTAAAAAATCCCATGCTCGTCCTTTTTTTATCCCTCACATACATACATACATATATATATACATATATATAGTATATATATATATATGTATAGTTACATGTTTCCTATCTCTTTCTTTCACCTTCTGTCCAAATTATTTTATATTTATTCGCCTAAAAGGCGGTGTGTGAGTGAGTGAACGAAATATATATATATATATATATATATAATCATTGGAAGCTTTCACGAGCGTGAACACAAATATATAAAAACTTTGTCACAAGTGTGACTAAAATGAAAACATATAAAAAAGACACTCACTCGGGTTGTAAATTTTTCGGTGGATCGCCGCCACCATCTTCAGCGAAAGGTATAGGAAGAATAATTATATATTATATTAAAGAATTATATATATATATATATATATATAACAATGCGATAAGTGGTAAAATACAATAAACGGCGTGTATATATATATATATACACGCCGTGAGTTATGAAAAAGCCCGCGGGGTCACGTTAAAAAAACCGGAGGTCAAATATTATAGCTCTGTTATTTCGTTCTCTTCCCTCTCTTACACATAGACGCACGTATATTTTTTCCTCGAGCATATTGCAAACTAAAGTCATTATCCAAAAATATTTTTTCTTGGCTTCTTTCTTTCGATCATTTTTATTATTATTATTTCAGCCTGGACTGAGCACACTAGGGTCCGCCCTCAATTCTACGGGCTGTTTAATTTTTCCTTCGCGGCGGCCTCGGCTTGGAAATGCATGCATATATGTGTGTGCCATTCGAGTTTGCTTTCGTCGGCTTTCACTCCCATTGTTGGTCGGCTATCGGCAGTGAGGTTGGAGAAGGAATTGGAGTTGGAGGAAGGGAAGACTTTAGCGTCGAGCGATCCGTGGCCGAAAGGCACAATGCTCGGCTTCGCTCTCTCTCTGGAAAACGTATGCGTAAGGTTTACTTTACCTGCGGAAAAATATGGGCTCTGGGTTTAGGCTTGTTTGACAGGGTTCAATTGGATTGGTTTCGGAAAATATATTTTTTTCATCGTATCGTGCCGCCACAATTCCTTTCATTGGTTCGCGTACGAAATCATTTTTTTCTTCCGTTGGACAGTTGTTGGTAGTGCACGTCCCAAAACTAATCGTGAAATAAATTAACTAATTAAACTTGCTTTGAGAATGCTTCAAGGAATTGTTTGTTACAGCTCTGTTTGATTGGACTCCTTTGAGAACGATTTCCAGGAATTGGAAAATATTGGAAATAATTTGTCTTTTCAGCATTGACGCTTTTCGCAAAATTGCATGGTTACCAATAAGGTTTTCATTGAGATATTCTCTCCCTTTCTTTGACGAAACAGACCGTATTCAAGAATTTAACCAAACTTAAACCTCTCTTGAAAATCGTGAGTCATGGTCCGTGACTCCATGGAACTGGTGCAAAAATGGTCTGGGTCCACACTATAGTTTTTTGGATCTATGATGGATATGGTGTGCGATATTGGAGCTTATTCAGCGTTGGCAGTCTTGATACAGAAGACAGCTTTAGGCGTGACATCATAGAATCGTTTCGTCGTGAGAAGTGAGGGAAAGAAATCCGCTATTCCACATTCCATAACCTAGGTTTTGCTGCTATGCGGCATCTTCAAGTGTCTGAAGCCTGACGTGCCAGTGCTTGAAGATGATGTACAGTAGCAAAACCTAGGTGATGCAATACAAATAATTTATGTGGAGTAGCAGTGTTTTTCTCCTCTCTTCTCACGTTAACAGCCTTGCCCAGGGTCATTATATCATTGATACTTTCGTGATAATCCACACTATTTTAACTCTCTGACCAGTTGAAATGCTTATAACATCATCACCGTGGTCAAAATGTTGGAATGAACATTGAAATCGGTAAGAGTAATAAAAATTGAGCGGGATATTACCAAGTTATAATTTTTCAACTTCTCAGAATTCCACAGAGTTACCATTACGTTAATTGGCTAGATGATGATCACGGCAGATCGTGATGATTCATGATCTGCCGTGATACGAAGAAGTTGTTGACAATAAACTCTCATAAATAATAAGGATTGGTGTGCGTAATCTTCTGTAGATTCATAGAACTTGGCGAATTTATTCGGCTTCCCTTAACATGACGATTCCCGATTACAATTTCTTCAGCTTTCAATTAAATTATTTAATTGCACTGCATCTTACTTTATCCCTGGTCGATATGTTGCATCTACAATTTTAGTTGAGCTTTCTTTTTTAAAATGATCCCCAATCGCGTTCGCTCAACATGCAACTTGCAAAACTATTTCGTTCAGGATGAGAAGTTTTCGAAAGTTTTTTCAACCTGCTATGGTAGTTTCGCGTTAATTCAAACATTTTGTATGTTTCAGCAGCTATATTTCACTTTTTGGTCACCTCATGGCCACGTCAATTTTCCTGAAAAGGAGTTATTCCGCTTAAGTGAGAGCTAATAACTGAATGTCTCAGTTATGTTTAACACTAGAAGTACGAAAAGTTCATTTGACACTTTTTTGGAATTCAAGCAAATATTTTTAAAATTATTATTATTCGGTACTTTTGGAAGCTGTAATATGTACATTTTTGCTTATCTATCAATCAGATGATAACGTACACACGCACAAAAACAAAATATATAATAAGTAAATTTTTATTTTTCAATTGTTTGCATAATGCTAAACCTATGAGGACTTGGGCTCGGGGTCATTTGACCCCTCCTTGCATTCGTTGGCATAGCTACGTTTTCGAGAAAGTTTCTTCTCTTTTTGACATAATATTGTTGGATTGCTCTACTTTGCTGAGATACCTACGCACTCTGTTATTGACATAAGAACAAAAGGTTTTTTTTTCAATAGTAAATTGACTCTGACATGTCTGATGGTGATCACTTTTAAGTAATTTGAAAGAAACAATATCTTGAATATGTTGAATATATTCTTTCAGTAGTTAAAACGGAGATCTTGTGTTGAAGTCTTCATCTAGCATGCCTATTCAGATGACGATTTAATTTAATGTGAAACAGCACTCGTGCTGGTTCACATTCTCGCAGGAAATTCTTGATTAGTCAAAGGAAATATTTACTTGAAAAATAAGATAAACTCAAATCCGGAGATAAGTTTTCTGTAGCCCTCCATTCCATTTTATTTTCATCCTACTGAAAAATTCCGCCATAATTCCTTACTTTTCGCTGTAATTTATTACATTCTTTGTATTCCATCCTTGATATTTCTCAGTATACCAAATCGTTGCTTCTTCCGCTGTATTTATTTGGAGTTAAAATAAGTGCAGAGTGTATTCGACATAAAATTCAATTTTTAAGCGTAGTTTTTTTCATCTAAAACTCGAATTCAATGCGTCTTAGTAGATAAAGTGAGTGATACATGGAAGATTCCATACGAATGCCACAACATGTCACTCTGCATAGTGTATGTAGTTTCAAGGAATGCGATTGACATGTATTTTTACGTCCCTGAAATCAACTCCGTGCTTTAAATCCGCTCACGCACAAATAGTAAAGGCGACGAGAAATAGAAAACGATGGGTGGCAAGAATGATAATCAGAGATATTCGAAATATAAGAATATGGAAACGCTGAGTTAGTCAAAAAAATCTAGAGAGAATGCAATAGCAAAATGAGATTAGGAACCGGTTGGAAAATGATGGACGGAAGATATCGACTCGGAGATATTTTTAAAATGAAGGAATATCTGACGCATTGTATGAAAACGTGAAAGAACTGACAGGATATTCAAAAGGGAGACGATTTTCAACGGTGAGAGACAACACGGGAGAGGAAGTTCTTGAACCAAAATAAATTCAGGAAGGTGGATGGATCCGTGGAAGAGATGCAAGGGAAAAAAGCGACTATTGCTTTGCATATAAATCGGGAATGTGACGGCAGCAACGATAGTATGGTACCAGGAATACTTGATAATAAGTTTGGAAAAGCGCTATGGGAAATGAAAAGTGGCGATGCAGTAAGAATATAAATAATACCCTCTGAGTTTCCTAAGAACTAATGGTAAAACGAAAGTATTAAACTTTTTGTTTCTATTTGTTGAACCTGCGAGAAATGATTGCGAGAAAATATTTTTGTCTAATAAGCTTTAATCCCTATAGTAAAGAGGAGTAAAGGAAATGCAGGTGAAGATAACTCCAGAAAAACTTATGTAATGCACACGCTATGCGATTTGTACTTTCGGTAGCACAGGTCGCGTGTTTAAATACACATTGGGATAACGTCCATACCATCCTGAACTAAAATGAATGAAAGGTTAGCTTTCATATTAAAATAAGTGCATACTTAAAACTAATTTATTTAAACTTAAAATAAATATAAGAAATTATATCTTACATAACTTATGAGTACATTTGTACTTAAGTCACAATTCATTTAACTTTTTAAAATATTTAAGCCAATAAATTAAAGAGGCATTCATGTTTTTACATGTATGGTTTTCTAATCAGTTTGATTTGTTAACCAGTTGATCAGTTAATTAATTTGATACATTCTACTTACTATGTTTATACCTTAAATGATCATCTTCGAATACCACAACTGGATTGCCACCCACGATGCACCTCTCACAAATAAAGTCCAGACACGTTCGTATTTTATGTATCCACACCGCAGATGGGTTATTTTTTATAAATCCAGGGATTATACCCATCGTTTCACCCATCTATTATTGTCTTTTTCATTTCTTTATTATGAGTAATTTTGGCTGAGTATCAGTAGACTATAGTCCAATTAAAATCTCTCTCAAAAATGAAATTGATTGCTTTTTGGATTATTAATTCTAAAAACGTGCCGTAAATAAACTATACTACGGTCATGAAAAAAATCGGAATCGGCCAGTATCACTTGTTTGACCTTATATTCACACGTGGAGACCTTATATTCGCACGTTTTTGATTAAATAAATCCACACCATCCATGCCATGGATATATATGTTCACAACTTGTGGTTAGCATACCTTTTTACAATTTGAATTCCAACTGGTGAACATGCTAGCGCTTAAAACAGGTTGCGATGCCATATTCACTGCAATGGTAACTAGTGCAATGTCGTTTCAGTGTAATTACACTGTTCTCATCAGTGAGAGCTGAGAATGCACTCCGTTCCTTGCTGTGCAAATCTGCAACAGAAAATCTTCCAACGCTATCTTTTTTAGTGGTTCTTACACAGTCTATATGGCTTACACAGTCTATTTTTCTTTGGCTTTTCTAGTAAGGTGAGTGATGCAAAGAAGTTATACACAAACAAGTTTTTACAAGGAGGTAGATAATTAACGGACATATCCTTTCACTGAGTCTCCATTTTTCCATAAACTTACATTTTAGACATTTTAACTGTGAAGTATTAGTTGTAGTAGTATTCCACTCATTAGTTGCCGGCTCCTTGATCCGGAAATTAATGGGTGGAATGTGTCTTGTTCTGTTTTCTAATACGTACGTCTAAATGGCACATTACAGTAGCCAGAAAGCTAAAATACCTATAATAACTTTTTTGTATAATTCATTCATAGAAAAGTCAACATTTGAGTACTACCAGCTTATTTGTTTTTCTTTACGTATATGGTGCTTACAAATGTTCATCCCATGCCTCCATAAAAATAAGTATAGACCTTTTATCCAATTACTCTGGCTTTGGCTGCATTTGAAGTGGCTCAGAAGAAGGAATATATTTAGTTTTCAGGGTCAGGGTCCGATGATCTTTTTATCTTATGATAAGTATCTCAGGATTAATTTTCAGAATAAAACGGTTGGTCAGTAATTGTTGAATCGGCGGTATCAAAGGGGTTTTAGTTACTTTCCTTCTCTTGTGGCAATTAGATTGTTGGACATCTAGAACATGACGAACATCTGTTTTTGATCTTTCCTCATTCTCAGTGGAGCTTATTGCGGGATTGTAATCAGAAAATACTGGAAAATCAATCTCTCCCTGGTTAGCGTCAACACATATCTAATTCAATTAAGCAAGTACACCTTTTTATGAATTTCTTATGCTCTCTGGTGCATATTCCATGTAAGAGAAATCACCATCTGCAGAGGGAAGGATAGCTAAATATTTCGATTGCTCACCATTTAATTCTGTTTGAGGAAATTTGAAAGGCGTACATAGAGTACTATGTAGGTACTATTAGGCGCATAAACACCAGCAGTATTCACTAATGATTGTCCCCTTTCACGAATGCCTGAAAAACGATTTTTTAGCAACCGCGATGAGCTGATCTGGCCAACACTGTTTAAGGAAACCACTATTGCTTGAATTACGAAATGACAGATGAGATCTGGGTTATCTATAATCCACCCTTTTATAGAGCGTCCACATATGAGAATAGTGAATTTAATTTTATCCTAATACCCGCGACTTTGCCGATATTATCAGGTTACTATGAGAGTAAAACACATTGTTACCAATTAATTCAAACAAATTCTTACCAACCAAAAATGTAGCATTTGGAAGCTCACTGATTTACAGACAATATCACACTCGGAATGAGGAAGAGACGTGGTTTTCCCCACCGTGTGCGTAAACACACACAAAATTTAATCATTTACTGGATTGCTTCAGGTGCCTCTAATTGAAATATTTAGGTATTGTCATATTTTCTCAATATCGTTGAAATTCACACAAGAAATTTAAATATTGTCTTTAATACTGATATAATTGGTGTAATTTCAAATAAGAATTAAATGTTAAAGGGACCTTTCTGTCTCATCCATCTTGTGCAATAGAATGTGACAGCTAGAAAGGCAGTTATTTCGCTGCTGCAAACTCTATGCTATCTTTAATGTTTGAAATAACCGAGGAATTTGCAAGCTGCTTGTTCATATTTGATCGACCTGTCCCCTTAAACAGCCATGACTACGCGTAACAACCTCATATAGTAGTCAGTGCTCCGCAAAGCTTAATGTAATTAGAGAAGAGAGTTCTCGATTGTCGATTATCATGCCCGTTTCCTCATACGGGGAGATGGAACGCTTTTACTTGTCAATGCTGTTAACGTAAATATTTATTATCGACCTGAGGGAGTCTGTTAGCTCGCTAGGATGGTTCCATGAAATTGAAATGCTAAACCTTAAAGTCGAGTTCAGGAGAATGATGTGAGTCGACGTAGCAATTCACTTTCCCATTTTCATCCCACAAGTGCGCGTGTTAAGGGCATTGGAGAGGCATTTCAGCTAGTTACCTGCGATGAGCTTGTAGCGACTCCGTTGTTGGGAACTGTCTCACCGAAAGAAGAAGTAGCAGGAAGCCCTGACTCATCCTGGTTGGTGGTGCTCCATGAAGCATTAACACAAGTCTCATTATGCTTAGGACGAGGATAATCCGTACTTCGCAATTAGCGTTAAATTCCTCCCTTTTGTCCATCCTTCCGTTTCGCCGAAGCCACTCTCTTCTCTCACTTTCCGTCTGTACTCCTCTCCTCTCTGTGCAACTCCTTCCTCGTCCTCCGCCTTTCACTTTGCTGTCCCTTTTCCACAAGCGCTCTTTTCGATCAAACTTCTCCGTCCTCCTCGTGCTCCGCAGAGCTCTTTGGAAAATCGGTCTCTGCCATTCAAGGACGGCCAAGTGCCCCTACCATTTCTTTCTCTTCCGTCCTCTGAAACATTTTTTCCCCTCCACTCAAACAAAACCCTCACTCGCCCACTCCAATTTCCATCCGTTTTTAGAGCCCTGTGCTCGCTTTTAATATTCTTTCCATTTTCTCTCCACCCCCTGTATTCCTCCCCAAGTCTTCCCCGTCATATATCTCTCTCTCCTTTTTCCCCTCTATCTGGCCATCGTGCTGTGGTCCGAATGTTCATCGTGAAAATAAAAAAAGAGAAACCGCTCGATTATGTGAGGGTCTTTCTCCATTCCTTGCATTCTTCACTTTTTTCTGATTTCGTATTTAGTGAGCTGTAACTCAAGCATAATAATGCATGTGTGGAATCCGAACGGCCTCAATACAGCGAAGTGTTTAGGCTTGGATGAATCATCTTCATTTTTGTTCAGTTTTAGGTTTCCGCGGCAATGCAATGTTGTGGCAGGCATCTTGCGGGATGCAGCCGCGTTCAAGTTTTAAAGTACGACTGTTTCGCCAGCTGTCCTGCTGGCGCCTTTTCATAAACTACTGGCGTCTTCAGGTGAAGATGCCAATTTCGTACTTTAAAACTTGATCGCGACCGCAACCCGAAAGATTCCAAGAATCTGCATTTTTATTCAGGGTTAAATTAAGGCGTATTCACTACCGGCATATTTGTTCGACCGTATCTTGCGTTACGTGGTGGAACAGCATTTCTGGAACTAAATTAAACTGCAGGAGTTGTACAGTCCATTTATACATATAAGTGGGCAATACAATTCCCGCAGTTTAATTTAAATCCGCGTATTTGTGATCTTGTCAGGTCATCATCATATCTGATATTTTTGTTCTAGAATGACGAGGGTTTAGACTACATGGGAGGACGGCTAGTGGCCATTTGACCTTTCATGGCCACGAAAATGGTGGATTTGTGCGTATATAATCCTGGTTGAAGTGTAAAACAATGGAGCCAACAGACGGACGGGCTTGTTAATCGAATTTGTTGAACGGTGAAATGTCCCTTAAAACTTCTTTCATGGGAATAAGCAATAGAGGATAGATATCTAGACATGAAGCGTAGGACGTTGCATATATGTTTTGCATATTATGTTAAAACCTACCTCTATAAAATGAAACTTGCTATACGTAAAATAGTTTTCCATTTTTACCTGTGTATAAGCATCGGTATTGAACGTAGAGGTATTCAAATGTTCATTATTTACATTTTTTCGGTATATCGGGCAAAGATCAATAATGAGAATCGTGACTTTGCATCTATCGTCATGCAAATTAGGATAAAAAAGCTCAATTAGCGTCACAAATGTGTAAAATGATTAGTGGAAAGTAACGTAAATCAATAAAATATGGTCTGACGGAGAAGAAGAGGTAAAAAAACGCAGCCACCGAATGTACGAAGGGTTGAAATGACCCTAACCAAATTGTCCTTCTTGGTATTAGTAATTGTGAAAAAACTGCAAAATTACAACTAAGCAAATGTAAAAAGGCACAATAATTCAAAATAATAAAAATAAAGCATTACTAAAATGTTCAGTTAACTAAATAGAAAAAGGTTCAATTGACCCCTCACATCATTCTTGTTACATAGATACCGCTTAGGTATTGGATTGGTGGGTACATTTTCCGACGCCGAAAAACTTACCAAACCCTGCGTATACTTTCTTTGTGTCGTCGGCACCTACCGCAGGTGGCCGTGTACTAGAGCCCTACCGTAGTGACTGGTTCACGTACTCCTAGGACCGGGAAGTTTTCCTGGAAAGGAATGTGGCTACCAGGCGGATAGCAAAAGTGACGAATAGCAAATAAAAAATAGCAATGTAGAAGTTACGAATAACAAAATAGGTAGAAAGAAGTACATTCAAAGACTGGTAGAAGAAGTGGTGGGATGCCAATTGGAAGGAAACCCTCATCCTCCCGGGAAACGCACCCTACTGCCCAAAACGGTCAGAAAAGGAAATACTGTCAACATTTGAAAAATTGCACAAACAAACTGCCTATGCTTGTCCTCAATGCAGTAGAATTGTTTGTGAAAAAGGTGCTGAAAAATCTGTGTAAGTTGTGCAAAAAAGTAATATTTTATCTTTCCAAATATATTTCTGTGTATGGATGAGATTTTTATGCATATTTTTTTATTTTAAAAAGGTTTTGTTAAATAAATATTTATCAAATAAAAATATAATTACCTAATTATGCACAATTTTTAGCCAAGTGTCTTTATATAGAAACAGTTATGCTTGAAAATAGGCTAAGGTTAGCAAAGCTGAAGAGGGTCAATTAAATAATTTTTATTATTAACAATTAATAGGTAAAAATATTTTTACTGCTAATAATGTGTGTATAAGTCCTTCCTTATGTCATTTATGGAAAAATAAAGTACCGGGAGAAAAAGGTAGCTATTCGATGCTGAACAACTTGTTGGGTCAAAATGACCCCTGCCCGTCCTAGGTAGTGCGAAACTCCCGTCCTCCTAATGTTAATGCTTCCTTTTTAGCCTTAATAAGTTTACTATAGACAACCCCTCGTGTGAAGGTTATAGAAATCTCTAGGTTCTGTATACCATTCCTTTATACTGTAACGGAATACATTTCGTTTTATGAAAATGTCATGATGTGGTGTGGTTTGCGTTATGGGGTTTTGGTAGCCGCACGTTGGAGGCCAAAGTGGTTGCTTACGACTCCAATAGCGGCGTGAGTGTGTGAAATTACGGGTGTCGAATGTTTTTTTGGTTATATAATGGGGTGTAGGAGTGTGTACAGAGGATTAACGGAGTGATGTTTTGAAGGAGAGCGAGAGTGAGTCGAGGGGAGTCTTGACTGAAGGGCACGGCACCGGACGAGAAGCGTCGAAACAGAGATTGGGTCGAACGGTGAAAATACTGTGGCGGCAAGAAGATTCTCTACGTGCAGCTATGCTGTCCGTGAGATTTTGAGGCGGAGAACGGAAGTTTACAGCCGTTCGTGTAACCTGTTAATACGCAACCGTCGCGTGTGCCTGCCAACGTCACGTAAGCAAAAACGAAATCCGGTACCAGTGAGCCTCCGATGAACGTTCGTTCTACGTGGTGGTTATTTCAAGTGCCTATTGCCTACGGCATTAATGACAGAGATTTCCCTCGGACAGTTAAATAATATTCTCTTGTTCTCCTGTTGCTTGAATACGTCATTACGGACGGCAAAATGTTGTCAATTGAATGGTGAAGCAAAATTACCTAGGTCAAGGATCCACAATTTGTAGAATAAAACCCCTCAAATGTCAATAGAGGAATGGTGAATTAAGCAATTGTATTCTATGTAACGTGGTCAATCATTTCATTGTGTCCCGGTTAACCACGCTTGGAGAAGAGACGTGCTAATTTAATATCACCTAGCTTTAGCATAATCATTCCATTTTTTTGTTGTTGTTTGGTTCACGGCAATATTCACGATTTCTCATCAATATTCATCTCATTCGTTACTTATGATATATTGTTTGATCATCTCATCCTTCACCTCATCAGGGTCTTATGCTACGACTATTTATAAGTGATTATTAAATTGTGTTTGTATAATGATATGATTATGTTTATTGGTTGTTTCTACGTTCATGGTCCCGTATTTCCCGCTGAGAGTCAGTCATT
This sequence comes from Pyrrhosoma nymphula, assembly GCA_963573305.1. Classification (NCBI taxonomy): domain Eukaryota; kingdom Metazoa; phylum Arthropoda; class Insecta; order Odonata; family Coenagrionidae; genus Pyrrhosoma; species Pyrrhosoma nymphula. Next base: position 66,933,102 of record OY754333.1, read on the forward strand.
CTCAATGTCTTCCCGTATCTTACTGAAAGCCAGGAGGAGAGCTTTATCAGAAGTCGTATGGGTTTCATAGTTGTGATGCATTGGATCACCTTTATTTCCCAGTTGAGGAAGAAGTTGAATAGTTATTTTTAATCGGAACCTTCGTAAATATTCTCCGCGTTCGTCTGTACTGAGGTGTTCCCTTTCGGGGTTGGCCTGATGGCCGTTTGGACCGTGATGCGGCACTGTTCAACGGACGCGTAATTCCTCCGATAGGAAAAAGTCGGGACAAGATGAAGCGTTGCAATACTCATATAAGAAAAAGAATACTTTGAATAGATAGTTTGTGCTACCTAATCTTTATTTTGAGGGTATGGTCATTTTTCTCAATAATGCTGAGATTTTTTATGAGAGCTGCCAGTATATTCAACCTTTTTCTTTTACTCAGCGACTCCAACCCCAAGATCTGGAGCATTTACGTTATACTGACTGTCCCCTCAAATGGATTAATGTATCATAGAAAGAGTTGCTTTACTATGAGAAAATCTCTTGTTTATTAATTAGAAATTCCACATGCATAAGTATTAGGTACATCACCATGATGATTCCAGAAATTTTACCATAGTACTCTGAGTTTACTGTATTTATCAAAGCCGTGTCACTTCAAAGCTCTTAGTTGGCGAGTGAAATTAGTGCATTTTTCCAATATTTATCTATTAGCTTTCAAATAACGAAATTACAAAGAAAAAGTCTATTTCTTTGAATTTTTTATCTATTCATTTCGATATCGGGTAGTACTGATATTTCTTTCGAGACTATATGTATGGTGATAAACTCCGTTGTCTCAGGCGTAACTTTATGGAATTTGATTAGCATATTGAATGAGTAGCAGTAACTTTGTAATTCCACATGTATTTATTGGAAACGACCTAGGTTTTAACGTAGCACGTCATCATCAGGTGATGACGTGCTACGTCTAAACCTAGGTCGTTTCCAGTAAATACATGTGGAATTACAAAATTACTGCTTCTCATTCTATATGGTGATACTTATGCCTTTGCTATTTCGATAGAGTTGATTCATTCTCAATATTGCATATCCCTAAATATCCAACAATGATCTAAGCAATTTTACTGACGTTATTACTCTTTTTTGCTGCCTTTCAACGATAAGAAAAGAAGGATGTGTTGTATTTGTGATGAATGCGTTGGATTTGGGAGTGAATGCAATATTGAACTGCGGGTGTGTTTAAAACCAATTTTTTCGCTGAATTGAAATATTTCACTTATTCTCGGTTTCTCCCGGCACCTTACAGTTTCGTTGCAGACCACCCTCAGCCTAGAGCTTCAACTCGGCCAAGAGTAATTTCTCTCAGTACTGGTGGCAATAGCTTTCGGTGAATTAAGGGTTTATCCAAATCAATAACTAGTGTACTTGAGTGTGCTGCGTTAACTAATACGTTATGGTGTGACCATCAGAAGTAAAATTTGGCCGTATAAAAAGTAAAACTACGGCATATATTAAAGTTTCCTTCCCTTGGATTAAAATGCTATCGTGCTGGAAGGGCTTGCGATCACCCTTAGAACTAGAATGGCGGTAGCAATTACTGTTTCTCCCAGTAGTGCCACCCATATCAAATAGGTAGAACGGTAGGAGCCAGACGAAAGGTATTTAACCCTTAGGCTGCGGCAGCTAGAGCGCATTTCGTCTACCCTGTGCGGCAAATATCTATTCGAACGGAGCCTGTCACTCCTTCCCACGGGCCGAGGCCGGGCAGTTATATGACCCCTCCCGACCCTTTTTTCGGTATTCCAGGGGGTGGGCACCGGAACCTGGGACTTGGAACTAATTTTTAAAATTTGTTTATAGGCGTAATTGTTGAAAACAAATATGAAAATATTTTTTCTAGCAACTTTCTGTTTAGTTTGATACCAAACACCAAAAAAATCCGTTGATAATTGAGCCGGGCGCGAGCGTAAGACAACTAATTTTTGAGACAACCGTAGCCTCTTGTGTGAACAATCGGAAGAAAGGGTCGCACCTCATTTCGGCCAAATGCGATTCCTAAAGAGAGTGGGAAGGAAGCAGTTCGGGTAAAAAGGGTGGATTCCCAGATGTCCACCGCTGGAAAGAAAGCGTTTGGGTCAAAAAAATATGAGAGGACTGAGCGAGCAGGTAGACAGAAAGGGTAAACGTACAAGAACGTTCTCCCCGCAGTTCCCAGTTCACACGTACATGTACGTTTCCCGCAGCCTAAGTTTGGTATCACGTAAATAATAATGCTTAGCATGGCAAAGAGAAGCTCACCTAAGTATATGTTTCCCTGAAAATGAAAGTCAATCAAAGAGAATTCAATTCTGGCTACCACGGGATGCCGCCAACTAGGGCGGATGTCGTTCCCGGGTGCTGGGGACGGTAGGCCGAGGAAAGCCGCGGTAATAATAGAAGTTTAAACGTTAATACAATGATGAGGGCTGGAAAGCAAGAAAATATTAAACGGGAAATGGAGAAAGGGGAAAAAGATTATTTAGGGCTGTACGAGGTAAGATGGAAGGACGGCGGAGACTATTGGAGTGATAGTTAAACTTTATTCAATAGTAGGGACGATCAGAATTTTAGGGTTCATTCTTTAATTGCTATAAGTATTATCGCATTACTTATTATTTTAATTTGCCAAAAATCTTTTTGCATTTATAATGTAAATGTTTAGCTATTAAGCTATGGTATTCTTAGTCTTCAGTCTATATCTTTTCTCTATAAAATGAAATTCTTTTTTTAATTGCGTTTGGGTTTGGATCATAATGGAATCATTGATTTCGATCTCTCCTCAATTAGTGTTTTAAATTAATGTAAGTGAAAAAAGAGCAGGAAGAAACAATTGTTACTACAAAATTCATTAACTATCCTTCCAGCAGTGAATACATTTTTATATCGTACGTGTAAAATTTTATAAAAATTAAAAAAATGTATTTTAAATGAAAGTTCCTTTTAATTCAATTTGAATTAAATTGCTTCTAATTGAAATTTTTAATTCTTTTATAACAACTATAATGTGAAATTGTTTGAATATTGTTCTTACCACTAGGAGAATTAAAAATATGGGCAAAATGTGCTCTCTATACTCTGTCCAAATTTAAAACACTTTTAAACAATAAATTATATTTTTAATGGCGTTGTTAAAATATTTTGAAATTTTCATGAAAACGCCTTGGTCCTTTAAAGGTATCGGTTGGCTGTTATAGGTTTGGAAAGGAACGAAGTGGTTATTCAAACAATGAAAATGAAGCGGAGAACTATAGCAAACCATTCTTAAAGTGTATGGCAGTTTTTGATGATAATGAATATTATTCATTGGACAAGAAATGGCGTTGTAATGGTGTTTCTGTGCGTCGGAGATTTTTGTGGGTAATATGAATGAAATGGAGAGATGGTTGCGTCGCGAAATAGATGTATTTATCCCTAGGATTACTTACAAAAAGGTATGAAAAGTATCGAATTACTTTGAACCCAGTGCATTTTTATGCCACCCAAGTCAGTTCCTCACGCCACCGTTTTCATGCTCACGGATTCCAGATACGTATGTCTTACTCTGCACCACCCTTAATCTCTTGACGTTTTTCCCCTTGTGAAACCCTCACCTACCAACACTTCACGTTTCCCTCTGCCCCATTCCTTTTCCAATAATAAAATCTTGTATGCACTCCAGGCTATTCTCTCGTTCGCTCACAGTTAGGTTTCCTTTTTGCATCGCCGCTGACTCCTCAACTTTCCAGACCAATACCCTCCGTCGTTTTCCTTTCCTGAATGCTGGTAGTACCGCTCCAATCGATTTCTTTCTGCGTTCTCGTGATCAAACCTCCGCCACTTGATCTTTCGTTGAAATCGGCCTCATCGTCGCGGATATCTACGGTGACAGACGAGCTTTATCAGGGCGCGAGAGTTCATTTCAATACCCCACATGCTCATTATCCTCGAGTCTATTCCCTTGGTTATACATTCCCTTTTGTGTTCATCATTCATAACTCGTACTATTGATTCGAATACTGATTCAAGTTAACGAGTAAATCATGTGTAAAAATTCAATCAGTATTATAAAATTTTTTAGCGGTATTAAGATGCTATTCGCTACCAATTCCGTATGAGGAAATCTATGGTAGAAGGCCTAAAGATGAAAATCAGGTCAATTTGCATAAATAAAATGTCATAAATCGATGGAAGGCGAAGTAATCTTGTTGAATTTTGTCATAATAGAATGACGAGATACTTGATAATTTCCACACTTTTATTTTCAACTGGCCGTTTTCGATGTTTTAGTTCATCATCATCAATGGATATATGTAGTTATATCTCTGGTAATGATGTAATAAATCATCGAAACCGGTCAGTTGAAAATAAAAGTGTGGATATTACCAAATATCTCGTCATTCTATTAAATGAAATGTCTTTTGATCCATCGCGAAAGACATGTTATGGGGGGAGTTATATCGCAGGTATTGTATTGTTGAGAGTTAAACAATTATATGTTTAAATGAACAAGAGTATTACGTTAAGGGTTTTTAGTTAATACCTCCTAGGCACTACATTGGAACCGTTTATATCATGGGGAAACAAGGTGTTCACTCAGCCTTCAATGTTTATAATTTAATCACTGTATCTATAAATGTGTGGCAAGTTCCACGTTCGCTTCTGGAAACCAGTCTTAGTGTCAACTCAGCTGGCTCAATTGTTAATGGAGTACGGACAGAAAATCTGCGTTGATCATATTGTAATTTCTTTCATACTTTCCCAAGCAAATTGGTTATTCTTCAAACCACATGGCTGTATTATTATTTATAGTTTGACTGGCAATTTGTATTTGTTTTAATTATACGGAAGGAAGTGACAATTATGCAATTTTAAAATCAATTATTGCACGTTATTACTAATGCCAATGAGTACGGAAGTTAGCATAACTCAATTGACCAGATGTTTTCTTCCCTTTCAGATATAATTGGAGTTTTGCCTTTCCCAATTGACCTGATTTTAATCCAAGGTTTTGGTAAGTACATTTTCGACTTACATAATTTTTATTGAATAGTTTAAAATAAATTTCATTCTAGCATTAATTAACATAAGAGTATACGTTAATGGTATCTGGTATCAGTTTTTACGCAGTTTTTTATAAATTGTTTTCATAACGTTTCATATTCTATTCAACCTAAAATTTCTATTCTTATTACCGTTGATGACAACTCAACTAAATGTTGAGACACAATAATCGACAAAAATGTTAGATAAATTATATCCAGAGAATTGGCAACAGGGAATTTGAAAATAAAAATATTTCGTATTATGTGTGGAAACTCCATTTATTTGAAACGCTCAACGATGATTTGAATATAAGCGAATGCATGCTAAAGCGACGAAAAATGGCAAATAAGCGTCATCATTACTCAATCAAAATGTATTAAATCCCGTAGATCTGGATATAAATTACCAATTCTATGATTTATGAAACCCGTGATCTCGCTACACTATGCATTGAACACCATTTGATATTCGTCGTGAAGTTTCTTTTGTATAGTTAGTCACATTTTATGTACGCATCGCATTGGAGTATTGTAGCCTGTTTATTAAGTATTCTTTATAAAATAAATTTTTGAGCGAAATATAGTGTACAATTGTGCAATGGAGTTTGAAAAAACTCAAGTTGCACTCCTAGTACTTTTTATAACGATCGCTTTGAGTTGCATATTCATCGCGTATTTTTATTTCACGAAATAAGTTTAAAATGCCTGTATAAATAAACTAAAAGCCCCCCCAGAAAAAGGTTTTATGCCCAATTCGTTCGTTCCCTCATGATTCTACCAACGCTAAATGCGCAGTGGCACAGAAACGGTCCTAAGTCCCGCGCAATCGACCGTCATCTTTTGAAATAACGTGATCCTCAAGTGCGCGGCCCTGTTTTCGCTCCCATTCGCCTCGACGAAAACAACAACTCCTCCTCCCCCAACTCAACTTACGCCCGCGAAACCTCGAGAGAAAACCAGCCCCTCGCAGTAATCCATTCCCATTCTCCATTTAATAATCATTTTATATATTTTTAATGCATTCCCACAGTCATTAAAATATTTTCGAGACGCTTCGTAGCTAGCGTATTTACCTATACTTATACATATATCTAAAGCGCGCACGTGCATACTTTTACGCTTCCCGCATCCCCAAGCCGAATACTGGCGGAGGGGGGGGCACCACGGGTTGGAATACCCGTGCGACAAGTCACATTATTTTCTAGAGAGCTCTTTCACCTCTTAGCTCCTCGGCCTGGGATCCATTACCTGAGAGAGAGAGAGAGCGAAGACTTTTTTATTTTTTTTACTCTTCTAGATACACACACATCCAGCGTCGTGAGCATATTTTGTCTGAGACTCCGATGAAGTCATAAAACGTCGAAGGCCCTTTTTTTCGTGGAACACCACTACCACCGCCGCGAGCGCCCGCCACTACTGCTCTTCCCTCTTTATCTCACGGTTGCTCTCTCCATATCTACGTCTTCTCCTCACCCTTTCCCCCTAACTATCCACCCAAGCCGTCCTCACGTATCGCTCACACCTCTTCCTTCTGGTCCTCCTTACCCACAGTTCCCCGTTCCTCACGGCTTTTTCAGAACACTCCCGCAAACTACTACTCTTTCCCACTAGCGCGCCTCACAACCACATTTGTAAGATGGTTACTCAATAAAATGACGCCAATGTAATTGAATTGCTATAGTTGATACCGATTGAAAAAGACATCCATTTTGAGTAATTATTATTATCGATTGGTAATATAAATGTTCCAGTAGGTTTTACATGGAAGAGATTGAAAGCATTATAGCGATTTACATGTGCAGGGCCCTATCTACCTACAGGTATAATATTTTTTTCTTTTTTTTTCAGCATACATCCTACTCATATTCATATCACCGATAAAATGTACTCTATTTCTTCGCCTTCCCCAATTTCCCAACATTTTCCCCTCAATCACGGTCTTAATAAACCCTTCGCCCCTCATTACCTCCTTCAACCACCTACTTTGCCTCCTTTATAATATTAGACAGAGGTTTCCATTCCCCACCAATCCTACCAGGTACTTCTACCGTTGTCTTTCTTTGAGTCCACCGAACTTTCTCCATTCTCCTCCAAACTCACACCTCAAAAGACTTGCGCCTATTTTAGTCTTCTTTTTTCAAATTCCACTTCTCTGCTTCATAAAACGATATGCTTCGTATTAAACTCATCTTATGCCTTTTCTTAATACACATTTTCCCAATTTTTCCGTTATCATATCCCTTCTATTGCTGAACGCTTCGATCGCTAGCGCTGTCTCATTCTTATGTCTTTTCTAATATGACGATTTTATTATATCTTACTACCTACGCAATAAAATTGCTCTTTGCTCCACTTTTTCTAATATAAACAACAAAACTTACCTGCGCATGCTTTCTTTTCACAAATTGAACAACGAGACTTTGACATATTGGGACAATATTGTTTTTAATTTAAATGGTAGTCACTTTAGTGAGAATAGTGTATAGTTAGCAAATTATTTCAATGCTTTAAGTGTTGGTAAACGACAGTGACCATTCTTCCTTAATTTTAGTCGTTACGAAAAACTACACGAACTGAGGTCAACATATTTTTTAATGGATACAGACATTTCGTGGCGCTAAATAGCATAGCTGTTGAAATATATAAAAATAATAATGTATGCATAATATAAAAGCTATATGGCTAAAAACTATTAAACCTAAGTAAATTCTCCCAGAAAATAAAATTATATTAAATATTCAGGCGCCTGCTCTTCATATCTTTAGCTAATTGCAAATTCATGAAATTATTTTTATAAATTAAATATGAGTAATATAAATGTGCTGCTCCTCCAATGCCAGAGGCTTTGTTAATGTTACAGTATATTGTGGTAATAAAATAAAAGTGACCCTGCTATCGGGTCCAATAGCAGGAATATTTTTTCATTAAAATACTATTTTTCGAATAATCTGAATATTTTTCGCCTTACTTTTGTTTAGCTTATGCTATTGTCACAATTTGAGGCGCTATTTATTTAATGATTCAAATAAAAAGGTGGAGTTTTGCTTTTATTTTGACTCACGCAGTAGTGGTGTAACCTCCTTAAGTCCATTCATCTCGTGTATCGCCGGGGAGTGGTGCTTCTCGGGTGTGTTTCAGCCGGATGATGGGTGCATTGAGAAGACAAGGTACAGTGGGGTAGCGTTGGAGGCGTGGGTTTTATTTTTTTGCCCGTGTACGTTGTATATATATAGAAATCGCACTGGCTTTCTCACTCTTCTATGTACGATGTGCCTCCTGTTTCTCCTCCATCCGGCTACGGGCGTAATGGGTGAGGGTAAGATCCGTTAGACGGAGGCGGAGAGAGACGAGGGTGTAGGAGATCCAAAGGAGGAGATAAGGAGAGAATGATGTTTCGTATTTCCACGTGAGGGCAAAAATAAGGGGAATCCAGTAATCATTGGCAGAAAAAAGAAAAAAAAAACATCGCGTGTGGGGTTCGAGGCAACGGATTTTACCCCCTGCCCCCCCCCCCCCCCCCCACCCCCCATCGTGATAGGAAATCGAATATTTATTCGTGCACGTGCCGAGGTCTGGGGAAAGAAGAAAAAAAATATCATCTCCCCTGTGAGAGGGAAGCCGACCACGCCGAGCTAACTTGTTCGTTTTTCATGCTGTAAATTTGAAAATATTCCTACTATAAGCCTAGATGCTTCCCTCTATACATATATGCTCTATCGTTTATGCTTTACCAAATCGGATTTCTATCCCGCGTTCCACTTTCAACAGACACTTTTGCGAGCTAGTCACAAAATACATAATTTGGGAGAAAGTTTCAGAATATTTAGTATCTTTATTTATACTACTCCTTTGTTAAAGACCTTTAATTTCCAAATGTGGCAAGTGAGAAAAACCCACTATTAATATTAGTTCACAGAACAAAAATTGGGGTTAAACAGTAGAAAACATGATGCATATATACTACTGATAAGGAACATTACGAGTCAATAATGGAAAAATGTTTGCAAGGCAGGCACTCAAGTTTACTTGTGTTGCGGTCCACCACATATGTGTTTTGTACATTAATATCCTCAAGATAACTGCCTTGGCTGGTAGATAATTAGTCTACGAGCAGATATTTGGTTTTTGGCTTTCCCAATGATGTTTCGTCATTTTACTATGAGTCTAAGTATTTGGTACAGAGACTGCTTATATCTCACAGCTAACAGTTGGTTGAATGCCAAGGGAATGAATGAAATGCAAAATTAAAAATCTTTGATGATGTAACATTTAAATGAATAATTATATAAAAATTATTATAGAGAAAAAAGGTTATTTGTTCTATTATTTGTGGTAAACTTTCCGTGAATTCATAGTTTTATTCTTCGATTATTTGGCAAAAATGCTTGCGTCACCTTCACATTTCATTAATGTCATTCCACAGCAATTATTTAAATCGTTACGAATTCCTCATGTATAACCTGTCTTTCCTATTATGTCTTTTTAAATCACTAAAGCTCTCAATTACTTAATGTACCATCTAAATAAATAGATGATGATTAAAAACGGTAATGGACGAGATGGATGGATAAAAGCCATCTAAACAGAATTTGTAGCTTAGCCATTTGTTATTTACTTAAAATGATTATATGGTTACGTGGTATTTTATTGTTACATTTTATTGCAAGAAACTTGACTGCTTATTCCAAATCGACAAGTCCATTACTTCATTCTTCTTTAATGAATGTATCATCGAAAATATCTGTGGCATGCCATCTGCAAGCCTTCACTATATGCCTGTTCGATTAATTTGAAAAAGTGTAGAAATGTGAAGGAACTCAGGGAACAGGAGCATTTCGTGGGCTTCAAAAATTGTAACATAAACTGTAAAAGGTGAGTCTGAACTTTATTTTTAGTCTGTGTAAATGTAATCCATGTTCTTTCCAGTGGCCGAGCAGTTTTGTTTAATAAATTCCGAGGCCGCATTTCGTCATTCTTGTGCGGAGCACAAACTTTCCTGTACCGATCTGGAATACATGAGTTTCGCGCCCTCCGCTCGGAATGTATAATTTACTCCATTGGATTCACAGTACCAGTCTCTTCGCCGAGCATCATGGGGCTGTTTTGTGTCCATTCTTGGTTGCTACCTTGCCCATGCGATATGGTTCATATCCGGCTATGGTCTTTTTCCGCATTTCTCCGTTCGCATAGCTTCTTCTTTTGCCTCAGCCTTTCCCATTTTCATATGGAGTCGCAGTTTTTTAGTAGTCTCCTCCACTCCTCTCTATGTACACACTCGTCCCCCGTGATACATTCGCGTCTTAAGGCTTTTGATAAACAGTCCATCCACCTTGTTTTAGATCTAACTCGGCTTCTTATACCTTCTACAGTCATACTCAATGGCACTTTACCCATATAATCGCTATGTTTTCTCAGTAAGCGCCATACTATTTTAACAGAATCTCTTGGGATTTATTTGAAATTTCAGTGACTTTAGCCCTTTCTCTCCATATTTCATTTCTGATCTTCCTCTTACCTTACCATCCGCATCTCTGCCGCTTCCATCTTCTTTTCTTTGGAGTGCTAAATAGGTCAAGCCTCCCAAGTATCCGTATCTCAAGCATTCATTCATTATCTGCCATAGGTACTTATTTTTCCTTATTTCCGTCAATATCTCTTCATCGGCCATGTGTTCTACCAGCGCATGAAACTTCCCAAATTTTGGAGCAAACTCCTTTTATAAATATTGCTGATAAAATTTGAAGCTTCTATTCTTCATTTCTATTTGTCCCGTTTTGTTGCGCTATCCTCCCACATGTCTTACCTATCTATTTTGTTTAAAATTTAGAGACAGCGGGATTTAAGATCGAAATCAAAATATATTCAAGTTGAGTTTTATTAAAATATACTTGATCGGTTACTAATAAGAGATCGGCTATAGCGTTTTGGCTTAGGTACTCTCTTCAAATCACGTAGTAGATAGCAAACAACCAAATTTTTCCTCAAAATGTTAATTAAAATGTTACAACTAGGTAGGTTATTTGAACATGATAGCACCATAGCTTTGCCGGAGATTAGCCTCCGCAGCTACTGCGTCAGCTTCGTGGTAATGTACTTGATTCATTGTATGCTGAATTGAACTAACGTTTGAGCCAGGTAAACTAACCCTGCACCCGAACTTCGCCAGGTAAACTGAGGTGCTTTGCGCTATTTCCGGTCAATGTCCACTCGAGCGCCAAGAACGTATCAGACTCCAATGAGTCCTTCGGGGCTCGTGACAAACAAAATATTTTGCCGTAGCTCCCGCGAGCGCTTGCCCGTCCCTGGCTTAAAGTATTCCCTGTGCCCTTTCTGTCCACTCAGCTCTAGTCCTTTCAATGTTTCCTGGTCGATTCAGTCGTTACCTACGGGATTTCTTTTCCCATAGTGACAAAAGCAATCACCTTCAGGCTTTCCTTTATGTCCTATCCGTCTCTGTTATTCCATTTCTTCTAACTACGGTTTTCTCAACACTTTCTATAATACCTTTCAACACCAGTGCTCTAACTTCTTGGTACATAAATTCACATTGCAGTAAGTCACTTTTTCTATTTTATTTATTTCACTGTGCTATGAAACTTTTAGGGGTCTATATTAGTTCAGCAGTTTGCCGAGTATGTTAGATACCAATCAGAAAGGCTTATTCAATATTTATTTTATATTATAGGGAATTAGCAAGTTGTGGTTGATTCATGCTGGTTTTTAGGTAACATTGATTTTCAATTGAAATTAAAATGCCCTGATACGTTTGTGGGATCAGTATTATTTTCTCTATTTCCCTAGGGAAACAACATTTTTCATGGGTTTGCCAAAGTTTTTCTTGAAAATAAAATTTTACCTTTATCGAAATCCTTTCTTTGTGCTCAATTTTATGTTGCATCTTCAAATTCGATGTCGTTGTGTAGACCATTTATTCAGGTTGAAAAATATCGTCGCCTGGTTTCATATACAACGACAAAATTAATGAGCACAATTTATGTATGTATATTCTTACTTCAAAGTGTTTTATTTATATTCTCCGCGTCTATGTAATTCCGTTCCTTCGCCTTTCTTAGTTCTCTCATCGCTATCTTTTATCCATTTTGTTATGTAATGCATTACAGAACAGAATGATATACTTACTTATTGGCCAACACAGTCCACACATGGTTGTTATTCTTTAATAATATCCAACTCCTCTACCGTGTCTACTTCATCCTTCAACACTGCTTTTATCCAGCCGTTTATCGTTTTATATCCTGGAACTCTCTTCTGTGTTTTCGTTTCATCGTCCTCAGTAGCATTCAAGGACAAGCTGTCATATATTGAAGCATAAAAACGTTTGTTGCTCTGCCGAAAACTCATTGGTTTTTTTACAGGGTTTATGTTTTGCAAAGTTATTTAATGTTTTAATCAACAAAAGTATAGGTCACCTATTTATCGTTGATTGCCAATGAGGATGCAATTAAAATGGGTGGAAACCATTTAAAAAGAAATATTACAGAATAGGTACTTCTTTTTGTCTATAGTGCTGTGCCCTTGTTATTACTCTGCTATTAATTACGGCCGTAAGATGCGACAAACGCCAGAAAATTATTTTACAATTTTTCAAATATATAAACGCCTGAAAAAGACTTTAATAAGGATCTCATAGATGATGAAAACAAAGATGAAACACTTTATTCATTTTTAGTTAAAGACGTGAAATTTGATTTGTGATTTTTCCGAGTTTATAGCAAATTATTAATGATTAAAATGCATATACCATGTTTAAATGAGTTAAATTTATTCGGGTGTATGACAAAGAAGGAGCATTTTAAAATAAACTTGCCTACGAGGGAGCCAAATTGCTAAAAAAGTACCGATGCAAAAATGTGATTTTAAAACATTCCTTCTGGATGTGTTCGATCTCTAACTAGTATAAGCTATTTCATTCAGTGTATGTACACACAAAGTTACTAAGAGATCAACTAGGCCGGCAATTCGAATGTGAGCAATAGACTTTATGTGATATGTATAGATAAAATGGTTGAACGCCTTACAAATGTAAGCGTCCCCTTTGTACACGATGTTGACCCGGTTCGTTTTGAGCCTAGTGGTAGCGACGAGCCGGAAAAAGACGTACCCTGGGATTATTTGTCCCAGCGCCTTCTCCTCCGCCAAGTCGATATGGGACAACTTGATTTGGGACTCTGAATCCATGTTTATATATCTCGGATACAACAAAATAGTTTCCCAAGTATCGGGGGATGGCTTCAAAACTTTGTCTGGCTCATAGTATCCGTCGGAAAAGAGACCGCAGTAAAAATTGATGCCGTCACTTCTTGAAACTATCTGTTTACTTTTTTTTGCGGTCCATAAGATTGCAGAGAAGAAACAATCAGCAAGAAACAGCAGGGGACAAATGATTGTGCTGTAAGGTTTTTCAGTAGTACATAGTGCTACTCCGGATGTTTCCCTCACTACTTCATAGAGCTGAAATTATACTATGCAATCGCTCAATTCCGAGCATTGATTCCAGAAATTGTATTTGATTTTTGCTAATTTGGCATTAATACTCTCCTTAAACCTCTATATTCGAAGAAACCCGGTAATAAAACTAATATCAATTTTTACTTTAGTAACTAAGTTTTATTTTACCATAATTTTATTTCTTGAAGTTGAAATAGGAGACTACGTAAGGATGATTTATTTCAAGCGTCCTTCTTAGTCTTTTCAGTTTTTAATTCTCACTTACAAGAGAATCTGTGATCGTGTATACCTCACGTGTGAATGGCCCGAGCTGTTAATTGCCATACAACTGGTGTATTAAGGCTTTGAGTCACTCCCAGTGTAATATAGCTGAAAAGAAGTCCACGTTGTTGCACAAGTGTACCTGTGTAGAGTGATCTATTATCTTAGGTGAAATTTTCTATCACTTTCTTTGAAACATTTTATGCACAGACGATAAATCTTCAAGCATAATTCCCATGGAAATATTTTTTTCTATGAGCAAGGTGAACCTTCAATCTTGATATATTTTCAATATCTTTAAATCGTTTATTGCATCAGGATCTGGTTGAGTACCATTCAAAGATTTGGATTTAGTTGATCAAGCATGCTACAAAAAGTCATTTTAATGTCATCATCGTTATTTGCGGTCGGTTCTTGAAACAAGAACTCATTAGGTGTTCTCATGCTCGTAGTTTGGAAAAAAACAAATAAATTAGAAAATTAAGTATAGTTACATCGAAAAATATTCAGATCAATACATGCATTCTTGCTTTACGATTTAATATGTCTTTACGTAAATATTTGTGTTAATATGCGTAAACTTATCGGACGGAATAAATAATTTTGTTGGATCGCAAGGAAATATTTGAGCGAATGAAATTATTCACATTGGACGTTAAATATTTGTGCATACGCTGGCAGATTATTACCAATAATGTTTAACTTCTTGCTGAAAACTAAAGGTTTTTTTAATACCATGCATGAGAATATGTCCGTTGGAAATAATTAACAAATTTTTTGTTTATTTCATAACTCTGTAAGTCTTCTTCCACCCTGGTGAATTTTGCATACGGAATGGAATTATATCACATAAGGAGTAGTTCGGGAAATTCTTCGTTGGTGAACATTTAAAAAAACACCTTTTGGTGTGCAAATCGGCAACTTCTAAGTGCACCCATGCCACATAAATCAACCACTGCATGGAAATCCGAGAAAATGCGTCTCCTCAATGCGAATGAGTCCATTCATCACGGGGGAGATTTGGAGCTTTCACTGAAGCGCAAAATCCAGCATTAGGGTTATATAGCCATCGTTTTTCATTTAAAACAAAAGAAACTTTGACGCCTTCCCCCGTATGTGCGCACCTGTGCGTGTGTGTGTTGAGTACTCCTCCTGTTTTACCCCGCATAAATCGTTGGGACGACATATCCGTCCGGGAATTTTCGGCTCGGCGATCCGTCTTAATACCGCCTACCACGAGCTTTACACCAGCCTCCAATTTTCGCTCCATTTTTCAATTACCTCGTCTGAGGGAAATTTCTTATTCCATTTTCTCCCGAATTTGAGTGCGAACCAAAGTTATTCCACGCGGAAAAAAATATACTTGCGTTTACGAGCTCAGAAGCTCCTCCCATCCCAGAGTTCCCGCTGCAAAGATGGCAATCCCATTTACTCGTGCGGGTAGTTCTTCCATCCCATCCTTCCGCAACTGCGAGTTCCTTCCTTTTCATGTTTCTTTTTTAGTTCGAAGATGTGCAGATATTTTTCTTCACCTAAGTTTCCCGTGTCGTTTTAGCTTTGCCCGTCTCCGAAGCGCGCTTTGGTTGGAGTTGTGTAACATTGAATTAATCTTGTCTCCGACCACGGTGGGGACGATATCTTCATTCCTCCTCACGATACTGTAAAATTGTATGCTCTTGGGGCACAGAGTGGTTCGGTTATGTACCACTGTGGTTTCACCGCTCTTCTCATCGGGGATGCCTTGGAATAATTAATTAGCATAGACATATGGAGTCTCGACGTCAATAATTACTTGGTGCAAGCCTTGGGGCATTCCCGCAAATATTAATGCCTGAAACTTTTTAAAATTCATTTGACCGAGAATAATTCTTGGAGCATCGTGGAAGCAACATTTTTACCATACCCATTGTATTTGCCTCAGCTTTACGTCTTGCCTGCTTTGCGAGGTCTGTGACGTCGCTTCTTCGTTTTAATGTGAGACTCAGGTTGCCCTGTTTTGCCAAAAACAGAATTTCAAAACAGAAAAACAGATGAACAAATTTTTTTTAAAGTTGTCAATTCGCTATAAACTTCTTCAGGCGATTTTGGATACTGAATTGTTACTTACCCTGTTGAATGCCACCCTTTGCATTTCAGTACCTTCGTAATTATTTCAAAGACATTTTCCTCCTGTGGTAATAGTTGGAAAATGATGAGACTCTTGGAAGTTTTTTTTTTACATTTTTCCCTTATTACAATATAAGGGGCTAAAATCAAGGTGAAAATTAATTATTTTTTATCATCAGACACTAAAATATTAGACGGAAAAAAAGAGACACATACAGAGAAAATTATTAAATTATACCTCAGCGCTTGCACAGTTTTTACTCAAGTTGAACTCAGTAGTTACATTCAGTTGGAAAAGAAAAACTTATTTTACAATTATTATTAGTTAGTTTATCTACATGTTTAGGAACGATACTTGCAGAGGTCTCACGTTGAAATTCAAAATGTGAAAGAAACTAGTATAGAGGATGTATAGGTCACGAATCGTTTCTTTTATTTTGCTGTTCAAGGCGAGTAAGCAAATATGAACGAACTTAGACGAATCAGCACGGTTATTAAATTTATCGCGATATGGAAGGAGAAAAATTAAAACGTTCTCTAAAGTTATCTTTTTAACGTAATAAAAACTAATCTCTTTATGTTTGTGTTCATTATAAAGTGAAATAAATTGTAATTCTATATAATATTAGAGAAAAGTTCGAAGTATTTTAGTTGAACATGAATTCAAGTATCCAAGACTTCTACGAAGTTAATCCTGCCACTGTCAAGTTTAATCTCTTCATTATGAAAATTTTTCCATTGCGCCATAAATATTCCGCCATCGACATATCTAAGTCCAATCAAAACCATAGTGGATTTTACATTCCCATGGCAATTATGAAGTATTTAATTTGTCGCTTACCTGGGACAACGTTTAAAATTATGCACCTTAAATGTTACCATGCTAGTTCTTACAGATTACAAATAAAGTAACCCCGTTAAAATATAAATACTATTTTCCAATCAACCACGATTCCTGAGCATGGACGAAACGCCAGTCCCGAAAAAATTAACTATCACTTTTTCCGACTGTAAAGCTGAAGTAATGAAAATAAAATTAACTTTCCCGCATTTATAAAAGGGAACGTGGAAGCAATAAGAAAAGTAAAATTGTTCACATTCCGAAGAAAAGGACTTCCTCTGCTTAAAAGTAGTGTCCCACCCTATAATAGACCTATTGCATACAACCATTGTATTTTCCTCAGCTTCACGTGTTGCCTTCCTTGAGAGATCATTGACGTTGATTATTCATTTGAATGTGAGACTCAAGGAACAGGCAAGTTGCACTCCTTGTAGAAAGGAAAGAGGTAATCCTGCAACCCTAAGTTCTCCCTGAAAACGTCAAGGAACTACCTAAAAGCGCAAAATTGCAAACGAAATTTACGAGACGTATTTTCGCATTTTTAATTAAAATCATGGACATTTAAATTATTCCATCCAATTTATTGTCCTTTACAAATCGTGATTACGAAATCTCTTTTTATTTTCTTCATAAGTATCTATAAATATGACTCCGATTAGGATCATATTCAGCAATAATTAAGGGAGAGGTTTTGGAAACTATCATTGATTGCAGCGGCTCGCAGAGTGCGTTTATTAAATTCAATAAATTTAGTAAAAGTCAGGGTTTGCCTGGAACTCTGTCAAGGTTTACTCTATTTACGGCTTTATAAAAATGTATGGCTTTTTTTATGCATACGTACCTGATGTATGGCATTAGCAAGTAAAATTATGAATTAATTTAACCTTTGTACTGCAGCATGTAAAATTTGTTCTAGGAAATCGAATCTGGAACTCTTCTCTTTTATCATTTAATTATGTTTCTTGGAAAACCTATCGTTTTGTTAACCATATTATTTGTACATTTGTACTTCTCCTTTCCTGAAATCAAAGCTATTGATAGAATGATTTTTATATAATCTCTGATTGTTTGAAAGTACTGCTTTACTGTTCGTGTAAAATTGTCATTGTTTATGTCATCCGCACCTCTCTTTCGGGAATTTTTATTTTAATTGAAATTTTGGACGTGTCACATATGCAGTGGAAAAAGGGAATATTTTTCTGCAACTGAAAATGAAGAAATGCTTTATTTTATGCTGAACTACTATGAAAATATTGCTCTGCAATTCCTCATTTTCAGCACATGCTTCAATATTTTAGTTTATTCGAAATCAACATTTTCAATCAAAATATTCAAATACCCTCGTGCCACCCTGAAAACAAAACCAGGATTACTACGCAATCTATATCGGTATGTATTATCTTTGAGTGCTCTGATTTCCGTCTTTATGTAATGTTCTTATTTTATTTCGATTCCGTGCCACGTGTATAAATAACACCCTTTAAAGATTGGATGGAGAAGAGTGTTTTAGCCAATTTTCGTGTTCATATTGCTCTGTGTCGCAACGGCGTGATGGCATTTTGGTATGTTTTTAACGTGATGAGGATCATTCTGCTTACATTACATTTAAACTTAGCTTTTCACTTCATGTGCATGAATCTCAATATTTAATATCCTCTGTTTCACCTTACGTAATTACAGCCTTTCTCTCAGTCCTCAAGATCCCATTACTGGACATAACTGCGCTGAAATATGTGACAAAAAAAGATTTTTTGAGGATTTATGAGTACAACTGGATATATTTTTTTTTTATTTGTGTATTTTTTAAAATGATTTTCATTTAATTCAAGCGAAATTAATATCAAGTATTGATAGCATGTTTATTATTAATATTCAACGTAATAAAAGACTGATGAATATCTTTGCTCTGCTTTGCAAACATGAATTACCATTATCTTCGCATGGTATTAAAAATACTAGATAGTTCATTTATAAATTTTAGGTTGCCATTTGATGGCATTATTTAAAAAAAATGCATTGATTTTATCATTTATTTAAAAGCCAACGGCTTAGTGATAAGCTTTGTATCCACTGATACCGCTAGGGCTGTACTGCCCCTGATAGATTTAGAGGTTTACTCTAAAACAAGTATCACAAGCATGCCTGCAGTGGAATATTAACCTCTGTCCTTTGTGTGACCGGGCTGAGACGTTACCAACCTCTCGCCAGTGACTTATTAATGAGTTCAATTCATGTATTAAATATGCAGGATAGTTACATTTTGTACTCCATATTAGTGGCAATAGCATAAAATATTTGCTAAAGTTTGACGTGAAACGTTCTTTTTTAATTTAATCTCATTGAAAATATTTAAAAAAACTTGGTTCCTTCGTTATTATAGATAATTTATGATATTTTGATTATTCTGTCGCATGTTTTGTATGCTTATATTATGAGCTTGAAAACCCATTAAAGTGGTAACGCAAGGTTTCGTAAGAAACACAAATTACTAGCGAACCACTGGTGGTATCAAAAAGTTACACGCCGTACTTCCGTCTTATTTCCTTGGAATTTCATTCTGTTTGGATTGGTACGCGGTAGGCTCTATTTTCTCCTGAAATGCTGACCTTCTGATTGAAAGGTCGAGCATTTTTTCATCATTTGCGATGGTGGCTTTTAGAAGACGCGAGTGCACATTAATGGGTTATTTCAGACATCGCTTGCAGTATTTTAACTTTATTTTTGCAGAATGTGGGTCAAATTTTTCGGGGGATAATTGAGTTGCGCCTAAGTGCGCGTCGAGGAAACATTAATGCAATATCTTCATTAAACCTCCGAGAAATGCTGGAGCCTACCTGTCTTCATAAATTCTTGAAGCAGCACATGAAACCACATGCCCTCTATCTTTATTTTTCGTTCCTTTTTTAGTGGTTAAGCTGTGAAGACAGAAGACTCGGGGATCAATACGGTGGATGAGGAAAGAAGGTTTTTGGGATAAAATGAAATGTAGGCATAATAAACGATTGGAGAGTATAATCAACGAAATTCCGTGCATGCTAACTCCAGGATGTGTAGCACGGGGTGGTTCCTAACTAGGCATGCAACACTCGTTCCAATATAGGTCGTACCTATTACGCCCCCTTGATTAGGAACAAAAATCAGTCATGAGGACAATGTGTGACAAAACAAGAAACTAGGAGAGTGCTTCGTTAGTGAGCATGGTAATGTGCAGAACATGGTATAGGTTGCATGTACTTATTATCATTACCAATGTTATTAATTCATGTTTACAATATTGGGTGGTTATGGGGCCAAGACTGGCAGATAGAAGTGATGTCGGGCAACGGCCCACCACGATGGAAACACCGGTTCCCGATCAGTTACCGAAGTTAAGCATCGTTGGGCTCGGCTCGAGTTTGGAGGGGTGATCCTCCGATTCGTCCGAGTGCTGTTGCCCCTGTCTGCACGTGGCAGACAGTAAGTGCGAAATGACCTTTGCCGTCGAAGCACGTAAAACAAAATTACTACTACTAGAAGTGACGCCGGACAAATTACGTAAGATTTGTGGCTTTTGAATGTTCGTGACCCAATACCTCGTGTAACATCCCAGTAAAACACTCTCGAGATATGGGAATTTGAAAAGTAAAAATAATACAAAATTCATCCATTACAACCCGCATTTAAATGCAGATAAAAAGGGAAGATTGGTTTTACGTTTCACTGCCACAAAATAATGAAGCGTGCATGCGCAAGTTAAGAATATTTTTCTTCTTTTGTAAAGTCGCACTCAGTTGCATAAAAATTGGGGACGCGATCCAGAAAAAGGCATTTAATTGAAGTCTTTTCGGGCTATATTGGTTGACTTTCCGCCTCTGACGTGAAGTGCCTCGTACTTGTAGAGGCAACTTTTCCACTGAGATGAGAGCAATGCAGGACAAAGCGAAAACTACGAGATTTAATGAACATGTTAACATGCAGTACACGAGTTAAAGTACTACTGATGATTAATGTTACCAATACCTTAAATTCAGTAAAACTACGAACCACTAATTCATGACAGAAAAAAACATGCGGACCATTATGCGGGATGAGGTGTTAGTAATAATGAATTATGCACACGTAAGTTGTCTGGTCTGCATAGCGCAATTCAGTCTTGATTTATGCCTCGAAAACCATTTTGACACGCAATGTTATTGCAACATTACAGACATATAAGCATGAAAATTAATGACCAGCTCATTTAGCTGTGGAGAAATGAGCAATATAATTGAGCTTTAATAACAAAGTTACATATCGTTACCACAAACATTTAGGGAGGCATGGGTAGTAGCCATTTTCGTCCGTAATCGTGTGCTGATAAAATGACATCTTAAACCTCTTTGGCCTGTAGTCTATCGCTCTAAGCTTATGCATGTCATGACAACCTACTGTTTAAGAGGGATGTAATGTAGCGTAGAGGGCCGTTGAAGAGGATGATGGAGGGGAGAATGTTTTGCAAGTGGGGAAAAGGTAGAAAATGGGTGGGAATTTTGGACACCGTGAGGTAGGGTGAGAGATAACGAGAGTTCGGTCTCAGTGGCCTTTTTTTCGGCGGATATCTGCCGATAGGGTCGGTCCCAGTGCCTTCGAAAGCTTATTTAATTTCAGTGAATGTAGTCACACTAAATGGATGCTCCATCATTTTAATGTTTGGAAATGAGTCCAGTGTTGTTAAGTTCATAACTAATGAGAAAGAAGAGATTTCCTACGAATTGCAATTTTAAGAAAGGTATGGAGAATGTCATACGTTGTTTCACCAAATAATTGAACAGAATGACAAATTGAGATGGTACACTCTTAAATTTTTCGATAAAGCTGCGATATTAATCGAAGGCCTCCGTGAAACATCTCTGCCGTGAAATGCATATTCTTATTCTTCACAATCATCTCTCTCCAGCTTACATAATTAAATTGTCACAATTAAAATGCCGTGATACCAATTATTTACAACTCTTGCGTAGGCTACACTGAATCCGTTGGCCAAAAACAATCAACTTTTAATTTCTTAATTTTAATTTTCTGCCGGCGAGGTGACCCGGAGTTGTAATCTAAGGCACTGAAATCACTTTCATACCTTTTTTAATGTTGGAAATGATCAGGCAATTTCGGACGTCAGATCATCCGGAGATGGTGCTACTTTGACCATACCCATGTGAAATTTAGGAAAGCGCTTTCTAAGCTTATTTTTACTCGAATGCGTAGTGATTTGTTACATCTCTGGATAAGGATTGAACAATGATTCTGGAGTGTTGGTAGTTACTCAGGACCTGTCAGTAAACCCTTGAAAATTTTTATCCAGCGCACCTTCAAATTTAATTATGTAGCAAAACCGGTGAAAAAGTTAGGGAATGTCAATTACAATCCTGTTAGATGAAAAAACACCAATAAAATCGGATAGAGGGGAAAAAAATCTGTATACATACACGAGATGATCAATGGAACATTTGTAAAATACAAGTCCCTATGCTTGAACCGTAATTCGGTACATTAAGCCCATGGAAAATTACAATTTATGACGAAACACGCCATTTACCTAAACGTTATGAGGGAACCCTGAAATCATTATTTGACTCAGAGAAGAAGAATATTTCACCAAATTGATATTGAATGTGTGCTACACGAATGATTTGGTACGTAGTCGTGCTCATGGGTGATTATGGTACACACCAAATTAACAAAACATTCGCCCCGAAACGAATAATTACACTTTGCCGGAATTTGAATCTGGATCTCCGAATTGCTGGTCACGTATGTTAGCTTGTTTCACAACAATATTACACACACCGGACCAGCAGTTTAGATATAGTGGTTCAATTAATGGACTAATATATGACTCTTATGATGAATTTCATCACTTTGGTCAATACCAAGGACCTGAAGGATTAGATATGGATAGAGACTGACCAAGATACTGCCAAGAGCCGTTGATAGAACGCCCGAAATGAATTTCCTCTTGTACTCCGTATGCCTGGTGTCGGCTTCTTATGTCTTTCTCCTTGATTGAACTCCTGCCCACTCACCAGAGCCGCACCCTCAAGGAAGGAATATGTGGCAGGGCCGGCTTCTTCCAAGAAGGCCCCCCAAGCGATGATGTCGACCTTATTAACGTCCTGCTCTAGTCCTTTACTTATCCCCGATTCCATACTCCATAACCTTACCTTATCGGTTCTTTATTATTTCCTTTAACGTCTTATTTGTCTTCATCATTTTTCTTTCCTCAAATTATATAGTTCTTCTCCAACGGAGTGAAATAATGAAAGGGAAATGTCACCTCGCTCTATTATGGCCAAAACGCAAGTGATTCACAAACATGTATGACCCTACTTTAAAATATTTAAGGCAGTTTGAGCAAGATATTTCTTCAGTCATTAAAGGGACCACATTCTTATTTATGTTTACATTTAGGCAACTGTCAGAAGCATTAAGCAAATATTAATGACGCAAGAACTCTATTTTATTCATGACGCATGCTGAGAAGGCCTTTACAACCGATTTTTTTGCGTTTCTGTAAAAATTACTGCAGTGAGTATTTGCTTTATTTAAAAAAGTGATAAAGTATAAAAACATCACATTTAATAATTTCTGACGAGATCTATGCGTTATAAATTCCTTGTTTTATTAATAAAGTCTCTATGGAGAGCTTAGCGGAATTATATCCCATTTAAAATTGCAGGTATTTTTCGGCAATTATCTCGAAAATTAAAAAGGTAAGTGGCTGATATTTCATTATTACTGGAAATATATGAGACCCTGTTCTGTGAAATACGGCGAAATTCATAAAATATTTTGTAAAGAGATATCTCGCTCAAACTACCTTAATGTGCGAAATTAACCCAAGGTTAAGGAAAGCCGCGCACTTCGTTAAAGCAAGTACTAGAAAAGTTGAGTTTGGCGCAGCTAATTTCAGGGCTAGGTTGGGAGCCACTTAAAACCAGGAGGTATCCCATTAGCCTAAGATTATTTGGAAAATGTGGACCAATTTCGAGTTGCATGCTGGAACGAAGGATCGTCGGATATTATCGTAACTCCACTCATACATTTTCAGATCTCATAGAAGTATTGAAACATGAGATACACTGCCAAACCGAAAGGAAAAATAAATTCTTCCTTTTTGATTAAAAATAATATAATAATAATAAAACTGCTTCCTTCCATGCAACATATACGACCGCACAAAAAAAGGCAAAATTGTTATCCACTCCGACGCATTTTATTCTTTAATTCTTCAAACTCCTTTGCCCTATTTTCTCCCTTCGTTATGGCTGGAGTTTTTACAGCCCGTTTAATTACGACCTTGCAGCTGCTCACAGAGTATTATGTTGATACAAAATCATTAAGCCGTTCCATTTCAAGGATAGGTCCAGTAAGATGATACTAATTTCAGTGTTATGCCTGGAAAATAATTAATGTTATTAAAGTTATTCAATTCAAATAAAACTGGCTTTGGTTGAATAATTTCCCCCAAGCATCTTCATACTTGCATACCTACTTTGCTATTTTCACATTAATGCATTGATTCATTCACGCCCTCCCAATAACACTTGCAACTCCTTATATTTCTCCACCACTTTCAACCATGAATTTCGCCCATCCCCAACATAATCCACTCCTCTATCATACTTTTTCAGTTATTTGTCTCTTATCCATATCCTCAGCATTGCCAAGGCAACGGAGCACTCTCTTTTCATATATATGTGTACCACTGGAACATTAGTTTGATATTCTTTCTTCGCCGAATCACTCCTAGCATTATCCTACTCATAAAACCTCGTGCACTCTACATGAAATAATAATAATAATTTTATAACCCCTTAAACATGATTCAGAATTGGATAATCAATTGGCAAAAATAGTTGACAGGAGCTTTAGGTAACCCCTAAGGCATTTGCCTGTTGTTGGGGGAACCTTCTGGATAGATGCAATATACATAAAACAAAATGATCTCTACAGATGTGACAGTGTGAAAGTAGACTCAGAAAAATATTCAACAATCAGAGTTTAACCAGCTTAAGAAAGATTTAATATTGTTGGTCGATTTAATCTGTTGTGTCAAACATTTGACACAAACTACAGGTATAACAAATATAAATTATTACAAGAGTTATTTTTATAAACAAAAGGATTCCCAAAAGGTTGTCACAACAGTTTCTATAAATGTAGATGTAAATGAATTTTCGGAAAGCGGAAAAAGTGCTCTCGGGACTCACGTCTAGATTGTACATTCCACTTTCGTCCGCTGGTTTTTCTTTAGAAATTTTGGGAACTCATGCAGCTGCTGTTAACTATTGCTTGAAATTCAATCTCACAATTAAATTCTCACGTAGTCTTTATAGCAAAAACATCCTACTCACCATGCACCAATAACGACTACAAGATGATCAGAGCGAGAAATAAATGTAATCTAGACGCATATATATTTTGCATTTTCTTCTTCCTCCAATTCCTTTCCAATCCTCGCTTCCTTCTTCATTTCGATTGTTATCTTACTCCCTTACTTTGGTAATTTTTAGTATTTTTTTATTCATAGGATCAAGTTTGCATGATTTTTGAGTACCGAATTCCCATTCTTAGGAATAGGGATAGATTCCGGACAGTGGCAATGTTTCCTGTGGCAATAAAATACAGTACCCAGCCCGTCAGATGGGTCGCAAATCTGTGAACTCTTGGTGCCTTTCGTTTAGACTTTGCTGACGCCGAGGGATTATTTTCTAGTTTGTCTTCCTTTCAGTCCACCGCTCCTTCTCATTCCTCCTCCATAGCTACATCTCGACCGTTCGAAGCTTATTCTCGTCTTTTTTTCTCGGAGTCCGTGTTTCAGCCTAACTCCATAAACTAAACTAAACTAAACTAACTAAATTCCATATTAAAATCATCATTAACCTATTTCAATAACTCTAACATAGAGACCACGTAATCACTTTCTTCCAATTTCTGAACGCTTCTTCCGTTAGCTGAATCCTACTTTTAGTGTCTTTGCGAATATGCAATTTAATTACTTGAAAAATTGCTCCTCATTATCCAGTTAGTTTCCTACAACTTTTATGGCCATCTTCGCATTTTTCGTTCAAGGGCCTCTCATTACTTTTTAAATCATTTTTCTTGATTCTGTAAAAAATGCTCGAATATTTTAATGTATCTACTAAAGCTTGCAATCCCGTCGGTGATGGAATAACCAACGGCGGATCGTCCGCGAATCTAACCGGTAGTATCAGCTGGTCCCCTTCTTTGATTCCTACATCCAGCTCTTTCCATTTCCTGTCTTACCACTTCCTCGGAAAAAATGTTAAAAAGCAATGGTGACAACGGGCACCACTGCAACCTCCAACCTTTTACCGCGACCTTCCACAATTTTCCACCCTGATTTCCAGTCAGCCACACTTACCTGTGGCCCTTGGCCTAGGTTTCAAATGTTGTCCTTTCTCACCCATGTATTCCTTTTTTCCCTAGTATCTGCATTAGTTTTTCGCTATTAACTCTGCCATACGCTTTTCAAACTTGAACTTTTCAAACTTTTCCAGTGAAACTAGCTTAGTAGTATTTTTATTGAACGTGCTTCGACGGCTAAGGTCATTTCGCACTTACTGTCTGCCACGTGCAGACAGGGCAACAGCACTCGGACGAATCGGAGGATCACACCTCCAAACTCGAGCCGAGCCCAAAGATGCTTAACTTCGGTGACTAATCGGGAACCGGTGTTTCTATCGTGGCAGGCCGTTGCCCGTGAAACTAGCTTATACAAGTGAAAAACAGGACCGCTGTTCAATTTCCTCAACGTGACTATCTTACCTAATGCTAATGCTTTCCCGATGCGCAGAGATATGAATGACCTCGGCTGCTCGTGGATGTAGGTGAGGAAGATGCTGTCTTTTTCGTCCGTCCTCCGCCCGCATCACACACCCGTACCCCCTCCTTGTTCTCCTTCCTTCACTCTCACAGTGTGTGCTCCTGCTCCTGTCTCTTTCTCTGGCTGTAAGACGCTCGCTGCATCGATTTTCCTTCGCCCCCCTCCCTCCCCTCCTTGTCTCCAAACCCCTCGGTCCATTCCCCTCGTCTCCGCCCTGTTCCCCCACTACTAACTCCCCTCCAATCCTTTAGTTCTTCCCCTCAACTCCTCATTCCTACGGCTTTGCGTTACTTATACCCCCAATAATGGCACCAGGCATCACGCTGTGGAACTGGTTAAGTTAGTTTGAGCGAGATATTACAGCACAGAAAATGCAAAGAATTTGGTGCATCACAAACAAAATAATTTCTCTCATATTACCTTTACTATTTTAAAAACGTTACCATACCCTTCGATATTCTTTGCAAAACATGTAAAAGCATTTTCTATGGATATGGTCCATTTTTCGTGGTCCAGAGACACATGATATAGGTAGAATGAGGAACTTACTGCCCAGAGATTGCGTCAGGATTGTAAATATATTTCAGTTCTCATTTTTATTGATTATAAATTATTTAATATTTGCCTTTACAAATTTTACAAAACCGCAATAGAAAATCTTCCCTCGTGGAAGCGTATGGCGTGAGTCAATTGAGTTAAGATTAATTATCAATCATGTAAATGTAGTTAAATAAGTACTCATAATTCCAATCATACAAAATGAGTTTACTCGATGTTTATATTAATATATTTACTTAATGCTTTTTACTACCGCCTAAATTAAAAAATAAAATTCAAATATAGTTTCTTAAATGACTAGGGAAATGGATGGCCTTCTCAAGCTGCCTTAACCAAGTTATTCTCAATAATGATGGACAATGTGCCAAAAAAGTCGTTTTCTTCCTACTGGGAATTTTCATCGTCGAGGTTTTATACTTTATTAAATAAATTTAAAGTACTAAAGGAAAAGAAAAACTAAAATTTCAAGAATCCCTTTTCTTCATTCGACGCTTAGCAAGTAAAACAATTGGACAAATGTTTGTTTGCCAAGACTATATCAATCATGTGGGGAAGTATAGAACTTCAGAATCAGTACGCGGTAATGGGTTTCATTCAGAAAATCATCAAACTTTTACAGCATGAAATAATTCTTTACCTTTAATTTAATTTATTTCTCCATAGTGAAGGTTTCGTCCAATGTTTGGGATGTGGTAACCAATGACGTCTTCACTCGTCTTCCTCGGTGGACTGTCGTGGAGGCAACGTCCTTATTCCTCCATTGCTCCGCAGTCCGCCCAAACCGCCTCCCTTTCTCCACCTCCTGAACAAAATGTTTTTATATTTTTCCTGGCGAATTCCCATTTCCATATTTGAAAAAAATTTTCTTACCTCGATTTAAAAAAAAATTTTTAAAATAATGTTTGCATTTCCATACGTACGTGAGTTAGACGAAAGATGTTCATAGTTTGGAAGTGGAATCAATGTTAATTTTTGGCACTCGATTCCACCCTAAGGACGTGGAACGGTATTTAGAAACACATAGTAGTGATATATTGTATTGTAATATTACTAGGTCTAAAAAGGCGCACGTGGCGCCCACTTATCTATTCATGGAAGATATTGAAATTAAATTACACCTGGTATCATTAGTTTATTCCCAGCACTAAAAACATTACAAAAGTTTCGTCTATTTGCCTGAGAGACCAACGTACAGTTGTTCGTGTGAGAATGCTGCTGTTTGTAGTTGAAGCCCAACTTGGTCAAACGACTGACCCTGCGACTTGTTCATTGTAATTGCATATGCCGGAATCACTGGCAATTGTCGTCGTCGCAAGATGAAAGGGAGCGTTGTCTCAGTCGGAGCCAAATCAGTAATATTTCTCAGTTTTATGAAATTTCTTGCAAGCAGTTTAACGGCATATTAGAATCTAAGGGACGGAAGCTCCATCTAACAACGGCATATGTCTAAAGTTACTGTGGCTCCATCTTACAGCTTTCCTGAGTCAGTCAGTGAGTGACAAGGGCTTTTCTTATATAGATATTTTGGATGGTGAAAAGTCGAATAAATTTCATAGCAGCAGTGGAGTACCACTAAGTTACGTTGGAAAGCGTTGAGTCACGACGCCATGTCCATTGGCAAAATAATGCTGCAAACCGTATTCTCTTTCCCATCCATGATTTACGCAAATTCCTTTAGAAACCTAACATATATTCTCCATATCTCTTTCTCCATTTTCCTTCCAAAGGGAATCATAGCGAGAATGGAAAACCACTTGTACAAGGGTAGTTTTTGTTTTCCGCGGGAGGGGCAGAGGAAGGGTTGGAGGATGGGAAGGAAAGTGGGTGCGGCGTACGGAATTAGCTCATGTTTCCCGGATGTGGTGCGGGTGGAAGAGAAACGAGTCGGTCCTCAGGTGAGATTGCGTTTTAATTCAATCCCACCTCTCGATTTCATGTTCGGGGAGCGCAAATATCCTTCCCCCTTTGGATTGCTTAATTCCAAGCCTTTCACCCTGGTATTCCAAGCTTCTATTAGTTGAAATAAACACGCGTGAATTGCTTAGTAATGAATTTGGAGCTGTTCGATGTGTTTTCCTTTTCTTTATATTATTTTCTGTGTAAATTACGAGCACTCATTTGCGGTCGTATCCGAGCCGAGTTGTCAAAAGTATCTTGTTTGGAATTAGGTTTTAGTTCACTTGAGCATTGGAATTTTGTTCTTTAACAATTTTTGCTTTATTCATTTGAGTTACGATATTAACCAATTAATGCCCAGAATTATTTTTGCGTTGATTTTAATAAAACTTACCAGTTATAGTCGTAAGGACCTCAAATACATACCTGAAAAAATTAATTGCCTTCGGAAATGTGCAATGCTAGTTATTACACTGGCAGGGATTTCCTGCCACTGGGATATAAAGGTAGCAAAAAATTGGTGTATGGGATTTTCTTTTTATTTTATTTAATACATATTTTATTATTTAAACCCATTTATATATTGAATAATTAAATGAGCATGAGAGCAACAGCCGTCTAGCTGAGGACATGGTACAGTTTGTGACACTCCGGATGTAAAGCAACATTAAATTTTTCACACATAAATGTTGTACGACGAGCACATTTTCTGCATCATGCATTTGGCTGGATACTTCTTGCTATCCAATGCTCAAGTTTAACATAACGAACGGCTTAATGAGCAGCTCCTCTGATTAGAATCTTAGGTCCTGGGACTTTTCTTTCTTCTCCATATTTCCCCAGTAGCTGTAAAAAACACTATTGTTTTTAAGTTTATCAACGTAATATCATAAACGTCTTGGTATAACCGCCAGGCATTTACAATAGATGCGTTTAAACTCCAGGCGAATAATGGCCACCACAAATATTTTAGAGCGATTTCTGACTCTATACGTTGCCACAAACTGGTCATGAGAATTTACGTCATCCATGTGTTTATTGTAAATAGTTACTAGGTGAGGCTGGGAAACTCAAATTGTCTTCTTTTTCTTTCTACTCTATCGTTTCGCATTTGTGACAGGGTTGATTTTGACGACATTCCTAGTGACCATAACGATTTGGTTGTCATTCCATCGGGCAATAACTATATTGTCTGCCAGTGTTTTCTCCATGGCACCTCTTTCTTTTTTTGCGTTGCTGACTTCGGTGTCAGAGGAGATGTGTGTAAACGATTATCTCGTATAGTTCCAGTTCCTCCGATTTCCTCTCATGCTAACTCAGAGAGCAGATAGATTAGGGTGAAAAAGCTATCAAAAACAACAAGACTGCCTTTTCTGACATCTGCCTTTTGAAGCAGACCAGTTAAAACATCAAAACCTTGGCCATTTCCTAAAACGGGAAGTATCGTACTGCTTCCACAGTATGGCTTGGCATGCAGTATCCATCGGATCGGCAACGTGATCACAGTTTGAAACCAAATGTTATAGGTTTGCCACGAATGAACTGCTTTGTCCCATGCCTGCCAAAACAGGGCAAAATTGTCTCATTTATTCTTAGATATGTAGCCACCATATACAACTTTGAATGCCTTTTTCAAAACTTCAAGAATTGGCCTCACTTTATAATAGCGATCGTCACTGATACCTATATTCTCTGCAAGGTGAAGACGCCTCATTATGCCACCAAAGGTAATCCGTCGCATAGACTTGCACACTAGAGAATTATGTACATCCGGTGATGTACTTCAGTACATTCGCCGATGTGGAAGTTTATTATATCCAGAAATTATTAAAATTCCTAGGAAAACTAGAACTTTTTTTAGTTAAAATTTGCGTGGAAAGACTATTTTGCATTGAATATATTATGCTTTGATGAAGAAATAAATCCACTAGTTCAACTGGTAATGACACTTTTAATGCATCAAGAGGCTATTTTATATTTTCTTTCGTTAAGCCAATTTGATTTGGATGATAGATGTATTTATACTCTCCAAACCCTACAAATAGTAATTCTCCTGAATTTTAGCGTTATAAAACAGTAAAAAAATAAGATAAGACTTGAAATTAAATTTATAGTATATTTGTATATAAAATATACGTACTCTCTTTATTATTTGGATGAAGCAAAAGGCATGCGCGATGGAAGAGAGCATTAATACGTGAAAAGCTCTGTTAAACAAAAAAATAACAAATAATATAATCTAACCTGTTTTCACTACGGGTCCATTTTATGTCCTGTCGTCTGCGCTTCCTAACTGGAGAAACTGTACGTGTAGGGGTAGACGGCATATCTCCAGGTATGGTGAAGTCATCTTCAATCTCTGGGTCACTATTCCATGAGTTAATCTCACCTTCACATTGCAGAACAACGTGGTAAATGTACCGGAATGCATTCAACTTCTTCATCATTTGTCAGAATCTACGTCTGTATCAGCATCCGGATTTTCAACAGGAGGCATAAGGGCTATTCTCGAAGGTGGCTTCTTTTCTACAATATCTGACTCCAATAATAAGTCGCAAATATCATTTACGCTCAAGCTGAAAAAATAACCGAAGCGTGAGCATGAAATAAATTTGACTTCGTTATATCCCAGTGGCACGAAATCCTGCCATCTGAATTTATATGGTAATATTCCTACCAAGTTAACATTAATCGGAAAACACCTATTATGCACTATTAATGTAAGCATAAATAAGTATACAGAACCTAATCAATAACTTATATTCTTATAAAAAATAGGAGAACTCACCCCTAAAACTTCCTTCTGTCAGCCATTTTGCAGAAGTAAAATGCAATCATATGTTTCGTAAATTGTATCTCTATTAGGTTTTGCCACCTGATGATGAAATTATGAACTGCGTCCACCAGAGGGTTGTAGAATTGGATAACGCTGCATTTATTTCTCTATTACTCATCTTCATTCATCTAGCGCAGATTTAACTAAGTGGCAGGAAATCCTGCCACTGGGATATAATGGGCTAATATGAAGTCTTACGAAATTTTTCCATGCTGAAAGAAGATGTTAATATTTCCTTTTTTTGTGGAATAAATAACTAGTTGACTCCATTTTCACTTTAACCATTAAGTGCCGTACCTACCAATAGCGAGTTAATTTTTCAAATTACTAAAACATTCATTAAGGCGATATACTGAGTAAACACCTTTGAATTTTATTCACTGAAATACCTTCTACTAGTTCCCTTCAGTTTCATCTTTAGCAAAATATGGGCAGTGAGCTTGTATTTATTTAAAAAGCCTAATCATCTATCGTGAGCAGTAGAATGAACATGTCTTCATCCTTGATAAGTCAATTTCGAAGGTTAGAGTCTCATTAGAAAATAAATATCTGTTATTTCTTCTATGCCCGTGTGTATTATCATCTATAATATCTCACAATTTGTACCCGTTTTTAATAAATCCGTAGTAAAAAATAAAAGGACAGAAGGAATTATTATGTTGCATCTCTTAAATGCATATCATTTGAAAAACATGCTTCAGTTTTCTGGACGGCACTTTTGAGTGTGACAGTGATCAGTAAATTACTTTAAGCAATTGTTTACTCAAGGTATTAAAAGGTAATTAAGTTCTTGCTATCAGCAAGGGCCGAGTGTTTGAGTAATAATTTGTACTTTATTTGTGCGTAATTAAATGCATAATTCGTAGATAATACGACATCTGTATAGTTGCGGTTACTTTTTGAGCTGAGTAGCTAATAACCACAAACCTTTATTGGCAACTGTAACCTTAGAATTTTGAAATTAGGATACTAATAACTGATTTACAAATAGTAAATTAAATTCTTGATTTCGCTAGGCATAAAAAAATCCTCAGCCTCAGAGAAACCACTCAGGCAAAAATGTTACCTATGGAGAAACAGATAATTCCAGAAGTAAAGAGTTTTATGGTCCTTCCCTGATTATAAAATGTAGTTAGTGATTTTAGTGGAATTTTCGAACTTCAGGGAAACAAGTCACGTTTCTGAAAAATGCAAGTTTGGTTTAAATTCTTTTTAAGCCGGAGTTACCTCCATAATAAGGTTTACATTCCCTACTTAATGCATTTTTTTCAAGGGACAAGCACTTTTCCCTTTATTATGATCTACAGGCTCGGCAGAAGAATTTTTAGAACTAGTGAATTGAATTTTAGCTCATAGAATTGAGTCACGAATTGTTTTGCACTCCCACTTTAACGTTTGCTATTCCCAGACGTCAATTCAATTAAAAATCATTGTCCTGTCACGCTCTACCAAGCACCAAGTGTTGGGTGATTCTCAGCTTTGAACAGATGTATTCGTTCCCAGAAAAACAAATACGTAATATTGAATGATATTTCCCATACGTGCGGGATGTATAAATGCACTCAAATAATTTTTGGTGACGGATTCAATTTTTATAGCTCATATTCCAATTTTATATTTGCCTTGACGTCTCGAAAAAAGTGCTCTCTCCCAAAATGGACTTCTAAAAACATGGGTGTCCATTTATTTCCGCGACTTTACAATTTGGTTCCGGGAAATTCAGTCCATTAGCATGGGCCACTTTATTAAATTATTTCGATGGATGCAATCAAGCTCGTCTTTCGGCCCGAATCAGGGTGGCACATGCCTCGGACTCTGTGGGTTGGTTGGCCGATTTCCATTACGATGGTAAAGAAATGCAATCTGTGATTTTTATAATATATGTCAGAAATAAATTGAGCTTCCTATGGTTGGTATTTTTAAGTCTAGAAAAATAATGTCTGGTTATGAAATCCGTTACTAATACGTTATTTCATCAATAAAGTTCACATCAACTAACCGACAGCCTTATTAGACACACAAAACCCACACTCTTATTTTACATTAATTAAATTTATAGGGCAAGGCTCAGTCAGTCATCTTGACTTTAACTAGACGTTTAAAAATGAGCCTTAATGTCTTAGCTAAGAAAGATATTCGTCATAATTCCGTATGAATAATGAGTCTATGGATAATCATGTCAATGATTTCTCCAACCTTGGGGGTTATGCTTTACATTCCCTTCGTAATATATGTATTTCTCATTACTAAATATAATTTTAGCCCCGCTTGTAATTATTATCCCTTCATAGCAGCAACATTATATTGTAGAAAGGAGCCTATAATTTCACGGAACGCGAACGGTATTCTATTACATTTTATTTTCAAATCTATTTATTTTCGAAAAATCATGATAATCACCTTAAGTATCATGTCGTTGGTTTATGGCAAGTAATATTTACCCGATCTGGGGGAATTCACTTTTTCAGAATATTATAATTTCCTCCGCCAAGCTGTCTTTATTATATTTATGAATACCTTTTTGATTCCCCTTATCTTTTGAGCCTCATCACCGTCGATTATTTCTCCTCCAAGGCTTACCAAATATTTTCCGCTTTATCACAGAGTAATAGTGGATCCAATCCATGCTGTTAAAGCTTGTTGAGGCGATATTCCTTGATATTCATAAGGTGTTACACAAAGTATCTCACAAACAACTAATATTTCCATTACAACCGTGGGATAGACGAACAATAGCAAATTAGTTCTATTAATATATCACTAAACGCTAAAAGTATTAATGGATGAAATTAGCCATATGCCTTTACCGTGCAGTTGAAAACGTTTACCTGGATATATTAAGCTAAATTGAAGAAATGAGTGAAGTGAAATTAAGGTCTTACGAAAATCTATATAAAGCAAAGACAATTAATCTTCAGGAGTAAAAATTCGTTTAGAAATGTAAATTATGTATTATTAGAAAATGTTTATGGGACGAGTATTCATGGACGAACTTGTGTATTAATAGTATACTGAAACTAAATGAATATTTTATCAAATGTTCTGTCTATATTATAAAAACCAAAAAAACCATGAAGCTAAGAATGGAAGGAAATTTGTCTGATCTTAAAAATTCATCTCCTTTTGCATTGGAATTTTTGGCACATTTGCATTGGGATTTTTGGCATTCATATAGAGCTAATTTAATGTTAAAGCGTTAAACGTCAGTAGCAATATTCATTGATATAATATTGTAACTGATTATTGTCTTAAATTTCCATCAAAGATAAGTTATCACATAGTTGAAGCCAAGTCCATTAATTTCACGTTAGGTTCCAGCTTCGGAGACCATAATTGGCATATTTTATTATCTTTAGTCGTAGATAATGTCATATGGTAGTTAATGTGAAACAAAAACAGTTAATTTTTTGATCTTATCCTGGAAAGCTTGAAGGAGATAGGAGAGTCAGGATATGGATCGCTCGCGTAGAGAAAAACACAAAGGGACTTTTCCTAGTCACGTGGGAGCGGGAGAAATCCGGAGAACAATGCAGCCGTGACGTGGCGGGATGGGGTTAGATGTTAGAGTGAAGGGAGTGACACAATGATGGGGACGCGTGTTCGATTCTCCACAGCTCAGCTATGGGTGTAGAAGTTTTGATACGCCACGACCGCGAAGCCCCGCAGGATCACGGTTGAATGGAATGATGCTGTGCCGTGCAATGTGGGCACAGGAATAAATAAAAAAAGAAATAAAGTTTCCCTTCCGTTCCTTTCATTCCACGGGAAGAGAAAGGATCGCGGTTTGGGAACAGCACACGACAATGGGGAGACGTGGTAAGAATCGCAGCGATGACAAAGGGTTTGGGTTGAAAAAAAATGAAGACTTTTTTTTTAGGTCTAATGCCTCCTCGCCTGGTAGACCGGCCAACAGCGATGGAGATCCGGGAATTTTGGGGTTTTCCGCTGAAAAACTAGAGGGAGAAGGGACTGGGTGTCGGGGATGTGTGGACGGTGTCGTTCCGAGGGAGGATAAAGAGGAGATGGGAAACAACAGAGAGGACAGGAAATCTCTCTCGACTCTGCGGAATGCTGGTCGGTTGCACTTTCCATAACTCAAGCGGGGGAAATTTGGGGCAGCGGGTCCCTTGAGGGGGGTGCAGTCGGATGGGGATTTGGCGAGAAAGGAAACGTCAGTGTGGGGGTACGGGGAGAAAGGAGGGATGGCCGCCGATCCTTCTCGTCATCCCCTTCCGTTAAACCCCTTCCCCGTACCGGCCGTTATCCCCGTAAACCCTGGAAAAACCCCTATCTTCCTCTATCCACGCCATGGGATGGGGGATTCCAAGGGTCCATCCCCCTTCATTGCACGCGGAGATGGCGTAATACGCTCCCGTTTTACGGGTGGGTCCGGGGAAGTTGGTGGTGGGTACTCGAGGCTCTCGCGACTTACCCAGGTAAAGTGAATCATGTGTGTTTTTGAGAGGAGAGGGTTGAGTGAGGTATTCTCTTTATGCTTTCCTTTCCTCACAAAATGAGTGTAACACCTTCCTCATTCAGGAAAAGTCATGAGCCCAAACCGAACGTCATTATACTCATTCCCCGGTTATGACGGCTAAGTTTTTCCATTGTGACCGTGAGTTTATTGACTCGAGTTCGCATATGTTTTCTTGCTCCTTTCTGATATTTTTCGGATTACTCTCGCTTTCAATAGTGTAGTTCTTCCGTATTCAATACTCCTTTTGAAACATTTCATTCATTGTTTGTAACTGAAATTCTTAATTTGAAGTCTTTAATTAATTAATTAAAAAATCACTGTAGTAGGAAATTGACCCAATATCCAATGACTATGTTTACTAAGTTGTGTTTGTACAACCATGGTTGGTATTTATTAAATGTGTGGAAATTTACTTTTGTGTTTTCTCTAAAAACTAAAGGAATTCAACATTTACACCAAGTTAAGCCTGAATAAATATAAACTTAATTCCGCCGACAGAATATTTTTTGTACTTCACGCTTCAATGTCTCAGAATACTCCTCAGGTACCTTTGACGGAGAATCGCGTAGTAAAGTTAAAGATTCATCAAACAGAAATAATAAATCACTTTTTTATGCTCTTAATGGTTTTACATCATATATCCCCTGATATAGTTGACTGAATTTACATAAGTTTGAAACTCTCACCATAAGTTTTTGAGAAAAAGAATGAGAGAGAACCTCAGAAAGACAATACGTGTCAAAAACATGTTCTTAGTTTAATAAAAAAGAAAGGCAATCACCCACTGTGTTTTCTCTAGCAAATATGATAATTCAATTACACCAATAATTAGCCTGAAACTACAAATATTTCTGATTGATTATCTGGGAATCTATTTCCTTCTACTCTTGTTACGACCTCAGCTCTAGCTCCATCATGTTTTAATTTTTCTCTTCTCCTCCCTGAATACCTGTACCCTTCCCCTTATCCTCTCAAGCTCTACCTCTGAGATTTTAGGCATTCTTTTCCCTTGTTTCTCCCAATTGTGTTTCGCTAACCTGTTAATGTATCCTTCTCTGTCGTTAACCTTCGACATATTAGTTGGTGTGTACCCGTATCTCCTGTTTTCCTTGCCTTCACACTTGATCCCCATGTCAGTCCAGTTCATTTTGAGTTCAACAACCATATTTTTATTATTGAGTATTTTTTTTCACGTCCTATCCGTTTTCTCTCATAAACGTCTGGTCAATCTGTTCAAGTTCATTCTTACTGCATGTCCAAAAAACTGTGCTTTTTTAATTCTGATTTCTTCGGAATCGTCCTAATGCTCCGATACAAACCATATTGCTCAATGCTAAAACGATATTCTTGTTTTTATTGCACAACGGCTCCCAATCTTTCAAACTTTCGTACCACTTATTTACCATGAAGTTACCGCTCAAGGTAATAATTCCAACACTTACGCCGATATTTAATTCTTATCGTGTACATATTCCTAAATCTTAAAGTTAAGTATCTTGTTTAGGTGGGCAAGCTGCAGTTTGGGAAAAGCTTATATTGATAAATATGGCTTCCTTTTGGTTGAATATAGCTATATTATACACCATAGAAATTGGCCATAAAATGAAGTTAATATTATATACTCCTTTTGAAAAATGAGTTGTTTGCGGTTCACTATACATTGATGTTCAATAACTTAACGTTTTCCTTTTGGCGTGTGATGCTGATTTATTTGTTAGATAAGTGAGAAATACTATGTAATCATGATAAATATTACGATTTACTCATAATCCTATAGCTCTTGATCCGCACTTTGGATCCATCTGCAGTAATCTGTTTCTTAAAAAAAAGGTTCTTTCAATCTGGAATAGGTTGTAAACTTTAAGTTAACCACCATTCACACGATCATCTACATAGTTTTTAGAAAACGCGTATTTTCGTTGCTCCCGCAATAATGACCAAGTGATAACATTTCATTTGGTATGCCAACGCAAACACAATGTCTCCCCACAGCGTTGCCGAATTTAGGGAATGCACTCGCCTAAAAATGTTCTTTCCGTCAATATATCCCACCGACTCATTCTGTGACCATATCTGATGAGCAGATTACGTGATCGCTGTTGAATTTTTGTCACGCGCAATTTTCGGTGAAAATTAGGTCAACTACATTTGCTCCTCTCTCCCTTCGCCCCTCTTCTCTCCCGAGATCGTTACCGGCTCCTCTCATATCAAGAATTTGGGCGACTGGGAACGTTCCATGAAAATATTCGTGTGCGAGCGTGCAAGGAGGATGGCCATGGAAAATGCGCCATCGAGAAATAAATGTTATCCCGAGAAAACCCCTACAGTTCATCGTACACGATGAAAGGCGCCAAAGGTAGTGTTTCCTCTTGAAGTTGTTTGACTGAGTTTTTTCCCTTGTCATAAAATACACTATTTCCTAATTTTATTTTAAAATATAAGCAACGTGTAAGAAGCATGAAATAAATAGTGTAACATTAATTATGCAAGAACTTTTATATCTGTGAAATTCTCAGTAACTAATTAAATATATTTGTATCACTAACTAAGTATAGATGCATATTTAGCTTAACTCATTTTCCATGGCGTATGCTGAGAACCCCTTCACAAATGAAGATATTTTGGTAATTCTGTAAAAATTACTGGGTTTAGTAATCGATTTATTTTTAAAAGTAGTTGACAAATAATACAAAAAACACACTGTTGAATTTCTGACGACATGTGTAGTACGTTTTAAATTGCTCATTTTTTAAATCAAATCTCACTGTGTGAATACCGGAGCCATTTCCCATGGAAAACTGCTGATATTTTTTGGCAGATATCTGAAAATTTGTACTGATAAGTGACTGATATTTTATTATCATTAGAGCAATGTGATATTTATTAAAATTGAGGCCAAATTAATTGAATTTTCGGAAATTAATTTCTCGCTCAAACTACCTTGATGACATCGATGTTTTAATGAAAACGACTGGGAATAAGTCCGAGTGCTGTGAAAATATCGTATATCAAGCATACGTCTATCAAGCATACGTGCTGTGAAAATATCGTCTACGTCATAGTGAGAGAAGTGTTTTCGTCTTAATGTGCATGGCTTTATTGTAAATGCATCTGGTTAAACTTATAGGGTAATATTTGCTACTTATAGAGTGTAACTGTTGATTTTGTGAATATATTTACGAGGCGTATCAATAAATACATGTGAAATTTGACGTTTTTTTATTCATTCCATTCTAACAATTGTCGTTTTGCTTGAAAAATCAAGTACGTAGCCAAACCCATGCTCAAAAAGTTATAATCAATCCTTTACATTATTCATAATACAATTATTCTTAATTGCTGTGATCAGTTACTTGTGTAATACATATTGCTTTTCCCTTTAGACTATGCTCACTCAATTTATTAAGTCATAACCTTTATTCTCATGGGTAGACATTGGTTTTTATATAGTTGAATAACAATGTGAACTTTAAATACATATGAAATCAGTAATAACTAAATGTACTTATTTGAATAGCAAACTTTCTGCTCGACTAAAGTTAAAAGGTAACTTCTCTACTGAACATTCGAGGACGTTGTTGCATTAACACGATCTTCTTATCCTGGAAGAGACTTGAAGGATTTCATCGATTCAAACGAGATTTCTCCTCCATTAAATTTGTAGGCAAACATTTCCGGAAGAATAACGTACAAGTAGTGGATTTTTTCTTAGGTATGAATCTAATGTTTTTCATAATTTGCATATAATTAGTACTTACAGTAATTACGAGAATATTGCCTTTTCTTTAATCATTTGAGCCAGCCTTATAATATTAAATTTGAATTGTCTTGCGTTCATGTATGGAATGGAATGATTTAACTCAGTTATTGATGAAAACGTTTTTTACATGATACTCACTGTTTAAGTCTACAGTTTAAGTTTATAATTTCTTCTTCTTCTTTACATTTCCATTTGTTTAGAGGACCTAACATTTCAATCAATGTAAACAGATAAAAATAAGCACTAAAAGACTCATTAGCCAATAATTTTAAGAGGAGTAAACGTTCTCCTCATGATAATTACACGAGAGGCTTAGCAATTTTTTTGGAGCAATGCTCAGTTAGGTCTACAGAGAAAGGTAATATATTTTTGCTGCCTAATTTATTTACCACAGTGATAAGGTTTCTATAAATAAAATGTAAGCTTTGGAAAAATTAAGCCCTTGACATAGGAAAGACTCATAGGCGAGTAAATCTGAAAATGTGGTAAACGTTCA
Source organism: Pyrrhosoma nymphula (assembly GCA_963573305.1). Lineage (NCBI taxonomy): Eukaryota > Metazoa > Arthropoda > Insecta > Odonata > Coenagrionidae > Pyrrhosoma > Pyrrhosoma nymphula. The sequence continues at coordinate 66,973,712 of OY754333.1, forward strand.
TTATATGATACTAATATGTGAGGCACCGCAATTTGATCCAAACTATGCCCACGTTAATCTAACGTTAACGTGAACATTTTCGATCTTTTTTCATTTTTCTCTAATCTGTTTACAGGGATGATAAAATTCCATCGAATCAAAACTTAGGAAAATAGTAAGCACTTGAATGCACGAGAAAGTCTCATCGGAGATTAATTTGAAGGAGATTTTCTAACTGGCTGTGACACTCAAAACGTGTGACTCTTTATAGTCTGGGAGGTCACCGAACCCGTACGCGTCGCCAATTCCCCGCGGGGTCGGAAAAAAATTTCGACCCTAATGAGTCTCCTCTCGCGTCCGTCCAAAGCTCGGCCACGGGAGAGAGGCGCCGTTGCCGGGAGAGATAACCGCATGGGAGACGGGGGAGATATCTCTCTCCCCGAGATTTGAGGTCGCATTCATCGCGTGCAAATCGATGGAATGGAAGCCAAGCCTCTCGGCTGCGAAGCAAGCGACGGGATGCTGCGAAGCGGGGGATAGACACGACATCAGGGGATGATCCGAGGCACGCGCCCATCTCCGTCGCTAAGCCCCTCTTTCCCCCCACCTCCCGCGGTACCCACCCGCTCACGAAGGGAAGTCGTCTTGTGTGGTGTCGGGAGTGAGTGAGGAGGGGTAGGGAGATGCGATATTTTGAATGTATCGATACAATGGCATATCAAATTAATCAAAGAATATGCATAAATCCTAATATCGGATAGAAATAAAGTATGGATACCATCCGATATCAAATTCAATTCCCATCAAACTTAGATGGAGAAAATAGAATTTTCCCACCTTTTTAAGTGCTTAAACTATGCACGTCATGGGAAAAACTTTTTAAAGCAAATGATTTTAACCACAAGAATTACTCTTATGAATGCAAGTTTTCTGCCGTAGTAGTGATAGTAGAATTTATTAGTTTATTTTTGTCCTTTTGGTACTTCAGTTACTTGTGAGTACACAGCGGTTAAGAACATCGACTTATTAGAAGAAATTACATGATTATATAATGAATTATGTTATATCAATAAGGATTTAAAATAAAAGAACTGCCGCAGTGAATGTAAATATAGAACAAAATGTATTCTCTACATACTTTTAAAAACTTTAAAATTGTATTTACATTCATTGTTTTCAGTCTGGAATCTCTTTTCGGTATGGATAACCGATACAACCAATGAAGTAGTTACAATTTTGTATTGTTTTTACTGTTAGTCCATCTACCTTTTGAGGAAGGTGTAAATGGAAATGAATAACATTCTACTGGACTGGAAGTGCAGGGCCCTGTCTACTAATATTATATTTCACTCTTCATCTGAGTATATATTTATCCTTAATTTCTCCATCCAGTATGTAAAACATATTCTCATCCTTCCCCTTCAGTGCCTACCTAACCTTCTCCCCTCTATCTCAGCCTTCAGCAAACCTTCGCAGCTTATTACCCCTCCATACACTTTGCCTTCTGATTCAGAAGTTTCCTTTCTCACCCACCATACCGAGCATTTCCTTGTTTTTCTTCGTTCACGTCTACAGCACCTTTTCTATCCTACTCCACAGCCGCATATCGAATTCCTGCTGATATGAGTGAAATATCAATTGCCTAATATAGATACTGAAGGGTTTGGCATCGAATCAAAAGCGTCAGTACTAGTATATTATCTGTTATGCAGTTTACAGTCGTAGACCTCACTCTACCTGCGCAATTGTTTCTTCATGTTAGCATGCGTCTTACCTCTCTTCATTCTGTCCAACAACTAATTCTCTTTCTTCACCTCCTCCCCAGCTTGCCCAACATCCTTCATTCTATAACGGGCTTCAACATCCCTTCGTCACACAATGCCGTTCCAACCATGTGTACCTACCTCCTTCTTATCTCCTCCATAAATTTCCTTTCCCTCCTTACCAAGCACTTTCTCTTTTGTCTTCGTATCCATGTCCCGCAACTTCTCCATACTCCTCCCCACCGACTTCTCGAATGCCTGCAGATATGAGTAAAACATTAAATTATTAGATTATTCATTCCGCGATTGTTTTCTATTGTAAAACAATATTTCGTAGGTACTCTTGCCAGCTTGATCAGGTTATCTGAACAGTGGTATTCGACTCGCTCTTCTTTATATATAAAAGAGTGGACCCCATTGTGCCAGAATGTTTTTTAAATTGAAAAATCCGTTTAAGATTACTCCCCAACGTGTAACCGTTAAGCTGGCAGGAGGACAAGCGAAATGTTGTTTCACAATAGAAAACGAACGTGGAATGAATCCCGGAATGAATTAATTAATATTGCCTCCGCGGAAGCCTACGAGTTAATTAAATTCTTAGTAACGATACTGCGGTATTCGGTATCAAGTCAAAAACATCGTACATGGTAGCGTATCAGTACAGTCGGAATATCCCTAGCGAGGGTTGGCATTTTGCGTCCGTGTTGGTTTGTCGCGCTGGCAGGATGCACGAGGCCGCTCCGGACTCCGCACGGCCGAGCGAGTCTCTCTCTCCGGCCGTTTACCGCTTCGGCTGGCGCGAACCCGCCCTATCGGCCGATTGGCGGATTATCGGGTCACCACGTGCGTGGGAGGACTGGGGGTGGGGTGCGATCGGGACAGATGGGTGCCGATCTCCTGCCTCCCTCCCGCGTCCCCCACCCACGCTACAGCTCAGTGGACGTCTTTCCTCGTCCACGTGTCAATCCACGCCTCCAAACCCCAATGCAGCAACTGTTAATCTTTGGTCGCTAGTCCCCCGTTATGCATCGGTTGTCGGCGCAGGCTTTGAAAAAAAAATTAGCGAAGGGGTTCCGCAAAACATATGTCCTCCATCCAAGCCACTCGTGCCTGAAGTTGAATTTATTTTGTTTCCGACCGATTTTACTTTGTGTGACCGCTTTGTGGAAATGTCCGAGAACAGATTTACTCCCTTTACTGTATGGTTTTAAAGTTAAAGTTCCTTTTAAAGTAAAGTGAAAGCTCTGGCAATGTAATGCGCAGCGTACAGGTCCTAAAATCGTAAGTGTGCATAAAGATTCATTGAATGTGCTTCTGATGTTAACTATTTTAATCCTTAACGATATTTTTCTACATAAAATAATAATATGCCTACAATTCAATGAAAATTCAATTTCGCAATATTTCCTTAAAAGAGTGAAAGCGTTTCCCCTACTTTAAATTAAAAGATGTTTAAAAAAATGATTAGTGTATTCTTGGCTGTATTCCCCTCAGAATAATTTGATTACAACATTCAATATGTATGTTCGATCGGCTTTTCAATTGTTAATGAAATTATATGGTGTACCTACTTGTCAATCTTGGCCACGTTCTGCGGCATTTTTACTGTATCTAATATTTTTTTCTAAGTAAAGTTATATCCGCATGTGAAATATTTAGATTACAGGATATTAAATACCAAAACCGAACTTATAATGTTATCTATGCATCTATTGGGATGTATGTTTGCTAATAAATTGGTAATATGATAGTCATTTCACTCAAAATATTTATTTTTGTCAACAAAAAAACCTTATTCTTTAGTTAACTAAAAATTGTGGTTTTTTATTGCCTTCAAATTGAGTTTGAGAAATGGTTTGACCCAAGAATTTGAGGCATATGCAAGTAAAATTTGAATTATTAAAATTTCATGGCATGCTCCTATCGAACTATTTGGGGTCTGGCTTAAATATAAAACTTTCTGTTGTCATGTTGTCACTGTAAATAAACTGTTAATCCAAATATTAATCCACGCCCTTTAACCGCCAAATAAAAGGTAAATGAGTTTTGTTAACGAAATATTTATTTTACTATCATAAACACATTGTAAAAACATAAAAGTGATAAAAATAAAGGACAAACATATTTTATCCCCCCCAACGGGAGGTGTACTAGATTGAGTACACCGGCCGATTACATGTGAACATTTTCAAAAGACTTTTTCTACACACAATGTTTTAAGGCAGTTTTTATAGGCAGACCTCTTGCATGACAAATAACGCACCGCAACTGTTTCTCCAGCTTTTGAGGATAATGCCCTACTCCGTATTGAGTTAAGACTTGGATCAATGAAGACAATGATCGAGCTTTACGCTGAGTCTTTTGTCGTAAATATTATCTCACAATACTACGGTGGAATAGAAGTTTGTCCATATTATCACAATGGCTCATAACATGCAAACGCCAAGCATTTCCTATAGACATATTTATCATATAGGTAAGCAAAACCCACTAAAAATTTTTTCCGTGAATTGAAATCCTACACAATAAAATAGAATGGTCCAACTTATCTACACCGCCCATTTTTTATTGTAGTTTTGAAATAATATCGGTATATTGCCATCAACCATTTCATCCTACACGGAACACCATCGCTTTACAGCCCCCAGTGGTTCAATAGTGTCATACTTTGTATCCATTGTGCAAACACTGTTGTCTTTCCATCTAACTAATATAATTTTTTTTTCCTTACTGAACCTGTATTCATATGATGCCCGATTTTATTTATTCATTTCTTTAGTGGTCTTCAGTGGACATTTTTTTGTTTTGTTTTCCCTGATTGTCCCGGTCGCCCAATATCCTAATTTCTTGAGCTCTACTAAAAGATTCTAACTTGTAAAAAGTTATTTAAAAAATGTGATATTTTTATCTATCTCTAGTTTTTGAAGCAATAATTTGACTACTCTTAGAAACTTCATCCGTTTTTCCACAATAAAAATAACAAGCGTAGCAATATCGAGAAAAACTCCCTGCCACCCAATTTTTTTATCCAAACCGTACATGTTTTCCTCCTATAAACTGCTTGGCAGGATTCTTGACCATTTGATACTTGACCATTGATTCATCAATCGAGTTATTTTCATGGAGCACACCCCATTGCAGAAATTTGTGCATTAGAATATTGGCTAATGGTCGAAATTTGAACATTTTTTCGCTGGAACTGCTTGTCTCGTCATCTTTCCCGAGATGGAGATTCTTATTTATATCCCGAAATCTTTGTCTTGGCATAGACTCCCATACAATTTCAACACCTACATCTTCATCCAAAGACCAATACAAATCTTCTCTAGGCAATTTAAGGTATCCGGATAATATCAATTTAGCTAAAAACATTTTCAAGTCAAGAGATTCTAACTGAAAAGTGTGTCTATTTTTTTGATTTGCATATAAAATTGATTGGTAACTATCAGGCTAATCACTTCTTCATCAAATATTTTTTCGAATATTTGTGCTGGGTTGAGCTTTTTGAGTTGGTCTTTTACCATATTTTATCTATCTAACACTACCGTTGTTTCTTGAGACACAGATGACTATGTTGGAGAACACATACGCCAAGCTGTATTTTGTTACTGTTGACAAACTCGCTATGCACCCAACAGTTCATCATCGCTGCTATCATTTCCGTCACTTGGAACAGTATATTCGTTATTCCTGAATACTTCAAAATTACCAGATACATCATGTGGCAAAGTAGTGGTACCCATGTTTTCGTCGGCGCCCTCTTCTTCATCTGTAACCATGATGGGTGGTATGATTGATAAATGATAATCAGTGTCACTCTCACTATCATTCAAGATAGAAACAACTGCATCCCCTAAGCCTTTGAGGGCGTTAGAAACGATGACCCGTTTTGAAGTCATTATTGAAACCTAAAAAAAAGACAACTGCTATATGAATATGGCCGCTGTACTCAACTAAGTACAGCAGTGTTTCAATCTGAAATACTTTGCTTATATCATATATAAATAGTATAATTATTATTTATTTTATATACAACTATGAATTCTAAACCATAACAAACAGAAATTCTGATTTGAACGTGTTTATATGATAATAAATATTGAAATGGTGTGCTTACCTGTATACATTTTTTCACTGTCGAGCTAGAATCCACGTATAGATAATATTTTTCAACGTACCCATAAATACTGTTATTTTTTTATTAAACTAATACCTCCTTGTGAAAGGAGCGAAAAATAACAACTGCAGCTTCTAAAACTTAATGGCTACCCTCAATTGTTTTTCCGTACTCACTTGGGTACAGCAGCGCCAAATGGGTTAATTATCTTACATTCGCGGTTACTCTTCAGCTTTTGATCTACCGATATTCATTGTCTGTCAAGGCAAGGCTCCAACTAAGAAAATGTTAGCAAAGGTTAGACTGCAAACCGTGATACCACCATTCAACAAAATCGTGTCTTAACCTGAGTTTATTTTTGCTCGCGTGCGATTATGCTGTGTAGTGACCAGTGTATGAAAATATTGGATATTAGCTTTTTTCTTGTTATACTTTTGTATCTTAATTAAAATTTCTCGTATTTCTGACACTGCATTACACTTAGCTGACTAAGAAATGATCATATTTGTTGAAAAATATTAAATACCGTGTGAAGCTTAAAATTGACTGTCGATACTTTCTTTTCATAGAGGATATTTGTCCTAATTGCATGCTGAGCGTGGCATTGATTCAAATTAACTTTATTTTACAAGTATCAATGGAAAACAACTAACTTAAACTGGTTAAGGGGTGACCTATTTATTTATTCTCGACTAATTTCGTTACATTTTATGACCTTGTACTGGACAGATAAAAAATTTGACTAATTGAGTGTTTGCAATTCATGCCAAAATCGTCCCTGCATAATCAAGTGTTAAGCCCTAAAAATAGCATTCGAAGTTCTCCTCCTGTCTCGTTTACATAGAAAGCTATTTTTCCACCCATTGTAAACTCATTTGACCCTCAAATGAAAAACATTTGCAAGAACAATTTAATTTGTTCATGAACTATGAACAAATATATTTATCTCTTTATATTTTCAATATGAATGTTTTCTCCCTGGAACTATTGTGCTCCATTAGTTTAGAAAAAATTGATATTCTCCAAATTTTATTTTTTCGTATTCTCTGTGTCATCACCCCAGGACATATTCAATGGAGAAAACAGTGATAAATGGAAACTACGTATTTCAAAAGTAAAAATAATAGTGGCTATATATGAATTCTGCAGTCCGTGAGATCATTCCAGTGTAATTAAAAAACCAAAATATTTTTGTCAGAATGTACACTTTGAATAGAAGATAAACATGAAATTCATTAGAAATAAATTCCAAAATATTTTCCCCTGAAAAATTTTAATGCCCTAATTATAGTATATACAGTCAATGCTGCTTAAGTTTATTCGAAATATATATTGCTTTTACAATGATGTTCTTCAAGTAAAGTGGTAAAATAAAAAGCAGCTTGTGAATGTAATTCTCTAATATTTTTATATTAACGATAAACCAATTATTTTGAGAGTAATCTACCGTATGTGATAGGTGATACTCTAGAGTTTTACAGGCCCCTATCTCCTTGCACAAATTATTTCTTCACATAAGCATCTGTCCTAACTCTCTTCATTGCGTCCGTGAAACCAATTCGTTTTCCTACTCTTCTCCGATTACCCAAAACCCTCCCCTTCAGTACTACACCACCCCTCATCACCTCTTCAAACCATCTACTTTTGCCTCCTCACACTTTTCCCTTGAAGTTTCTTCTCCTCGCCCCCACCATGCAACAGCCATGGTGTTACTTCCCATGTTACTTACCATGTACTTCCTTTTTCTCTTCCTTGCTATTCACCGCGCCTTCACTATTCTCCTCCACACCGACTTCTCATACGCCTGCAACCTATTCTCGTCCTCTTTTCGCAGGCTAGAGATTTGTGACGCACAACGCGCCACTTCATACATATTAAAATATTCTCAAGGGTTTTCTTTACCCATCCTTAAATGTACTCCCTACGTTGCTCTTTATTTTGCTTTTCCCATGCATCATTTTGAATGAGAAAGGCAACGCACGTTTTATGTGAGTTTGGCGATAATGTAGATGATAAAATACTATGAGTGAGAGAATGTGAGAGATTTTGGGATGGTCAAATAGACGGGAAGAAGATAGTTTTTTTGTCTTTATGAGGGATTCCTTTAGGTATCATGCCATCCTATAGAGGGTTTCCTTCTAAAAACACGTATATGTGCTTCTATTTTTGTTTGTAATAGGGATCTCTATCATAGTATATTCATTATTCTAGACAAACGAATAAAATTTTTAAATTTGAGTTATTTTATACTTTGTTGAAGCTTTCGCGGCTCATGGCAATAAAATGATTAAACATTTGAGTATCACCGAATATTTTAGCAGTGATACCCCGGTAAGTTATTTAAATCCTTTTATTTATGGGTAGTAGAGAGTTTGCTGAAGATATTCACCTGTTATGTTGCTCCTCTTTGAAATAAAAAAGACCTTACTGTGTCATTTCAGTAAAGTATCTTCTCATCTGAAGGTATTCACTGCCCTTCTTGTTATAAGAAGTCAACCAGGTGATGCCCTGCCTTTAATTATCCATTCCAGCTGGTACGCTGGTGGCATTAGGGCCATCCTTATAAAAATATCCATTGTTTATTTATGAAAAACGATGACACTTGCCGTACCGGAGAAGTGTGAAATTCTTTGGCTTGTAATTACTGGTATTCAATGATGCGACGTTATAAAAATTATTTTCCTACTTTTTTTCAAGTAGAGATTCTTTTTGAAATTTTCTCTCAAGTCACGTATTGTTCTTTTAATTCAATTTCTCATACTTCTATTGTCGCGAAGACTAAGTGGAAGGAACCGCTCTTTTGGGTCCACAGCTTATCATCTTTTTACTTTTTTTTATTTGTAGCGTCACTCCGCCATTGTCCCTGAGGGACTCAATGATTTGTTTTCCCTTACTTCCACCCACTTCCCTTATGCCTCAACCTCACCTTTTCATTTCTCATCCGTCTCTCGCAAATCCCTCCCAACATCTTCCTATTTCATTCTGTTTCACGGTACTCAGGCTCCAATTGCTTTACTACTTTCATCTTAGCTTGTTTGAAAGGTCGGGATACTCAGACAAAGATGATGAGAAGAATATTGAACCAGTAGATGTAGATATTATACAGTCACCTGTTAATTTATAGAAAGTTTGCTTGGAGAATGAAATTCGTAATTTGGCAAATATGAATGTTCTGAAAATGAGCGTTAAAGACTGTATGGATGTAGAAAAGATACAAGATCTTAGGCTTCCCCGGTGAATAATATTAGTAAAATCTTCTCGGGTGTGCCACCGGGTAAGGATTTTAGAGGCAAACGTTTCGAAGAGTGACTCCCTCATCGTCATCAGTGTTGAGACTGATTGATGAGTTGGTCAATGCCGGGTTTTTATAGCTTGCCAAGTGCGGTTGAAAACCCATTGTTGACCGGCTCGTTAAAGGCGGTTGGAATTTGAATTGTAACCGCGACCGTTTAATTTTACTGAGTAGCGGTCTCCATATTTGGCTTATGTACTGCCCAGAGTCTCCATTTAGCTTCTTCTCCTACAAACTCATCTCGATCTTTCATCAAACGATCCCAGTATCCATTTGAACGGCAGAGGATTTTGGTGCCGTTAAAATTGATGGGAGTGCGCATGATCTAGACTATGCTCTGCCAAGGCCGATTTTTCGGGTTGAAATAGTCTTATATGCCTCTTGTGCTCCTTAATTCTAATTTACACCTTGCGTGCAGTCTCTCTAATGTAGGCAAGGCCACACTCACAAGGGATGCAATACACTTCTGGCACTCTGAGGTCGAGGTTGTCCTTTACTCTTACTAGCCGATCTTGAATTTTCCCTGGAGTTCTATGGATCATCTGAATGTTGTATTTTTTCTAAAATTCTTCCTATTTTTCCCGAGATAGTGAAAATATAGGGAATGCAGGCCATTCCCAACGGCTTTTCGTGATCTTTTTCCGGTGGCATATTTATTCCAACTGTTCTTTTCAAGGCCAAGTGAAAATCTCTGTCACTATATCCATTGCGTTTGAACGCAGTTTTCAGATGTTCCAATTCAGAGGGAAGACTTTCTGCATATGCTACCATTTTCCCGATGTATCATAGTGGTTAAAATGCCCGGCTTATGGGAGCGGTGGTGATGACTTCTCCCTTTTAAGTAGAGGTTAGTGTGAGTTGGATTTCTCTACGTCTTCCAAGAGTACCATCAGGCTTCCTTTCAATTAGGATGTCCAAAAAAGGAAGGCAGTTTTTAGTTTCCTCTTCCATATTAAATTGGATATTGGGATGCTGCTGATTCATGTGACTCAAAAAATCATCTAGTTTTTTCCTTCCATGTTGCTAAATGGCGAAAGTATCGTACTAATACCGGAAAAAATACCTCGGCCAAAGTGTAGCTGAATTTAGAGCTTTTTCTTCAAAATCCTCCATGACGAGGTTTGAATTAGCTGGAGAAAGAGGAGAACCCATAGGGTAGTCCGTTTACTCATAGTATTTTCCATCATGAAGGAAATAAGTTGACTTAAGGACATGTCGGAATAGCCTAACTGTCATCTCGTCGAATTTATCTCCGAGAATGTTAAACGTCTCTTCAAGTGGAATTCTTGTGAACAAGGACACAACAACGAGGCTCACCATGATGTCAGAAGGGTTTAGCCGGATTAGCCAAGTGTCTTCACGAACTAAGCTGAGTTTTTGATATGGTGTTCACTATGGCCAACTATTGGCGACAGAACGGAAGATAGATATTTTGCCAACGGCCTCAATTTCTTGTCATTCATTGATTGATATTTGATGTAAAAAAGGTTAAAGTTTATATTTTACACAGATTTATTAGATTTGACGCACCGGAGATTGAAAATTTATGGACGATGATTGCCCATAGTACTCGTCAATATTTTACAATATTAGTAATACCAAGGACAGACCACCATTGTACAACATTATAGTGTCATAGAGTTTAGAGTTTATTATAAGAAGAAATTTTTCTCATACTCTTTACCTATTCAAACGATGAAATCCTCGGGAACTATTTACTAAACATGAACGATTTACCCATCACATATAGCCATTCTAAGATCCATCCTTTTTTTAATTTTTTAATTTCACGGACTCAGATATCAGAGGCCCAATCGTTCATCGCATGTCGTAGCACATGAAAAATGGGCGAAAACTACAGGCAGCCGGTCGCAGGGGCGGCCAGTCTGCGACTTATTAATATAAGAGAAAAGGAGAGTAGATGTGTGAAATTGGAAGATATCACCAACTTATTCCATCAATCCATCGATATCACCTATCAACATAATTCCATCAAACATGAGCTTATTTATTCATTCGTAAAAGTGACTGATGCTTACTCTTTAACATAGAGCAATGGAGCATAGAACAATGAAATCTACGGACTATTTACTTCGCTAAATTTGTTGCCCCAGCCCAATGAATGAACTTGTGGCTGAAATTGAACTATAATTGACGGTATCCATTTTTAATAAAAAACTTTGTACTTTTCCACACTTTAAAGTGTGGAAAAGTACAAAGTTTTTTATTAAAAATGGATATCTATCACTTCCACGAAGTCAAGCCTGAAACAATAAAATTTGTAATTGACGGCTTAAATCACACCCACACAATAGAAATGCAATTTTAATTAACCCTATTGACACTTTTCCTCGGAAAACCTTTAAGTTTGGAGACAACTAATTGGTACAAAATCGAGATCCTTCACGGAAAGGATTCTACAATGTTTGGAGTATCGTTCTAAAACCCCTGATTTTCTAAAAAGCGCGGTTTAAAAATCACAATTGGTATATAACTTTTTTGTTTGAGGTGGCCAAATAAAATTTTGCCCACACTTGTATCGTAAAAAAGCTTGGGCTGGTATTGTATGGGTTGCATATTATATAATTTTTTTCATTCTGAGTCGAAAATACACTTGATTGCTTTTGCTATATATTATTGAAGTTCGGGGGATATAAAACGTTTGAATGAATACTAAGGTTAAGATAATCTCTTCAGGTGTGACGTTAAGAACGAACTTATAACAAAAAAACGATTGCTATGAAAGTAATATAATAAAACCTCTTGCTGAGGAAAACTTACCTTGGAGAAAATAACGTAGTAACCCCCAAGCTTAGAAATGATTACCCCTGGGATTTGTCGAGAAATCGCCAAATCGTTCATCATATAAATGAGTGTGAAATAAGCGCGAATTATGTCAATAACTATCCCCATATTTTGGCAGTAGGAACGTTTTAATTTTAGCCGATATCACGTTCTTGACATGGTATCATCCTTGTGTGGTGGTTTTATTTTCACACGTTTGGTCAACTGGGATACTCATCAAACGAATGGATGAGGAGAGTTTTTGGATCAAAGATGTGTTTGGGGTGCATTTTTATCATGATGTTGTGTTACCGTGTGTTTAGTGACATTGAATATTGTCACTAAACCATTGACATTGTTAAAATTGAATAGTAGTCATTCGCGCCTCCTCACCAATACTGTGATTTTTGTAAATGAAAGTAACCTGACACTTTATATTGACTTTTATGTCTTATTCAAAGCTCCCACAATCATTGTAAATCCACAAAGCGCTGAACAATGTGATTTCAATATTGATAATTGCTGTTCTCGTCTTAGACGCGGGCGCGTGGTACACTCCTAAATAAGGCATTGTAAATGAATGGCTGTATCCCCGTCGTTCCCGTCGGCCAACTCTTTCGGTGACTCTTCATCATCGTTTATCCCTTACCCACAGCCCGAGATCTCCCTGCAATTGTCCAACCACCGTTGACCCACTTACACCGTGCCCTCCCCCTCTTTCTCAGCACCCACATCGCCCTTACTAACCACCCAGAGGTGACATCCCTCTCTCCCACAGCGAACAATCACACCTCGATTCCCTGTGAGGCAATCCGCAAATGCCCAAACCTTTCGTGTCTCCCCACATCTGCCCACATCAAACCGCTCCCGACTCCCCTTAATTTGGGAGTGCTTCCTGTCTCCCCCGTTATTCCCCTCCACCCAAAGAAAAAGTCGCCCTGCCTCCGGATCTGGGCGGTTGCATCGTAAATTTTCGATGCTGAATTGAAAACATTGACTCGAACGGTGACGGATAATATTTCAAAACTTTAAGTTCAAAAATTGAAATATATTATGTAGAAAATTACACAATCCAGCTTCATGGACGAACCGATCAACTATTACGTACATTCCGATTCAAATCCTAGAAACGATCGGCATAATAGTTACATTACCACCACTACTACTAAACCTAAATTGGTACGGTAGTTAAGTGCGATTTGATTCTTTATCGGCTCCACACTGTCAGTTAACTTGGTGCAAAACATGAGTCATCCACATTATATGATGTCGATACTTCGTTTACAATACATCAATCAATACGCTGAAAAGTATTGATACCATCGCAATACGATATGTGTTAAAATATTTCATGAAGATAATTATAGAAACCTTTATACATTGAAAAATTGTTTAAAGAGCATTGATTGACCCAATTACCAAAGGATAAATGTCGAACTTTTTACGATATTCTTACCTAAATACAACGATAATTCTTGTCGTTTTTATTTGAAAAACCCCGTCATGTGCCGAAAGTTACCGTAAAATTCCTATTTCGATAATAATCGATGCCTCGATATGGTTGAAAAATGTCCAGATCTCAATATGACGACACTTTTCGTCTGGACAGTATTGACGATATTTTGAGCTCTGCTTGATATGTTAGGTAAGGAAAGTATTTCCCGTTAAACAACTGAGTATTACCATCACGTCGATTCATCCATCGTTGAAAACCACATCAATGACTTTTTCTGCCGAGGATCGATGTTGAAAAGCGATTGTCAAGCATACCTGCATTGTGGATTAAGACCAGCATCCCCGTGGAATCCCCGAGTCATATTCCCCAGTGTCCCGTCCCTCATTTTTTTCCTTCCCCCAAACTATCGACCATTTACCGCTCGTTTGTCCCCAATCATCGTGTTCCCAAAACCTGCCAGAAACCGGCCGCCCCGTCGTCACGCCGGCCTTCACCTTCTTCCCCGCGGTTGGTTTAATCCCACCTCTGCCCCGCTCCGCACCCTTTCATGCGGTATGGTCACCTCGTTGTCTCCTGCGTTAGGAGAGCGACCATCGCTCGACCGGCCCGACCACCACTCTCTAAATTCCGTTCCTTCGTTTATTTCCGTCGCTTGATTTTATCCCGCGACCCCCTTTTCCCCCTGGTACCATTCAAGAGGGCTTTGAAGAGGTCACCGGTGGCGATTGCTACCGTCCCCAACGAGGTGGTTCGCTTGATTTGGTGATTCGCTCGCTGGCGTGATTTGACCTGCTGGAGCAAGTTTGCAATGGTGTCATGATCGAGTATAGCTCTCGCAAAATTTCTTGGCGTTAAGCAGACGACGATTTTGGGACATTGGCTACGGAACTTTCAAAATGATGCAATGTGGGGGAGGTAGGTTGTTAAGTGTGGAGGGCCAGTCAGAAAACCTTTCTAATTGCTGTCAAAACAAGCGCTCCGCGAAGTGGGATGGCCCACTACCACCGGCCGTCCCGTTTTGATGCGTCTCACAATGAGACCTCAAGATAGGCTCCCAAGTAGTAAAGTCGTGGTGATGGGTGATTTTTATCACTTACTTAGCATGTGTGTGTCTCGTGTATGTTTCGCGATGTAATTTGGTTCCCTGCCTTACTCTCTCACACTACTTTAGTTATACCTCTGTCTATTCCTGTGCTTTCCAAACTGAAAACTTCACACGCAGAGTTGTCTTTTCTTAAACATGTCTGAAGTGGCGGAGTTACAGGTGTGAAAATACTGTCTAAAATTGCACTGTGGGATATAACTTGATTATAAGGTCGAGTGGCTGTAAACTCGGAGTTTTCTATTATCAGTTAAAGAAAAAAGTATATTTATTTCAAATACTCAATATTTTTTATTTTCACTTAAAATACATGCTTTTCAGTGAGACGGATATATGCTTCGTAAAATAATTAGGAGCCATGGTAAAGGACAGTTTAATCAACAATCCCCTCAACAAAATAACACTTTTAATCATAGAAATTTAAACATTCTCTCCCAAAATGCAACTCTGGCTAGAGTTTTCTTTATTTTACAAAAATAGTGATGGAAATTTTGCATTAAGTAAAAGACTGTGAACAGGAATAGCTAATATTTATTATAATACCTTAAAATGGTCTTCATACGTGTATATACAGGTAAGAGTGGAGGTTCACGTCGAATAGACGTAAATAATTTCTTTCGTACGGTTTTTTATAACTGTGTCATAAAGGAAATAAATATTTTTCAAGCGTTTGGATTGATGTTGGAATCATGTAATTTCCATTTCTAGTTTCATGTTTGATGTTATAAATTGGCTGAGGAATAAAAAGGTAATAATGAAGTCACATCATAAATACCATTTTCTATGTATATATCATTCAAATACATATTTTAGTTCGTTCCAAGTATAGATTTTCTTAGGGCTCTTAAGGTGTTTTCTATGGCATAGTACGTTTCAAGATGAACGTGACATATATGTGATGTTCGTTAACTGTCATCGCCAAAAGGGAAAAGCAGTATGATTACTGAACGTTAAGAAGTCTCCAATATACAAATATTATTTAATTAAGTAATATACTTAAAAATAGTGCGGTGTTGAAAAGGGTTTCAAACATAAGTTCGGTAACAGGGTTTTCCATTGGTCCCATAATGTCAACTAAATTTCTACTTCTTTGCCTGCGTAACGTGTTCGCAGATGCGGCGGAAAATAATGATGTTGCGGCGAAGGTATCATGCGGGTGAACGATGAGGAGGCGATTGGCACTACCCTTGCGCCTCAACACTTACGCTTCTCTCTCACACACAGACTTCCTCGTACCTCCCTCATGAACACGTTTTCCATTGTATCCCCAAAAACGGGGAATGGAGCGATGAAGGGGACGACAGAGAAGTTTTCGCCGCGGAGAGGGAACAGATATGTGCGATGCGGATTTGATGCGACGAGGAAGTAGGCGGAGGAGGACGGCGGGGAGGTTCATTGAGGGCGTTCACCGTAGAGGGAGATGGGACAGGCGGCGGTGGAGCTTGTTAAAGAGTTAGACGTGCGGAGGTTTCGGAGGAGCTGGAAACGTTTCAGCCGAGGAGTTGCCGGGACGGGAGGGACTTCGTGCGGGCGGGCGGTGGTTATGGAAGGTGAGCAGCAGCCGGTTGTAATGCGGGACTAGTGGATGACAAGGGGACGAGTACGTTGTTCGTTGAATGAAGGACTTGAAGGGAAATCGTGGGGAGTTGTTTTGCCGAAGTATATTTGAGAGTATCCCGCTTTTGCGAGCATTTTGGCCGTTTCATTTTCTTAGGGCCAGATTTTTCGTGTCTGCTAAGGGAAATCTATTGGTTGTGACTAGTTTGAGAGGGATATCTTTTTTTCATAAGAATCAGGGTATTTGACCGCAAATTGACGAAACAATTTCACGTTTCGGATTAAATCAAAATATTAGACGCTAACGTTATTATTTTTCGATACATTTGCCAAAAAACAGAAGTCGTTTTCCCATGGATAAGTATGTAGCGTCTATGTTCTTCAGAGAGACTTAATTTATAAAATAATGACGTTCTGAACCATCTTCAGAATTATACTATGGGTAGTTTTCCTAACTTTTCCTGGTGTATATCTTTTTTAAATATCAAGGAAATAAATATATTACTCACCGTAATATCTTTCACGGTATCACCATAAAAATGGTTAAGAAGGCATTTTCATCGTACGCCATGAATTAAATGAGTCTTGATTTTTACAAGTATATTCTATTGATTAATTACAATAATTCACATTACGTACGACAGCAATTATTGCTGTCGTATAAAAAACGTTTATTATAGTTTAAAATAGTATTAAAAGTCTATATTACAATATGTTTTAGTTTCTTACGACTGTTAAGATTCAAAAATAGAATTATAATATGGTCTCTATAGTGACTAGAAAAATATTACGCTCAGACTAACTTAAACGGAAGAGAGTTAATATCCTCTCGATTTTTGTTTAATTCCTCTGTAAAATTCTGTGGTCTCTAAAATTCCTCTTTTTTTACATTCCGGCTTTAAGTGACATAACAATAATTATTAGCGAAAATGTATGGATGATGAATCTTACCTCATTTGCAAAGGATGCCTCAATGGATGATGTATTTTATTTCTCAGAACTGAAAACAAACGTTAAACACAGATTAATTTTAAACTAAAGGGTGATAAGAACTGATACAGCCATGTTATTGCGCCTTCCTTAATAATTAAAGGGTGAAGAAAAAGTTTTTTTTGAAATGTTCTAAATTTCAATATCGTGGAATGCTTTCTCTTTGATTTATGTTTCGGAAGTCTATTACTTTACGTTCTTCTACCGCACGAAACGCCATAGTCCCTCGAAATCATTACCATCATTTACGCACATTACCATTATTAGAGTGATCTAATTGTTAAGTTAGTTTATATGGTAGTAGGTCAAAGTTCTCTAAATATTTAAGAACACAGACCCTTGCGCAATTTCTTTCTTCATTTCAGCATGCCTGTTATCGTTCTTCATCCAGTCCATAAAATTGATTCTTTTCTTTCCCCTTCCACGCTTACCCAGCACCCTTCCATTTATCATAGGCTTAACCCTTCGCCCCGCATTACCCCTTTCAAATGCCTAGTCTGCCTTGTCCTAACTTCCTCCAGAAATTTTGGCCTCCTTGTTAACCGAAAATTATTGAGTTGTATTCGTTAACCTGATGTAAACTAAGAGATTGGGCTTCAGACAGTCGGTAATCATAGTGAACGTTATCGAGGTGAGAGCGTTTTAACTTCGTTTTTCATTCCGAGTATATATTTAACGGGAGATTATAAAATTGGCCATTAAAATATGATATGAGTGTTGTATGAATGCCCAGTTAATGTAATGAATGTGGCCTTATTATAAATATGGAATGGAAGGAATGTATTATAGGAGGTAAAGTAATAACAAATTAGGAAGCACAGATCGCGTTAGGAATATTAATAATCGTACATTGTATGTTTTCTTACTTTTTAAATGGATAATTATTAATTACAATATATATTTATAGAATGCAATAAAAAATATTCTAAATGCATATTCAGCGATGCAGTAAAGTGCATAAGAGAAGGTGAAGCCTCGTTATTGTAAATTTGTTTAGTTCCAGAGAATTTAAGTCATAAAAAACAGAGCTCTTAATTTATTCCTATGGCTACTTTTATTTCATGCTTTTTAAACTGGCTAACTGCATTTAAAATTAAATTCGAATGTTCTCTTTATTGTGAATATAGAAAAGTCTCACGCACACAACCTCAAATATGTATTGCTAAATTTAGATATAACTATTCTGTAACCGAACCGCTAATCGTAAAACTAAACAATTTGAAGTTATGAGAAATCGTATAAACGTTTTATTTCGTCATTAATTGCTTCGACCAAGTAACTCTGGAAACTACCTCGTTTACCCACACGTTAGTTAGATTTTAGGTGACAATTATAAATATTGTTACTAGTGGTGTTCTAGCGATTGCTAAAGTTATCCACAAAAGATTTAGATGGAGACAAGAAACCTTCACATTCTTTTAATGACCGCAGAACGATATCTCCTACATGATAACTCTCAATAACTCTGAACACATTTTCCCTCTCTTAATCAAAATACGGGTATCGTAGGTTGATTCATGATAAAACATAAACTAAAAACATCTAATAATTTATGAGCTGGGAAACTTGCCTAGGATCTATAAATACTGGTAGAACCACCGAAAATAACCTGAAAAATCTAATAGGCAAAATTCATTCTTCAATAAGTAAGTTATCGGGACCAACTCAACCAAGCAACCAATTCCATGTTCAAATCGAACCGAGTGGCATGTTTGAGACACAGAGCTCGAATATTGCTCCTATTCAAATCATAATAAAAAACTATTTTATAATTCCAGCGCATCAAGTGCTGAAGGGTTTCATGAAACATAAAATAACCTTGAGCCACTTTCTTTGCTTGGTGAGTGGCTTTCGGTTTCTGCTGCGTGAGCATATTTCATTGAAACTTTTTCAGCCGTTCCAGGCAGTATCATCAGTAGCAATAAAGCGACCAGCATCACTATTGTTCTTGTTGATGCCAGTTGAAACGCAAGCAAAAGTTGTGGAGAAAAATAAATTCGTAGGAGAATCAAGAATTTCTTCGCTAAGAATAATTCAACATCTCTGCGATTATCTACGAATATACAAATGAGCCGTGATGCACATTTTTTTGAATTATGGATAAAATGCATACCTTTATTTGACATGAATGTGTTCTAATTCAGATGTGGAAATGATTTGCTGAGTCTAAACATTTTAGTACAATTGTATCATGGAAGACATAATATACAGTTAGTGGTTATATTACAGGTAGGTATATGGCAGATGACAGACAGATGTGTAGCTCCCATCAAATCCTTGTGATGTTATTTTCTGTGGACCGTAATCCTAAAGTTATACCACGTACAACAGAGTAACTGTCCAAATACTCTTGAAATTCTCGCACCTTATTTGTTCGGTTTGAGTAGAACTAGATAAATTATTTGACTTGAGGCTAAGATTTGAATTATTTTGTACTTTTAACAGGATGTCAATCAGCTTGTAGAGTACCCAAATGAAAGTAAGCAGAAATTGAAATAGAACTCGATATATGGAAAATATGGTTGAAATATTTTGCCAAAAATAATAAATAATTGCTGAATTAGATAGCAAAATTATATAATCCCATAGGGCAGCGTCTAAGGAGTCTCTTCTAGAAATATTTCTACTACCTTGTTTGAGGTTCTATTTGACTTCGTAGTTTGCATCCGGTACACAATTGAGTATGTTCATGCATTTTGCGAGTGAATTTGGTGATTCAATCGGTATATCATTTTGTGTTTGTACTTAGCGTATGAACATGAATTCGTCATTGGAGGCTCTTTTTCAACTTTGGGGTGGATTGGAAATTAATGTTGGAATCATATACTCTGTCCATTGACAAAGGCAATCGAATGAAACGGAGCTTACGCGTATGACATCGATGGCTAGTTGAGTTTTCAGAGGAATATAATCATGGACACTCTTCTAGCGAAAAACAACACGCCGAGTACGAATTTCACAGAAGCCCCTTTCAATAAAAACAAAATAATAAAAAATAATCTTCCAGGCTGGCTGTCAGTGTGAGGTCACATTACTTTTTTGTGGAAGTAAGTGAAAGGCACACAGAGAGGCAAAAACAGATAACTGGAGGCGATTCCATAACGGCGATCCTAACAGATAACCGAAAGAGAAAGGAACCCTTACGGGATAAGTGGAGGCTGACGAAATCGAACAGCGTACAAGTGATGAAGGTGGAGGTTGCCGTGGAGGAGCAATTGTATAAAGAGGGCTAAAGTTCGAGGCGAAAGGAGGTGAGGAAACAATAAAACAGTCGATTTCATCGAACCGGTTGAAGAGTGGATAAAAAAATTCATATCATTTTAGTGCAAATCAACCATGATGAAATCAACCAGCGTGATGAAGTTTTTCATATTATGACACAACCTAGGACAAAGACAGCGAGGCTGGTCATAAAAGTGAGAGGGAAAAAAGTAGTGCCAGCTGAATTATTAAATTAAAAAGTTAATTTAATTCTTTGAAAAATAATTATTTAATAACATTAATTTTCAGATGGTCGATTATTTAATAGTGAAAGAAAATTCCTTGATGATGAAGTAAGGAAGTTATAGAAGAGTATTTAGAGAGGGCTGCAAAGATGAAAGAAACGTTTCCATCAATATGATGAAGCAATGTTGAAGATTTTTGAGTAAAATGAAGACATTCAGAAGTTTCTTAGGTGCACAATGGGTGGAGGAGAAAAAGAGTAGGATGGGATCTAAGGTGGTAGATATTAATCTGAACTAGAGGATGGATTAAGGCATAATAGTCAAGGCATTGTAGGGGGAAATGCGCTGGCGAAAGAAGAGCTTGGCAATAGGGGGGAGATGATGCGAGAAATCTTGGGTATGTATGTAGAGTCTGATAAAGAGTTAAATTTGGAGTATAGCGATGTATTTTTGCAGAATCATGGAGACTGAAAAATGGAAACGTGAATAGGCTAAATGCTTTCGAAACTTGGAATTTCAGGAGGGTGGAGAAAGTGCGGTGAACGTGAAGGAAGACAACCGTTAAAATGCTTGGCATGGTGGGAGAGGAAAGAAACTTCTGTAGGAGATTAGGAGGAGGCATAGTAGGTGGTTAGAAGAGTTGATGAAGGCGAAAGGTAGGGATGAAGGCCGCGTTAGAGCGAAGGGCGTCAGGTAAGCGGGGAAAGGTGATAAAAAAGAAAGTTTTTATTGGATGAATGAAGAGAGGTGGGATGAATGGTGAGATACAGAAAGGAATAGTGTAGGTAGAGGGGCATTTTCGCTTGAAAATATCAAGAGGATTTTAACCATCTTCCATTCAAACATACCACAACTGGTAGTTTACCCTTTTAAAGAAAAAAATAATACAAAATCCCTTGACGAGAGAAAATTAGTGGGTTGTGTTGTGTGATGTTAAACTGGACATTGAGTGTTCGTGTGCTTGGAGACTTGTCATTCCGAGGAGCTCTCTGTATTTCATTCCTGCCGCATAATCACATAGACTCGCCCACAAGGTCCCTCCCTGGCCGTTCTCATTCCCTCCCGTTCGGTTTCTCCGCCTTCCTCTCCCTGCAGTGCCGCGTTCGGTATCCTTCATCCTTATCCCTTTGTGACCACCCTTCTGTACCCTTTGGGAATCCTTGCCTCTTCCCTCCCTTTCCGTACCCTCAAGCAAAACCCATCGCACTTCCTCTTGCTCACGCAAAATACCTCCCGCCTTGCTGACCCTTTCGGAAAACCTTTCATATATATCCACTTCCGCTGCCCGTCCTTCTTTTCCTCGCCGTCGCCCTATTTCACTCAAAACATCCCCTCTCTGCTCCGTCCTTCATCTTCTGGGAATTTCTTTCAAAGCATCCCTCCTTTGGTGTGATGCTTCAGTATTTGCATTGAAATAGCGATGGATGAAATTGATAAAAGGAAAATCGGAAACATGAATGCACATTTATGAAGAAACAATCAGAATGCTAAAGATAGAATTGAAGTCATTGAGACCTGAATTTGTGGGAACGATGGATATTCATGCTGAAATAACAAACTAATATAAATTATTCAATTATTATCATTAAAAATAGATATTACGGAAACTGTAGTTGCACCTGATTATGATACAGTGCGGTGAAACACACGTCGTGTCGGTACATATTAAGTTTGTTATTTCAATATTGACAGCATTGTAAAATTTTCGTGATGGATGAGACATTAAATATTTTTCCACAATTTTGTTTGTAGTAGAATCCCTATTTCATGCAAGTTATCCCAATAAAACGCCTAAAACTTAACAATAAAACTTAAAGTAGAGCAAGTATTCTTTCGTGACTCTACGAAAATAATATCTGGGGATGATTGGCAATTTAACGTCAATAGTGAGATGAGAAAATCTTCATTTTCAGTGTCCAATTTAAATGTTTCATTTAGGTGAAATGCTGACACCTAACCATTTAAAAGTTCATTTCTCAAATTTTCACCCGACTAGGTTATCTCAAAACGTTTGAATGTCAGTGATGTATTTACCAGCATAATATACTTTTTCAGGGTGCCTTATTGATCAAATTATACGGATATTTAAGTTCGAAAATGGATGTACAAAATTTGCTCCATTCCATTTCCTCTGTATTCATAAGAGTTTGGCAGCACTGCTTGAGGAGCTATCGAAACAAAATGGTGATTTTTCCCGTAATCCATGTATGATCGCTATGCAAGTGAAATTATGCTATGTTATCTATAGTCAATTATTGTTGCAAAAATGTATATTTTGTACCATATATCATATGCCAGACCTTTTATTCAGTTTTTCTATCATCTTAGGTGTCAATCTGTGATATATCTCCTCCATCCATTGCGTATCTTTCCAATGAATTTCTTATTTTGACTACGTAATCTTCAGCATTGCTTTAGCCATTGATACAAAGTTATCTCCCCCCCAGTCCTCTATGAATACATTACCGTAAGTTTCTTACTTCACCATTTAGGACTAATGATTGACCGACTTTGTTTATTCGTTCATTTATGATATTCGTTCTTCAAAATAAATTATTCCACGATCGCATCGTTTCTCCTGTTTTCCTCACTTTGAGTGCAGATTTCGTAACATTTCAATGCCGTTAGCTCCAGATCAAAACGAATTAAATTCATTTTTCATGGTTGAAAATATCAGAATAATTTTCAACGTCATATTTGATGTCGGTCTCAGAAACAGCATAAATTTTTCCTCTAAGTCTTCTTCTCATCCCCCCAGACTATGTTCATACCTATCCATTTTAAGATTTTGGTTTCATCTTCTGTTAAATTTATTTTTTATTCCATTCGTGGTTATTAATTCTGGTACTACCACCTCTTTTTTATGGAAATGTTTCTAGGGAGTGGGGGACTCTGAGGCATTGCATTGGCAGGCTTGGAAAAAAATCGATTAAATTCCAATGAAAACTTTGGAATTACTTCCGTTTAGAAGTAGAAACTGTTTTCCCCTACATGATGGTAAATTAAACTCCTGACAGCATTGCAAAATTGAAGTGTGCTGCCTTGATTTTCAGTCTTGCTTGCCTGTATGGTTACTCTGAAATACGTTTCTTGTAACAAGGCACCTGTGCGATTGAGGAAGACAACCTATTACAAAACCAATTTAAGCACTTTATCCCCTGGTTAGTGTACATTTTAAGTGTCCTATCAATAATTATTTCATGAACCTACCATAGCTTATCTTCATACCTCTGCCACTGCTTGTTTTTGGCTTACTTTTGCTTTAAGTCTTTTCTATTTTAAATTGTTCTATACATTTTAATTTACGTGTCACTATGCATAAAGTAAACAGTTTAAGGGTAC
The DNA here is from genome assembly GCA_963573305.1 of Pyrrhosoma nymphula. Lineage (NCBI taxonomy): Eukaryota > Metazoa > Arthropoda > Insecta > Odonata > Coenagrionidae > Pyrrhosoma > Pyrrhosoma nymphula. The sequence goes on from OY754333.1 coordinate 66,997,540, forward strand.
CTAAATATTTATTCAAGCCCTTGTTTAAACGTGTTAAGATTTCCTGGTATTTATGAGGAAATCGTGAAAATATTTTCTTTTCGGTGAACCCTCTCACATGTCTTAAATAAGCATTTTAAATATGTATTTGGGCTTAAGGAACAGTTAAATGTCGTCAGTCTACTTTTCTATCGATATTTTCTTATTTTGGCTTCATACCACTCAACTTATTGAGTATATTATTACATTTTTACGCTCCTCGTGCTAATCAATGTAACGCTATGACAACGATACGAGTGACCAGCAGTGTATAAACGTTTTTGGCAATAAAAAACGTCAAATACCTAATTTTTTCAGAGTAATGCATGACCCGATGTCCAAATCTGGACTGTGCTTTATTGAAATGGCATTAATCTACGAGTATTGAGAAATTTAGACGGGTACAAAATATATAAATGCTCAATACAGCTCAATAAGTTGCTTTATTTCATTGTCATGGCCAGGGTGTATTTGCTTGCTCAGGTGGGCATTGGTCCTCTTTTACATCAACTGATGGAGATTCATCGATCTTTTAATCAAGAACTTTGTTATCAGTTCTATTCAAAAGTCTTCAACTCTAAGATTAATTGGCAATTGAAATTTTATTATTCTGTTTAAGTTGTGCATTCATACTAAATTTGCAAAATAAATTTGAGGTACTAAATTTTAATGAGTAATGTTCAATGACGGCCTTCAAGTAGACCATCCCCTCTGAAAAAGCAGACCGCTGGAAAGTTTGATAGACACATTCTGTACGTGTCGTGTTTGATAGTTTCATTTCATTTGTGCACTAAGTATGTGACACCTGCACGCAAACTCTTGAATTTTGACAAGTTATCGTCTACCCAGGAAAAAGTTAATCAGAGTTCAAAGGGATTTTAATTGGAAATGTAGGGAGATATGTAAATGACACATTCCAGAAAAATATACCTAATTGACAAAATAATAGGCAGGACTACCCTAGGAAGTATCATTTTCATAAACTTTCATTTAATTGGAAACCAATGATGATAATCAAATTTCTTTCTTCATTTTCCTTGGAAACGTATAGGATTTGCAGTCTAATGAATTCAATGTAGTGTAGTCCCCTACACACTATTTTATGCTTATTATTTTTTCGATAGCACTTATGTAAAAACAGCAGGTATTCAAATTAATTTTGCATTGCATAATTTGGGAAATAATTTCGCTGTCAAAGTCATTCGTTAATGAAATCCACCTCTCAGGGAAGATGTGAGTAAAAAAAAGACGTCTCATCTCAATAATTCATCCTCTCCTTAAAGCTCCCTGAATTCGCTGAATTCATTCGAGTGCTTTTTTTTGCAAGGTTCGGGATAGGAGTCGGTGCGCATATTCAATTTCTCCGTTTCTCTTCCCTTTTACACTAGCGGCTTATCCTACTCCCATTCCCTCTTCCTCGCCTCTTACCGTTGTATCTCGATTTATCTCTCCATCCTCTCTCTCTCTCCTCTCAACCATTTCATTCCCTCTTCCGCACTTGTGCCGTTTCCAACTCTCCGCTCCTCTCTCGGTCCGTCTGTCTCTCTTTCACCCATTCCATCCCTATTATCTTCGCCCCTCAAAACCACCTAAGCGCTCGCTCGCCACAGCTCTGCCTACCTCTCACTCTCGCTACCGCACCATCTGCCATACGTTCTCCTTGCCCCCTTGTCCCTTGAGAATGGTATCCCGGTTTTCCCTCTCTGCCCACCCTTTTCCCGTTTCCCCCCTTCGAGAGATCTCCGCTTTCTCGGACGTGCCTGACCCTATCCGGGAGGTTTATTTCCGCGTGACCACTGGGCTTTTAACGGGCACGTTTTCGAGATGTGCGGCGCCCGATTCCATGGGACGGGGGAAAAGGGGGGGAACTCCCAGAGCGTTGAACTTATTGTAAATTTTCCCGTTAACAGGGATTTAGGATTCCGTAAGGGAGAGTGAACGGACCGCGGGACATCCTGGGTGTGCGTGGGTGATGGTCTCATTCCCTGGATGTATTCCTATAGTTTATTTTTAATCCCACGCAGATCTTTATCCACCCACAGATTCCTAGAAATCTACTTGACCTCGGCGATAGAGCTTACTAGGTGTAAGTAATTGGGTCTGTCGGCCTTCGATTTATTACGGATGGTGCATAAGTGTCATCATAATGCAATCATTCTTCACATTCCTTTGTCAAAAACTACGACTTTCATTAATATATTTTATTCATTTATCGTTTAGTTTTACGCATCATAATAAATTGGATTAAAAATAAGGTAACATTTTTACAGCATGGGGTCACTATGAGAGTCACATATACAGAAAAATAGAAATATCTAAAATAAAAATCCAGTCTTATATGGCGTCAGTTGCCATCAGAAAATCGGAGAAATTTCCATTATATGCCCTCGTCTTGCATTCTTCTATTATGTGCCGGATAGTCTGCCTTTCTTCTCCGCAGTAACATTTCGGGAATCGTGTTTTCGCCCATTTATAAAGCGAGTCAGCACACCCACCATGGTGCGTGTTTTATTGATGACTGACCAAATTCCTCGTGGTTGGTTTCAGTGATGCATGGGAGGCCTTGGAGGTTCGGAGAGCATTTATGTTGCCAGTATTCTTATGGAATATAGAAGCCGAAAGTCTCATCTATGGAGTTCCTTGGTTGTCTTTATTGCTGGATTTCTTGAGCGTAATGTTTGGTTTTAATATTGACTTGACATTATGAATGGGAAGCAGGAGATTGCTTACCACCTTCTTACACTCCCGGAGAAGGGCACTTTTCCGATGGAGTACCGCATAGGGAGACCGGCTCAAAACCGGCAGCCAGTCTATCCACGTAGTCATGATTGTTTAACAGGCAATACGCACCGTGTTATTGCGTTGTGCGACTATTTGGTGGGTATGTTCGCTACTTATTCATATGGGAGCGCAGTATTCTGCGGTTGAGTAGAATATTCCAAGAGCTAAAGTTCGTATTTCCTCAGTGAAAGAACCCCAGGTAGTGCCGCACAGCTCATTAAATATATAATTTCTTGTTTTAACTAAGGAGCCGCGCTCTTCAAGTTCTGTTTGTAGGGAAGCGTTTTATTTAATATAGCTCCGAAATATTTTGGATAGTGTTCTTGTGGAGGTGGTTACCCTCATAATGTAAATTATGTCGTATACGAGCTAATATATTATAGATGTGGAAGTATAGTAATTATGGAAGTTTTGTAAGCATAATAAGGTGGAAGATAATCACATGTGATCACATATGATCACATTGATCTCCTGGCCAATACACACCTCTCATCCTCATTACTTTGATTATGCGTGTAAAAACAAAGCAGTAGTTTTTGACGAGGAGAACGGGAAGAATGATGGAATAATTAGGGTGATTGGTGTAATAATTGAACTATTGGACGCTCTTGTGTTATTAGGCCGAATAGTGGTGACCGATTGGAGGGTCAAAGAGGGTCAGCGATGTGATGAGAGTCAAAGGCGTGCAAATGTTGGATGGAAATTGGTGGGTAGTATGTGGAAGATATCAGTGAATGAATGCTAGCGATGCAAAAAATGGTTGTACATAAAAGAGTACATTCTTCATCGTTGCATTGCGATGAAAATTGTTTGAGCAAGAATAAGCATAAAAGTTATCTAAATACTGTGGGTGAGGGCATCTCTATGCATTATCCCTTGCCAACGGGACCTCTTAATATCCTTTTATTTCAACCATTGGACGTCGAGCACGGGTAGTACTTTCGTCCGCCCCCTCGCAAGTTACGGAAGATCTCTAAATTTACTTTCAATATACTCTGTATACCTATAAACTCTGCTACTGTAGAGTTTTATATATACTAGAGAGGACGAGATGAAAAATATTACATTTCTAAATTACTCTGGGAGTCTAAGACCCAGGCGACCGTACTCGAAGGTTAATATACTTTTTATTTCAACTATTGGACGTCGATCATGGGTAGTACTTTCATCCAGCCTCTTGCAAGTTACAGAAACTCAATTGTTATTGCCACGTGCCTCCAATAATCAGGTTTTAATTGCAGTTTGCATAAAATAAAACCCATTTTTGGTTTTATTTTTGTTAAAGTTTTGTGCTTTTCTACGCTTTTTATTTTTTTAAACAACCTACGCGTTTTACCAATTTTATGGCATCGTCAGGTGTCAGGTCAACTACACCTTACGATGCCATAAAACTGGTGAAACGCGTAGTGTGTTTAACAAATAAAAAGTGTAGAAAAGTTCAAAACTTTAGTAAAAAGAAAACCAAAAATGGGTTTTATTCTATGCGAACTGCAATTAAAACCTGATTATTGGTGGTAGTAGTTTGTAGGTGTAAAGTTGGTTAAGCTTGTAGTGTGTTTAAAAAATAAAAAGTGTAGACAAATAAAAAACTTTATTATTAAGAATATTTAAAGTGTCTACAAAGTAGAACCGGTGTTGGGTGTTGATTTTATTCCGTTTTTGGTTAGTAAAATGCATGAATATTGCCGAGTTTAGGAGTTTCTTTGTCCAAATTGCCATGCTGTTGGTCAACGCATCCATCCATTGATCAGTAATTACTTATTCTTCTCGTGATAAGACCGAAAAGACATTGCTACACTCATGCTATTTATATAATCAATTGTCGACGACGTAACATACAAAGATAAAAAAAAGTACTTAGTAATTTTCGACACATATTTAATGTAACTGACTCCGATACATTTTATAACCGATTTCGATGTTTTACATAATTGAAATGACCTATGATAATGATGTAAAACGAGAAAACCGTTCAGATTAACAGCAATAAATATATGGAAATTTACGAATGATTTTTTTTATAATATTGAAACGTCATGTTATGTTTGAAGGTCGGCCAATCCAGTCTTAGCAATATCCATCTTCCCACTTGAAAATTACAATTTACATCCTACCTTCGGGAATTAATGAATAATTATTTCCTGGGAGATGACCATTTTAGTGCGTGTATTTCCTCTAAAGGCTGTTTAGTACCTTGCAGAATAAAAGAAATATAAGGAACTCGAACTTTTTTAATTTAAACTTTTATTACAACACTTTTTCATAGAAAATTTGGACATTTTATTCTTAATCCAATATTTTTTGCCTCAAAATTATACCCATTAGCAAATTACCTCATTTGCATGCTGAGGTAATAGTGGATTAGAAATACCATGACTTCTTCATAACGTTGTGAGAAAGAATACACCAAATCGTTCCGTGGAGGAGTGCAAGCATCCTCATTACAGTTGGATTTTGCTAAGGGTATTTTAATGAGTTTCCTTTTGTCTCTGAAGCAAAATGTAATCATAAATATAATTTCATTTCTTTAAGCCAAATAATAAAGTCTATAAAAAGAGTGAAAATAGGCATTCTAGAGGAGAAACTTCTTTTAAAGGGGTTACTCGTCCTTTTTTAATGACAAAATGCTCGACAGCTCATGTATAATAATGTAATTAGGCAGTTTTGCCGAGACGAAAAGTTTTTTTCTTCTTAAAATGTAGCTACAAATAGTTTCCCCACTGTAAAAAAATCATGGAAGCATTAATTAAATTCCGCAGTGGAATACATTACAACATTATGCACCTCTATTGATTACAACAGATATATGAGAACAAGAGAACCCTAATTCGGGTGAAGTCAAATCATATTGGTGAATGATCTCTTAGTAGCAATCAGTGAAAGTAACCATCTTCTTAGAATTTTATTTTTCACTTAATATGGTAGCTAGTTCTCTGTCACAGTTTTGTAGGACGTTTTATGAATCGGACTCTGATAAGTTGATTTTAGTGAAATTTTGTGACTTTCGAAACTATTCAATATCATACTTTCGTTATCCATTTTACTGAATACAATTAAAATAAATAGGTACAAAAATGTGCACAGCATAAAAAATCATATTATGTTCATATTATTTTTTTAAATAGTTTTTACTTGCTTGGTTTTATAGTAATGATAAAAATTAGCAATTACTCTAGATACCAGGCTTTTCTAAACAATTCTAATGCGATTGAATTAATTCTATATACTTCATCAATACGTCCTAGGGTTAAAATAAAATGATGGTTTGCTTTAAAACTTAAGATATTGCATTCAGACCATTGTGTGATTATTGTTTAAAACATTTAAAAAGATCTGCTTCGGACTGTCGGAACGGATCGGAACATACGCGCGAGAATTCGAGAATAATCTCTGTATTTATTCGTAGAAACTAAATTTTATCCTTGTGGTAAGTTGTTGAAAAATGTAAAATCCGATTATATGTTTTGGTATAGAAGGCATGGATCGATGTGTGTCGGTATATATTTAGCATCTTGAAAACGACTTCGCCGTTTCAGAAGCGTTCTTAAGATGCGTTGAATTGTGCACGGCACTCTACTGGCCAAAAAAATGAGGTCGCGAGGAAATGGTAGTGCGCATTTTATCTCCTTGGGAAGAATGAGGAAATAAAACTGAATGAGAAGAGCACCTGGTCCGAATGGATCAAGGGAAGGGGGCAACGGTTTCCATCGTAAAAGTCGATAAGGATGAGGGACGGAGGAGACCAAGATGATAAACTTTTGAAGCGGAACGTGAAAAAATTGCTTCGAAAAGAAGTGGTGGGATGGATATTTCAAACTGTAATGCGCTCGCAGGCATCTGCTTCACTCTGAAGATTGGGTCAAACACTGGTCTTGGTTACAAATGGATGCGCGTCCATTGGCATCCTATTCAGAACCTTTGGCACTATATGTTCTTGAAAAAAAAATACTATGGGTCGCAGATGTGAATTAACATGACTCAGATGTTCAAAGTGGCTTTAAATTCATATTAAATCCAGCTGTGCCCTAGATCCGTTCTCAACATTATTTCCTTCTCCATTAGGGCTTCATTTATTCATCGAAACATTATTTTACTTACAAATCATATCCCTTACTCAGAATAATTATTTTTTTAATAATGAAAAGTATGAGTCATTACTTTGAGTAGGTATTAATCAGAATACTTGTTAAGATGTTCAGCTGGAAGTACCTACTTCTAAACCAATTATTGCATAAAAATTAAATGGTGTAAGTAATTAACTTATTTTGTACCCCATTACCACCCAGCGTAGCCATATGGCTGCAGGTCATTCTGCGGAAACGACATGATGTATCACCAAAATATTTTACATGAGTACTTTAGGTGTCCATTTGGGTAAAATACTAAACATTCATCAACACGCAAACAAAATATTTATTGGTGGAAATTGATTAAAGAAAAAATAAAGTTATTTTCAGGAATGGAACTTTATAAGGCTACTTAATTGATGTAGATACTTAAAAACCTTATAATAGAGGACGAAAGGTCACTTTGCTCTACCTCGATATAATTTCTGCATAAATAAAAAGGTTTTTTATTGCTCATATGCGCTTTCTCTGAGACTGTTTAAATAAATTATACACATGATATTATATCTCATACTACATCCTATATCTTCCAGGGAATTTTGTTCCCCCGTTACGTTCACTTCTTTGTATAGATTTATTAAAATTAGTAAGCTTCAATGCATCTCACCCGTCATAATTTTTCTTTACATTATTTCAAAACGAGAATTATGGATAACAGTAAATAAAACGGTTGTGTTATTCATTCGTTAGAGCTATTAGCCTGGTCTTGTGAGTAAGACTTGTAAGTAGACTGTGATATGATACCAAGTGGAATGGAATTATTTTTTGGTGAAAAAATATTAATGTTTTATTGTTGAGATTACATTTTTGCATATTGTGGCATAGGAAAATTCACACTCTATGCTAATTGCTTTTGCTAATATTTTTAAGGCACCTACGTTTTGTACAAAAACTGATTATACCCCTTGAAACTGGTGAACTGAATTCTACCATGTATGTTTGCCATATCCGAGGTTAAAGTTATGCAACTCAGTTGAGACTTTATTTAAAATCAATGCATTATTAAAACGTACCCAGAGGAATAACAATTTATTAGTTTTATATTAATATGATAAAGTTTTACAAAAGTAGCATATTATATTACTAATAAATAATTACGATCATTTAGAACCTAATATGAATCCCGTCTTCATTTTATTAAGCGAACAACGACTTAATAGTTTTTCCTTGCAGTTAACTCAATTACAACGTTGTTAAAATACTACCCTAGTGAGCAACTCACCCAAGTGAGACTCAAACCGGTGACCTCAGAATAAACATACTTGGACTTAACCTTGTCCTCGGCCCCATGTCTGTTTTTGCGACCAACCTCGGACGTAATGGGAGACTAACGCAAGTGATTGACGATTTTCGGATAATAACCTCTCCGAAAGGAAATATCCAGCATTATCCTCACATTTCCTCGGCTTTTCTCCTCCACTCAGCAAACACCCATTCTAGTCGTTTCCCGCGGTAACATTATTGGCGGTCAGCTATGGCCCCCAGTATTGGTCCCCGGAGGGCAGTGTACACGCTGAAACAGAAGTAATAGAGACGGCGTTGGCTCTACGTTAGAAAGTGGATTAGGGGAGGGAATGGAATGATCAGCGTGGTAGATTGAGCGAGGTGGCTTTTGCTCCCAGAGGATAGTGGGTAGCCCGAGAAAAGCAAGATTAATGACAAAAGAGACATGCATTTCCGTTCACCAATGAGTATGACGAAGTCGCATTTAATCACTTCTTAACTACAGCGCAAATGCATGAGAGTAGAGTACGTTGTTTTCCTAGAATCTTTTTTTCTCCACTTGGTACTGCATGCTTCCCTTCCTTCATAACTCTCCTTTACTTTTTACAATATCCCACCGATTTTTCGAGTTGGTAACTACCATCAAAGGTAGGTTTTAATCTAAGAGGGTAAACATCATCTGGATTTTTACAGGTGCAGACCTTTTTAAATCCACACAACTCATTTCTACAGTTCTGCATATGTCATGCATCTCTTAATTCCGTCCATAAAACGTATTCTCTTTCTTCCCCTTTCCCGTTTACCCAGTATTATCCCCTCTATCATTACCTTCAGAAACCCTTACCCCTCACTACCTCTTCCATGCATGCATTCTGCCTTCTCCTACTCTCCTCATTATGTGTCGTCCCTACTCTTAAAACCAAGTACTTAATCGATAGTGGTGCGTTATCTCTGTTTTAAATTACTTTTCCAATTTGTGCCTTGATTTGGGAATAAAACTGGTCTTTCATGGCTTTCTATCGTCTCTACTAGACATGTATTTCGGTTCAAGAAACATTCTTATTTCTGTCATTCTCGCTCCACATTAGGTGCTTAACAGAATCGTATATTTATTTTGGATTCTCAATTTCTAGTAGCGCTTTTAACACTTTTAATACTAAAATATGCTCATCTTGTCCACTACTGCTTCTTTATGAATGTCTTGCGTTTGAAATACGAGGGCAGACTTAAAAGTAAGGTCTCCAATTTTTTTTGTCATAGAAAATGACATTTATTTACATTGTTGGATACATCGTTGGAAAGGTCATGGCTTCAGCTATTTTTCGATGTAGTCACCCTGGCGCTCGATGATTTTCCTCATCCGCATGATGAACTTTTGAATACCGTCGTCATACCAGCTTCCGTCCGCGTTGCGAAGGCGTTGACCTCCTCTTGCACCTCGTCGTCCGTCGCGATCTTCATCCCTCCTAGGTGTTTCTTCAGGGTGAGGATTATTGCTGGTGGATTTCATGCCCCGGGGAACCACTATCAATAAGGAAAGATACTGCCACACATTACAAAAGCTTCGGCGCGCCATCAAGAACAAACGTTCAGGAATGCTGACGAAGGGGGTCTCATTTCATCACGACAACGCGCGACCGCATACGGCTAGTCAGACGCAGGAACTGATCTCGAAGTTGGGTGGAAAGTGATCGGGTATCCTCCGTACAGCCTCGACGTCGCACCAAGTGATTTCCACATGTTCCTCACCCTGAAGAAACACCTAGGAGGGATGAAGATCGCGACGAACGACAAGGTGCAAGAGGAGGTCAACGCCTTCGCAACGCGGACGGAAGCTGGTATGACGACGGTATTCAAAAGTTCATCATGCGGATGAGGAAAATCATCGAGCGCCAGGGTGACTACATCGAAAAATAGCTGAAGCCATGACCTTTCCAACGATGTATCCAACAATGTAAATAAATGTCATTTTCTATGACAAAAAAAAATTGGAGACCTTACTTTTAAGTCTACCCTCGTATCTTAGCGGGCAAAGTCTAATAAAATCGATTTTAAATTAGACTGAAAAGTTACTATATGAAGAAGTTTTAAATATAAACTATGTTTGCGGTTATTTTGCGTAGAATATTTTCCTCTTTAATTTTTTCACCTAACCCATGTCCTGAACAAAGGCTACCTTCCACAAAGGCTACCTTATTCTAACTTCAACTTCTCTTCCAAGGTTCCCAATCTATTTTTTAAATATTTGCCTTTTTCTTTTTTACAGTGGGTAACCCTTCTACTGCCGTATCTTCTCCTCCATTATCGATATAGATTTATTTATTATCAAAGCAGCTGACAGCCCTCTAAATTCTTTTGTCTCTCTCTTCAATAATACTATTATAATTTCTCCTTCTTTAGAATTCCAAAAAAAACAAATATTTGCATATTTCGTTTCCATTATTGATGTTTTATTTTCTGCCACCTTAACCTTTTGTCTCCCGCTGTACTTATTCCTCTTTTTTACTTAAACTACTTGATTGAGCTGTTTTTTATCGGAGCGGCTTTCACCAGTATATTACTATTTCATAATTACTTCTCTTAAGGCTTCACATTACTAGAGTGTCAATGATTCATGAAATATAGTATTTCTTCTACGTGAAACAAATAGAAATGTATAAATGCTTCACATGTTTCTTTCTCCGTACCTTTCAAGTATTTGTGTTCAATGGCTTCCAAGTACTAAGAAAACACCATCTTTGTCCTTATAAATCTCTTTCCAAGTGCCGTAATATTCGTATTTAGTGTATCATCTGTGTGATTTGGTTTTATTGTGTGTGGTATTCATTTTTAAGAGTCTGTATTTTTAATTGTATACTGACAGCAATTAGTTATAATTCATATGCAATAACAAGAAAATTCCCACCCTCGTGATTGAAACGTATAGACAGATGGATATGCGACGCTTTGGAGACCTCATCGGCCCTAGAAGCGTAAGTCCTGAGGTCTCGCCGCCTTTCACTTCGATATCACGGCCAAGGCAAACACTGTAAATCTTGAAAGGGGGATTTTCAATCTCGGAGGCGTAAACTTTTACTTCGCCGCGGACATAAATCAGAGCCTATGGCTGCCCTCCACAATCCACTGGCAGAAATGAAAGGCCACGAGCATTGGAAAAAGACTGATGGAGAAAGGAGAAATGGAACGAGTATGGCGAACAGTGAAAGTTTTGCGTGTTTTCCTCCGGCTTGGCAACATTCTATTTGAAATATTGCTATCCCCAAGAAGTGTAAATTACGGAGAAAACATATTTTCGGGTAAAAAAGTTGTATAATTGAGTGTAATTCTTCATCATGAAGACTTGTGCCACATTAGTCACATGCATTCATAATGAGTGTGTCAACACTGGTGAACATTTTGGAGAAAAAATAAGTTAATTTTCATCTGGCTCAAAGTCCCCACATATTATTCAATGATGTGTCGTAGACCAATTAGTTTATCATAGATAATGCTTATCAATTAATTGATCAATGTTTCGCACTTCATGAGATGTAATTTAAAGGTTTATCTTTCTCGTGAGAAGTAATTTTTAATTGTCAATAGCTGCAAATTTTTAAAAATATGTACGTGTAAATATTATTTGACTCCTTTAAAATAACCGAAATATGAAAAAATAAGTGTACCAGGTCAATAGAAATCTAATACATTGGGGAACTTGTCTTAATCTTTTTAAAAGGAGCATGGCTGTTACATCTTTATATTTTCGGGAATTCTGTTTTACCAAATCACGCCTAGTACCGTAGAATTTCTTCGAAATATAAACGCAGACTGCTATATATATCTTGAATATAGACTTGCTAGTCATTAATAAACTTCACTGGACAGGCTTTACTTTGTAGAAGATTCTTACATTAGTACTCATGATTAAGACAAAATTAGTACTTTTCTACAAAATTTTGTAGAAAAGTACTAAGTTTGTCGTTATTTTTAACAATGAATTATAAATCAGTCTTCTGACATGTAATGATAATTTATTCACCGAATTTGTTTCTTTTAATCGGTAAATTCTATTAGATTATTCAGATTCAATTTTCCTGAATTTTTTGTAGTTTGAAAGTAAATTTACCAATGCATATTTTGATAAATATGTAGGGAATTCTTAAACTTTTAAATCCTAGAAATTAGTTTTAATTTACTTCTCTAGGGTAGCAAGTTCAAATACATGCTTGGAATGGATCATTTTCACCGGATGGTTACACGATGATTCTTTTTTTTTGAATTTACCATTAAGAAGCAAATGTTTGAAGTAATCAATTTTTGTACAGGTCAGACATAAAGATGCCATTCAATACAGCATTTAAATGCAATGAAAGTAATAACACAGTAAGCCCCGAGATAAATTTAAAAAATAACTTCAACACGTCTTTCAATAAGTTATTATAAGTAATTAATTCTCCAATGCTATATTTTTTATATAAATTACAGAAACTGTCAACTTTTTATTGGCTAGCTTTTCTGTTTTGCTATTACAGTAACTTCCCACATTTTATTAATTTTTGAGGAGATGCACAGGTTAGGATAAGTTTAGATGTACCTAATAAGGAAAACCTATATTAAACTATTAAACTTACACAGATACAGATACGTTATTATCCATACACACTTGATTTATTTGTATCAGCATACGTCCTACCCTTCTTCACCCCGTTAGTAAAACTGTTCTCTTTCTTCCCCTTCCCCGCTTACCCAACATCCTTCCCTCTGTCACGGCCTTCATGACCCCTCATCACCTGCTTCTTGCACCTACTCTGCCTCCTCCTAATCTCTTTCGGTAGCTTCCTTTCCTAACTCACCTTGCCGAGAACTTTCTCCTTAGCAATAATTTTTGTTCATTGAACTTAATCCTACACATTCTCGTCCTCTTTTCTCCGAATCCACGTTTTTGCGCCATACTTCACCAGGTTTTTGCTCCATTTTAAATCTTTATTGTATTTTTATTTTTGTGTGTTTCAAGCTATATGTGTGGAAACTATAGTGAAATTATCTTTGGAAAAACTGTCAACAGAGTATATATTTTTTCGGCGATGTTTTGCGGAGTGGTTTCTGACATTTGAGTTTTACCCTCATTCATTCATTCATTGAAGTAGTCTACTGGTTAGAGGCAGGTGATGATAAAATTTAGAGAAAATCCTACAGATGTTTACACCTGCTGAAGTACTAGAAGTGGACAGTATATGTGTATACCTCTATTATTTATTACTTCATCGCAGCGTGAGTCATACCATTCTTCTTCCCCTCCATACAACCTATTCTCTTTCTTCCCATTCCCCGATTGGCCTACCAACCACCTACCTTGCCTCCCACTTATCTCATCCAGAAGTGTCCTCTCTTCACCAACCATGAAATTAAAAGACTCGTACCGCTCTATACGAATTCTAGTCCGTAATATTTGACTTAAATGTACAATTCTTGTTAACTTATTATGAGACTCTTCGCCACTCTTTTATTTGCGTTCTTACACAAGATGCGGGATATCATACATGAGGAAACCTATCATGACACAATCCTTTGAAAAACAATCAAGTGAATAGATATTTTCTCGATGGTTTACCACAGAATGGGATGTTGGCCGCAGTGTATAACTTTTACCTTCAATCAAAAATTAAAAGACCGGTATCTCTTGATACGCATTTAATGCTTGACTTCACTGCTCCATGTGGTGGTTTCGAGTCTGAAAAGCGGACGCTCTGAAAGAGAGATTGGCGAGGCCCTAAACCTTCTCGAGCTCTCTAAATTCTTTTTCGTCCCCTTTTCTACACCCTCTCCTGTCCATTCCACGAATGGCCGTCCCTTGCTTAAAGGGAGAAAGAGTGAGAGATGGGGAGAGAAAGAGTGAGCTTTCCCTTTGGAAGAAAGAACTCGAGAGATTACTCCTTTCGCTGAATAAGGGTGGACGACGACGCCTCCAATGCTTTATATCGCGTTTTTTTCCCCTCGCCTTCCCCCCCCCTCAATTCGCCTCTTACGTACCCTTCTTCCCCTCCTTGATCCTACCGCAAGTTTCCGTTAGGTAAATCGTCCACTTGACCCTTTGGGCGCTCTCCTCTGTGCCTCTCCTGCTCTCCACTCGTCTTGTCTTCCTCCTTCAATGCCTCCGAGAAAAAAAAGTTAAAGAGAAAAGAAAACCCTTGTTGCCTCGTTATTTTTAAACCCATCAAGAAAACCATAAGCACGCGATGAATCGACGTTCTTTCATTCTTTTTTATTTTTTTTATTTCAGAGAGGAAGGATTTGGGGGCAGAGCTTCCGCTGCTTCGTGAGAGTGGGTGTTTGTCGCTGAATATTGCTTAAGGTAAGAGGAATCAAAAGTTCAGTTATGACCTTACTGTAAAGCTTTGCTCGCATTCGGAAAAATTTAGAAATGTTGAGATCCTGGAGAACCGGTGTCTTAAAAATTGGTTTCGTTGTAAGATGTGCTCAAGAAAGGGTTGGGTGAGTCTTCCAATATTTGTTGGGTGTCTAAATGTTGGTTCAGTCAGTTGTTATGATAATATGCCAAATATTTGAGTCTCCCTAGCTTGAAGATTGGTTGTGTTATAAGATACACTATCAAGAAGAGAACATGTTTGGCGATATTTCTAACTTCCAGTGGATGGCAGAAAGCTGGCTCAATCGTCAGCTTCATCCATATATTCTAGACGCTTTGAATTTTCAACCAATTTTAGTAGATGCTAAATTGTTTTCGTGATCGTAGTGTTGATATTTTTTGCACTCGCGAAGATTCTAGAGGTATCTCGTTATATCCGGTAGCCGAGTCAATTAATAGCCGGATAGCTTTTCGATGGCGGTCAACAGAAGACCCAAATATATAATAATTCACAAATATCTCCCTTGATTTGCTTTGCTATCACCTAAACCTCATGGCAAATAGAAAAGAACCACTTGCTGGGCTACCTGCTATCGTTCAGTTGACACCGTCGCAACGTTTACTCCAAGCCCCGAAGTTCAATCTGAGGTTTATTGTTCCAGCCCTGTTGCACAGTAGAAGTCTTACGAGACGACCTTGCGAAATGAAAGCATATACTTGGACCAGAATACTATTAAAGTTTATAAATTATTATAGTGCCAAGGTATATTCATTTAATTACTCTTCTTATTAGTTATAATTATTGTTCATAAAATCAATACATTCTATATCCGAGAACTTTTCCGTTAAATTCTCTTAGCTGCTCTAAGCGGTTTATTTAATGAGCAAATTTTTGTTTTTCTGGAATAATTTTAGTACCTCTATTCTTATTTTCCTCTTGATGGCATTTGCTTATTCAAGATCGGTAGATGAATTTATCCAGTTGATATTGGTTCAATTTTTCTGTATTTAAGTTAACCCGCTGAATATAAGAAATGCATTGGCTATGGATGCCATGGACATTTTTATGCACATTTAAACGATTTAGCACGCTTGCAGGTAGTTTCAAGTATTTGATGGAATAAGTGTCTATTTAATGCAATTTAAAGTAGCAAACCAGTGAATATGTACGGATAAATACCATTGTTTCTCAGAGTAAATATCACTGCCCATGTATTCCCATTTCCACAGCACATTTTATAAAAATCTATAATTTACTCTCAAACCATTCTTTGTTGCGATCTGAATTCAATGTATAAAAACTATTGTTCTTTACACTGATTCTTCGAAGATGAACATTGTTATTTGTTACTTGATGATCTTGTTAGCGTGCGGCTTATGAATAAAAAGGAAGCAGTTGATTCCGGTGTTTTCCATGAAAACCATTAAAGTGAAGGTTAGCAATTGATCCATGCCAATTGAGCTATTCTGGTCAAAAATAGCGCAAATACTGAAAGGAAATCTTCGATGCGCTTTGCCATGCATCTAGCTGAATGCATTTTCCCCGTAATCACGCTAAATTAGAACTTTCATTGAAGTGCAGATCTGTTTCGCTTTTACCTTTCAATTTTCCGAACTTCGATTTTTGATCACACGCTAAACGTGAGTAACGCAGATAACAATTTCCCTATTTCACGCTTGTTTTACGTAAATAATGGCCTGGGACCCACTCCCTAAAAAACTTATGCATACATATATTTGCCAAAAATGTCCGTTTATTTCCACCGAATCCCAGGAGACAGAGCCATTCCAATAAATAAATTTAAAAAAACTATACTATCGACAATTATGCCTCGGGTACGGGGCATATCTAACCGTCACAAATTCATGGTTGTATACGGCGGAGATCGAACGCGAAAATGGAACGCCTTGCATGAGGGCGGAATGAATTGTTTACATCTGCGGAATAAATTGTTCGGGGCGTCTCACGCCCTGTGGGAAAGAAATTATCTCTGGCTGCCCGACAAAAAGAGAGAAATTAGTTCGGGAGGCAACGGTGGCGCTGTGGGGGTTTACGAGTAGCCAGTCACGCCGGGGCTAGATATGCTGCGGCGCGGCGTTCGTTATTGCAACTGTGGTTATGGCCGACTACGCAATCGATATGTCGATTCCACGGCCTTCTGATTAATGAACGGCTGGCGATTACACTCGCCCCATTGTAACCTCGGCTTCATGACCCACCCCCCCTCAACCCCAATGCTCGCCCAACACGGGGACTGGGAGGGAAGAGACGCCCCCGCTATTACCGCTATTGTTTAAAACCCTCCATCGTCTCGTTTCGAACCAATCTCCTCAGGTCGACTCCCCCCCGCCCCTGAGCTCCCCCCCGCCCCTGAGCTCCCCTCCGACCATCAATTCTCTCTTCCCTACTCCACTTCTCTCCTGGTCTCTCACACTCTCCATCCATTCAACCTTCCTTCTTTCCCGGGACCCTCAATCTCTTTGTTTCTTTCCTCTAGCGAATGGTACTCCTAATTCGCCCATTTTCTCCTCCTCACATGTTTTGCCTGTTTCAAGGCAGGTTTGGTTCATCTACATACTATTCTGTAAGCCCCTTCACTGATATGTTGTTGGGGGCTAGTTTTCACCAAGATGCTCAGCACTAAAAACGCAATGGAACTACAAGTTTTTGATTAGTTAGGCGAATGCATGCAAGTGGTGCTGGGGTGAATTCTTATCAGGCTGGGGTGAATTCTTAACCGCATACTATGTGTTTTAAAAGTGATTTTCCTTTTCTCTCCTGATCACTCTCAATAACCATCCATCCTTCCTTGTCTCCTGGAATCTACATTTATTTTTGTTTTCTTTCTCTGTCAAATGGATCATATAATCCCAAGGAGGTTTAAACGAAAATCTAATAAAAAGGTTCTTTTATAACCTCCTTGTCTAATCCACCATTCCCTCCTCTTCTCTTAATTTTCTTGGTTCAAGGCAGGTTTGCTTGGCTCAAGGCATCGACAGCTACATTATATCCTGAAAACCACCCAATTGATTTAAGGTCGGGAATGAGTTGTCACCAGCATGCACAGTACTTTTTGCTACCGCTTAAGTGAAAACTAAGAGTATTGATTCATTATGAGAATTCATGTAAGTGTATGGCAGGGGACACATTTTGACCAGCGCACTCTGTGTGATACAAGTGACTCTTCACTTATCTCCCTATTTCCTCCTCTATCCATCCTTCCTCCTTCTTTCCCGGAATCTTCAATCCTTTAATCCGTTAGTTAAAACTGATTTTATGGCTGTTTTGTAGAATTTAAATTTGTATTGCCTGTGTAGTGTTATATTTTAGTTGCTTCGTAAGAGCATATAGAACTCTGTTAATTGCAGGAATTTTACTTGATATTTCACCTGAGATTGCAATATTTACGCTTCATGTTGGCCTAAAATATCACTCACACTTCCATGTGTCCTAGTTGCTTCCTTACGTTTATCATGAATGCTTTATGAAACCATGTATTTGGTTTTACAAATTATCGTGAAGGTTCAAATGCAGCTGATATATATATATATTTTTAATCAGGAGCAAGGTTTTTTGTTTAGGCATTTCGAGGGCAACTCCAACTGCTGCGTGACGGCCAATTTTTTTTGCCGTAAATATTTTCTGAAATAATATATTTTGCGGAGGAGGAGGGCGTCAACATGGACCCTCCTCCCTGATTACGTATTCAATAATGCTTAGAAACGTTTTAACAAATCTGCACACCTGGTTTTTGACGAAGATAATGTCCAATGCATGCAATGTCCAGTCAAAAGCCTGTTGGTGGTACCGGATGAGGAAGGAAGATTAAATGAAGAAATGTTGGTATATGATCAGGGTCGACTAATGCTTAATGAGATGGCCGTTTGCCTTCAAGGATGTGAAAGTTCACAGTCTGGACTTGAAACTTTTATTTGAGTTAGATAAAATCAGCGAATCGTTTTAAAAATTCCAATAAGTATGTATTTATCCAACTAACCCTTTTGCTGTGCAGTTTTGAAAAATCCTAATGAATATTTTGTCTCACTCACTACGCAGTTAGAATTTATCATACCAGCCCAAAGGAGTATTTTCATTCTACGGCGGAGATCGAGTGTAACTCCATCTATTGTAGGAAATTTACTAGAATGCAACAACAGATTGCAATTATTATGTAATATCCACGTATTATTTGCTATTTGTTATTCTTTAATACAAAAAGTGAATATCTTTGACCCGATTTTTTAGATTTCAAACACCGTTCGGCTTAGTACTTGCTGGTTTCTACCATCATCCAATCTTATCGTTTTATGGATTGAATAATGCGACTTCTGTTCAAAGAATCATATTTGATCCGTTAGAGGAAATAAGGGGAAATGTCAACAATGTCAAACACTACGTTGATATTCTTAGCATTGTGAATTGTCTATTGTGAATTCCAAGATATTACCTCTACTTCTGTAGCAATACTCTCTGCAAAATTTAAGAAATAAAGAACAACTCTATTGCACTACGTTTAGTCGTAGGAAGTATTCCCTAATTTCTAGAAATTTGAAAAGTTTGCGTTTACCATAGCCAATATGGAAAATATTTTCTGATGAACGAGTTGTTGCCATCAAATCACAATTCACCAGTTTCCGTTCCTTTTGTGAGAAATGATCTGGCCAGTTTTATAGAAATTGCATGTTCTGAGTGCAAGAGGTGTTTTCTCATTATTTTAGTGCAAAAAATCAGAAGATATTGTTGTATCCCTGGCCCTTGACCCCGGGTTTCTTGCCTAAGGCCTTATTTTTTCATTTTTTGCCATCATCTTCCTGTGTGAATCAATGCATGAGTGTATTCAATACACTCATGCAAAGCCCGAGAGCGAATAAGAGAGCAACAGGATGTAGTCCCTCATCCCCTAGGGACCCCACCCAAATGACGCACAAGCCGATGTGCGCCAGAAAGTTAGTCCCCACGGCTGTACCCAGAAAGCTCTCCTTATTTAGCAGTATGGACACACCCGTATTTGGAGCGATCTCAAAGACGCGTGGGCCATCTTCATGAATCTGACACTTCCCGTCTCTAACCTATCGGAAGAAATACATAAGTCTTATTATTAAAAAAGAAAACCAGTCTTAGGCCTGCGCAAATCAGCAGATCCGCAATGGCTCTCCTTATTTGGATAGAGAGAGTGGCAGGCATTTACTATTTTAGCTCGCGGGTGCGGTCAGGCGTTGTCACTTGCCTCGCTCGATTATTACGAGACGCTACGCACCTAAGTACCCGCCAAGGGAACGCCGACCACACCACTGACGACCGCGCCCTGCTGACCTCCAGCTGTGACCAGCATCGCCGCCCGGGCTATCCTCGTTGCCGACGCTGCCGAGCCCGTATACCCTTCCAGGTTACCTGAACCAACTTCGTATTTTGTAATATAAGCCAGTGCTTTTAACGTGTAATAAAATGAACTATTAAAGATTTGAGTGTTTTTATTCATTCTACTTTCTGCCACCGAGACATACGATCCCTTTAATGAGTTACGCAACTCTATGCGTCCAATCGAACCATAAAAATATTTCATCTGTATGTTTGCGCCTAAGAAAATCCATTTGAATAGGTTTTGTTAGAAACCTTTCATTATTTTTGGATTGAGGAAAAAAATATTGAGACTCCATCGAGCGAGTTTTTTCCTGCTCCATTATACACTTCTTTGCTTAGACCTTTTCTCTCTGATTATTCGAACGAATATCAACTCTTACGCTTTTTTCTTCGTAATTAGAGTGTCATTCAGCACCTCTCTGAGTGCAGTACGCGACCGCACACTCACTCTGATAAATTGTGGCCAACTCTGCGCTGCATTGAAACTTTCTTCCAACTCTGCCATTAGTCGAAATGCCATTTGAATACCTCAACTTGAACAGAAAGAGCATGGAAAATGCCTCGTGAAAAATATTTGGGCTCATTATGCGTGTCGCTTATCTCAGTATCCATTATTGAAGTTGAGTTTGAGTTTGGAAAAAAATCTAAGTTTGAGCAGCGTGGCCTAATAATTTGGAAACCACATTAAATCTGCTACTTCGTCCATTATAAGAATGAATTATTTTCTTTTTTTGTATGGAATCATCTTTTTATAAATTTGATTGGCAGAAATTTCAGAGGTATTCATAAACAAAAATGTATATTTTTAAAACTAAACGATCATAAGTTAAAAAGATTGTACAATGAAACCAACCCTGAGTTTGATGATATGCGAAAAAGATTTGGACGGAGAATTTAAGTTCAGCTAAATATATTTAAATTCAATATTATGTGATGAGGTTTTAAGTGTTTACCATTGGACCATAGTTTACTTAAGGGAGATGAAATGCTTACGCACGCATGGTGATCACATTTGCCCGTCACCGTGCAGTCTCGGACTCCTACCTTGCAGCACACTACCGACTAAAACACTTCCCTTAGTCCTCCTGACTCTATCCCGGGAGGTTATGTTTGAACCGCTCGAGATAATTTAAATCACTTCACTAAGGAGTCACGTGGCTAAATAACAAAAGCTTCGAGAATTTATTGTGTTTGAAGCATTCGGACGGATAACTGAAGCGTCTGATAGGTTGCTTATTATTGTACCTCTAATTTAGATACCCGACTCCATCAACGATATCCCGGTGAGAAACCCGATCGGATATGCTGCGTGAGATTTTTACGAATGATTTCAATAGATCAAACTCCTGTACCCTTCGTGATTACTCCTTAGTTACTTCAGGATTATCTTGAACAGTTTAAACACACCCTCTACCCCGAGACCATTTTTCATTTCACTTCAGCCTTGGTCGTTTTTTTTCCTTGAGTGGCTTCCTCCTTTATTAATTTTCCTATATTTGGATTAGATCCAGTTTTGTTTGCGCGCAAGAGTCATTCAGTATATTGTGTTACCAACCGCAAACTGCCTATCCTTCGCAGCATTGATGGTGTCAGGATCCATCAGGCCTATCTCTTAACTCGAGGACTCTCATTTCTCCTGCCCACCGACCACAGTCAAGGAAGGTAAGCTACACGTTATCCTCTATCCCCGGCCAATAAATACACCTTGGAGACTCTGCCCTCTTGACGCTGTGCGGATGTGACGGTAAAAACTCGTGACCCGTCAAAAGTTGCGTTACGCAATATCCGACTTCTCCATGCGGTCTCTCTACCCAAGGCTTTACATCATTGATGATCCTCGCGGTCAATCGTCCCCGCGTCTCTCTCTCCCAAGAGGCTTAACAGGTTACTAGTTTAATAACTCGTTCTTCTCGTTTGACTCTGCACCTCTTTTTGATGTCTCCCCTCCTTTCTCGAATGGGCTGGCTTTCCTTCGCCTGCAGGGCGATAGGGACAATCCCAGCCACCACCAAGATGGCAGACTCCGAGAAAGTTCGGATAGCAGAAGTGACCTTCAGCGCGGCTACTCTCTGCACCTGTGCGAGACGCTTTCTCCTCCTTGCAGAGATCCTATGCCCAAATTTATGCTCCATAAAGGAGAGTGGGTTTCACGGACGGCATTAGAAGCCGGCGTTTGATTGCTCTGAGACTTCCAATATTTACCATGAGTCTGCTCAGCGCGGTGACGCCCTTTGCTGCCTTAACGGCAGTGCGTCTAATTAGTTCACCGAAAGTATTCTTTTGCCTGTATAGATCCTGAGCTACCGGGCTTCTGGCTATGTTTCAACCCGCAACTCAACTAGCTGTATGGGTAGGATGGTAGGAATCCTCTTATTTGAAAGAACTACAATCACCATTTTTTAGGGCTAGTGATAACCCATGCCCCTCCATCCAGGATTTTACTCAGCGACGAGGACCTGATTGATTTTTAATTTAGCATGATCCTTGAACGAGCGGAAATCAGAGCAGATATTTGTCTGCATAGCCCACCAATCGTGTTTCGTGAGGTATTTCGGCCCTTATCAGGCTGTCGTTGGTTACATTTCACAGGTCTGGCCCCACAGTCGACACCCTCCAGCCGCAACTGATTTCTGTCGCTGTCCTTCTGTGGTTTCGTAGAGCAGCGTGCGATCCTTCAGGTAGGCGTCCACCATTATCAAGAGGTACTTGGGTACGCAGAATGTATTCTCCAGTGCAGCTATCATGTCTTTCCATTTTACGGCGTCAAGCACTTTTTTCACGACTTGGACCGTAATATAAGTCATCAATTCTTTGGACTTGGTTTTATATTGTTTACAAAGGTAGAGTATTCAGGTTTAGTGCTATGGTTTTGGTACTCTTCAAGTGCCTTCGCACCAAAAGACCACTTCTTGCATTAAACTGCGTTTCTAGGGTAACACGCCTCATTTATCATTTTGGCACACTTGCGATGCTATCACTATTGCACTTGAGGATATAAAAACGGCCTCACGAAAAAGAATGCGAGTACAGGAGAACAGGCAATATGTATTTAACCATCCTCTAAATTTTGTTAAATTTTTGTTACATCGCTTTTCGAATACTAAATTCGAAAAATATAGTTCGATGCATGTCCATTTATTTTACATGTTTAAGGACTCTGTGTGAGCAAGAGTAATATCTCTCAAAGCAATTCCAGCTCCAGTTCGCAAAACGTATGGAAAAATTGCATCCTGAGGATAATTAGATTTTCAGATGGAAAGATGCTATCTCTCAAAGGGATTACACTGCGGTTGGGACTGAGATAGCAAAAATATCTCAAAGAAACTTCACCCTCGGTACGTTCCCTGAGGCGAACAAAGCGTTTTGCGGGAAACCAATACAAGACATTCTCTATGCATCCCATTATATTTTCTAGGCTTTGATCAATTTAGGTTTATTGCCTGCAAGGTCACAAAAGGCCACCGACACTACTAAAGGGACTTTCTGGGAATGATACGTGCGTAAAAGCGAAATAAATTGGTACTCCCAAGAGTTTCATGCTCCCCGCACCTATTGATATAATCGGGTGCTTTCAGAATAAATGTGGCCTACATTTTTTTGGTTCATGTAGTGGAAACATGGAAAATGGTTGTTAACTTTTCTGCTCATGCTCATTTGAGGTCTGCCATACTTCTTATTTGATGAGTGGAAAGAATAAACTTGTAAATAATTAAACCAAATATTTTCATACCAAGTTGGGATGACTTATACAACCCTCAAGAGCGTTTTATTAGGGACTGATATAGGTTATATGTGATTGCTCATTGGAGACGCGGTGTTACACATGCGGAGGTCTAGGGTAATTAGGGTTATCTACCGGCTAGGGTAAGTTCAAATGAAAGGGAATAATCGTTCTCAAGATTTTTACGTGCGTAGGTCATTATTACTTAACTATGTTCCCTATTTCTTTATCTCCGCATGCGTCCAAACTCTTTTTATCCTGTTCATTATCCCATTTATACCGGACTTAAGCATCCCGCAGCCTCTGATAACCAGTTATAACCTCCTACTCTGCCTTCATTCAAAATTCCTAATTTTATCCCTAACCATGTCAACCACAGCCGAAATTATGATAGTGTATTATTCCATTTAGAGGAAACTTCTCTTAAATATCAGGAAATACTACAGGAATTAAAGAGAGTATTCCAGCTTTCAATGAAGATTTGCGAGAAAAAATGGCAATAGAAGTGCCGAAATATTTTATTGCTTTATAATAAGGAGGCTCGTTATTGAGTTCATTTTTAATCTTTCAATTATTAAGGTATTTAATAGCTAAGGCTGCCATGAGGAATATTTAATAAGAGGCTTGCAACAAAGCCCGAGGGACAAAGCTTCCAATATGGCTATTGCGTGCGTCTTAGTAAAGGATTTCCAGATTCTAGGGCATTCCGATAATGTCAAAGATGAAATACGTTTTTCAGCTTATTTTACCTTTCCCAATAACCCGTGCTATGATTATAAATAAACCTGCGTCGTCAGCTAGTGATACATTCTGACGTACATGATGAAAAATTATTAAAAGTGTGCTATTTTCATGCTTATTTTATCAGGCGAGTTAGATTTCGAGAAATTAGTGGAATTGCCAATGTTTCACCGCATTAGTTTTGGTTAGTAGTTATAATTAATATAAAATACTTTGCTCTATTCTGTAATTTTATCTTTTAAATATTCCCAAGTATTTTGTCATGTGATGGCATTATCACGTTCAAATTCAAAGTATGTCTGTTACTTTTTCGTTTATTTTTTACGTAGTTTAAGGGGTTCTTACGTTTTGGGAAGGTTCAAGAAAGGCAGTGGAACAGTGGATCTAGGATAGGGGGTAGGATAGATTACTGTGTTCCAATAGTAATTTGTTGGGAGTGAAGTGAGAATAATTACTCGTTGCATAGGCTTGTGGAGAGCCTGATTTGCTCGAGGCTGTCCACAATTAGGCCTTTTGAATTGGCTTGAAAAATTTCGGGGGCAAAGTCACTAACATGATCGTTCTCATGTAGGTGTTTTACAAATAGTGAGGAGGAAGCTTTTCTATCACCCTGATTATTACAGCGATGGGTTGACGCCATAATTAGAAAATGAAATTAGCGTGGAAATATAACACGTTTAATAATCCATTATAATCCAGTGGGGATAGACCATGCAGAAGACATACATTAACTAATATAAAAGTATTCCACGACTAAATTATCCAGAACATACAACCGCGAAACATTCATTGTATGTTCAAGTGTGAACTTTTCATTTCATAGATCGTTCATTTCCAGTCCACAAGGTATTTATTACTAAAAAATGCTCCTTGGTTGAACATTTGAAAAACTTCTTTAAACCATGATATTTGAATTTTCTAACGAAAATATTCATTCTCTATTCTAGGAATATTCGTGGTGATGTATAGATTAAACAAAACTCATATAGTAATGTTGGAACATTTTCATAGATTTAATTTTGATTTGTGTTGCCGGCTCTGGAGTTCCGGAGTCAAGTTGTTTTGTATATGTTCCTGAAATGTGCATGATGTGTGCGGTGTGTTGAATTTTGTCCTGTGATCTTAGTTCCATATTTACTTATTGCTTGGTTTTGAGTGATTTCGAGTTGCTCAATAATATTGACATTATATTCGTCCTGTGTGTCAACATAGGCTTCAATTGATTAATACCAGGAAACAGTTGTCGTGATTGAATGGTATTTTCTCAAACTATTACGGCATCTACATTTAAAAATTAGTTCTCACAGATGCATTGACGCACGGGAATGGCCAGGTATATAACACTTACTTAAAATGGTTTAATTCAAATCAGTTGCGAGTATAGGTATGTACATGCATATCATAAGTAGACTTGTGATTACAATAGTATAGTTCCGATAGGAAGGACTTTTCTATGGAATAAGTATTCATTGTGATTCTATGATAGTAGCCTTAGGAGATAAAGAAACTTTTTACGTTTTAGAGAATCATCTACGTTGAACATTCTTTGAACAATATATGAATTATTCCAATGAATATTCTTTGCACTATCTATGAGTGCCAGTTGAATGTTCATTTAATGTCCTTCTTGAATAATCTTTGATAGTTTCAATATTGTTCACTGTACGTCCTTTGGCCATCTTTTGAAAAATAAATTCCCCCTGGGAATCCATATTCAAGATATATTCATGCAAATTCACATATACATACTATCTACTCTGCAAGCCGCCGTAGAGACGTGTGGCAGGGGATATTTTCAGCTGCCATGGAAAAGAGGGAGGAATAAGGAAAAGTATGGGCGAGATGACAGAAGTCTTTTGTGATTAAAAAATGTGTCTTGAGTTAGTTTGACGCTTTTTTGTTAAAATCACTGATAGTGGTTGGAAATAAGGATTTTTGTGCCTGTAAGTTCGGCACTGCATCTGTCTTATACTGTCACTCCTATCATTTCTAGAGGTACGGCGCGTGGTTTTAATAATTTCCTCCGCTCGTACTGAAGCTCACCTGATTGGAGTTTTTTAAAAGTTATCTAAGCCCGGCGAGTAGCGTCCGATTGTCAAACGATTCCCAGTGTAATTTATTCATCACCTGTAGTGGAACACTTTCTGTACGCTCGTAACAGTTTGTAACAAAGCGTGCAGCTTTCCTTTGTATTTTCTTTACTTCGTGGATTAAATCTTTCTTTTGAACAACTATCGGTCGTTAGCATTAAAATGCCCGGCAAAAAGTTCTGCTGAAATGCGTGATGTTTTTAAAGAGTTGCGCTTTCCGTTTCGCACACGAAGACCTCCTCTCCGTCAGGGCTTCACCCGTGAATTACCCCTGCCCGAATGATAAACGCAGCAATTTTTAGGGACCGAGCTGAAAACAATTCGGTCCATT
The DNA here is from genome assembly GCA_963573305.1 of Pyrrhosoma nymphula. Taxonomy (NCBI): domain Eukaryota; kingdom Metazoa; phylum Arthropoda; class Insecta; order Odonata; family Coenagrionidae; genus Pyrrhosoma; species Pyrrhosoma nymphula. The sequence goes on from OY754333.1 coordinate 67,024,281, forward strand.
GTACCTTTGAGCGGAATGGTGTGTGGGGGGGGGTCGTGGTAGTAGGGAGAGAATCTTCGGGATTTAACGCGAAATGAATCAAATTCATCACTCCGGGGTCCCTTCTACCCGACCCTCCACCTCCCCATTCCACTCCCACTCGCGTTATCTTGATCGATTAGTCTCTACTTGGAATTCAGATTGCTTCCCTCGCCTCCATACCTTCCTAACCCCATACCCTTACGCTCGACCCTCATCCCGCCAACCCCGGCCACCTACCCCCGCCCAGCCTTACCAGTGTTGCCAACTCATAACAGGATTCAGTCGCTAACTTCAAGTTAAAAAAAGTCGCCACTAAAAACGATAAGGTAATGTTACACACTTAATTATTGAGGTTAAGAATGGTTTCATCATTAAAATGCCATTTTTAATTTACTCTTGCTATCGATGCACCTTGAAAATGTAATTCATGTGTTGAAACCGGTAGGTACCACAAATTAAAATTGGTACATTACTATTTGTTTCGTTTCAATGGTGGAACAATTCCACAAAGTGAAGCCTTTAACAATTAATTATAAAAAGTCGCTGGTTTGTTGGTTGATTAAAAAATAATAGATTGCACCTGTAGGACAACTAAGTGTGAATGAAATAAATATATATTTTACATATTAATAAGTAAATTCATAATTAACTCACCAGCAGTGAATATCTTCTAGTTTTGTTCTGGATTTCTTCTAATTTGTATTTTAACATTTTAATGATTTCCTTTTGATTAAAATGGGTGATGCCCTCTTTGTAAAATAGTTGGAGGGCTTCCAAAACACGTACTAAAAATGAAATATTCTGCTCCAACTAACAATATTGTTGCGCCATCCGTTTTGCAAAGAGAAAAGGCTTGAATTAAATACATTTTTATTTCAATAAATAATTTTTCTTGAAAAGTATTTACATTTATCACTAGATGCTGAAATTTATACTTCACCGACAAGCTGAGCATAGTGACAAAGATATTAAAAATAGAATTACGTAATCGAAGGAAACGTTTAGCAATAGGTGGAAGCTGATAATGAGAACCTTGGGTAAGGATATTATGAAGAGGCTACTGAAAAGTCTGATATGGAGTGTAGAATAGAGACATTGACTCTGAGAAAGGGAGATGATAGTAGTCTGCACGTCTTTGAGATATGCGTGTGCAGAATAATAGAGAAGGTGCGGTGAAAGGAAAGTTAAACTATCGAGGAAGTACTTGGTATGGTAATCGATGAAAGGTATCTTCTGGGAGACTACGGGGAGGCAGGATAGGAAGTGAGAAGGGGTAATAAGGGTGAAGGGGTGCTGAAGAGCTTGATAGAGGAATAAATGTGGGTAAGCAGGGTAGTTAAAGGAGGAGAATAGGTTACATGGATGGGAGGAATAGAAGTAGGACGTATGCTGAGATGGAGAAAGAAATTGTGTTGGTAAATAGAGTTTTACTCCTGTATAATTTTAGTTTATATTTACTTGCCTTTATATATACGACTACATTTACCGGTAGATTGTCATAATAGTAATAAATGCTTACAACATTGCCTGATCAAGCAACAAAGCCGCTAGCTTGGCAACACTGTCCTCGCATCGTCAGGTCCTCCCCACCCTTCTACCACTTTCTCCCTCCCTCTCGCACCATCATCCCGTCATTTCTACCGTTCCACTCCATTGGTTTTCTATTGCACATTCCCCTATCCTTCCCTCCCATCTCTCAACGCCCGTACCCTTATTCTTCGTTCTAAATCCCTACCCTACCTCTCTTTCCATTCGCTCTGTCCCCGTCTGTAAGGATCCCACCACCACCATCCAGTGTCCCGTGTTCTTTCAACCCCTTCCAACTCCCTTCCCTACCGCCATCTCTCCTTCCCATAAGCCCTTTCATCGCTTATTCTCGCCCAACCCTCATCTTCTACCCATCCCACTTCACCAAGGGCGTTCACTTCCTCATCCCCAAGCCATCTTCCTTCACTTTCCAGTCCCTTAGTTCACCCCCATCGCGAGAACCCTTCTTCCTCCTTCGTCAATCTCAGTTCCTTCTACACCTACGGCCGTATTCAGAGATTTCAAGTAAAATCCAGGGTAATGGAGGTTTATCTTAATACGGATCTAAGAGAGAAATACGATCGGGCTAAAATTCAAACTAAATATTGTAGAAATTTTTATTTTCCAACGTGAAATCTGTATGGATTTCTATGGATTCCCGGGTAGCAGTTACGGAACTCAGATTACTCGGACTCTGTTACCGATTATATAATGGATTGTTATCTAGTTTTGTGTGCACGATATTTCCAAATATCAACCGTCAGCAATAATTGGATCTGTCCTAGTCTAAGGCCTACTATTATTAGCGTTGCATCTGATGACAGGAATTTAGGCCTTTACTCTCGTAAGCCTTTGACCTATCAGGTCGTTTTGCAACCTGGTGCTTAGTGCTTAGTCACTAAGAATATCCCCTGGACTCGAATGGCTGTATCATCAATTTTGCGTCTGGGGGAATTGAAGTGAAATAATCAAGATTTTATTTATGCCCAGCTGTTGAAGTTATGTCATATTCTTTGCAATGATTCTTGTAAGCAGATATTTATACGGTAACTTGCTTACTAGCCTCAGTCAAATAGAAGCAAAGTTGGTCAAGAGTGTAAGTTTTTACGCTTCGTATTATACAATAATTAAGTTCCGATACACTTCCAAGTTACGGTTGCAATATGGCTTAAATTTTTATTCAGTCACGGACTGAGTTTAAACATTTCAAACGTTTGCTCAATATGCCGTAAGTTCAACTTTCACCAGACTAATTTTTCTGGATTCAAGGCAACTCTGGGATATATAGATGCTACGTGTACCTACTGGTGTAATAGATACTCCGGAGTTACATCTTTAGACTTCTTCAGAAATAGTTTTGTATACAGCCTTTAGGCTCTAACGTCTGGGTAGGATAGGTATTTCTGCTACAGTTATTGCTAGCTATACGTTTACGATCAATTTCAAATTTAATGCGAAGTGTGAAATGAGACATTTTTGCAAAAGATTTTTATGTTTAAAAATAATCAGAGTAACTCTGACATTAATAAGACTAATCATTCTGAAGTCAAATGAAATCAAATTAAATCAGTCCGAAAAAAATATTAACCTTCTAGATGCATTTTGTATTTCTGTTGAACTAATTTAAATTTGAAGCATAGTTACGTGGAAAATTATTTACACATTCTAATAGATTAACGTAAAGCGCTGATGGATTCCTAAAAATTAAATGTTAATATTAGCTCAGGCATTGTTTATGCTTAACTGCCCGTCATTTTATGCTAATAATAGTATAAACAGAGAGGGAATAATAATTACATGTACATTATTATTAATAAATCCGAGGCTGCTTCGGAAAGAAGCACATCAAAATATTAATGATTTCCTATATTAATGAGTTTACATTTATTGGTTAAACTTCAAAATTTATAAAAGATATTTTTGTCTTGAATAGCACTCCATAATTAAGCTGGAATTCATAAACACACTCCCTCTTGTATATTTTTGTTTCCCTAATGACGCGAGCGATTTATATATTTACAGACCCATATCATGTTATTCTTAAACTAAACGTTACTAGTACCTTCCGCTCAGGCAGCGTAATGGAAATTGACGCTAAAATTGTCGATATTTATTATTATTCTTTGTTGTTTTCTTCATGTACCTTCTACCGTACTGATGTTTCTCGGAATTTTGCTGACTCCGCGTATTTCCTTCGTGTGAAGAGTTCACTGTGTCATCATTTCTGAGAGAGGAACCACCATCATCTTTGGGTATTCTACAAATTGGTGGCTGGGCATTTGAATAGTTCTGGCCTTATCTGTTGCGTTTTTTTTGTTTTCTGACGCACTACGTACGTTTTTCTATCTAATTTCCTGTCAACAAAGCAGTTATAAGCTCGTCATAGCCTTTTAATTGAAGCTTATAATTTCTTTTGTTTATTAGTAGTTTTTATCTTAGTAAATACTTCATCCATCTCTTACCATCTCCTAATGTACCACCTCACTCGTCGTCTTAGCTATGAAGCTCATCCTTTCCATCCTTCTCGAAAGTCACATCTCAATACATCATCCATCCTCTTTTTCTAACATCCCGGATTGATGAAGGATCGTTATGCATCTGAAATTCAGATAGTAACTTTAACCTCTTAAAAAGATTTAATTTGTTCAGGATTTAAACGGATGATTTCACCTTTCAATGAATCCATCCGCATTTTCTGTATTTTCTCCAACTCCGTAGGCAGATAGAGCTTTAGTTTTCAACTGCGCGATGTTGAAACTTCGCCACAGTCAAACTATATTTTCCTCTCCCTCCTCTCTGAACTACAATCTTCTGGCAAGTACTCCACCCATGTTGCTTAACTCTCTTCTTCCAGTCCCGTCCCACATTCATCCAACTTCAATCCTGACCACCCATCCATCTCCTTCCCTCATCCTCATCATACTCGCATCCTATCTTCCTCTACCTCTTACGTCCCTTTCATTTCAGTTCCCTGATGCGATCTTACCCAACATTTCGTCTTTCCCTTATTCCAATTTTATACTCTCTATCCCCACTTGTCCACTAACCTCGTCTTCCTTACTTTTATCAACGTCTCATCACCCTGCCTGGAATGATCATACGGTCTCGTTTTGCCTCCTTCTTTTACCCTTGGTCTGGATGCTGAACATGAAGTGCACATATAGAATCAGAAATGGGGAAGCACACAGAAGAATAGAAGTGGAAAAAGCCATAATTCACCTCCTGAGGAAGATAAGATTCGGGTGTATAGGCCACACCCCGAGACAAGATAAACTCGTAAAAAGCAGAATGGTAGGTAATGTAGAAGGCAAGGTGGACAACGGCCTCCCATGTTGGAAACGTAGATTTTAGTTCGATCGCTGGAGCTAAGCGTTGATGGACTTAGCTCGCACTCAGACCGGTGATCCTCCTATTCGTTCTAGTGCTCTAAACCCTGGCTAAAAGTAAAGATAGTAAATGCATGATGACCCTACCCGTCGAAGCAGGCTAAACGAAATAATTGATACTACTATTTGAAGGTATGGTCCTTGGGGGAAGTTATGATTGATGAGAAGAGGAATGATGACCCTACCCGTCGAAGCAGGTTAAACGAAATAATTGATACTGCTATTTGAAGTTATGGTCCTTGGAGGAAGTCCGAAGGGTAAATGTGTCAGTCACGTGAAGCGGGACAACAAAATGAGGAAATGTCAAGGTACAGATTCCATTCTGAATCTCCGCCAGGTAACATTCTGCGTTGTTTCCAACGTTTTGATGGTCGATTTGTCCATCGCCTTGATGGTCAATTTGTCCATCGTCTTTGCATCGTCGTTGTAGAATTTTCATAATGCGTAAGACTATTCATCCCATCCTATATCGAAATGGGAGAGGAAACGATTAATTGAAAATTATTAGACGATGGGTAGTTATGTATAAAAATGACACCAAATTTATCTTTAAAGATGTATTGAGGAAACTGGTTTCAATTAATATGGATTCTATATAGATCAAATTTACAATTTCACTTCAGATTGAATACACCAGCCTCAGTAAAAAGTGTTCTAACTTCATTTTCCTCTTCTTCTCACTAGATGCTTGCTTGGCATGGCACAATAAAATCCTGGCATCAGCCCCGAAATCTTCCTCGTATATCTGTATGCTTACCCACTGCTTCTACAATATAGTCATGCAATACAATAACAAATGAAAAGTTCATTTTAGGGGGCTAAGGATTGATGTATTGCAATAGGCAATTTCACATTCACTATTCAAAATAAAGTGTTCCATTTCATATAATGATAATTTCAAATCTCATGAAATAATTTTCCTTTCCAAAAAAATAAAGTGACTGGATAGATAAAATGCTTTCATATAAATGTTATTCCTATCGCAATTTAAAATGTTCTAATACTTGTTGTTAAATATAATATTTACGTACCATTTCGATCAAGATCAGTGAAATAATTTATGTTAAAAGTTGAAAATGTTTTAAATAATTTAGCAGTATACATGAAGCTTGAACAACAATTTTGAAAACATTTTCCATGAATCTTAATTTTATACACAAGGCTTGCATTAAGATGTAAAACGACATTTACACTAAAAAGGTGACAGTATACTCTATAATGCATTCTTCAGAATATATGTAGCTTACCTTATCACTTCTTTCATGCACTAGCCATATGCAGCTATCTTGTTTTATGGTCAGCCCCTTATTTTCCGATGCTTAAGAACAACTTAAAAGTTCCTCTATCTTGAATTCATGCGATACATTCTGCCACAGGTATATTGCTCTAAATGAACAACATGTCAAAGGAATAGTTGACACAAAAATAACGATGTAGCGGTAAACGCGATGACTACAATTTGGAACAAGGCATATTAACACAAATATTAAATGTTACAATAAAATAAACATCTTTTGGCATGTACTTACAGTAAGTTATTTATGTTCTTTTAAAGTTTCGCACAACATATTTCGCTGGTTAACCATATGGATTCAACCAAGTCCACAAAGCAAACAAATCCTTTCACACGTACTTTCTATGGTATTATATTACCTTTGGCCGAATCTCAGATATACTATTATACATTTAAACAATTTTGCGTAGCAATAGTCCCCTTATCAAACTTTAATATTGCTATATGAAACATGTATTATCAATAAAATACACTAACCAAAGGTATTAAAAAATCCCAAATGCACAGAAATACTACAGCTAAACCACTAAAATACAGCGAAGTTGATTCCGCCGATAGGACATCGTACGATATCTCAGCGTTGTCGTCTAATATGAAGAACCGTAATAGCACAAGCCACGATAGTGAAAAATAACGTACGATAACACAGCCGAAATCGTACGATAGGATGTCGATCGAAAACAAATTGGAACCGTAATAGCATTTTTGTTATCACACAATAAGCCACGTAGCGACGGGTTGTTATCGTACGATAAGGCTTATCGTAAGAGTTCCGTAATTGACACCCAGATCTCCAATTAATAAATGCTTCGTTTGCTAGTGCAAAATTTCCTTCTTATATCTACATCTATATACTCTCCGGCGGCGGCTTCCGCAGATGCATGTGGCAGGAGTGTCAGTACACCATCCATGAAAAGGGGAGAGAATACGGAAAAGGAGTAGGAATTGGGAATTGAATTCGGTTTAATGAAGTAATAGTTTTTGGTGTTGATTAGGAAAGTATATCTTATCTTATTATGTCACTGTTTTGTTGTAGTCATTAATGGTGCATGGGAATGGGTAAATTTTTCTTATCAAATTGGTAGTGTATTTATCTGATATTTTCAATCTCATATCATTTTCTCTGCCTATTTTTCTCCAAGGTTACTTCAATCCTAGTTCTTGTATTCTTCTATCTTCTTAAGTTTGTGTACAAGTGATGGAAAAAAAACGCCCCGTGAGACTCTGGCTCAGTCCGGTCTGCCACTCTCAGGGTTTAAAATCTCATCCCTTTCGCTCCTCAGCTCCTACGTCAATCACTGTCCCACCCGCCTTATGCCACTGCGTGGACCCATATCCGTCTTCCAGCGCACTGGTCTCCCGGCTTAACTAACCCCGCCAAGTCCGCCCCCTGGCTATCATAATTCCCACTCGGCCGCTTCAGTTCCTGAGCGCTCAAATATTCCCGCTCCAACATACGCCAACTCCACACAACGGTCCCTGAGCGTATCTCCCGAGACTGCTCGAGCTCCAGGGCATTCTCCTTGTCTTGCCTTGGCCTATATTCTCTCATCCTCAGCTCTCTTCCTACCTCCTCGCTACTTCAGTGACTCTCTTCGTACTCCCTTATAGCCATTACCATGTTCCGTCCTGTGTGTTCTACCATTTTCTCCCGTAACCTATTCAATAGTCCTGTTTAAAATGGAGTGTGGCGTTGTATTGTGCAGAAACGTGAACTCTGAGAAAGGAACACGAGTAAATAATGTGGATTTTTGAGATGTGAAAGTGCAGGAGAATGTAGAAGTTGCGATGGACGTAAAGGAAGACGAGAAAGGATGTGATTAGTAAGGTTGGTGAGGAGAGGAAACTTCTATATTATAATCGGTGGAAGCAGAGTAGGTGGTTCAAGGAGATAATGAGGGTCTAAGGGTTGATTAAGGTCGTGATATAATTTAGTATGTCGGACGAAAGGGGGAAGTGAAGGAAGAAAATAGGTTTAATTGTCGATAAGAAGAGAGGTAGAACGTATGCTGAGATGTAGGAATAAATCATGCAAGAAAATAAGGGTCTGCTCTTGTAAAAACCCAGATAATAAGGGTTTTTATTCATGCTTATGACAAATATATTGTAATTTTCGTATCATTTTATCATCACTTTGTACAACGCGTTCCACCGACCTTAGGCATCATTAGTTAGCTGATCTACTTTAGTACTGATACTTAATACTTCCACGCCTTAAGTGCTACATTGCATGGATATGGATTTTTTGTATCTTTCGTTCACTGATAAATAAATAATTCTTTAACTTGGTTAGGCATGCAAGCAGCATTTTTGAAAAGGATGTTTGAAAAAAGTGGCTATTCTACGTGTAGTATTTTTCTATCATCTTCAGTGAAATCTATATAAGCGACTACTTTTGTGAACTGCACTTGAATGTGAAGTGATTGTATACCGCGGAGGAGAAGGTATTATGTAGATACCGATTTACTCTTGACATGGTATAAGATCATTTGAGAATAGCACTTATTATTCCCTATTTGGGAAGGCCTTAAGACTCCGAGGTTCAACAGAGACAAAAAGTAGACGTATCCCCCTGTTAAATGTCGAATAACATTATTAGAGTGTTAAGATTTCTCTAGGCTGTGACGTCACATCCTAGATAACTTCTTGGCTTCAAGTACATCCTGAATAAGGCTACTGCACCTTCTGTATTGTTACAATCCCAAATCGCTTCTGCGGGGCTGTTTTTAATAGATTTTCATGAATATCCTCAAAAACGTTTGCCGCGCGTTGACAATCATTAACTGTCTCCTCTGTATCAACATTGGTGAGTGTATATACCTCATCTTTCTTGACAGTTCTCAGCTCTGGGGATATGAGCAAGGCAGTGATGAGTCGTGCGCAAAATGAGTGACGTTGATTTATTCGGCGCTCCGGAAGTCGACAGTTAAAAGACTAATGGCTTAGCACTTATTTTTCGAAGTCATCATAACTGTCAACCGTTGAGAAATATGAGGTTTATAGATCCTCCCGTGTTGATGGGTGACAGTTAACATCTGTTAACGTGCTGCAAAAGTTACAGTTACCCCACTTATCTTCTTTCCTCGGCGCACTATTTAAAAAGCAGTTCAGTAGGTTTGCCCTGGCCTCTTTGTTGGAGATCGTTGCGCACTTGAATAACGTCTAAAAAATTGGAATGGATTATGAAATTGACGGCGTGGTTGTGTCTGGGATAGATTGCTGACATGATGACCCAAATCCGACACAGATTCCCGGTTCTAATTCGGGTGAGACCTCAGCTGGACTGATACCTGTATTTATATCGCTTTTGGGATTAGGTCTTGGAGAATACTGTCCTAACCAATCAAATCAACTATCTCGTAGAGGACTGTAATTGGCAATGGTTTATTGACTATATTACGTTCAAGACACCGTCAATGCCATCCACAGATGCCTGATTTAATTCGTTGTTCCTTACGAATTCCCTCAATTATCCTAGATTGAGCCCGTTTCACCCGATACTTGACACGGCACAAATTTGCGAATCCTCATTGGTATGACAGTTTAATAATATCGTGTGATACGGGCACAAACAGCATTCTGGGTAGCAATCATGATCGTCATCATCCTCGTAAAGCTGCTTGATTTTATAACTGATACTGTTCTAGTTTGCTACTCGCTCCCAGTAGGATCTAGTAACTATTGACCAATCACATAAGCTTTTACTGTCGCTGTGCGATCTTTACTTTTTGACATCAGCGCCACTTGTACACCTTTGCAGTTATTAGTCATTTTCTAGCCATAAAATCAACAGTAAATAAAGTGTCCCAATCAGGGCACTTACTACCATTGATTGGTTAATAAATAGTAATAGTACGCTACGACTCACTATGGCACAAATGAATATACCGCTTCCTCGTATGTGCACGTTTAATGATCGCGTAAAACCTTCAGCCTTCGGGTAAAAATGACTGCTCAAATCACTATGGATTCTTTACCCAATCGAAAATTCCCGCTAACATTATACGTCATGTGCTGGATCAAATATCATTCGCAACGGTCATCAGGCTGATGAAGTGACTGAGACCTCAAAACCCTTACTCGGGTGCGGTGTGCAGAGCACCTTGATGGCAGAATTACGTCTGTTGAACTGCTAGACAAACATAGATCGCCTGAAGAAATACGTCCATAGTTCCTTTCTACACTTATCTCTGGAAAGTCCAAGTTGGATAATTGAGGACAATGATCCCACTTTTCGATTTCCCTCCCGCATCATGATCATTGGTCGTTCAATCCTAGGATTGGTTCACTGCAACCCTTCATTCTCCCCTATCCAATGCTAGTTCCCTTACTCCCAGGTAGTTCTCAAAATATATTTTCTTCTTTATTTGGTCTATGCACTTATCGCTTGGCCTTCCTCTTGGGAATTTTAATTCTATTTTTCCTTCCGTTATAGCCGCACAAATACATCCATCCATCTGGTTCTTCTTTTCTGTAAAGTGTTCCATATGGCCCATCTTCTTTTACTCTTATGTATACTTCTTTATTTCTTATCCGTCCATTTGATCTTCAGCATCATCCACCAATACCAGGTTTTCAATGTTTCTAGTATTTTCTAGTCGGTCTTTTAATTAATGACCATTCTTCCTTTCCATCGAGTGCCACGTTTCACGCAAATGTTTCTACATACTGCTCCCTCGTTCATAATCCTATCTTCTTTGAACACAGGAGTTGCCTATATCATAATTAATGCTTTCGAAGCTTGTGAATTGGGTCCTATATACTTCTTCCATCATACGTGATGGTACTCCCGAGGTAGGTGAAGGAATCCCCCTGCTCTAAGGACTACTCTTAGTGTGACTTCTGAATTCAGCTTCTCTTTTCCGCATGCTAGCATTTTGGTCTTCGTCTTATGTATTTTCATGGTATATTATTGGAAAACGTAGCTCATTGCGTCCAGTGATCTTCGGAGATCATTGAAAATAATTAATCATTAGCTAATTACATTTATTATAATCTCTCTAAATCATTCCGCTAAAGGATTAATCGTGAATATTTTCCAAACTCTGAATTGAGACCAATTTAGGTTATTTCAGTTTCTTTATCTTGTGACAATGAACTTGGCTTTGTACTGTAACTTTTTTACCTAGGCTAACTTTGCGTTCCTACCCTGAGAAAGTGAAATATGTTCGCCGTCCGAGGCAATTATAACCCCTATTAATCGATCTTCAGTTAGGAAAGTTGTTAAGTATGCGTGGATTTTCCTTCACTATGGTATCTGTATCCTGTATTTCGTTACATCACACTCCCTACTATTTCATCGGATCTTTAGGGATCCATCGGTTATCAGACTTTAGATATTATGACCCCCATTGAGAAAAATTTTACTCCAGATGTATATTCAATTTTTTCATAGTCCTTGATTTCCTGATGCACCTTCCCTTTTCATCCAAACATCTGCGGTGAATATACGTATAATCATTGTTTATATTTTAAATAAAACATCTTTTAATCTTATGAGGGCCCTACTTAAAATTTTCCAATCATTACTTTATTTTCATCTGCATCTATAAAATACCATGCAAGCGACCTCAGGGGTGTGTGGCAGGGGGTGAGTATTCACCGATATGCATCACACTATACCCTAAAGTTAGAGTAACTACGAATAATTATGCATTAGCATAAATCGCTAATGCTTGTCACAAGGAGCGAAGCCTCGCAAGCATGCACTACACTACAGATATTATCACAATGGAGAGGGACCGTTAATATATATGTATTTTGCAAATACAGAAATGGACAGAGACTCAATACTTATGTAGAAAACATGCACGGCGTGCTGCTAGTACTAGGTAACAGATAGGATTCAAGTATTAGGAGTACTACTACCACTAAGAGCTACACTACCTATCGACAAACCTAGATAAAAGTCTCATTGGCCACTGTTATGGTCCCTTATAGTTCGTGGGAAAAATGACATTTTAAATCTGTCCCTTCTGGAGTCTATTTCCCTAATTTTATTCTCATGATCTGATCTACCGTAGTGTGTCGGATTTAGTAAAATATTATCAACGTCGTCTGCTGTTGCTGCAAAAGGTCAGTAACACTAACGATATTATCATAACGGCCTTTAGCCTATCTTGCCGATATTCGCGACCGACGCGACGCGTTCTAACTCAGTTTCCAAGCCTATCTCATAAGGATCCTAAATACTGGCAGCATATTCCAAGTGGGGTCTAACGAGGGAGAAGTAGCCTAACTTTATCGTCCCACTTGCCAATTACTCTTTTAACAAATTCCAATTTACGATTAGCTTAACCGGTAATTTCCCGAATATATTTACTCCACAAGAAGTCACAGCTTAACTCCGAGGTATTTAACCGATTCTAAAGTCTCTAATTTGCTGTTTATTATGCAATAGCTGTTACAAGGAGCGTTTTTCCACTTCCAAAAATGCATAACAACGAATTTTTTTTCAGGTTTAATTCTAGCTGATACGCATCGCACCACTCCTGTATTGCCTCGAGGTCCTTAGTTAGCGCTTGCTTATCATTTAGGCTACGAATTACTCTATACACCACTGCGTCGTCTACGGATAATCTAAGCTTACTGTCAACTATTTTACCGATGTCGTTTATGTACAAAAGGAGCATAAGTGGGCCTATGACACCTCTCTGTGGGAGACGCGATGTGACTTTTACTTCATTAGAGATAGCGCCATCTAATACAACCCTTTGCACGCCATTGCTTAAGAATTCTCTAATCAAGGAACTTACGTCGTCGTCTAAACGATAGGGTTTTAATTTCATGAGTAGTTTACCGTGGGAAAATTTATCAAATGTCTTTTTTAAGTAAAGAAAAATTGCATCAACTAGAACGGTTCACCCGAGACTAAAATATCGTGGGCAAAAAGTGCTAATTGAGTTTCGCAATATCTTCCCTCTCTGAATCCGTGTTGGGTTTTTGTGAACAAGTACTGCATATCGAGGTGTCTCACAACTGAACTTACAATTTTATTTTCAAGGACTTTGCAAGAGATAGATGTGAGAGATATCGGTCTGTAGTTCGATGGCTGTTCCTTATCACCACTTTTGAATATGGGAGTGACATTTGCAATTTTCCAGTCTATGGGTACTTTGTGTTCGTTGATAGATTTACTAAATATATTCTGCAAGTAGGGTGCTATTTCACCAGCTAATTCTCTATACACGCGGGCAGGAATTTCTTCTGGACCTGGCGATTTATTTCGACTTAAGGATATTAACAAGTTTTCTATTGCGTGAGTGCAAATATCAATAGGCGGAATCATTTGCTGGAAGTGATCATTTACCTTTACGGATGTAATCCGTGATGGCTTGGTAAACACACTTTGAAAGTAGGAATTTAATAAGTTGGCTTTTTCCGAACTGCTTGTTAATAATTCGCCCTTTTTGTTTCGTAGTGAAATATCTGTTGATCTATTAGCCTTGAACTTCCCTTACGTATGACCAAAATGCTTTTGGGTTATCCTGTAATTATTCTACTAATGTTCTTCTTTTAAAATCCATTAGTGCATTCCGAAATGAAATGCTTCATTTGTAGTGGCTTTAGACATTTTGTATTTTTTAATTATTAAATTTAGATCACCAGAGGACAAATCTCTACGGAGTTTTTTCATCTAAGCGTGGCATACTCTCTGACGTCTTAACGATTTTCTCACTTCTGCATTGTACCATCTTGGTTCGCTGTCCTCTTTTTTTGCTTTACTTGTAATATATTTTCTGATCCCCGAATGTACGATCGAATGAAAAGCTTTCCAACTACCCTTTCTGTCTAACTTTACGCTAGATTCTTGGAAGTCGAGAAGAGAATTTTTTCGATGACTCTTGAACGCATTGAAATCGGCTTTTTTTAAATGTAGAGCTTTTTTCTTTGTTTATAACTGTTAATTATATTCAAAGAGAACTTTTCGGTAACTACTCTATGGTCACTAATGCACTTAACAGTGTTTACCTTAATTACTTGTTGCGGTATATTTGTTGCCAATAAATCAAGAATATTGTCCCCTCTGTTAGGCGTCGTGGCTATCTGATGTAGGGAATTCGATGATAACGTGTACAGCAGGGACTCGCATGTATCTTTGTCTCTTCCCCCTGATATGTAACTGTCCTCCAATCTACAAAGAGCATATTGAAATCTCCACCTATGATTAAATTTCTTTCGGTGTTCCCGGATGTGATGTTCTTTATTTGTGTTTCGAGTTTTAAAATTGAGGTGACGTCGCGTCGGTGTTATGTGGCCTGCAGTATGCACACACCAATATTGTTTTTGATTTAGGGCATCTAATAGAGCACCATATAGATTCTAGGCTGGTATCTGGGACGATATCCGCTTGGCTGACAATGGTATTCTTTACAGCTATAAATACTCCGCTTCCGATTCGGTTGGACCTATCTTTTCTGTAAACGTTGAATGATTTAGGAAAACTTTCACTATCAGAAATATCGTCCGTCTGCCAACATTCTGTGCCAATAATGGCGTTACACTCCGTGCTATGAATAAGGTGGTGAAATTCTGGAATCTTATTTCTTAAAATACGACAGTTTACTACTGCAACGACTACTGCTTCATGATTATTGTTTATGCGTTTCGGGGACATTTCAAGATTTATGACTTCAATTAAGCTAATCTTGGGTCCTATACTTGGAGCACTCTTTGCTAAATTACTAACTGGCAATACATAACTATTGACCCCACTAATTGACCAACCTGTAGCCAACCATCTATGTTAAACTCGACGAGTGTGCTCAAGTATCCTGCGCGCTACCTCCTGCGATGCATCGTACGTATAGTGGACATCAGAGTGATTTATAGGCACCCGACACGAATCCAGCACCGGCCTGAGGTCCAAGAACTCCGCTCCCTCGCTCCGACAGACTTCACTGAGTCTCTGGTTTATGCATTCCACTCGGCTCCAAACCATCGAACCCTGATCCGTCCTTGGTACCAAGCTGCATATAGTAAGCCTCAAATTGGTACCAGATCCTCTGCGAATACGGCGGAACTCGGAGCATAGGTCTCTCACAGAGCCTAAAATCTCCTCTGAACCCATATTCACATCATTGGTCCCAAAATGGGCAACCACATGCAACTATTTTGGGTAAATATAAGAACACTTTTGATGAAAAATAACTTTTGAATATGCTTTTCTCGTGCTTTTGGTTCCCTTTCATTTGTATAAATCACATAATGAACGTCAAGCCAGGCAGATTCCTCAGTAATTAGCTCCTTCATTTTGTAAACAGAGCAATGATTTAGTGCGTTACAGCTATAAATCTGTCATACTTTAAGAGGGTTCCGTACATTAGGTTGAAATGTAGTTCAGCTACACCGGTGGCAGTGCGCCTTCATCTTCCTCTGTAGGGGAATGGATGTAGAAACTGAGGAGAGGACTAAATTGTTAATTAAAGACCTCTGCCTCTGCAGCCCAATTGGATTCTTGCGTGTCAACTCAACTACTCGATTTCGGCTCGAAAATAGTAATCCACTGAGATTGTTGTCAAATTACACAGCGTTGCTTACTACACCAAATTAGTGAATATGGAACTCGTAAATACAAAGAGGCTCATGAGTATTGTAAACTTAATTTAGTTATAGTATACGGTTGACAGTAACAACCTACTTGCGTATTCGTTCTCCAATTCACAGTTTTTCTACGGTCGCATTAAGAGAATTATTTTAACCTTTCTTCAAATATTTATGGTGATTTATTTCCCTATTATTCTGACAAGTAATTTGGTCATTGATAATTAATTAAACTCTCCTGATGTGCATATTACATAGGCATTGAAAAATGTTAAGTTGTTATGAAAGAAGAGTTTGCAATTAAAGCTAAGCGAGAATAATATATGATGGTCAATATTCTATTATAACTGTTCTTAAATATTTCGCCAAACTTTAATATTTAATTTGGGATGCAGAAATAATTTATCAAATATGTATTAATTATGAGGGGTAAATAGTGACAATTACTACATGGTTTACACCCTCATACAAGAACATTTGATTGATTGAATAATTACGGCAGACCTTGAGGGGACAGAAAAAGAAACGATCGTTGAATTTCAAGTATACTATGAGATGATACACCTAGAGGAGCAAAGAGAAACTCCACTGGGAAACCATTTTCCATTGGAAAACATTTATTGGTGAAATATTTCTCAGTGAATAGATGCATAGAGCTCTTCTTTCGTCACCTATAAGTTCCACCGTATCAGCCCTGAGACAACAGTATTAGCTAGAGAAGTTTTCAAGTTGAAGGCATTGATTATTCAGTTCAAGTTCCAGAGCAAATTTGTCGGTTGAAGATAGGAGGCGAAAGTAGGGAATGGATCGGGATTGGCGAGATGCATTAACCAAGTGCGGCAATCACTTCGGAAGCCTGAGGGATGGATGGATGATCCGCGCCGCTGGCAATCCGGCCGCGCTTATTTCCCAGGCGGGCCCCAACGTCCGCGAATTCATTGGCAATATGGAGGATCCGCGTGATGGGAAGCCACGGCTGTTACCCCGCCCCCTTGAGCTCATCTCTTCGGTCCTTTCTTTCTTTCCTTCGAAAAGTTTTCCTTTTCAGATATCCGGCTCGCTCTCCAGTCCGTATTATCCTACAACCAATCCGCCCGACTCCCTCTCACCCCACTCATTCTGCAATGCATCCATCTCGGCCACTCCACACGCCAGAGTTGGTTCGTTTTAATTCGGAAAACGCTGGATGTCCCGATGTACTTAAAGAATGCGATGTGTGACACTCATCCTGTGCAGTGCCACTAAGCTGAGTGACACTTCACCTGTGTCATCATTATAGGTTTCAGTTTGATGTGGCTGGAATCCATTTTAAATATGGAATGAAAACTCTGAATGTGTTATCTGTTCACATTCCACATCTTAATGAATATTGACTAAACCTATCTACTTGCCACAGAAGTGGCCAGTTTTTGTGAATCGCGCGCAAATGCTTTAAATGTGCATATTTGTGATGTGAGTGACTGACTGAATTTGAATCGTTGATTGAAGTGCAACTGTTTGGAAAGTAGATTGATGCGGCAATTGAACTGACTGATTTGAGTGAGCCACAGTTGATTCAAATTTCATCTTTTCTTTCTTTTATCGAGTCCGTATGGTAAAACCTATCGTATTCGTTTATGGAAATTGACAGATGAACCGAGGAACGCGTACACTTTTCGCTTAAGAGGGCTGATGCGCGCGCTATATCCTTTCCAGCTTACGCATGCATAGTAAATCTACTGAAATGGACTCCTTATTTTATGTAAATTGTGTAGAACACTCATGAAATTATGTCATGTTAATTTTATTTTACTTTACGCAAAGGAGAATGTTATTATTTCCTTGGTTTATTATTTCTCCCTATTTCCGAGGGGAAAATAAAACAATTAGCCATGCTCTGAACATCCAGTGGACTTGAATATTCTGTTTTGCGCTGTTTTTCGGCTGAAGCAGAGAATTTGTTAACTTAATGCTTTTATTGTCCAAACGTACTACATTAAAATACAGTAATTATCATTTCTGAGAAGTAACTTACACTAGCATGATCTTTTGCTCTCAATTCTTTAACATCGTGCTCTTCCACTTTCCCGCTAACTAGCTTGTAGCCGTGCAGTTCTTCCTTAGGGACCAGTAACCCTAGTTACGATGCATTTCTATGGAAGCAGATAATGTGAATGATAACTATTTTCCACCCAGCTTTACTCGACATTTACTCCACCATCCATATGTCTTAATTCTTGGTTAAAACTTTCGCGGGTCATTATCACTGTATGTTTGTTTTTTCGGGTGTACCCCGCGTACTATGACCAGGTGTGAAACCTGACGTTTCGTGGCCGTTGCTGGCCACTTTATCAAAGGGAATCCCTTTGATAAAGTGGCCAGCAACGGCCACGAAACGTCAGGTTTCACACCTGGTCATAGTACGCGGGGTACACCCGAAAAAACAAACATACAGTCATATGTCTTACGTCAAAATCAAAAGTGTTTCTCAAATAGAATGAAAATATGTAAGATAAAAATAGAGTTAGAAGCCCAGTAGGCTGTAGAGAGTAAGGCCGTCAAAGAAATATAGAAATCGGGGAGCAGCTATGCATTTATGGAGAGCTATGCATGTGTGAGAAAATTCTGGAAAAAAAATATACAGCGGAATAACAATGTCCTAAAATGGGAGAAAACAGTGTTCCTAAACAAATATAAGAGCTAAATTGCGATTAATTATGAAAGGAAAAATTTACTTTGGAAGCATGTACGTTATTGTGATTTTGACGACGACAACGATTTAGATTTCGAGTTATAAAGATGTTCTGCAATGTAATACGTTCAAAATTAATAGCCAGTTTTTTCCTAATATTTATTTTAAGAAGTAGTTTGACGGATCCGGATAACATACATGCGGAAAAAATCCATTCCTAAAGGAAAATATAAAAACTCTAACAAAGATAACAATATGCCTCGACATTTTCGACGCATATTTCTTTTACAGGGGAGGATTTCGAGGAAATATAATTTCGGGGAGGAAGAAGAAGTATTGGGCGTCTCAAGAAGAGATGCAAAGATCAACAATGAAACTCTTTCTACGGAACGGGTTAAACTGCTTAAACTGAAATTATTTATGGTGTGTATGTATATTAAACATTCCGTAGAATCAAACGGTATATTATATCTCGCACACTTCCAGAACGCCAATATTGTGTCCACCAACTTTCCCACAAGCCACTTATAACTGGCGAGCAAAGCCTTGCTGTTCCCATGAACCTCAAAACTCTTGTCTGCTGCGATCCATTTCGGCGGAACATGAGTGGTTGCTTAGGAGATGACCTGAACGCCACTCCGTCGCCCTTCATTAGTTTGGTGTGCGGGGAACGAAGGCCCAGATTGCTTGGTCATCGAGAGCTGGAGGTTTATATGTATAAACACTCAGGAGATCGTATCGAATCGATCCATCCATCTCCATGATTAACGTCTTCTCTCGCCATGAGGAGTTGTGAAAAAAACCCTACGCATAACCGAAAGAGAATGGAATAACAACCCAGGCGCCGGAGAGGGATATCTCAAGAGAATTTCCTGCGGTAATAAGCCTTGCGGAATAATTCTGAGTGCTTTCACATCACGATTGTTAAAACCCATCTCTCCATCTCCTTCTCTTCCGCAATATTCTCCGGATTAAGAATTCTAACGTAAAGGAAATCTCTTTGTTTCCAATCTCTCTTCGTTCGCTCCCCGGCTCGGTGGCCAAATTTCCCAAGGTGTGCACTCAACACCATCATCTCTTTGGTTTCCATTCGCGTGGGAATATGCTTTCGTATAATTCATCGCACCGTAATCGGAGGCACCAATTATTCTCCATCGAGACGAAGAAGCTATTTCTTCCCTTCGCTGAGGTTCTTTGCGTCATGAAGGCAATTTTTTTGTGTCGATTAATTTCCGCCAACGTGTCTACCTTCGCTTGGAAATTATACGTTGGTATGGAGTTCAAAAATGTGTCAGTTTTGAAGACAAACACTGAATTAATCTGACAAACGAATTTACTACGTGTAAATTGCTTAAAAAACACCTTAAGACTGTAAAGTAACGTAACGATCTTTCTATTTGGAGAATTAATTTAATTATTTACAGAAAATGAATACGGTTTATGTGATTTTAGTACAGCAATTTTTGCTAGAAGCTTACTGGTTACTTTCCTGCGTCATTGAGGTTTTGTTACTTCGTCGCGCTGATAGAAAGTCGATGCTGGTTAGCGTTTTTTACAGAAATTTAATTTTAGGACAAAATAGCAATAACTCCTAATCAGCGCAAATTTCAAGACACTGAACCAAGTTGGCAAATAATATAATTTTATATGCACAGTGATTGAATTATAATTCCTCTTTCAAAAAGTAAAAAGGTGGCATTAAATATGTTTCATTATCACTGCAAATATACATTTAATCTAACTAAAATGCTTTTTATTTAAGTGTAGGGTGTAAAAATGACTAGACGAAATTTTAAAATTTAACATCCGAATATTAGATTTGATTTTTCAATAGTTTTTTTGTAATTGCAATATTATCGAATCCAACATCATTAAATATTTTTTTGACAGGAATTAATGAGCAATGAGTGATCAAACAAATTAATTTTTCTTGGATGCTGGATGAAGAAGACTAATACCATTAATAGATCGATGAAAACATTCCCCTGAGCAACAATTTATGCCTTCAATTAATACAAAATCGATTTCTCACATTTTTCCTCACTGGAGTTCTTACAAGGAACAGGGGAAAGAAAACATTTGATATTGATGGAAGAAAAATAAAAATTAGATGAAGTTGGCAGCGTATTTTTCTTGTATCTTCAAAGTTGCCACTTCTCAATTTGAAAACATTATTTCATTGGTGTGGTAAAATACGAGCGCGGCAAAGTTATTTCAATGGATGCTTTTATGCATTGGTTGATGGAGAAATTCTAGCTTAGCCGTATGTACCTGAGAATAAAACCATTAAAATTTAGAGTGCTCAGAAGTAATGATTCCATAGCTTTAGAAGGCAGAGTTATTTCGTGTTCCATGAAATGTATAAGGGCATCCGGTCGTAAGGAGTGTGTTTTTGCTTTCAACGTGCAACTTGCCGAAGTTATTTTACACTCGCTCCAATAACCTCAGCGTATCAGCTCGTAACTTTTCTGGAGCTGATATTTATGTTTATGGCACAAATACAACAGAGCGATTTTTACGAAATTCTATCTCGTTTTTACCTGGAAACGTTTCCGTGGCGTTTGAAAATAGTATTTTCTTACATGTGGTGTACAGATTTAATTTAAATGAAAACAACGAAACATTTCTAAAGATATTGCATTCTTCGTCATGAGGTTATTTTTTACTGTTCTGGATCTGTTTAAAAAAATATAATTAAAATTTTTCTTCTGAAAAGGTTGCTTTTACATATAAGGTAATTCCTTTTTTTATAACAATCAACTGGTCTGGAGAGGAAAACCTTTTTTTAACGCGAAATGGAGGTGAACAATGCAGATCTCTCAAATATTCGTGTTCAATTTTATTTCAATGTACTCATGTTACTATGGTAATTATTTTCCGTATTATTTTCTTATTTATCTAGTTTTTAGCGAGTGAAATTAAAAAAATAGAATCATTTGTTATTTCAAAACAGCGTGTACACATTTTCTGTTTATGGTAACACTGATTGAATGACTCTGAGACATTCCTTAGGGGTGTATAAGATATCTGTCGTTCTTTCATTGTTGTCACTCATACTTGAGTAGAGTGATATTTTTCATTATGACATCTCGGTATCCACGGAAATCCGAGATTGTACTCGTTTTTGGATCAAATGTTTATACTTCCGTAGCTACGGAAATAAGGAGTTTTTACAACTTGCCCATCGGAAAAGAACTCGCTAAAAGCACATCCCTTACAAGCAATATAAATATTGCAGATTCCCCATAACATCTTAAACATTCTTGTACCTTCTTGGTTTTTCAGTCCTTATATAGAGTGATTGGCAGGGAAAACATTCTTCCTTTGTTTTTCATCATCTCCAAGTCGTCACATTGCCGTATAGGATCAGCAGCCAACATGTTACATTATTTGCTTTATATATTTAAATCTAGGTTGACCATCATACTTTTCCTCAAAAGTTTACCCTTTATCCAAGTTTTTGACGAGTCTGCGTGCCGTATAGAACGTATCCAATTCATCCATCTCGTTCCAAGGTCTTCCAAAGTATAGACCGTCCTTCAATATTTTGGAGGAATACATTCTTGGAGATATCATCTTTCCTGCGAATTTTCAATGTCTCTTATAACACTACAGTTATAGCGCTGCTAAACTTCTTCAGTCTTCTGTTCCAATGCTCCCCAAGTTTTGGAAACATTCATTTATTCATTCCACGAGTAGAATTTGAGAATTCATTTCCTGAATTAGAAGTATTTTCCTTATTTTATGTAGTCCATTATTTGAACTTCCAATTATTTTTTTTCAAACTGCTCGTAATATATTGAAATGTAAGTCCGAATTTGCAGTTGAATTTTATTTATTATCGAGACAAAGTAAGCCATTCAGTGAATGTATATGCTTCGTTTGATCTCTTTTTGTGGAGGACGAAAATTTCTGCCGAGTCATTCGAGGTTGCTCGTAGCGTATTCAGTTTCCCTCTGCTCCACGTCCTTCCATTTCCTTGGTAACCCGTCCACCGTCCTTCTCTTACGCCCCTTTCCGCCTGTTTCTTCCTCTCCCTTCCGCCCCAACTTCTTCTTCTTCGTCCCTTAGATGTCGTCTCGTCTTGCCGCTTTCTCGCGTTTCCATCTTGGGAGTAGAGTGCAAGGAGGGCAGCCCACTTTCTCTCTCTCTCCCCCTTGCCCTACCCCCTCTCCTCTTCATACCCTTAGGGGTCAGCGCTTTTGGCAGAGGTCCAAGGAACCACCAGAACATCCTCTCCCACTTCCCCCAGGATCGAAGTTAAAGGAGTCTGAGGGAGGGGCCCAGAAAGCGGGAACGCTGTGAGAGAGGATGCAGTGTGGCCACCCCTCCTCGAAATCTTTGGAAACCGGGAAATTTCCTTGAAAATTTTGGGAAAAGAATTACTCCGTAATATTTTTGGGTATTCTTATGTCACGGATTACTGTATGGGCCCAAATGTGTAGCGGACCCGAATGTAGTGTGATCTCAAATATAGTGCGACCTTGAATATAGTGCGACACTGAATATTAATTTAACACGATTACTGTGCGAGCCCGAAAATACCGTAACCTTGAATATAATATGATCCAAAATACAGTGAGTGTCCAGGTCTTTTATGGCAAATTCATGAAGTCGAAATTACCGTTTAATATTTGCTTTAAAACTTGATCTCTTTTCTTAATCTTCTCATAAAGACACAATATCAGTGTATGTGTACAATGTAGAAGCGTAATATGAGTGGAAAATTAGCTTAAAATCATAGCAATATTAAATACACGTACTAAAACGTGTCCAGAGACGAACAATGCACCTTATGCTTTTTATGCTACGAGTACTCAATTACAGTGCGAATGTGGCATTCAAAGTTATATTTAAGGATTAAACTGCGCTCATAATTTGATAGAGTACGCTAGTATTAGGATAATATAGAAAAACCTTTCACAAAGTTGCGTATGAAGTTTTTGAGATCATATCATACTTCTTCTAAATATTGAAATCATTACTTTGACTTGTATATGGTAAATTACTTGAACTTTAATTAAATTGTTTCTTCCTGCGTTCTAATTTACATTGTCATACTCGCGCTTACATCATAACATGGTTTACAACCGCTTTTTGGGTAAAGGTTCTTCACCAAATTCTCTTTGCGTAGACGGCCTTACTTGCTACTGCTACGTTATTAATTGTCAAGTCACCTGTATAATGAAACTTCCTAAATTTTCTGAAAAATATTAAAATAGTGCATATATTGTACTGTTTAAAGTTCTTCACACCAACCCATTGCCTTGGAATAGGTATGCGTTCTCAGGCTAGTTCAACTAGAAAGTAAAGTGTAGAATATTCTAATCTTAGAACGCCTACTCCACATTATACAGCATTATCCTTGAAAGGGTTTGTAATTTTTTTCGTGGAAGCTGAGATCAGAATTTAGCTAAATCAAGTCCAAATTTTGGTATAATTAAATGAATAAGATATGTATCGAGTGTTAAAATATTTGATGGAACCATTCTTGGTAAATCAAATTAATTTTCAAAAAAATACTCGGGGAACATATGAAAAATTGCTCACTTTAGTACTCTTGGAAAACGTGTAAATAGTGACTAATTTAAATTAAAATGAAAAAGTTCGACTAACACTCCACACATCTAGGGAATAGTTTACTGATATAATTTTAAACTAATTGAACTATTCACAACGAACTTTAGGTGGTGACGCTTGGTGCACAACTAGATGCTCTCTCCGTTCGCAGAGCGACCTACATTCACATGGTGCTGAGCTGAAACGAAAAATCATCGAATCTAATCAATGGATTTGGTGACGGATAATGGAGTTGAAACCGATAGATTCACTGCCTGGGAAGTTAGTAGTTCCTTTATTTCACTGCAGCAGTGGTCTTCATTCTTATTCGGTTCACAGCATCTTAATGGATTTTAAAATATTTTATGGAACCCATCTTCGTAAAAAATAATAAAAAACTCTAGTTAGTGCATATGAAAAACATTTCGTTGTACTCTTGCGGAAATGACGTGGAACCCCAAGGGTTCCGTTCAACACAGTTGAAAAACCGCTGCACAAGAGTAAATAGTTCATTTTGGATATTTGGCTTGCATAAACACACATGTCTAGTGTTAACCCTGGTATTGGCTTTTTCTCTTTCTCCGCCCGTTCCTTTATTCTCTCTCCGCATCTCCTTCTGTCGCTGTTTGGATGGTAGCCTCGTCGGAAGAAGAAGGGTGGTCCGTGTGGACGAGGTGGGTCATCGGATGGGACGGATAGATAGGCATGAATTTATTATACAAGGCCCCGAGTCCCATGTGCTGGTAAAGGTGGCAGTAGTACATGGAGCCAGGCGCAAGACACGGTCGGCTTGGAGCACTGACGCGCGGCCCATTCGCCCGACCAAATGGGTCCGTAACAAATTTTACTTCCCAGTCCATATCTCTGCTCTGCAGTTTATCGTTTCGCCGCGTGTTTTTTCACTTTTTTATTTACCTTAAACGTTCAAGGATATTTAATGCGTTTACGAGTAGCATTTGGTTGTGAAAATTTGATTTTACTGTGACCGTTAAGTTAGTTTGACTGAGATATCGGGTGGTTTCCAATCACGTATCAGCGCTCAACTGTTTTAATGTATTTAGCGCAGAGCATGTTCCAATGACATTTATGACTTCATTTTCGCTTAGCTGATTGAAACACAGACAAGCAGGTTTACGATAGTTCGTCCAGGCATTTGTAATTGCAGGCGAAACTTGTGATGGGAAATATGAAGTAATAAAAACCGGAATATCTCATTGTCTCAGGTAACTGTGATAGTTACTTGGAAAATAAATATTAATTCGGAGTTGATTCATTCTAAAATCGAGTTTTACCACTTCTTTATTGAATTTGAATATCGTCCCACGATTTTGTAAAATTTTCAGGGTAGATCATTCCAATTGTACGTTCCCATCTTTAACAATGTGCCCTAATCTGCGCAAGGCGATGGGAAAGTATGCATAATTTCTCACAAAATTCAATGAAATTGTCCTCATCATCAAGAAATATTGTAATTATGATGAAAATCTTTCCAACGGCTACAAAACATTAACCACTCAGCACTATATGTATTGAGTTATTTGCCAAAATAATACCAGCCATTTTCCATCGTAAATGGTAACGGTTTTCATTCCAGAGAGATTTTATGAAAAAACTGAGGAATGTCTAATGCATAGGTATGGTCATAAATTTAAAATTGTCCAGTTTATATTAATTCTCAACTATTTAAAATTTTAAATCGATTTCTCACCACTGTAATGATCACCGAATCGCAAAAGTATCTTCGGTTTTGAAGGCATTTTCACCATACGACGTGAAAAAATTGAGTCAAGTTGAACACTTGTATACATGTTCAATTACTGACAATTTATGTGTTACAAAACAATATTTTTAGGCCGTAAATGTTACAATATTTACTTCATGCTTCATATAGTATCTTAACACCTTAATATATATAATTATTCTGTACGTGTGCATGCCACTGAACTCCGACTAAACGGCTGGACCGATTTCGATGATATTTTTTGTGTTTGAGTGGGTCTCTGGATGTCTTAGATTCATAATTGGACCTGGTAGGTGGCGCTGCTGGGTTTTAGGAATTTTTGACTAATTTTGTTTTATTATTTAAAGATTTTTCGCATATCAGAACATTTAAGCCCAAAATTTCACCCCCCAATATTTTTATAATGAAAAAAAAATCATTAGTTCATGAATAATTAACCGTAAAAACCTTCTTCTCTACACAGCTAATACACGTGAACAAACAAAACTGCCAAGACATTTACACGCATACAAAAGCAGCAATATCTTTTTTGCAATCACATTATTATACTCTCCACCAATCTCACGAAAAGTATCGCCTCTTTCGCCAATTGTGCCAATGACCAAGTATCATCCGACCATGACACGAGAATTGAACGACGCGGCGCAGGATAACGTGAAATCGCACTTATTATTTTATTTTGCTTTGGGGAACAGCAAATAGCACAATGACAAAACGAAAAGATTGAAACATCAAACAATGTCAATTAGTGTTTAGATAATCGAAAATTCGTATATCGAAAAAACGTTTGCTGAACCCGCTAATAGCAGGAAAGCCAACGTTTGGGTAGGACAACGTCTGTCGGGTCCGCTATTTTGTATAAAATTTGAATATGGCCTATTATAACCGGGAAAAATTCTTGCTCAAACCACCCTAAGCTCTTTTCACGGTGCTAACTTCAGTGCTTATAATCGAACTGAACTCAATATTCTTAAAATCATACGGTATAATCGGTGTTATTGTGTCTGATAGAAGATTTGAATCAGTACTGAAACCGATTATCAAAAATGAAAAAAATAAATAAGTACCATATTTTTTTTTCATCTTATTCTTGGATCCAACGGCCAATAACAGCCAATCAGTCGAGTCGTCTGTTTTGATATAATCAACTGTGGTGGAGCTGGAATATACCAATATTATATTTGGAGAAAACGTGAGATCTGTAATCGCGAATATGTGCTTCATAGACTTGTAGAACTAGTATGCTGGAGTTGGTTTAGAATATATTGTAAATAATATTGTATCTATGGCGAAACTGTATGGCACAGTTTTTATTGGACACGTAGTAGAGCAGATGCACAGATGGTGCCGCTACGTACTGAAATAAGACTGGTGTAAACACGGGCTCCAAGACATCGTGTTCTATTTAACTTCCAAAAGTTGTTTCAAGTATTCACGCCGATTTTAGTACTGATTTTAATGCTGACCGGACTACCGTGTAAAACAGCTTTTAATATTGGTTTTACAATCACTGGTTTTAAACATTGAAAACAGAATTAATATTTCCATTTCTTCCAAAGATGACGCTTACTTAAAAAAAAAGAGGCTGATTTAATGCACAAAATTCTCTGTTAGGATTGAAGTTAGAAGCCTAAAGAGTATGTTATCTAGTATATATATATATATATATATATATATATATATACTCAATCATACGAAAATGACGCTCAAAGGCGCGAATAAATTCATACATTCATAGGAAAATGGAAATGGATAGGTACACATAAAAGGACGAACACAGGGAACACATTCATCTTCCCCACCAAACCCTGTGTTCGTCCTTTTATGTGTACCTATCCATTTCCATTTTCCTATGAATGTATGAATTTATATATATATATATATATATATATATATATATATATAAATCAACCAGAAAATACAAAACCGAAGGGCTAGTTAAAATTTGGCATTTTTAAATGTAATAAAAAATAATGACTCAAGTTATTAGGAAGGTTATTTGCGATTATTCTGGTCGGTATCTTTTTTGATTCAATCTTTGTAACTAGATAGCAACTAGAAAATTAATTTGTGTGTCAGAGGTACACAGTTTGAATCTAAATTTAAATGTATATACTGAATGTCATAGAGACTGAATTGTGTTGTTGCTTAGGTCATGCGATTTGGTAACTTAGCGAAATACTTAGTGAACTTTGGAAATTGATTTCGTATGATATGTCTCATCTAGAGAACTTTTTTTTTGTTTATGATTCTAACGTTATGCCATTATTTTTCGTTCATGTGCAATTGAACAGGCCGTTTCAAATTAGCAATTATAATATATTATTTAATGTATCATATTATATATTTTTTTTATAATATATACATGGTAATTTTTTGTATTTTACCTTTGAGTTGCAAATTATCCATCATTAATCAACAGTGGCAGCAATTACGATAGCTCGAGAGGTGTATTCATTAGAATTTAATTAGCGAATTCATAGGCCCATCCCCAAAAAAAATCCGTTATCACCAAAATAATTTAAGTCACTATTTTCAGTCGATCGATCGTCACGCACATCATCTGGAGTCGGGAATATTTAGTTTTTTCTACTTATTCGGAAAAGTGATGAATGAATACAATGTCGCATGGAGGTGATAGGAGAATAGAAAAGAAGTAGACGAGAAAAAATTTAGTATATAATGCTTCGAGCGGCGCTAAACGTTGGTCCATGAAGTTCTCGGCCCTGCTCATAAATGCTGCTAGCGTTGGCCAATTCAAAAGGTCTCCTCTGATTTATCTTTTTCTCTCTTTTAACATGCTTCGATTTTCATCCACAGGCAGGGATTAGTACAATTGCACTCCATCCATGCATTACTAAAAGGTGATCGTGGGTCAGGGTGAATGACCACTGTCACGTAGGTGGGGTGTGCCAGAATTTCCCTCGGGTCTTGTCCACTTTTTCACTTGGTTTGCCCCACATATGATCTTCCGCAACTGCAGAGAAGTTCGTATACACCCTCATACACTGTGAGTGGTAATGGATCTTTACTGATACCAGTCTTTCTTCCGGATCGCACGTTCATGTTCTTTTAATCGGCATCCAATTGCTCTCTTAGTTTGCCCCACTTATAATCTTCCGCTAATCATTGAACCAAGAGAGCAATTGGATGCCGATTAAAAGAACATGAACGTGCAATTCGGAAGAAAGACTGGTATCACTCTGCCGTGGCTGAGCTCACTACGTTAGAGGAAGGTCATGCCATTGACATCGAGACGGCAAGAGTACTACACAAAGAAAGCAGTTACTTTCAGCGGCTCATAAGGGAGGCGATATAAATGGAAAAATGACCAAATAATATCAATAGAGATGATATTTAAAAACTCCCTTATACATGGAAGAGACTTATTCGAAATTAAGTTTTTACTTCTCAAAATAATCAACTGCTAGAATTGTTTAATTTATTTTTTGAAAAAAGACCATTGTTGTTCTTAAAAACCTGACGAAGCCGGCAACATAGCACGGCAAAACTGTTACTTAATACTAAATAATTAATCGCAGAACCAAAAGCCTGAATAACATAAAAAATGAGCTGCAAAAATATACGAAAAATTTCATCAGACACTATGGTGGAGGAGAACTTCAGAAAAATAAGGAAGCTTGAAAAACTCCGAAAACATAAAAACAAACTTTTATCTTCTTTAACGTTTCTACTACGATGCCGAGACACGGAAACTGTGCCATCATTTGTGCAAGTGAAACACCATATTCAATCCTCTTCGGCCAAGAGAATCTTACGACGCTGTAGTTTATATCTTTTGAGGGAATGGATGTGTGACGCCAAATATTCCATTCATCGG
This sequence comes from Pyrrhosoma nymphula, assembly GCA_963573305.1. Taxonomy (NCBI): domain Eukaryota; kingdom Metazoa; phylum Arthropoda; class Insecta; order Odonata; family Coenagrionidae; genus Pyrrhosoma; species Pyrrhosoma nymphula. The sequence continues at coordinate 67,053,864 of OY754333.1, forward strand.
TGTTCTGAGGAACTCGACGAGCTACATCTCTATCTAAGCCGCATAATGGAACCAAATAACTTGGAAATATTGGACAGGATTTCACATTTGTCAAGTGTTGAGACGTTCGAAAAAGCTTGAGTGAATCATATTCATAAATATAATAAATTTCACGACAGACAACATCCTCCGGAAGAGACCAAGAATTCAAAAACGGTTATAAGTTTTTCCAACGTCATTTTAGAGGATGCTGCGATCTCTATCCCCAGCAAAGGAATGCATTTAGCTATAACTCATAAGGTGATACCAAAGGAAGAAATAATAAGCTGCATTGAATCTACTTTGAGGAAATTACCAGCCAGAATTTGTGAAGACATCAGACAGGAAGCATCCCATATCCTCAAGAGATCGAAGCCTCCGAAATCAAATATAACGAAGGAAGAGAGGCAAGTGTTAATTTCCTTACGCAAAAATAAGGATATAATAATATTACCAGCAGATAAAGGGAGTGTCACAGTAGTTCATTCAAGAGAAGAATATGATGATAAGATAACACAACTGCTTGATGATCCAACTTACAAAAAAATTAAGAAAGATCCAACAGCAAAGGCAGAAAAAGCTACAATAGATATCATCAAAGGTTCTTCTATTCCAAACGAAGAAAAGAAATTTCTCAAGCCATCGGCATCAAAACCACCTCGATTCTTCGGGTTATCGAAGGTTCACAAGCCTGGCATCCCTTTCCGACTCATCGTAAGTTCCATTGGTTCCCCAACTTATAAACTGGCTAAACATCTGGCTAAAGTAATTCAAAAATTTGTTGGTTTAACCTCTTCCCATGTCAAAAATTCTGAACATTTTATCGACATTATTCAACAGTTAAAATTAACGTCATCTGATATACTTGTAAGTTTTGACGTCGTCTCACATTTCACTAAAGTGCCTGTTTTGGACTTGATCAACATATTGAAGGAACTCTGAAACCAAGGCCTCCCGAGCGACTACCCTAAATTGGCAGAATTCTGTTCAAAAAAATTATATTTCGAGTGGAACGGAGAAATATATGAGCAAAGGGACTTCCTCTATGTGGTATCCTCTTTCTCCTGTTATCGCCAACCTATTCATGGAAACATTTGAAAAATAAGCATTAAAAACCTTTGACCATCACCCAACAATTTGATTAAGATACGTTAACGATACATTCGTCGTTTGGCCGCATGGAAAAAAGATACTCGAGGAGTTCCTATTACCTCTGAACAGTCAGCATCCTTCGATCCAGTTCACGATGGAAATCGGAAAAGACGGACACCTACCATTCCTGGATGTCCTAGTCCAAAGAAAAGATGATGGTACACTTGGACATAGTGAGTACAGAAAGAAGACTCATACCGATTGATATCTTCACGCACGCTTACACCACCATCCACAACGGAAGACCATTGCTGTTCTTAAAAGCCCGACAAAGCCGGCAGTATAGCATGGCGAAACTGTTTCTTAATACTAAATAATTAATCGCAGAACCAAAAGCCTAAATATCATAAACAATGAGCTGGGAAAATCTACAAAAAAGTATATATCTAGGGTTTACAGTTTGTGGACTTTACAGTTAAATAAAAAATGCAGCGTCAATTGAATTCCCTACGTAGACAACGTTTATCATTGACCTCACTCTTGTTCCATTATAGCATTCACTTTTCAAAATACTTTAGAAAAATACCGTAAACCATTTATAAAGAAATCTATCCCTCATTTTTTTCTATTAGAAGTAGCTGGATTATTCAAAACAGTGTTAAAAAATAAAGAAGTAATGTAATTGAATCTACTATATATTACTACCCGAAAACGTCAAAACAATAATGAGGGTTATAAGTGAGGCGTTTTTTTTCAAACTTAACCTAATGTCCTTCGAGTTTCAAGAATGCCAAATTTTTGCAGCTATTGCTGGAAAAATATTTGGTACCCCGAACTTATTAGTGTACCTTACCTTATTTAGGAATAAATTAAGAACTGCTCCAATTCCAGAACAGTGATCAGCTTGTTTAGAAAACCATTTCTCTTCCTTCGAAGGAGGATAAAATGAAATTGAAGCTTAGACTTTGAATATAGATTTTTCCAATTTCCATAGCAATTTTTTTTCGGGACGTGAATCCAAATGAGGCTTCGTCCACGAGAAGTGAATTTTTGAGCCGTTCCGCATGCGACCATTAGTTACACATCCTTGCACCGCGTCGTTATTTTCTATGCATGGATCTGTTCCTTTTCGAAAACATTTCCACCTCGCCGAGCATATCCTTTCCTATATCTCTCTCCATATCTCTCTCTCTCACTATCAGCAGTGTAGGCTACGTTTTTATAGCTCTCAAAAACCAACATTTGGAGCGATTTCATCCTGAATCGCTGCCATTCTTCCTCCTCGTTCTGTACCATATAACCTATCCCTCGGAGCTCTCTCTTTTTTCATCTCGAACTTGTAACGGTATTCCGTTTATATTCTCCCATTTCCTCCGATTGCGTCCCACTACCCTATTTTCGCTAAGGAGTTTCCCCTTAAACTTTTCATTTCCTGAGGACCTTTTAAAAACCGCACTCATTTCGTTCCTTTCTTGCTTTTTTCACCTGTACTTCCTTCCACGTTGTCAGCTGATTCTTTTCTTTCCTCTATCTATTTCTAACCCGTGGTCTCGCATTCACGTTTCTTTCTCCTGCTGGACCGGGAGAAAAATCTAAATCCAATCACCATTCTTTTGCCGCTTGGAATAGGAAGGTGGCTTGAGGAATTTATTGTCTCCGGGATTTTAAGGCTCGGAATCCAGCGAAAAGACATGCGTGTATATTGGACTTAAGGGAGGGTTTGTAGGTACTGTATATGGAAAAAAGTGGAGAATGGAGTAGTATTTTGGTTTAACGTGCTTCGACGACTAAGGTCATTTCGCATATACTGTCTGCCACGCGCAGACAGAGGCAACAGCTCTCGGAGGAATCAGAAGATCACCCCTCCAAACTCGAGCCGAGCCCAACGATGCTTAACTTCAGTGACTGATCGGGAACCGGCATTTCCATCGTGACAGGAGGAGATAGGATTGAAGATGGCAAAGTAGTGGGGAGGGAAACATTATTTGTATGTTCAACATGGGTCTTATGGTAGTGTCACGCGTACTTGTTGTAATCTCTAAAGAGTATCTCTAGTTTTTTGTCGCTTCTGTCAGTTTTAAAGATATGGAGTGGGTTTAAAATAATAGCCTCAGTGCTCTGTTGAAACTTGCCTGGTCTGAAATTTTCAAGAAATCCAAGATTAGCGTTCAAGCTTTTGAGTCTCTAACGGCTCCTAAACTAATCCTTTCCATCAGCTGAGTGTTACTTTCTGTTTGCTTGCCGTAGTACTTCCCTGGCGAAAATATAGCGTGAAGGGGGCGTCAATAAAGCTCCTATCGGAGAGTGAAGGAAGAGCTGACCAAGCCACAAGGGCGGGTGAACGGAGAGTCTGGGGAGCGTAAAGTGGAACACCGGAGAGTAAATGAATCGTCGTGGAGTGTTAACGGAGCGTAGACGGGGTACAAGTCTACTACCGCCTCTATTTACATTTTAAAAATTGCCTAAAATAGTTTTCATTGAAGTAACGATGAAAGAACACGATATATAAAAATTAAAACAATAAAAACTTAGGAAAACAGAGTAAAAAAATGCACCTCATCATGTCATCGATCTCGTAATCTTTCCACTCATTAGCGCTCACCTTAACCACTGGGCTATCACCGCTGTATACCACTATAGCGTTTCACAGGGTCTACTTTTTATTACATACCGTGACCTGTTTTTTTAAGGTTTTTAGATGCTTGGAGTTCACGAGTTTTTGCTTTTCAATGACCAGTTAATCTAATTTCCTATGAATAACTGGGGATAATGTTGAGGAATAGTTCCTCTATGTTTCTTATAGTTGCATTTTTCTTGTTAATGTCGATGTTGTTCTACATTTTACTTTTCATGATTATTATTCCTCATGACCTTGCTCATCCTCCAAGAATTTTATTCCACATCTGGAGAGATGTGAAGAGTATAAATAATTTAAAGATGAACAAAATATGTCATCATGTCATCAACATTCTATAATTATGCATAGGTAGGTATGCCATTAATTCAAATTGATTACTGCGACTATGCCTGGTGTACGACTGCCTTGATTATGTTAGATGATTAACAAGTTAGGTGCTAAATACATAGCTATGGTAGGTAATTTTTTATTTTCTATGTGTAATTGCAAGTAAGCAAACGTCCATGTCAAACATGTAATCAACCTTAATGAATCTTCATTTGAATATATGAAGTATACGCAGTTGGTACATCATGCACATGTTTTTAAATACGACGTAGACATAATAACGCATTTCCGATCTCGGAGAGTTATCGGGGAGTAAAGGAAGCTCCTCCAAGAGTATAGAACTCCCCGTTGACGCTGCCTCTACGCTAGGGCAAGCGTTCGATTTTTACCAGGGTTAGCAAAGCGTGCAGCTTTCTTTGTATTGTATTTATGCAGGAATTGTTCAATAGATGTTCGTGTTAGCTAGTTGAATTGTATTAAATTAAGACTGGAAGCGTCCAATCATTCAAGCAAAATTTCAATTACGCAAATCCATTTTTTTACGGGAAAATAAAAAAATAGAAATTTCCGAAAACTGAGCGTAAAACGGGGCCAAACTGAATAACGAAAGGCTTTAATTTAAGCTTTTACCGGGGGAACAGAGAAATTACTCGGCAGGGGAAAAGTAGGGTTCAGCCGACCAACCAGGAGAGAGATTGTATAACTTTTATTTTGTAATTGAAATCAAAGAATAAAATATTTACAAGTCGTTAGTTTTATTGTTATAAAAAACGTCCCGAGTTAGTTCCAGTTTATCTCTTCAAAACGATATACGTCTTGGTTTTGGGACACCAGATTATGGTTACCCTACAGTCAAGTGGAATGGGAGGCGTAGTGATGGGTCATTGCCTCTGAGCAAACAGTTTGAACCAGTTCCAGGATTCGGAAAATTCTTTTAGGGGTGAATGACTCTTACAATTAAGGCCCCATTGGAAAAAGTGGGCGGGATCGTCTTTTCTTTTCACTGCCGAGCACCTTAATTTAACGGAATTAATCCTGGTCAAAATGTGTGTGGGCCCTTTTTTTTCTCTTAACGTGAATCAACTTCAGTGTTACCGATGAATGAAATCTTTTTCGATGTCGCGAATCGAATAGTTCAAATCGAGAGTGTGTAATTAATTTGGTTCCCTTAATCGCTGGGCGCAAAAGTTTACCCAAACTTAATAGGGTCAAAATAGGCGCACCTGTGATTAGTTGATCTGAATCCACCATCCCGTTAACCCTATTAGCATATTTTGGCTCCTATCCTGAAAATTTCAAACGCCGAATGATAACTTGAATATTTGTAAATTCAATTCATAATATGGTTTTCCAAAACTGTGGATTTTTTTCCAAATGTTCACATAGTAATGATCTCGAAGTAGATCATTATTCTGTGATCTTCGATGAGGTTATGCAAATCGTCATGCAGAATCGTCTGTTACGCGGATCATCTGAGTGTGCATCCAATTGTAACTTTCGTGTTAAAAACTCTTTTTGAAGTTACAGCATTGTGTTCACTGAGCCATAGCTGAATTCAGAACGAATTTAGCATTGACAGAGAACAAAACAATAGAAGCGCTTCCGCAGGCTATGTAAATTATCATTATTAGGGCAATCCTCCGCCTATGGCAGGTTTAAATGGATGTTAGTAAAAATATTCTGGAGTGCTAAATGTTTACTCTAGATTGTAACATATGCAAATATAATTTATTTCTTTATCACAGCATTAGTCCTAACACTCTTCATCCTGTCCATAAAACCTATTCTCTTCCTTAGCCGTTTAACTTACATCCTCCCCTCTATCATGGCAATTGATAACCTTACGCCCCTCATTATCTGCTCCAACCACTTACCCTGCCTCCTCCTGATCTCATCCTGCAGTTTTCTGCTTTCACTGAACATGCCAAGCACTTCCTCGTTTGACTTCCTATCCGTCACTCGCACCTTCACCATTCTCCTCCGTTGCGACAGCTCAGCTGCCTGCCACCTATTCTCATCCCCTTTCCTCTAAATCCACGTCTTTACGCCGTAAAACACTTTATTTTAATATTACACTCTTCTCAAATATTTCCTTTATATTTGTGCACCAGGCGTCAGTTTTCTCCTACTTATCGTTTTTCTTAACAACTCCAAGAACGCATGTCGGAGATTCACTATTGAGTGCTGATGCCTCGCAGCCTCTGCTGCGTAGGAGGTTTAATTATGGACGAACAGAATCATGGAAAATGGTTTTAAATCTGACGAATCCAATTTAATTTATGAACTGTCTCACTTCGAATCCATTTCCAAGGTCGTTATTCAATCCTCTGCGGTATTCGTAATCAGTGTGTTGACACCTTGTCAATAAGTCTTTTGTCTCCTCCCAATCTTCTGACATGCGATTATCTATGAGTTAGGCCCTTATTCCAAATTAAATAAACGGTGTCGGGCATAAGTCATGCCAGCCTAGTGATAAGCGACGCATGGCGGGCCGGATTAATAATACGATTTATGTTTCCTGTTCTTGTTTGCCTCTATGATTGACTTCCTCCAATCCATCAAGATGAAGATAATTACGTGTTTGTGTCGATTAAAATCTGGATGAATGAGAATCGACTTAGCACTTTTAGTAATTAGCGTAGCCATTGCTCGCAAGAGGTTGATTTCAATTTTCACGCCAAAATGATGTTTATATATAATCAACACACGTGTGGAAATAAAATGTTTCCAGAAACCAATTGAAAAATTTACTGAAACACATATGTCCTTGACATTTTTTTCATGATCATTGGTTGGAAAGGGTTGGACATTCCTCTTGGCTTCTCTCAACGTATCCTTCAATCCGTGGACAACAGTAGCCATCGTACTATTGGTCAGCCTAATCTTTTTTGATTTCTGGGTATTGTCTTAAATGCAAATCTTAATACGGTGTGCGTAGGACATAACTAATAATGTACAAGCGAGAAACGATGCAAGGATGAATGTATTTTCCGCACGATGAATGTTGAACGTTCATGAAGTCTCTAAAATCCATCAAGGTAAAGAAATTTACGTATTCATTTCGAGTGAAAAATGCACTAGTAACAATGAAACTAGCTCTTATAGTAATCAGCGTAGTCGTTGTTTGTTATATGCTGATTTCGATAATCAGGCCACGTTGTAGTGACTTTCGGGTGTACTCATATTTTTCCGATTTTTCTAAGCACCTCTAATCCAATATAGTCTTTGCTTCCAAGTATGTTTCTTTTATCAACAAGTGCGAAAGGTAGGGAGTTCCATTCTCACGCCGATGAATTCTTATGCCTTCGGTCTCACACATGATAAATGTTTAATTCAGACGGAGGAGCGGGAAATGCAGAAGGAAATGCGAAGCTCGTCTCCGACGCTGTAAAGTCACCACGATTGGGGGAGGAATGGCTCTGCTCTCTCAGGACGTGGCCTGATGGCTTTCTGTCTCACGATTCCCTCACGCGGGGGAGCCACCAGACCCTTACCGTACGCCCCGTAATGGGGTCGAAAGCCTCCAAACGCGAGTTTATTTATCTTTTTTCATTCCAAGTCGAATTTATAAGTCCCGAGTCCCACATTCTCCTCTGCCTTCGGAAATCCAGAAACCCTCTCAGCTTCCTCACACCACAAGATATGCTCTCGCAGCTGTAGCCAGATCCGCCGCGCCGTTACCTCGCGGGCGACGCCATGTGTTACCTATTCGGTGCGTGCTCCCTGCCGGGATCATGAAATGGTGGTGCCGGGATGAATCTTGCGGTGCAGGACGAAGGAGTTGGTGTTCGGATGTGTACATGCACCGTGGGGAGTATTCAAATCTTAATTCGTGCGCTTCCGCGTTTTACTGGTATTGGTGGATGCATATGAAACGATTTCATCGAAAATTCCCCAAGTTTAAATTCATATTATTTAAACCTATTATAGGTAAATTATCAATAAAACTTAGAAAACACGTTTCATTGAATATTCTCCTTATTACTAATCTATGTTATTAATACCATGTTAGGTAAATTTGACCTGGTATCAGTGAAACATTTTCGTTGAATGTTCCCTACATTTTGGATTTACCTCATTCACTCCAAGTCCTGAATATTTGATAATGTATAAAGGAAGTGATTGCATCGAGTATTCTTGAAGTTCGGATGTAGGTCATTTTCTCCCCGGCAGATACATATCAAAATGACACTCCAATTTGGAAAGTTTTAAATCATGTTACTAAAGGTGTCCATGCCAATCTAGCGAACCTACTTGCGTTTTACTTTCATAAAAAGCTAACTATTTTTTCTCACAATGAGGAATGTATCATATTTAATACAATGAGGAATGCATCTATCAATTTACGTAAATAAGCCTATCTATGCTGATCGTAAATTTTAATAACTTCTCTCCAAACTATCGATGAAATTTGTCGGGAATATATGGTAAATGTTGACACAAGTTCAGAATTATAATTAGACACTAAATAAATTTACCAAATTAAATTAGCCCAGTGGGATGATAATATATAATCGTAATAGCTCTTCCAGTTACCCAGGGAGTCTGTAATAAATTCATGGTTATTATAGTGACTTGTTAATTGTAGTATTGTTTGTTTTACTCCGTTCAAATGAACTTATTTGTTGCACTGAATAAATATCAGAAAATAATGGGATATGAACATAAAATATTCAATGAAACAACATTATTTCGAAAAATGATAAATATTAATGGGGATATAATAAATTACCTGAAATTTCATTACCTTTGGGAGTGAAAAAAATAAAATCACGCTAGTTATTCAAATGTTTTTCTACGCCATACCCAACTCTTAAGCATTATTAGTGAGTTTTCTGATTTCCCTGTGCACTATTTTTATCATTGCTCATTTTCCAACAATTTATTACTACCAGAGCCAAATTTGAACGGCAGTCTCGCTGTGAAACGAAATATTCAAAGTATTCAATCTCATTTACACAAGGTTTATATCAACCAGAATTGTTTCACAGCTTTCATTTTTGCATGCGTCCAGCCGACTATTTCCATCTATTCACATTCCACCGGAGTGTATCAGAACATTACTTTTGTGAAGGGGTAAAGCATCCTCCGCCTCCAGCAGAGATGCAACGCAAAGCGGGTTACGGAACTGAAGTGAAAAATAAATATATATATATATATGTATACAACGAGGAAAATTGGTGGTGGGTTGAATTTTTGCTGGCTGGTGGTAAAGGGGGTAGGGCTAGGGGGTGGTGGTGGTGGAGGAAAGAAAAAGGTCTTAGACCAATGAAGCCCAGAAGTGGAGCCGTAAAATATCATTGGCCATATAAACGGGGGCACAACTTCGACATACGCCTGCTGATGGAGACTATAAATAAACGGAGAGATAGGGAGAGAGGACGGAAAGTGAACGAGACCCATCCCTCCAAGGGCCATCTCCAGCCTGGTGCCCTCTCTACCCGATGCAGCCCGTACAACCTCATCTCGTCCTCCTACGTATATATATATCCCGCCATTTTTCTTCTACCCTCTACCCTCTTCTACCCTCCCAGGTTTCCCCCGCACTCCTACCTCCGCCGACATACCTCGCCCCTACCCCGTCTACCTACCTCGCAATTTCCAAACCGTTCGTCAATCATTTATCAGTCCCATTCCTCCCCACTCCGAGAGTTCCCCTTCAGACGGCCCCAAGTCCTCTTCATTGCGATCTTCGGCGTCGTATCACATCTTTCTGTCCTTTCCCTTCGATGTATTTCTTTTTTTTTACCGCCATCTCCAATATCCTTCCAGTGGGTACGTCGGAGAAGGGATGGAATGATAAAAATCTAGTATATGCTAGAATGCTCGTATTATATTTAGTCCTTCCCTTCGAGGTGTATCGCATTGAAGTGGTTTAAAAAATTTTCGGAAATTTGAATATAATAAATAAGAAATTTGAATTTGCATTCCCATTGCATTGCCCTTCTGTCGTCTAGCACGTGTATCTTAAGAAGTGGCTGTAGACTTTAATACTTGATGTTTTGAATTTACCATGTACATTAGGATTCATTTCAGCTTATTTGCAAATTTCCAAGTTGGCGAATTAAATGAATTAGATGTAAAATAATTATTAGCAAATTTAAAAACCATCTTATGTTATTTCTGTAGCTTCGAATAGTAAATGTTAGGGAGGAATAAATTTCATCTAAGTTGTAACAATTTGGTCCATAAAACTTAACATTGAATGCTTGGTTATGTGCGATCGTGGTCACGAAAACACTTGTAACCTGATAAATGTAGTGCATATCCATTTCTCAGTTGTATTATTACGCGAAGAAAGCCTAAAAAGAATTGCCAGCATATATCAAGCACAAATGATGGATTAGTTTGCGTCGTTGGCGGCGGGGTAAAGTCCTCGCGGGTTCGAGTCCTGCCTGTGTGTACTTTTCACCACTCAGGCATGGTTGTCTGTTCGTCTGTTGTTAATTGTTAAATACCCTGTTTTAATAGGCCATAGGAGCTGTTTTCGGCGGCAATTGGAAAATAAATAAATATGTTTTATGCATGCATCATTTGTCTAAAACTTATACTGGCAATGTCTTGTTGTCTATCCCTTCGTGTTTATGAGTGAATTCGTTACATGAATAACGGTAAACGGCTCGACTAAATGGTCACTTCATTTGTGCGAGTCATCTCATCTTCTTCCATGTTCCTTTGCCGTACCAACATTTTCTGTCATGCCTTTTTATCTACTGAAGCTCGACTTATGGTTTTTACTTGGTTAAAGAGTGATGAATATCCAATAATAAAATGAACACATACTAGAAATTTTGCCGTTTAGATTCAACGTATCTCTACCGACTTAAATTTCTTGAAAAATCTTTCTTGATTAGAACATGGAATAATTTTTCATCGTCTTGTCAATGCTTGTCTTTGGCTAGACATATGTCAAGCCAAAGCGAATGCCATGCATGGAGCCATGGACCGTTTGATATTCAACGCTATATGGCAGCCATTGTTATCGCTCTGACGTGAGGTAAATTATTCCCAACATAGCTGTACACATTGAGCATTTTTCAAACACTTTTGCCACAATAATCATGATTTTGTCGTAAAAATATGCTCACAATGAGTAACAGTGAGATGCTGTCAGTTTCAATGATGTTGTTTCCTAAACTATCTCTCGAGAGATAATCGGCATAAGAGCCCTTAACCCATATATTTCACGTATTTGAGATGATTGCCCTAGGACTCCCTACGAAGGGACGTGGCTAAATCTGCCGATCCTTCTAACTTCGGTTTTGTGCTTATTTATAGTTTTTCACTATCTTCCTTTGAGCAAAAATAGCGAAAAAATGGATCCTTACAACACTTTATGTTCTGACAGTAATACCTCTGAAAAGCATCATCAGCGAAGAAAGAAGTCTACCGGTGCGGTCTACCGGTGCTTTAGCGGGGAAGACTAATTCCGTAAATCGCATTACGTTTGTCCAGCAATACGTAGGCATTGCTGTGAGAACTGGAGGACCGTATGTATTGTATCTGGCATTGACTCTCAGGAAATCTCAGTCCAAAACGTGATTGATGTGACTGAATTACGTAAGATACTAATGATGAGATTTCCAAAAAATTATTCTGAAAAAATTTGTATTAAAATATTAATGGAAGAGAGATTTACAACTTTGTAATATCATTGGCTTAATGATAAACGACTTTCATGAACCATTAACTCCGTAAAAATTTTACTTAATTGGCAATGTAATGCTCTCAAACACAAATTTGGAGCCAGTTGATTCATTTTTTCCGGAACCAGAATGCCTCGCACGCACCATTAAGCGGGAACACAAAGAGTGTAAATCATGCAAGACGCATGTTTTTATTCTAGAGGTGAAAACAAACTCACCAATGTCCAAACCTTCGTGCGTTTGACGAGGAAAATGAATGGTTTCCTGTTGTGCTTAATTTTGAATTATTTTGTTTTGCTTTGAATGTTCTCAAGCATCGCTGTAAAAGATTTTTTCGAAATGTTATTCTTTTTTCTATAAGGTAAGTTGATGGATATATTTTAAGTCCAAGGAGGGGAAACAGCGGCGAGTGAGAGTCTTGAATAAGCAACTCGATGATTGAGTGAATGTAAGCTAACTGCTTTTTAACACTTTTAATCATTTATAAATAATTCGTAACGTTTATTATTTCTGAATTTGTCTTTAAAAAAGTTCACAATCGTAATAAGATGCAGACGGTTCCAGTACTTGTGATACATCTGAGTATTAAAAATAATAAACAACGCCGTTTTTTTTTGCAGAAACAGTCATTTATACCATTACTATTCGCTGCATGTAAATATTAATGCACGTTTAATTCGTTTCGCTTACTACGTAAGTGTTCTCTCATATACATGCAGTGCACCTATGAGAGCTACTTTGAGAATAGGCGTTGAAGAGTATACGTACTTGTTGTAAATATGTATTGAATTTATCGATAACCCCCTGAAGCAATCAATCATGGGACCCTTGGGACTCTGGGCTCTTCTAATACAGATATACTTTCAACGTGATATCATGGGCCTGCAGGAAGTCATGTTAATTACATGCTTGTGGCGTAAATGTCTTTTGCAGATCAAATAATGGGTTGCCAAGGAAGTATGATATTGTTGATGTCGTAGAAAATCTGAGATTTTTCAGCTAAAAACATGAATTTCTCACGAATACGAAACGTAATAGAAATTCGATTGTAAGAATTAGAATTTTTATTTATTCGGCCATCCGATAAAAAAATTTCAGCCCTCTATCTTGAGTAAAAGTACTTTTAAAAAGCAAAAAATAAAGTCACTCCACCGAACCCAATGATTAGCATGGACGACCAGAGTGGCTTTTGGGGGGCCTCAGGGGACCCTTACGGCTTTTTAATATATCATGTGTTACCCACAGATATATTTTCTATCTAAATGCTAATTTTCAGCTCAATCGGTCCAGTAGTTTTTGCGTGATTGAGTAACAAGCATCTAAACATACAAACATACAAACTTTTACAATGGTAATATTAGTAGGATAACAGGAAAATGTACTATAAAGGAATTATCGCGTTCGTTATGAAGATTTTAGTGTTTTTTTTAACCAGCTGCGAGTGTAATAAACAGTAAATAAATACCTGGTTTTGCAAATTACAGGAGTGAAGCAATGTGGAAGAATATGTTTAGAAAAATAATGAATTATTATCAAACATTAAGAATTGCTTATAAAAGCAGAGCATTTCCTCTCCTTACGGGAATGATGAATGCTAATTTTAAATGACTTTACTACTAAAATTGCTTTGGAGACTTAATTCCTCAGTGCTCTGTTAGAGGAGAAATAGAGGTAGTATTAAAATACAATGAATATTCAATGATATTATGCTCAAATTGGCTAATAATAATTACGTCAGGAGTGTTTGAAAGCGTTACTTAAATAAATGCTACCTGTAGATGCTGGTAGAGGTACTAATGTTTCATAACAGCAGTGGCGAACTCCTGGAAAGGGTCCTAGAGATTGCATCATGTTTTAGAGTGCATCATGTATGTATAGCCAGTTCTAGTATTTTCATTCAGATCAGTTTTAAGAGATTAGGAGCTATAGTAGTATAAGGAATTATAAACGATACAAAGAGATTCGTGACTGCATTGGATTGCATTGGGTTGGGGAGATAAGCAGGAACTATCTAAGCTAATACCAAATTCACTGAACATCTGCGATAATGAATTGAGTGTAGGTTTTCGTAGCTGTTTGTGAATAGTGAAGTGGCTTACGAGTTTTGCTGCGTTTTGAGCACATTTGGCTTTATCTTTCTCTTGTGCAGACGTCTTAAGGAACGAAAAAGACGATCTCTGCTGCAGGAGAGAAACGTATTGCCAAATATACTTGAAATGCATCATAAATCGAAAGCCACATCAGCATCAACGATAATGACTCATTTTATTCCTTATCTCATGAGCTATACAAGCTTCACTAGTCATGACAATTTCGGCATTTCCTACCATTGTTATTGATCCGACTCAAAGTCCTTTACCTGAATTGCATACCAATCCTTTATGCATGTACAATTGACCAATTTAGGTTCAAAACGCCAATTTTACTTTCGGTATTGGTAAAAACGGTTGCCCCAGTTGTTCTAGTAACAGAATTGCTTTCATTTCGCGCGGGATGTTCAGAGAGAAATCCCTTGAGTTATAAGCACGTGGCTTTAAGGTCCCCCTGTCAAGAGTAGGACGATTTGCCACTGGCAACACATGCTACCCAATTATATTGCTATTTTTCATGTATCTGTTTCCTGGTTTGAATTATTTCTCTAAATAGAGATTGAAGAGAATGTTTTCCGTGTTGGATTAAATGAGGGAATAATTGACTTTCCGCAAGTCCCATTGGTACCTCGTTTACCCTCGGCACCATGCCATTAATTATCTTCTTAATTAAAACAATAGTTTTACGACGTTCACTTGTCTCTTACCTCATTATTAAAAAATTACCTCACAGTAATTTTTACCAGGACCATTAGACATTTCAATACATGTTCATGGCCGGGTTTTTGGGGTATTTTAAGGACTAGATTCCTATTCCGAGGACTTGGGTTCAAAATCCGACTGTAATAGAATTTTGGCAGTTAAATTACAATCATAACTTGAATATCATATGGCGTGTGTTGTACCCTATCCTTTGAGAGTGCCAAGCAGCCTTGGCACCAGGTAACCTTTCGTAATGAATAACAGACCTGATGTTTCTCTGGACCCATCCTTCATTCCGCATTGATGTTTTTCAACCTACTCCCCTATCGCAATGTATGCTTATGGCCTCAGACATTTGCACAATAAATCCTTAAAACCGTGACGTGAAAAATGTTACGTAAACCGTGACATCCCGACGTCGGTCTTTCGGAGCGCTATTAATGGTATAGGTATTTTCCTCTCGCGCTCATTTTCAATTTCATTGTGGTCTCTTGGCTGGAAGTATATCTTTCAAACTTTCCTGCGTCATTTACATACAATTTTATATCTTAAGCCCAGAGATTAAATGTTCAACCTATTTCTTAAGTTCCCTATAATGTTTACTACACTCAATATAGAACGCATTTAATATCATCGTAATAAAATTGTTACATTAGTGCACATATCAAACTGTAATTTCAAAAGCTTGCCTATAGCTGAGTGCACACCAAGTATAAATTGTGAATTAGAACAGTGCAGGAAATACGGTGTGAAGATAAATCATAAGAAAAAGATATTGAGATTATCTACGATAAAGGAAGCGAGGCTGGCCGTAACAGTAAGAGGCCACAAACTGGAGCAAGTAGAGCAATTTAATTATTTGGGTAGTGCACTGAAGGAAAATGGGCATTTTTTCAATAACATTAGGAGGTAAAATGCGCCAGTGGAAGATACTTTCAGAAATCGGGTGGGGACTTTGGGCAAAGATATAAAAATAAGCTGGTAAAGAGTTTGATGTGGAGCGTAGCGTTGAGTGATGCAGAACCGTGGACACTGAAGAAACAAGACGAGAATAGGCTGCAGGCGTTCGAGATGTGAATGTGGAGGATAATATAGAACAGGGTCGTTCAACTTGCTAGGCCTCAAGGGCCGCCACATCTTAGCATTTAATGTGGTTGCGGGCCATGTAGTAATACATAATTATTTTTAAGTAACAATAAGGAACAACGGAAGGTATAAAAATAAAAATAAATTCCTGAATTTTCGTCTAATAAAATATATACTATAGAGAAATACTCGTAGTTATTGCGATGCTCATAAACATAACTATTATTGTACCTTAACACTATCAGCCCTGGCATTTGCTTGATTGTATACATTTAATTTAGATACATTCATGTTTTTTTAACTTCAATTCCTCATTGGAACATTATTTCAGAGCCTAGCGCTCACTGATGCACTTAAATGTCTGCTAAACACTGGTTAACTAGCATATAAACAAAATATTTACGTTTGTCTCCTAAAAACAGTCGGTCCACAGTTCTTAAAATCACATGCAGGTGATTGTTCTGTTGAGAACGCCCGTTAATAACTACTAC
This sequence comes from Pyrrhosoma nymphula, assembly GCA_963573305.1. Taxonomy (NCBI): domain Eukaryota; kingdom Metazoa; phylum Arthropoda; class Insecta; order Odonata; family Coenagrionidae; genus Pyrrhosoma; species Pyrrhosoma nymphula. Next base: position 67,069,954 of record OY754333.1, read on the forward strand.
CTTTGCCACTTAACTATAACCCGAAGTTGGGTAGTAGCTACTATTTTAAACATGTAAAATTAATGACATTTCAATTCCACACTTGTAATTACTAAATATTGACCATGGTTTCGGTACATGTATTCGGGAACAGCATTCGGTTTGGCATTATCAAGCATCAAAATTATCATATATACCTTGATAATATCATAAATATGTTGAAACTATGGTGGAATTTTATAAATTTCGAGGATGGAATAGTTAGAATCAAGTATTATATTTAACATTTAACAGCGAAAGTATTCCACCAAGTGATGCCTGAGGCATTTACTAATTTTGTTTGCTACAAACCAACTGACAACTGCCCGCTACATCCTGCATCACACCTTTTATCGACCACTGCCCCGATTCAAACCTGGGCCCCCGAGATGGGAAGCCAGTACCCTAGCCTGCACACCAACCCAATTCCCATGTTCTGCCTATTACCGTTTGTGCTCGCCTGCTACAAAATGGAACGTCATGAATGCAAATGCATCCGTGCGAGTAAATTATTATGCGGCGTCACTGAGTTTTCATTGGCCGTAACGCATGTCTTGAGGTACGGGAGTGTTCCGCGGGGTGCATAATGACCCGGAGTCGACTGCGCCTTCCTCGGCCACCTGATGCATCGCCACCCGGCTTCCCCCTTGTCTCTTCTCCGGTCTGCATCCTCCTCCCTTCATGTCCTTCTCCACAGCCCCGGAACCCAAGGGCATCACGCTCCCTGCACCCATTCGCCCATTCTCACACCGTCCTCCTCATGCCCCCCGCGAAGCCCTTTGCACCTTCCCGTCCCACCGTAAACCTCACCCCCCGAACATTCCTCGCGAGCACTCCTAAATCTATATGCTTCCATGTTACGCCCTTTAAAAACCTCTCGCCGCGGTACACAGGCTTGTTTCGAGATATTTCTGTGGTGGATATTCGCGCCTTCCTCCGCCGCGGCGGTGGTGCGATCTAACATCCGCTTTTACGCCGGTTATAATTCTCATCGCCGTCCAGTACGACGCCGTTATTGACTTGTTTGTATTTTTACGCCCTCGCCATGCTTTACGGCTCAAGATTTTCCATCGCCTCTACTGTGGCGCCATCACGCCCTTTTGTTTCTCGCTAATCTTTCACGCCCTCTCTCGCGGCAAGATACGAATACAGTGAGATAGATAGATAAACGACTTTACAGGGGTGAGATTACGACATGTTGTTCCCTTTTTTTCTCATAACCCATCGACAAATGTATTGAGTAAAATATTTTTTCATTCACTTTTACAAAATATAGTTCGAAAATATCCACATATGCTTGCACATGGGCATAAAAAATTGTTTTTAAGATACATGAACCCGTGGTGGAATAACATAAGGATCAAAGTCAGGTCTCCTTGGTGAATAAGTCCACTGCAGGAAAAAAACGTACAGGAAAGGGAAGGTCTGAAAGAACCTGAGAAACTTAAGTAAGTCAAAACTAATGTACACATGCAATATCCCACAGGAGAAAAATCATTCGCATTGACCGGGATCCCTCGATTTCCCGACGAGTGCTTTAACCAGTTAAGCTACCGAGGCGTCCTCCTCCCCTGTGGATTATTTTGCGGATTTACAGGACCATGGTGGTCAAGGCGAATGATTTTTCTCCTGTGGAATATTGCACTTATGTACACTTGCGGGTGACTCCGTAAAGGTTACTACCGTGGCTAATCCCGGTTTCTCTAAAATTAATGTACACATGTTACAATGAACGTATAATATTTTACAAGCAGGAAGAAAGAAAAATAAACAAAATGGATGGAAAAATGAATCTAAATTACATAATAATAACAACTATTGAAGCTACTATAGCAAGCCGTGGCTAGTAACTAAATTAAAGACCTTCTATTGCTCCAAGACTAATGATTCGGCAAAAGTTGAAAGAAGGACATTGTTGAATAAATTGAATGTTAGATAGGAATTGGTATTTTTAAGATAATATAAGACGCAGGAGGAAAGAGAAACTTAAAATTTATGTGCACAGGTTTTATATGCTTCAATTCCAGAAAAAAAACGTCCCTTCAATGGCCGACTTTTCTCTCTTTTTCTGGCCGACCGACCGAGAATGGCAGTTATCTCCTTATGGGAAGAGATCTCTTCCTTATAACCGCGATATGCCCTTAATTTTGAGCTTTGCGGATGTTATCTGTACAATCCCTGGAGTGAAGTTTGGCGTTATTTTTTAAAAAGGCCACAGAAATAAATATAACCTGAGCCTCAGATAACGCGCGTCACCTTTGGAAACGGTGTGAAGTACAGCCGCAAACAATGCACTCGGCAAAACGATACGCCGCGCCGTCCGTGATGTGCCATTCTCTTTCGTGCTGCACACGCAACGGCCATTTGCGTAATGACGATTTCCAATGCTGTGAAAGGTGAGGGGGCGTGTTGCTCGTGCCTTATCTGCCTAATGACGGCCGACGGAAATGAAATCATTCCCCGCGTAGGTCGCGAGTGCTTGCAAATCACGCCCTTCATAGGAGAGAAAAAATGGTGGGTTGGTATTTTATTTTTTTTTTGGATTGGGGGAGGGTTTTTGAAGTAGTGTATTTTGGAGGGTGGTTAACACTTCGAAATGATGAGCAGATGTCTTTTCAAGTGGCTGAATACGGTTTGCGATAGCACATTAGAGCGATAACGATAGGACTTACGGTGGCGAGGTAGCGGGAACGGTGGCGATGTAGCGGGACGGAAGAGATCATCTTTATCTACTTTCTACCATGAAAGCCACCATAAGGTTGTTTGGCCGGTGGCTAGTTTCTACGAAAAATATCCGTAGCACCTCATGCTACAAATTTTTAGGGACTAAAAGTAGTAATGGATCATGCGAATGTGTACACGCATGTCGGTATAAGGTTTCCGCAATTGCCGATATAAAGTATTATTGTGCCAACTGGTCTGGGGTGCTGTAAGTTCTGGCTCACTTATTAATAAAAAGGCTTTATGGAACAAATTAATCATCTAGGCTACCAAAAATATGTAAAATAGCAACGACGGGAAATCCAGCTGAACCGAGAATCGGACCGCGGATCTTGACAGCAATCTGCTTGACGGGAAAATGTGTAGACAACTGGGCTTCCTAATTCACGTAGCAATTTCGGAGTATTCAAGAGAACTAGATGTTTGTGGTCCAGTAAGGATGGCAACCTAAGGGAAACAGAACTTGAAGGAAACCACTACCCCTAAAGTTGAATAATATAACGGTACTAATATTGTGCTTACTTACGAATTATGATTTGTCTTACCTGTCGAAGTACAGTGATTAAGTACGAAGAGGAAATATGCAAGCGTGTTTACACCCCTTCCTTAACGCCCTTACGGGTGCTCGCGGGGTTATTCATAGATGTGCTTCTTTGTCAAGCCTTTCCAAACCAAGTACGACAATGCCTACTTATCTAAAAGATAGATTTATTTCAAAGAACAGCGAAACTGGCCGCGCAGTAATTTTAACGTAGTCACCCGCTATTTGTCTCACAATTGTGTGAAATTCACAGTGAAAAAATCATTCGCCTGGACTGGGATTTGATACTTGAAATTCGCAGTGAGAGAGGACACCTGTATAGCCTGACTGGTTAAAACTCACCGCGCAAAATCGAGGGGTCTGTGTTCAAATCCCAGTCCAGGCGAATATTTTTTTTCACTATGAAATTCACACAATTTCGCAGGGTAGATTGATTGTAAGAGAAACTAGATTGAATCAATCTTTAGTCATTCATTCCTAAGATTGGTTGATGGCAGCCGTCCATTCTACGCAGTACCTTTCTTTGAGTCCTTCAGTTTCATATCCTAAATATGCCATGCAGTATCAGGCCATTAAAGATGGCCTATACGTTTCTCCCTCAGTCTTCCTCGTTTGGTATTCCCTTCTATTTTCTATTACAGTATGTACCATACAATTTCGTTTTATCTGACCTTACGAGTTATCCATCTGGGCATTGTTTGCATAAAGCTACGGCCTACATTTGACATGTGTTTGCGGTGAAACTTGCAAAAAATTAGATCGTCAACTGTGAAATTTGGGTTGAAATGATTTGAATGAGTTCAATTCAAATAATTTCGTTATGGCGTATTTCCTCATTTAGAGGGTCCTGGTTTCTGAGCTTCCAAGTATTCGCCATTCAGACCTTCTTCGTAAGGATGATGAAGGGGTTTCGTTCTCAGCCCTCGTGCGTTTCGAGTTATTTTTCCTCTGTTGCAAATTTTCAGTTATCTCCCGATACGGGATGGAGTGAGGGTACACGTCTCAGGATCGTGATTTGCGAGGAGATAGGGTATTGAGGGATGGCTGGCAGGTGAAAATGGTAGGAAAAAAGGGTTTTAGCGTCGGGAAAAAATAACCCCTTGCATAAGTCTGGTGGTGGAACGTTACGCTGCGTGGTTTTTCACTCCCCTCCTGTGGATCCTGACAGGGTTATGGAAAGCGGAAATGAGACAGGGTACTCGGCAGGGTAAGGCGGGGAGCGGGTCGGAATGTGGCGATAAAGACGCTGAGGCTGGCGGGCTTCGAGATCGCGTCTTCGGAGTGGGTGGCGAAAATGTCATTCGCTGAGATGCGACGGGTTTCTTTATTGGGCATTATTAAGGGAGCGATCCCAGGGACTCTTCGAAGGTGAGAAAATGTTGGCGGCGTTCTTTTTTTAAGGTGTGAAGAGGAAGTGGGGGGAGTTGGTCTTTTTATTTAAGGATGGCTGCAAAGTTTTTCGGGAGTGCCGAGCCTGTTGAGAAGGAGGAGAAGGTAGGGAATAAAGTGGATGATGAGATGGCTTTGGAGGTTGGAGGTTAAGGAGAGGACGAGGTTTCTTTCCTTCAAGGGGGAGAAGTGTTTGGACCTAACAACGTGGGCACGATCTCTCGGGAACTTCCTCGAGTCCCTTTTGTTCGTAATGCGCACTTAAATTTAAAGTTCCCCACGGACTGTTCGGGTCCTTTCACCAGTCACCTTTTTTTATGTGTTCGATTTTCTGCGTGCTAGGTCGGACTGTAATTTCCACCTAGTTTATCGCGAAAACCCTACCTAAATGGTCGTGTCGTGGTAGAAATGGGTTTTTACGGCCACATTCGGCTCTAGCTTAAACCATCCTCTGCCAAATCCATCCCCGAGTTGATTCCTAGTCCTTGACCACTTCCGAGACTTCATTATCCACTCCTCCATTGTATGCAAGTTCAATTATTCCATAAGTTTGGCTCAAAACTCTCATTGCATCATTGGCTCTAATAAAATATGGTTAGATGGTAGATTTAGGATGGATTACAGACGACTAAAGTCGTCTGTGCCATTGGGGACGGTTGGCAAGGTCAATGGTAATAGCCTACTCATGGCAAAATGAGCCAAAAGGGGACTAAGTTTTAGGGGCCTCCAAATTCGATGGATGACTCAATTAAAATGTTAAAAACTAAGTTTGTCAATAAAATAACTTATTGGAAATCAGTCCAAGATCAAATTCAGCACCTATTCTGGGCTCGTGTTGCTTTATTTTATTTTATAGCATTTTTATATCGAAGGTTACCGGTCTGACCAGTGCAGTGAGTTTAGATTCATAGTTCAGCATGTGACATCCAGTCTTGCAAATGCGTAGGATTCCTACTCTTTCAGTGAAAAGAAGGTTCCTAAAGTCCTTTCATTCTCTGACCGGGTTACCGGTCTGACCAGTGCAGTGAGTTTAGATTCATAGTTCAGCATGTGACATCCAGTCTTGCAAATGCGTAGGATTCCTACTCTTTCAGTGAAAAGATGGTTATGTTCCTAAAGTCCTTTCATTCTCTTGTTTTATAATTTTTCGTGATACGGATCAGTTCATTTCAGTTTTTACAACTCCGAAAATTGGACTGGCGCAAAAAATTTCAGTCCCAGATCTAAAGTTATGGTTTATTTAGTTGTGCTTGCCAAACAATTGCGTGATGTTCTGCGGTAGAAATGCTTTAAGAGACTTGGAACGCCATATCTCTAAATACATCTGCCTTTGGAGGCATTCGATATTTCAATGAGTCTATGCCCTTGTCCAGATTGCGTCCGTGGCAGCACCGGGGGACTAGGAGGTGAGGGGCTCTGATTCAGTTATTACTGAAATGCGTGACGCCATGAACTCAGTGGTCTCGGTCGAATAAACTACCGTGAGACGTCCATCCATTGGTTGCGTGATTTCACCATGCGTTCGCCGCAATAGTTTGAGGTTTCATGATGAGGAGAGGCAACAGAGTTTCCGAGTGCGACATTTTGACACGGAGACTCCGGGCGGAACAATATTTCTCCGGACTCAGGTTTTTAGGTCAATTATTATCTGGACCAGTGTCAGGTGAGAAACATCAAACAAATAATATTTCACTGCATAAAATACGTACATACTCGATTGGCTACTCATAATCTCTCAGTAAATGTTAATTACAATGAATTTGTTTAATCTTCACGCGATTCCACTGAGCAAAAAATGAGATACTGGTCGAAATATTCCATTTCTTTGTAACTTGTAGGGCTTTGAATGGTAAAATTTTAGCATGAAAAGCCAATTAATTTAATTTTTTAGAAAAATAATAGTCCAGAAAACTTTCCCTGGTTCAGAAAAAACCCTTCGGTACATATTTATATAAATATAGTCGTATTCATCTATCCCAAAATTAGATCAAAAGAACGTTTATGTAATATTTATTCATAATTAATTAAGGAAATTTTATGAATTTTGAAGATGTATCGAACCAGTTATTATCTTAATTCATCAGTTGATACGTATACTAAAAACAAATGAAAGTACTTGGGAAGGGAGAACTAGGCGGTTCATTCAAATTCTTCGGATTGCAGAATAAAAATTAACAGGGTTGAGAAGTTCATCTAGTTGGCAACCTCAAGTAGCACGCACGGTATGAAATGCACTAGGTGTACTGAGCGAGGAACTCAGACGTGAAGCGAAGTTAAGAAGCTCGATATACGTGCTTGGATGACACGTGAGGTGGAGAATCTGTGAGCATTGCAAGGGAATAGTATAGTATAGACTCGTGTGTATGACCCTGAATGACATTGCCGCGGGAAGCACGTACTAATTCCACGCTCTCGGTACTAGCAGATGTGCCTCTGTGGCTCCTCGTGCGACAAGCCGGATTCACCTTGAACATTCGCCGATTTACTGTTTTGTGAATTCTGTTAGATGACTTCCAAATATTGGTTGCATTATCAAATCTCTGGCATAAAATAAAATGATTTAACTTTCTTTATAAATCTCTCAAGCGAGTGTTTTGGTTACCATTTCTAATTTGAACTACTGCTGATCAGTTCAATGAGTCAAGTTTGGTCAAGAATTGTAGTTTTTTACAATTTTTATTATCTCATCATCCTTGCATTTGAAGCCATCTAAATTGATTGATAAATTAATTAATTATAATGATTTAGAACTGGCAAACTTCCATTTTTATATATTTTGTATATTGCAATTATTTTTTCAAAAAGCGCTGGAAATTCCAAGTAACATTACTTACTGTCGATTCGAAAATTGTCATTGTCTATGTTACGGTTTCACTGTGAAGCACTGTTTGCAAGGACTTTATTTAAGCACAGTCAACTTTACAGGCCTGTCATTGAGGTCTTAACTATTAGGATTGTACCTAATCCGAAAGGGAACGGCGTAATAGGTATATATGTTTAACTTCTTTTTGTTTTTAATGTCCTGAATTTGGCACATTGGGCATTGGTAAATAAGCTCAGAAGATTCCAAGATAATTTACTGAATTCGGCACATCTGGACACAAGGGTCACCTCATTGAGGATTGATCTTCAGCTGGCCTCATATATAAATGTTTGCATTCTTGGTAGTCGTCCCTCATTCCATAATCCCTCCTATTGTTCTGTAAGCTACAGTTGTGATATTTCCTTTGAAAATAAAGAGTGACTACTAAATGGAATGTATCAAGTCATTATTTCTACTAAAAATACTCAACGTTGGAATTGAGGCATGCGTGTTGAGTCTTGAATTTCGCGTCGTACACAAGCTTGTTGTAAGTGGCTGCATTTTTGTTGACATTGGTCGTTTGTCTTCTTGAAACGTGGAGGAAAATAAATTTTAAATTTTGCAAATTACTCATTAATGCACCAGGTCTATCATAAAACATGTTAACTCAATATGGTATTGTGCATTTCCTGGATACCTTTGAAAGTACCCATGTTAAAAAACTGGGTTTAAAATTGTTTTAAAATGCATGCTTTTTCTGAGTAACTGCAATATTTATGCGCCCAACAATCCAATTTCCATTTTAAATTTGATTTATGCCTTGATTTGGTTTTAGAAGGGGAAATTTTTCGATAAAATTTGCATGCTGCAAGGTATCCATTTAATCTGGGAGTGATGATATTTTTTAAGATATGGAAAACTAATTGATTTTGATCGTAGGTTGCATATTTTCTTTCATTCTTGAAACACTGAGCAGTGTTTTTTTAGTAAAAATGATTGAGCTATTCTTGTCCCATGTGACGATTGGTACCAAACATTATAACAAGCTTTTTTGATGCTCACTTCTCTCTCTCTCTCACTCTCTCTCTCTCACTCTCTAGCATCTTGCACTCAGTTTACTTGTACCATAGCCAATATATGCGAACGTAAAACAGTTTTTATGTGTAGTCAATTAGTATCGAGATATGTCTTTTTGTCCACGATAATCCATCCATAGAAATCCCTCCTGACAATCTTGCCTTTGATCATTATTTGCGACAGTCTTTTATCTGCGTGCATTATGTTCTATCCTCTTTTCTCCTGCCTTTTAAAGGAGCATTCGGAGCAAATCCACTCCTTTGCCTTTTTATTTTAAAGCGTTTTATCCTTGCAAGAACATTTAGATAAAGCTCTGTGTTCTTTTGCTCTCCCCCCTCACTTTCATCTCCGCCTTCTTCCTTTTTCATAAAAAAACCTATAAATGTTTACGCATGTATATGAAGCGCCCATGTATTTGCGTATATGTAAATATATACCTCTATATATACACACCCAAAGATGAATTGAAATCATACCCTCCCACCTCTTATAAATTAAATTATACATAAATGTACTAGCTTAATGTGTGCGAGGTTGTGTATTTCAATTTCACCCCTTGCACGGTGGCTTTACCGTCTTGAGTATACTTACTCTAAAGTTCAAATGAAGAGGGAATGCTGGGGAGATACAGGAGAGGATGGAAGTGGGGATGGAGAGGAAAAGATGATACAAAAAGATAATCATGGAGGACGGTTGTAAAAAAAGTAGGGGATGCTGAAGGGTAAGGGACCGAGAAAGATGAGACTGAGGGTGGTTGGGGAAAAATAAATATGTACGGGGGATGGTGGTGGTCGGGGCGGATGAGAGGTGAAGGGGGTGGTGGGAGGACGTATATAGGAGAGTGAGGGTGTTGTGGGGTGGAGGGAGAATCTGGCTTCTCAAGGGAGAGATGGACGGGGGTGGGACGAATTTCGTTTTTCATTTTATCCTCCTTCCCCTCTTCTCCCTCCCCAACCTCTAGCACTCACAGGATACCCTCCTTACTCCTTTCTCCCCCTTAAAATCCCCTCTCTCCACCTCCATCTCTCTCTTACTTCGTCCTTTTGTACTCTTTTTCCTCAATTTTCTTTGCGCCCGTGTCTGGTTTTGGGATCTCCTCCCCCAGTCTGTGCCCGCGTGCGGTGGTCCACGTTTTAATTAGATACTATACGGTTATGAGAGTCGCATTAGTCTTTCAGTCTTGGCTGTGGAAAAGGCTCTCGTTACATCTTTCGCATCCACTCTTTACGCAATTTATTTATTCCCCCAGTTAGGAGAGATTTCGTTGCAGCTTTCTTATCACCGTCGGTAGTGATTTATGTGAGAAAGTGTGTATGAAGAATATTTAAAGGTTCGAGGATTTTTTAAAAATAGCGATGCCTTAGTTGTAGCATCTTGTGATGTAATCACGTTCTCACAAATTATTCACGCGGGAGAATAATTTTTGCTGCATCGGTATCAAATTTTCAAGGTGAGCAAACTTTTTAAATTCTTTCATTTGGCCTAATTGACATAATAGCGAACTTCAGTTTGTGGAAATTCGTTGAAACACGTAAAAGAAGGACTTATTTATTTATCTGCAGCATTATTTTCTCGTACAACATGTTAAGATTCGTAACGTATTATAAAACATAACTTTTTGAACCTGATGACGATGTGTGAAACCTCAGCACGTATAATGCGAGGCCAATTGTTTTTCAGTGATTTTATAATGCCTTCCTTGTTGCTAATCAGTGATGAATTTGGGTTATAACAATTCTGATTAATTTTTTTTCATTCAAATTACGGAAAATCATTCTAATAATCCTCAATACAAGATAATCATATGGTGGTGAGATATTTTCCAATGAAATACGTTAAAAATTGCATGGCACCGCGTGTATGGAGAGTTTTAATAGACATTGCTTTAATGTAATTGTTGGTTATCACTCTCCATTTTTCACACTTTCGCTACTGAAGAGTATGTGTCACACTAATTGTAATTATATATGCGCATTAAGTGATTGCGTTACATTACGTACATTAGTAAATATAATCATCGGACATGCATCACAAAAGGAGAATGAATTACTTACGTCACCGGTATAAATGATTTTTAAAGCTTTCATGTACTTCATTTAAATACCTAATATTTTGGTAAAACCCGGTATTAATTGGTAATAAATTAATTAAATTTGGTATTAATTTTCACCCTACATTTTTCCAACGCCTAGCTCAAAGACATATTTTTAGTCCGTCAAAATGTTATTTGAGAGCTGAATGGATAGAGTCATGAAAGAATGTGGGTTGTATGCTCAAGTAATGGATATATGGCTGGAGTGTGGTTCGATAACGTACACATGATGAGGGAATGAATGATATCTCCAAGTAATAAAACAGATTAATGATAGAGAAGTGAATGGCTTGAGAGGAAAAGGTAGTCCAACACTATCTTGGGCGAATGTGGTGGAGTAGGTTTTTAAGAAAAGGAATATTAGGAGTTTAAGGAACAGAAAAGTGTGTGTATGAAACAATGCACTAAGATATATTCATATCACTCTCAGTTACGCACAGTGTGATAGAATCGAAAGAGGCATGTAAGGATTCTGCATTATAGTGAATATTATTTTTAAAACAACCAGTTTTATGGGCATAACTGGCATAACTAATTTTTTTACGTAGCCTACTACGAAAGAAAATGACGTTATTGGTATGTATGGTTGTACGAATGCATTATATAATTACTTTGTACATTCAGACTGTATTAAATTTAATTCCACATTATTCCAACGCCTGACAAAAAGGCATATTTTGAGGTACATCAAAAGGATATTTTGAGATTAATGAAGCTCCGGCAGTCTTTTTTATGCCGCTCCGAAAGGAACAAAAAAGTGGAAGGTCTCAGGTGGTCTGAGTTCCACCTCTTACCCGGCGGGAGAGTAATCAGTGCAAAACCCTCAGAAGGTGAAAAGTGTACCCATGGGATTAGGCGGGGGGTGTATCCTTGGGATATTCCAGGGTACAGACGCTCGTGAATGTTTCAGGGTGGCCTTGGGGCGTTAGGTAGGTTTTGGTAGGACTTTTCCCGATGAGGATGTTGGCCGTGGCCACGTGTGGCGCGGTCAAGAGGACAAAAGGTCCGAAGGGTTGGGTGATGAGGAGCTGTGGAAAAGGGTCGAGAGAGAGGGAGAATGGTATGGACTGTTGGAGAGGAAGAATTTGTTCTCGTATTGAAGGGGGATCTAATTTGGTGCTCCTTGGGTCCCGTGGTGTCCCCAACAGAACACGGGCGACACCGGATGAGGCTTTTGGGGAGGTTCGGCGCGGCTGTTTTCATTGAGGGCTCTCCTCGCGTGTGTTGTATACCGTTATGGTGTGCGCGGTGTGTCGGAACCGAGGGTGCGCAGGGTTTGTGTTGTGAAGCAGCGGGGTCTGGAGTGTTTTGGTCGATGCGTGGAGGGAGATATGAGAGGTGCGGCCTCAGATGTTGTGTTATAAGTACGGGGAGGGGCGCCAGAGGTCACCCGCGGGAAGGGCCGTTGGGGTGGCCGATGTGGAGTGATGTGATTCTGCCAGAATACGGTGGTGGAGGAGGTAGGGAATAGGTAGGAGGGTCGTGGAGTGTCCCTCCTGAGCGAATGGTATGAATCACCTGAATAGAGAATCCCTCTCTTTTTTTGGTCGTGGAGGCGGGACCGGATGAACAGTAATGAGACGTTATTCAATTAGTACACCTCGCGGTTTGCTGCCAGATTTTATCAATAAATCCAATACTCTTAACAGCGCACGTGTCTGGACGTCAGTGTAGTCCTAGAAACCCTTCTAGGTGACAACTTTGGCAAGCTAAGCATTTTACCTCTTTTTAAGAGACATCATTTAACAAAAATGTAGCACTTTTTTGTGCCCAGAACGGAGTTATGCATGTAGGTAATGGGTCGATGTGGTTTAACAGGTTTGTCGTTTAAAGTCATCTTGTATTTTCAGATAATAACTCTTTTGGGGTTAATTAAGTATTTTCTCCGTCGTCGAGAGTCATCATTCCGAATATTGTTTCGTTTCAGCTCTCCATTTCAATATCTTATGAGATATAAAAAAGTCGGAGAGCTGCTGTGAGATAACGTAGTGTCCCTTTGCTTTCCACCAGGCGGTACTAGAGCCGTACTTTCTACTCTGGCAGTGCATTCAGTGTAACTCTTCCAGCCCACGCGGTCAGCCCTTGCGTCATTTAAATTCCACCAACGTTCGTCTATGGCTGCTTATTCTTTGATTAAACTCGCTTATTTTGCACGTGATGATAATATATTTCTAGAATTATATAATAGTAAAACAAGCGAGTCTGTATCCAGCCATAGATAGAAACACTCATCCATTAGTTTTATGCGTTAAATAAATCTATCTGAAAACGTACATCAGTAGAGAAAAAAGGTAATGTAAACAGTAGCGTGTCGATTAGCTTCAACATTTGTCGATCACAAGTATCCCTAAAACACCTTAACGTGAAATAGTCTAATATCCGCTCCTAATGAGGGGCTACTCTGAGAATAAAAGCGACTAACCTGACGAGCAAACTTTGGTATATGTACAACGTCAGGTGTCACGTGACCGGAAGTGTTACGGGAAAAATCTAGAAACAGAAATATTCTTTTGCTGAAAAAAAAACGAAGATAGAAATAATTTAGGCGTTTAAATTGCGATAGTTTATTTAACGTTGAAGTTGACAGTAAATTTAATTTTTTATTTATAATATTTTACCTTGTGATGTAAACAAAATGTTTACTTCTCTTCAAAGATATTCCGTCGGGTTATTCCTTCCCACAACAGAGCAATGAGGAAACGTGCGGTGATTGGCCGAATCCCATTCGCCCCGCCACATTCTCCATTCGTTTATTGTGAAAGTGTTTGGAGGAAAATTCAACTCATATTACAATTTCTCGGTTGTGGACACGTCGTGAGAGCTTCTCGGGGCTGTCTTGCGTAAAGTTGGCGCCTTTTGGGTCGGCTGTTGTTTATTCTCACGGTTATTTGTGAACACCAAGACCACCGACTAAATCGGTAGCGGGAACGGCAGAAGGGAAGTATAAAGAAAGCAACGCGAATAGTTGGTACATAGACGCCGTATGGGATGACTAAAGGGACGTAAAGGCGGAGGGAAAACGAGCAGAAAATTAGGTTATTGTGTAGAGGAGCATGGACAGATGTGGTCCGCAATTTATCTGGCGTAAAAGGCCGCTTCTGGGAACCGAAAAGTTGGGAAACTTTTCGCTTACCGGGGATGCAGACACAAAATTTCTAGGAAGAGGATCGAGGATTTTCCTCACGAAATCGTTTATGTCTTCCCCATCAAACTTTTAGGCATGAAATATAGAATACGGATCGGATGAGAAAGCCCTTATATTGTTTGGAGTTTGGCAGTTTGATTTGGCATTACTTGTTGTGCATTTAACTGTGGATATTTTCTGTTTCGTGCGGTATTATCCTTTTTAACGAATTGAAACTTGTTGCCGAGAAAGCATTATTTCCGCCTTAAAATAAAGTAATGGAGGTTACAGAAATAATATTGAAATTTCTTGAGCTATTTTTAAAACTTACCTTTTATTATTTTGTAACGTGTTCGGAACATTCTGCATTGATAATAGACCTAAGGAACCTCCATACCTATGTGCAAATTCGGTACAGTTGGCATTAAGAGGTTTAATGCGACATTCGTGGTGCATTTATTTTTGAGTTCAGTTAAATGAGGAACCGGAATTCTGCCACCATTATGTAGGTAATCTTAACTAAAGAACTATAAAGTTTAATCCCACCCTCATACCTGTGTAGGCATTTAAACATTTTGTCACTGCTTGCTTAATGGACGGTAAACACTGATTTTTGTGCTTTCTTTACCGTCGAAAATTCAATCATTCAGGCTGCAGTTTCCCTAGTAAAACAGAGGAAAATTTCAATTCTGGCTTGGTCGATAAGGTGCTTGCATTTATGTGTAGGTACTTTGCGGCATTGGTTTTTGGTCACACAAGGACTTCAGTAGATTTAAGAACTCATTTTCGAATTGTTTCAATGTTTGAGGATAGGAAACTTATAATGCTTGAAATCTATTCTTTGTTTTATACTGGATTCGATTGCATAATTAATCTAAGCTAATTTTCCATGTCTGTTGAATAGATGTACTGGGAATATTTTAGTTGCTGATTCCATCTTTCTCCCAAATATGCTCTTATGTTTAATTGATATGCATTAAGTAAGCAATTAATTGATATGAAGCTGTTAATAATTATATTTCTGAATACTTTCATACCCTGTCGTAGAGCTAGCCAATTGCTGCGTTACCCACGTAAACACGTATTTGTGGGAAACTAATTGATGAAATTAATGGTGTTCATTCCTAAACATTTCAATCCTTGCTAAATTGAGGCTGGTGCACATTTGGTCTATGGTTGAATATTTTGGAGTGATATTTTGGTATTATGATAGAACGATGCCAAAGGTGAACGGTTGATTCCTCATAAATCGATTAAACACTTTTCTGAAGCTACCAATTATGTTCAAAAGAAATGACTTACAGTTAAATCATTTATGTGATGTCTAAATATAACGTCCCAAGGTTATTATAAGCGTAAAAGTATTAAATGAATAAGATTAGAAAGCTGCTATTGACCTAACTTTTTGGTACATTGGTTTCGATACTTTTATGACTAAAAGCTTAAATATATCAAATGTTCTACTTTTGTTTGATTTTTATTCATGTTTCCTAATTGTCATTAATTTTATTCCTTTGCAGGTAAGCGATCTGGTTCTAGTGACATCCTT
The DNA here is from genome assembly GCA_963573305.1 of Pyrrhosoma nymphula. Taxonomy (NCBI): domain Eukaryota; kingdom Metazoa; phylum Arthropoda; class Insecta; order Odonata; family Coenagrionidae; genus Pyrrhosoma; species Pyrrhosoma nymphula. Next base: position 67,085,268 of record OY754333.1, read on the forward strand.
TTGGCGATCTTTTTTCGGTGTAAGTTAAATATTTTATGTATTTAAGGGTAAATATTAAGTAAACGGTGAGTGGTGAGAGTAAAACTACTTCTTTTAGTGTTTTTTTGGCGTATTGGAATATTAAATTAGAGATGATGTATCCAACGGATACTGAATTGAGAATTGGGGGGCTTTTCTGTGCTGAATGATATTATACTGGCCACTAAATTGTCGTTATTGAGTGAATAGCTGATTTATATCTACTAATTATTGTAAGTATTTAGGCTTTATGGTCCTTGAAAAACTGCTCAAATTACATGTTAATTTTCTTGAGACGAAACATTGCTGAAGCTGATTATAATATAATCTTGATATACTAGATAATGTTGCGTGCGACTAATAAAGGCGTATGTCAGCCATAATTAGTAAGGAGCTGTGTATATCCTTACGATCAACGTCGTTGGAGCTTAACTAGCTAACACTGGTTATGTACAATAATACTCCCTACAATTATATGACGAATAATAATATTAGAGGTGATTTATCGGTAAAGGTAAGTTTAGATTGAAGTAGGAACACTTGTATTGGTATTTTAAAGCTGAAAGCAATTCTTCGTAATAAGCAATTTCATTCTTTTTATCATTCATGCCTCAAATGTTTTACATTCCTCAATCACCATGCCGAGCACTTAATCGTATGTCTTCCACCTGCCTTTCACTGTGTACTCGTAAATTACAGGAATTGCCCTAACCGTACACATGTATAACTCCATACGCTTATTCCTAGACTATTACTCACCAATCGTTCTCTTTCATTCCGCCCTTCTTCTCAACTGAATTTCCTTCCCAACTACATCGATACTTTATTTTAACGTCCAAAATCTTCGCCAAAAAAATTATATCCCACTCTCGAAAATATCAACTTTACTCTTGTCCCTCTTTCCATGCTGGGCGGTGTCTTATCTCTCTGTTGCCGTTTATGCTTGTTTGTTAAATAATTTTTTCCTGCTGCACATTCCACTTTTAAATGGCATATTTTATGTGTGTTTACATTACGAAAATCGTTAAATTTCAAATATATAACGAATCATAACAAAGTAGGGGTACGGAGTTTCATTGGGTCGTAGGTGCTAGAAGTAAAGCGAAGGTGGCAATGGGGGAGGTCGGAAAATGGGGTAATACTCCGCAGGGGTGGGCGGGTTTGGTAAACATGGGGGCCTCATCCCAGGGGACAAATTACTGAGGCAAGACCTGCGTGTACATGTATGCTTTGAGTGCAAATAAGAGGAGGTGAGGCCCAGGAACGGGAGAGGATCAGTTGTCGGGGAAGGAAGGGGGTTGTGTACGCTAAGGGTTCCACGTCGGTACCCCCGGGGTGTTCACAGGTATCGAAGCGAAGGGCTAGCGCCCCCGTATGATTGCGAGAGCGGGAAAGGTCGAGAGGGGGTTGTTGAGGGACTTTGTCCGGACGAGGGCGCTGCGTCGAGGCCGGCCCTTGAGGGAAGACGAGACGGGGCCTCCCATATCCCTTGCCATCTCCACCACCAAGAAACATTCCTCTAACTGACTCCTTCAAGCCTCGTTCTTAAGATGGTTGTATACTTCCAAGCCTAATCAAATTTAATGGGCGTAGCCTAGCGCGGTGAAAGAAGTTGCTTGGATGACCGTGAAGGTAGCGGTGACAAAAATGGAGGGACCTGCGACGGGCTATATCAGTGACATCCTCGCTCGCCATTCTTTCTCGGATCACGCACGCAGAGTGCAGTGCAGGAATGAACTATTCTTATCGCTATTACTTTAAAACTAAAACAGTATCAATGTGCGAAATGAAACGAAAAATTGGCCTAAACTACTGGTATCACCCATAGAGGAGCGTCTAAACCCTTTCATAAAACAGTGAATTATACTATTACATCGTAGTTTTTCCTAGGTACTCGTCTTGATTCATGTAAATATTTCGTGACTTATTTAATTTAGTGAAGTCATTTAAGTAAATTTTACGTTATTCTAGTCAAATATGATAAATTTCATGGTAATAATTTATATTTTTATTAATATTTTTTATTCAATATTTGTAATATTAATTCGAACGCTACATTTGTCATCTATGCCTCCAATCTCGTAGTAAATATTTTTGCTTCACGATTATTTATTGTTGACAGATCTCAGAAAAGATTTAATTTATATCGTCCTTGGGCTAGTAGCTTTTTTATTTGGGCCACCGGTAAGTGTAAGGTATATGAAAAAATGCCTTTCAAAGAAAACGTAGTATAATTCAGTTCTTTTGCAATATTTAAGTAATGAGAAGGTATGCTATTTATATTTTTTCAGAACATGAGAAGCTTTGCTACTTTTTAAGTTAAGAAATGAAGCCACTTCATGAGAAAATAATTTCAATGATAGAAACAATTAATTCTTCATGTACGGGGTAAAATAGTGCAAGGCTTCACCTATCATGGTAAAGCCGCTACTGAGAAATGGGAAAACTTCTAAAACGAGCTTTTAAGCCCAAGGTATAGAACCTCCTTAACCCTTCCCTCCTTCTCCTTCATCCAGAGCCCTTTCCTTCCCTTTATTCGAGTCTTTCTCCTCCCACTCAAAACACGGCCGCTTCCATCACCACCTCGAGTGGCGTCTTTCTCCCCCTGACCTCTAGTTTGGACGCTGGTTTCGTCAAGGAATGTGTATATCACTTTTTTCCTTTCTTCACAAAGCCACCCTGAGCTCTCGCTTCTTTTCATCCTTCACGAGTGTCCTCCTCGCTGACCACGGATTGCTTGACGCGCTTGTTACTCGCTTCTCTTCCCTCTCTGGCCTGATTGGACGCATTATGGCGTGCACAATGGCCGTTTCGTGGGGAAGGATAATAAAATATATGTATATACGACGGAAGACTCATAATAGGCTCTCGAACGGTGCTTTTTTTTATTTATTTTTGAATGGTTCTCAATTCGAACGTGGTAACGTTAACGAGGGATCGTCCTTTTGTATATATTCTCCAAAATGTTTGTAATTAAAAATAAAAATAACGTTTTGGGTTGACTGCACTCATCCGTCCGAAATTTGTGGTCAATCATCCGTAATTTAGTTGGGATTTAAATGATGGAATAAAACTTGCTTATCCGTGGTGAAAGCGAAAATGTTTATGCTTGTTGCGTCTGAATGGATATTCTGTAAATAATTGTATGTGACCTATGCTCTCAAGTTATATTCACAAGCGTTTAATGAGGTGTAAGTGTAGTGCGCTTGGTGATTAATGAGGGTTGTGGTTCTTTTTAAGATCCCCTGGCTATCATTTGGTTGGCGTATGCTTTTATGTCGAATGATTGAATGAATGGTGGTCATCATAATACAAAAAAGTGTAACTAGATACAATCACGCCATAGTTCAGTCAAGTAGCATGTATAATTAAATGAATCAGGAAATTTTTATTAATTTTTATAAATTTTGATACGGGATTTCACTCTATCCTCCGGGAAATGGAAGATATTCTTTGCTGATTTATCGTAAGCATGGTATCACCAATAGGATGGAATGACACTAATTGATTATTAATTACCAGTGTTTTCATGAGTAAGTAATAACAATTTACACAAAATTAATTGGTACATAATCTAAGTAGTGTATTTGTATGTTTTGACCTTCCGTCGTAAATTTGGATTAAAATTAATTCGTCTTATGCTGATTTTCAGCCTCATTCATTAATAAAATCTTTTGAAGGCCATACTAATAGATTAACTTTTCAGAATTACATTCGTTGTTTACATTTCATTCATGTTATAAATACTTTTATTATATATAGATGTATCACTGCAACGCGCATTTTACCGGTAGATCCACGAGTGAATGGCCTTTTGGTTGAGTTGAGCGGGAAATCGCTCGTAAAAAAGTGGCAAATATAGCCTAACGCTCTACTTTAACGACCACATATCGTGGAAACTTTGCTTGGTTCCGTCGTCTGAACCCCGTGTTGGCGCCCCATTTCTCATAGATCATGGCTCTCCTCTTCTCTCGAACGCTGACTGGTCATCTTCCTTTCTCACATTTTTCTCATGGAAGAATAAGTTCCGAGAGGACTGAGATGAAACGAATAATGAAACGGTATTTTTGGTAGGTATTTTCTCGGTTCATGTTCAGAAAAGTATTTTTCGTTGCACGTTTAGTTATTTGGTCATTTAATTAATACTTACATTCAGCATTGAGTGATCTACAAGTTAAACGTTGATTAATCAAAGAAAGTTATAGAAAATACTCTAGATCCTTCATACGCACAGAGACTCTCTAGTACTTCTATGTATGAAACCTCTTTCTTCCCCTTCCCTACTTGCCAAACATCCTTCCCTCTATCATGGTCTTGACCTACACATCGCCCCTAATTACCTCATCGAGCTACCTACTCTACCCCTCGCTTATCTAATCGAGAATTTTACCCATCCAGTAGCCTCACCAACCATGTAAACCACTCACTTGTCTTGCTTTCCGCCCATCGAACCTTCTACATCCTCCTCTACGTCCACATCTTGAACGCCTGCAGCTTATTTTCGTCCTCCACTGAGTCCACGTTTCTGCCCCATACAAGTCCCACTCTCCGTATTGAGCTCCACACAAGCCTCTTATATATAAATATCAGTATTAAAGGTCCCCGTCATCAACTCTCTTTTTTTACTAAATTATTTCTTGGATAAAGCCTATCTCCTCCTTAAGTCTCTGCTAATAAGCCCATTTTCTTCTAGATTACTAACCAAGTAATTAAATTGCTCTACTTGCTCCAGCTTGTGCCCTTCTACTTTGATGACCAGCCTTGCATTCTTATGTCCTTGAGAATGTCATTAATTTTATTTCTTATGATTTATCTATATTCCGCAACTCCTGTACCCAAATTCTAATAAATCTACCTAAGCTTGCAAACCCTCGATGATCAGCTAACCAACTCCTGGCCGTCCGCGAATCTGACCGAGTTTATCAGCTGGCCTCCTACTTTGATTTCCACATCTAGGTCTTCTCATGCATTTCTTACCATTTTATAATCATAAATATTAAAAATCAAAGGCGCCAATGGGTACCCTTGCCTTACTCCGTGACCTAAAACTGCTTGCCCTGATTCACCGTCCGCTACCCTCACCCTTTTTTAAGTTACGAATGAGTCTATACGAGTCGTATCTCACTGATTTATTCCTTTTTCCCTGAGTATCTGTGTTAATATTTACATTATTGTCGTCAAAGATGATCAACTTAATGATAATATTTTATGTATTAATTGGTAATATGTATTTAATATTTTTAATATTACTTCCACCACTGCATATGTCTCATATGCCTTCAAACTGTTACTAAATTTTGATGCATCACCATGATTTATTAATGATAGATCTCATAAAAGATATTATTTAAATCTTTCTCGGGCTAGTAGCTCTTTCTTTGTGGTTTTCCTGCAAGTTTAAATAAAAAAAATGTATAAAGTCCGTGGTACTCACTGTGTGCTATGACTGGTGCAAAGTTCTCTGGGTTTAGAAATGTTCGAAAAACAAAATCGATGGGTTGATGGCATTAAGGCGTTGCTTTGTGGCAACTTTTAGACCTACTTAGTCTACATTCTTAAATTTGGAATTTATATGGAAATTATTATTTTAGAGTAATCGACCAGCTCAAACAGATTCAAATATAAGAGAGTAAACGTCATCTTTGTTATCACGGGCTCAGACTTTTATTTACCTACACAATATATTTCTTTCACGTCCGACCTCTCTTTATCCCGTTCAAAAAGCCTATTTTATTCTGCATATTCTACGCTTACCAACATCCTCACCTCCATCACGACCTTCAGCATCCATTCACCCCTCATTTTTCAACAACCTATTCCGTCTTTTCCTGATCTTCTCCAGGAATTTTCCTTTCCTCAACCACCCTTCCAAGCACTTCCTCATTTTTCTTTCTTTCCGTCCCCCGTACCTTCTGCATTCTTCTCCAAATCCACATCACAAACGTTTGCAGCCTGTTCTCGTCTTCAGTTCCCAAAATCCACGTTTCTGTCTCGTGCAACTCCATACTAAACTCTTGGCCAGCGTTTCCTTTTAATATAGAAGTAGGTATACATTTTAAATATAGATTAGGATTGGAGCGGATATATTAGTAAAAACGCTAGAAAGGAAGGGGGTTTTGCGGGATGGATTTTGGTGTGCCATGTAGGAGAGGGACCTTTGGCGATGGGTGGGTGGGAAAGACGACGTAAGGTCAGGAGTAAGGTATGGGTTACTGTGAAGGGCTCAGGGTGAAGGGATGTTTATAAGGGTCCCGGACTTTCGCTCTTGCGAGGCATAGACAGGGCTTTGCGGTTAATGGACCAGGATGTTCCGGGGAGGAGAGAGACGGTCGAAAGGGATTCTGGGAGTTATAAGGCCAGGGAGTAGATGGTGGTGGTCATTCATTGGCTGAACAGGATTCGTGAGGGAGAAGGATTGGATGGTAATGAAACTGATTGCTACGAAGGAGTGCGCGCTTGTGAAAAGGATTATGGGTCATTTATCTGAAATGCTGTGCTTGTTACATAATTCTCATAGTTTTTGCGTGATATTGTTCAGCATAAGAAACCCAAATACTCAAGGCGCAAGGCAACCGCATTTAAGACATCCTTTGCACTACAAGGGACTACTCTGTGAATTTATTCATCGGCCATTCAAAATTGTTTCGCATTTTTATGGGATTACAACTTGAGTATGCCAGCATAAGCATAAAAGAGAGCTAAATATAGTGTGAATGAGGAATTTAAGAAGGAGTGAGAGGAATGGGCCATGAAATAATGTGGACTGAATACTCCTGTAATGGACACATAAGAAAGGAGCATGCTGAGTCGGTATAGCTATTTTGAGAAAATACATGGTAGTCAAATAGCTAAACAGGTATATGAATGAGGAGTGAATGATGTGAGAAGAATGGGTAGCCCGAGAAAGTAATGAGTGAATATGGTAGAAGAGACTCTGATAAGGAGGAATATTGGAAGTTCTTAAGGCAGAAGGTTGTGTATGAAGTGATACTTGTGTGTAAGAGGGGTGAAGGTATGCAAGGACAGAGCACTAAGGAGGCAATCCTTAAAGTTGAGCCAGTTTTCTAGACATAACACCTAGAATTCAGCTCTTTTGACTGCGTTTATCTCAAAAGACAACTGGGTGATGTGTGTATTTTGGAAATTTTTGATTAAAAATAGTAATGCGGAAATTAAGCATGATTTTTATGGATATATTTGTAAACATTATTAATTTACAGTTGCGATTATCAGAAAATATTTCTACGCCATTTCGATTCTCGTATGAATGAATATTCTATAAAAAACAGCATCTTTTATCCAATAAACTCTTTTCTCTGCCGGCTTTTTGAGCGAATGCAACTTTCACATGTATAAGTATTTTCTCGGTACGAATAATAGAAAAAGTAGAAGCATAAATGTATTTTAATGATAGGAAACGTAATCTCCTCTGGTAGATTTCAAAATGCTTTATCGGAAGCTTAATCGGAATCGGAAAATATCGGAATACTTTATCGGAAGACGTTGGTATTCTGCCTCAAGAATTTCCGGAAAAATTAATGAAAAACAAACCTCGTTTGCCTAGCTTATAACTGTCTCCTAAATAGTTGGGAATTGTATACTAGTCCACACATTCCTACCAACATTTTCTTAAAAGCATTATTATTTTACAGCATCTTTCACACATGTGCATCATCAAGGAAGGAAAAGGAATGTTTAACAAAAAATGAGATTTTGCTGTAATTCTCCAAGTATTATCTGCTGACTTCATGTCATTTTTCTTCTCACTAAGAGCTTATCGACATGTAATCAATGATAGCTGTGCCATCACATGCATAATTCATGTTGATATGGAATTAAGTAAGCCCCACTTGAGTAACAAGTTACTGTATTTGTAGCTATGCATTATTACTCACTGCGAAATCGTTAGTTTTCATTGAAGATTCCTTCATGGCTCGGAAAAGGAAAGTAGTGTACACCAGGCTTATTGTTGTCCAGTGAAAGTTTTCAATTTTATGGAAAAAGCGTACTTTATTTATATCCTAAAACTAACATACTTTACAATTAAATATCAATTGTGCATTCTTTTATCTAAGTTATCTACCGGTAGAAGGTGATCAAGGTTTGGTTGAAGGTTTTTTAATGAAAGTCAAGAAAAATCCTCGAGATTTTTACATATGCAGGATCATATCTACTCCCAGTGGGGAGAGACCATACAAAAGACATTCATGAACTATTTCAAAAGTAGTTCACCACTAAATTATCCTGAGCATACGACTATAGAACGTTCATTGAATATTCAAGTGTGAACTATTCATTTGAGACTGTTCATAGATCGTTCATTGAATGTTCAAGTGAGAACTATTCATTTGAGACTGTTCATAGATCGTTCATTGAATGTTCAAGTGTGAACTATTCATTTGAGACTGTTCATAGATCGTTCATTTCCAGTCCACGAAGAATTATTCAAAAATGCTCCCTGGTTGGACATTTAAAGAACATCTTTAAACCATGCATACTTTAATTGTCATAAACGACAAAATATTAATTATATATTCTAGGGAATATTCTATCATACCATATGTACGATATTATTCCTTAAAAATAATGCCTGCATGTGATATCGCATTATGTACGTAATGAGTTAAACTGTTAATTTTAACGGATAAACACTGAACTGTATGCATATATGCGTACAGCTCAAAATCTTGTTTATTCACAGTAGTAAGGTATTTATATTCGTATTATGTGAAAATATAAGTTTCAATTAATTAATGTCGAATAACTGTTATCGAGATTTGATGGTATTTCACCAAACTATCACAGAATCGCCATTTAATAATTATAGTCATCGAAGTTACATTTGTCGACGGAAGTGACTAGATATATACGACTTTCAATCCTAATGCATGGCGATAGCGGATGCAAGAACATGCTTAGAGTCGTAGAGTACTTAATAACGCTACATTGGTACACTGACGTTAGGAAGATACAAGATGGGATTCTTAACGTTAACGTACTAACAACACGTACGCGTAATTGTACAATCATAGTGATTAATTGCATATTATTATAATTTTTTTATATCGAGTGTAGGGAAGTCAGTGAAGAGATAATACCATATGAATCGATAATCAAATCACGAGAACTATTATTAAACATTCCTTCATGGTTCATATGTTATTAATTAAAAAACAGTTCAGCCGCAATTCATCCATGTTGAACATTTTTTGAACATTCTATGAAGTATTTCAATGAATGTTCTTTGAACTATCTGTGAGTGCCATTTGAACGTTCATTGAATGTCCTTCTTGAATGATCTTAGAACGTTCAAGTAGTCTTCACTGAACGTTCTTTGAACATCTTTTGGACAATAAATTCCCCACTGGGCTTCTAGTATTTCTTTCTTAATCTGTCTACGCTCTATCTTTCTTCATCCCATCCATAAAAACTATTCTTTTTTTCCCTTCCTCGCTTGCTCAGCATCCTTCCGCTTAATACGGGGCAACCCATCGCCCCTCATTACCTCTACCAGTCTGCTACTTTTCTTCCCCTTTTTCTTATACAGAAAATTCCTCTCCTCACGAACTATATCAAGCACTCCATTTGTTTTCCATTCAGTTCACCACACCTTCTCCATTCCCTTCCACAACTATATTTTGAACGCCTGCTGCACTGAGCGAAAATGTTTTTGAAAGCAACTCCGACATGGTCAGAATACGAAAGCATTCCATCACGTGCATCTGTAGCAATGTGATCGTATCCTCATGACTATAACTGTAATTATTGGAGAAATATATTATTGAACTAAAATTATATGGTTAGAGTAAAAATCTCCTATACTTTTGAAGGCATAAGTCCCCTATCTAATTACACGACTTACTTCTTCGGCAATGCATTTATCCGACCATTCTTCAACCCATCTATAAAGCTAATTCTTTTCCTTCCCCTTCCTAACTTACTCCGAATCCTCCACTCCATCAAACCTCTCGGCATACCCTCGTCCCTAATTAGCCGATCCAACCACCTTCTCTGCCTCCTCCTAATCTCTTTAAGAAGTTTCCTCTCCTCCCCAGTGTTATGCACCGCGTTCGCCTTACTTCCCTTCCTTCACACCTTCTCCCTCATCATCCATAATAAAACTAATTATTTTTAGGCCTATTCATAATTTGTAACTTATTTTTATCCATTAAAAAAGTATTGGTTAAATGTTTGCTTTATTTTTAAAAGAAATATTTGCCATTGCTAGTATTTAAAGTAGTGAATTCTTTTTTTTTAATATCTAAGGTGTGATAATAATTTAACTCTAATTAAAATGCTATGATCAGTGTAGAGCTGTAAAATACCCTATTTTTCAGGGTGAAAGTCTTTAAATATTTACTATTTCAGTCGGTAAACAAAATTTGGCCACTTCTGTACGTGAAATGAAACGTCCTCTTTGCCATCGAGAACGAGAAAATCTGTTGTCGAGTTTTCTCTTCCCGTACTCGGATGTTGAGCAAATGTAAAAACTTGAAATCGGAAAACAAAATACGTGTATGGGTGGTCATTTGCACCCGGTGTGAGATTTTAATCCACCGCGGAAAAAAAACTTTGAGATAGAGAGAGAGAGATAAAAAGAAACTATACCAGATTTTTCAACGCGTTTTTCAGTGAATGGGTGTTTTTTATTCTTTTTACTTCTCGGTTAACACTCAACCTCCTGCAACCTCTTGCACCTCCACGGGTTTTGCCTTTAATTCCATCTAACGGTGAACCCGCATCCCGTGTTTTCCACCTTACTCTTGACGAAGCCACCCGTCTCTTCCACTCTCTCTCTGTACCAATTAGAAGCAAGGCACACCTGGCCAATTAGCCTGGGATCTTACCCAGAGGAAGTATGGTAAGGGGAAGAGGGGAGGAAAGAGGATAGGGGGCTGTTTGGGAGGAGAGGTAGCTTAGGTCGCGGCATTAGGTGGAGAGAGGTTTTAAAGAGGAACAGGTGGAATTGGCGAGCGGGGGAGAGTATACCGTAGATCCAGTACCGTAAGAAACGGCTCCACCTAGAAATTGATGAGCGATACACCATCCTTATTAGCCTGAATCTACGTTTATCGTTCGATAATCGATTCATAACTATCTTATCATACGTTTGCAGATTTTCAACCTTTATCAACAGCAGTCATCGATTCAAAGATGGAATTACTGCAGGTCCGTTCTTCTTTCAAGAATAGTTTTTATGTAAATTTTGTGCCGATAATTTATCGGTTATCAATCGGAATATGCATCATAGTTGAATGGATTATTGGAACCTATCCGTCTTGAAACTTAAAACTGTTAATTTGTTTTAATTACCGCCTGAATCTTCGTATCACTCTTGATCCGAGCCAACCGAGCATACTTTAAAATTCATAATAGTAAAGCCTACTCGGCTACAACCTATAGTAAATGAACACAATCCCTTCATTTTTTGTTAATGTTTTTCGCGTTCACGTTCAATAATTTTCCCAATACCATCAATCCTAGGTCATCCTCGCTATATCTGTTCATTAGTTTTAACTCACTATATTATTTAACAGGAGGTTCTAACTCACTATGAGCGGTAAAAATATTTACTATATGAACCGAAGGACCAAGTGATCACTCATTCAAATGCGCAGAGAAACAATAGGGTCCAAATGAATATGGATAAATTGATTACTAATTTATTTATAAAAACGACAAATAAAAATACAAATTAGTACTCAACTCTTCTCAGATAATGATAATCAACTAAAGAGTACTTAAGTCTCAGCTCCATGCGGTGAGGGCTCCTATGCGTTCGGCCGGCGGGGGGTGGGGTGGATTGGCACACTTTAACACTTCTCGGGGCACACTTAACCAAGATATAAAAAAAGCGCCCTCCTGTGGCAATTTAACCGCGCTAATAGTGCAAACAAAAACGAAACGAAACAATGCGAAAAGAAACGAAACACTATATACATGAGGTTTGTTCGTGCCATAATGTTTACAGTAATTTTGTCTCTGCCAATCCTTGCGAAAGTTCAATCAGTCGAGACATTTGTTGACAATCAACAAGTCTGTCTATTAAACAATTTTTTCTCGAGGAAAATGTGGATGGTAGTCATGGACTAGTTGAAATTAAATTGGGAGAATACCGGCAGAATATTGGTATTGTACTAGAGGCATCAAGCGAAGGCATAATTAGGTCAAGGAATCAATCATAGAGAAGCGCGTATCAATGGATTGGACAGTCGCGTATAAAGGCTCGTAGTGAAGTTTTCACTTGCGAGTCAGCACTTTTACTGTTGCTGTTCTTTGATTCGATACATTACTGTATCGATAAATTTGATCATTTATAATTTTTTAATCACATTAACAGGCGTTTGAGTCAAAGATTTGTGTATTGGTAGTTTTAATTAAAATAGCTATCACTCATCGTTCAGTGTCATTGAACATTCAAATAATTTTAATACCTGGGTGACAGTAACAGAGAATGAGTGAGAATAAGTGTAACCCAGAACTAAGTTTATTTAACTAGCAGTGGTAAAAATATATGTTACATACATATACTGCCAAAGTTATAATAATAAAATCCTATCTTCATCGCAAAAATAACGACTACTTCAAAAAGACAGCCTTTGGACACACATTTCACTTTTCGTCCCTTTCCCACTGCAAATTCCTTCTCCCTTATCCTTGTCTTTTTCATGGCTGTTGTCTTAATACCCACCCTGTCACCCGCTCATACGGTCACTTGTAGAGTGGCATATATTGGATGTAGATGCAGATGTAGATTCTTCACCGATGTGGGGTTCTTGAGGGGAAAATCGCGGGAGAGATTTTGGGAAATGAAATGGTGAACTTGGGGGCGTTCCTGAGATTAGTATACGGGGCGGAGTGATGGTTTCCGCGGGAGGCCTGATTGGGACGGGAGGGTGTGGCGGTTTTCGCGAGAGGTTCAAGAGTGGGATTAGATTTCGGAGGGAGGATGTGGGGAGCGTCAAACTCGCTGATGAGGAAGTGATTTGAGCCGGTGCCGGGAAAGAGTCAACCGACAGGCGGAAACGGAGGGAGCCACGACGAAAGCGCTTATGTCGAATGTGCATCACCGAGGTTGAAGGATGTGGCGATTTATTTGGGCTTGAAACTTCTCGTACCTCGTTACGGATACGGAAAATAGGCTTAGCAAAACTTTGTAGCACTTACTATCGGAGAGTTGGACGTCTGTAATGGTAAGCCATGCGAGAAAATAGAGCCAAATGACTTTAGCGTGGCTTTTGACCCTTTATGTCTGTATTATGTTTAATTCACCTTAACGTTAGCGCAACAATGGTTTATTCCACCTAAATTAGCTTCTACTATATTAATGTCTCGTGTGGATGCAACTGAATTACTTGCATAGTAAATGTATGACAGGTCCATGAGAAATAGGAAGGTGGAGAGGAAGAAAGTTGGCCATCTTGGAAATAATGTCTTTTGACAAAATAATTTGCCTACCAAGTATGAGCATAAAGAATATCTTGAATAAGGTCCATCCCAGCGTACCAGTTGTAGAGTTCCACTTAAAACTAAAAATGAGTTTGCTTAACACTAGAATGACCGGAGTAAGCCGCATACCTAATATGACCGCCAGCGGTCAATTGACCGTTCCCCCTTTTCTTGCGCTCTTTCGCACGTTTTCCCTTCGTAATTTTTTTCTAACGAGTGTAGAAGAGTTCTGATAATGTGTTACGGTTAGACGTAGCGTTAGGCAAAAACTTGTTCGCTGCAAACAATGTTAATTACACATAAAGGTTTTGATTGTAAAATAAAAATGTCTCATTTTCATCGGTAAAAATAATGTAATGTGTTTTAAAACACAAGTAACATTTCAAAACACATTATTTATCGTAATTTTATTAGATAAAAACATGATATTGGAGAAAAATGAATTAGAAAAGACAGCGTTACAGTGAAGCGCTACAAATGCGGTCTCAAGGTAATTCTTTACTCTTATGAGCACTTTTAGCAAATTTTCTGGTTACTTTCACAGTGTCCACACATGTATTTGTAGCACCTTGAGAAAATAAACTTTGTATTGTTCTGATTACAGAGACCAATCTGGCATTGCTTGCGAACATTGTCTAATGGAGAAAGAGATCCCAAAGGTTGAACGGCAGTTCTTTTCTCAATGTAATGTGCGGATAGCTCCTCAGCTACTTTCATAATGAAAGTTCTACGGGACATCTTTGAGCCAAATACAAGCCTGTACAAAGTATTTGGATTTATCATTGCTAAGTCAAGTATATTGTAAAACACGTGGACAGGCGATCGGCGTGCCCCGGCCCGGACACTGTATTTGCGACAAATTCCATCAACAGTGTCAACTCTACACTCGGTTGCATTGTAGAATTCAACTGTCTCTGGTTTTTTCTATTCAGAAGCCTCATTGATGGTTATCCCTAAGTGCATGCTGCTAAGAATCAGCACATTCCTGGAAGATTTACCTTAGTAAGAAGTCAAGGTAACACCGTCATATTCGTAAATAACTGTAGTGTGTAAAGGATCTTTGGCTTTCTTCCAAAGGAGGAACTTCCCTTCGAATGTTGTTGAGCGTACCAAGAATACTTGCGTTTTGCAAGCTCTTAAGCTAGGTACAACGATGTGAAAACCTTATCCGTTGTGACATTTCTACCCTTATCCATGAGCGGTTCATGCAGGCGCAGGGTAACATTTTCCGGAACTCTCTGCTCTGTTGGTCTCAACTCGTCCTTTCCCAAGTATGAGAAAGCATTCAGCACGTAACGTTCCTTTGCATCTGTTGCTATCCAGTACTTTACTCCATACTTGTCTTGCTTGTTGCCTATGAATTGGGTAAAGGGATATCTACACTTGAATGGGAACAATTGTTCGTCTATGGTAATGTTCTCAGTAGGCTTGTAGCAGGTGATACAGTTCTCTACGAACTTGTCCCACATCTTAGATGCGAGGCAAAATTTGGCAGTTCTCTTCCGTTGAGGCCTGGTTGCCTTTTCATTGAACCTTAGAAATTTTATGATTTCCTTGAACCTATTTCTTCCCATCGTTTTGGAGAAGGAAGCGGGCACCCAGTTTTTGTCCCACAACGTATGGATTTGTAATCCCCGTGGGCCATACACCCCGCGCGCGTACAGTATGGCAATAAAAGCGTCAAGTTCCTCAAAAGATATAGACCTGTTGTCATCGCCTTTTACGCGACGTGCCTCATTGTCTGTTCATTTTTATGAGCATAAGTATAGGTTCACAAACAAACAACTGCAAACTAGCAAGGGGAAGCCGTTCTCCATGGAGCGTTTCGCATACCGTCGCGAATTGTAAAATGCCGCGGAAAGGTCTTCCCCGGGCTATCACAGTCAGCCCTGCAGGCTACACGGCGGGCAGGGGCAGCGGGGTTCGGCGGCGCCAGGCTTGGCTGCCAGCAGCTACGCACAAACGTAACAGCGCATTTCAACTAAAGAAGTGATCACCACTGCCAATAAAATGTTTAGTAGCGACTCTTTACGATGCAACATACTGTGGTTTTGCTAATGTGTCTCTCCTTCTCATAAACGGTAAAATCGTATGCAAAAACTGTTGTGAAGACATGAGAGTCACACTTGATTGGTGTACGTTTGTGATTAGGTGCACGCTATGATGTTTGACTAAATTGACATCAAGAATCGACAAAGAGATCTAAATAATGGTATAAAATGCAAGAACGGTCAATTGACCGCTCGCGGTCATTGTAGGTAAAAGCTGGCATTGCTCTTGACATGAAGCATCCCCCCCAAATAAAACTTCATTTTCGCATTATTTGTTCCAAAATATTAAAAGTAAAAAAAACTCAGCCTCATTAATCGAAAGATAACGAAGTGGTAAGCGAAAGAAAAACGCGAACGGTCAATTAACCGTCCCCGGTCATTCTAGTGTTAAAGGGATAAAACCAAGAAATAAACTGAATTTGTAGACCTTATAAAATCGTTGTACAATATTGAGAATATTGTGCATTTCAGGGAATATGTATAAATATACCTATAATTCTCCTCCTTCTTATAAATGCTTGTTAAAGAGGTTATGGGATGCAAAAGTGTAGAATTTTTATGAATCCTAGATTTTCATATGTGGGACGTTCTGAAAACATCTGGAGTGAAAGAAAGTTACTCATAGTTGGCTCACAAAAAACGCTGTACGCAAGACGCACTCGCATCATCTACGCTGGTAACGGGGATACCAACTGATAGTTATTGCACTACTAGGAAATGTGTTTTTTAATTTTAATTATTTCCACAATCCTGAAAACAGTACAATTGGCCTTTTAACGGCGGTGGTTTGAACAACAACGGGCGAAAATAAACACCCATGTCCTGAGTGGAGAAAATCCTCTCAGGCGGGACTCGAACCCACGACCCTCAAATTAGAATAATACATTATTTGATGCCTACATGGTATTTTAAACGGAAGTTGGAAGGGTGAAAGGAGAAAAAAGGAATGCCTGTGTTAATTTGAGCCAAAGTTATTATGCAGCCAAATGAGTCCAAGGCCATAGAATCATGTCAGGCAGTTATATTCATATCGGAACGAATGTTAAACGCTCTTGAGAAATTGCTGAAGACTTGTGATTTACTATTGATGCTGTTAGTTATAAAAATGTTTCTCCCTTATGCTAAAACATTCCCAAATTCTTACTTTTTTAAAATTGCTCTCTAAACTCCGATTGAAAGCCGAGTTGGTACTTAAGCATGTGAAAGCACAAGCGTTACTTGTTTGTTGTAAGATTAAGCAGGTTCTCAAATTTATTCGCCCATTTTAATTTGGAATTTTTAAAAAATAAAATGAGATATGACAATATTTGTATCGAATATGACTAGGTTAGCGATATGACTCCCATTCAGTCCTGGCCTTTTTCCTGGCGATATATGTGATCGAGATCTGACACGGGCTAAGTGGTAATTAATAACGAAGGGGAAAAAATAATGAGGGTTATTAGGAACTGTAATGGGTTTGGAAAATTAAGTGAAAGAGATTTTGCAAGGACAGAAACTACGGCCTTGAAGCAGCGGAAGAGAGGCGGGGCAGGGGGCGAAGACGGGACTAAATAGTTTGCTCAAGTGGAAGTCGGGATGGGGGAGGAAGGATTTCGGTGGCAAACATTCGAAGGCGTTTTGGAAATGAGGGAAAGTTTGATGACGTGATGTGGATTGTGAAAATGTGGGACGAATGAAAGCTTTTGAGATTCCGAAAGTATCGAAAAAACGCATCACCTTAATTCTCTTAGGATATTTTACCATCAAATTTTATGATTTCAACTTTATTCAACTACTTCCAGCCTGAACAACTAATTCTATGAAATGTAGCGACATGCTTTGCGTAACTTCCATTTCATTCGACGGGTAAAGGAGCAATTGATTTTCCAAAGTGGGGCAAGCAGCCGGTAAAGTATTTAAATTCGACAGTGTCAGGCGATATATGGTGGAACAGCATTTTAGTACTTAAATAAAACTACTGTAATTGTACTGTCCACTTAATTTTTAATGTAAATATGACCCAACACGTGTTTCAACGTTCACTAGGGCGTCATCACAAGGCTGACCTGATGATGACGTCCTAATGAACGTTGAAACACGTTTTGTGTAATATTTGCATTAACAATTCAGTGGACAGTACAATTACTGTAGTTTTATTTAATTACGGAAAAGTATTTGCTTGCGATCTCACGAAGCAGTGGGGAATTACATCATGACAGCGTAGGGAAATTAGAAAATATAGAAGCTGTGAATGTGAAATATGTTATCGTAAAATAAAAATATAATAACTCATTACTTATCATATTGACCAAATAAAAATATCTCAATACATAAGGTTACAAAGTTTGGGTAGCCTCTATGAGTTAACCGATTGGAGACTAAGTTCACAATAGTGCATTGATGCATATATATCTTTAAATAAAAACAGTACAAAAAGCACAGCGCACAAATTCTTATAATACAAATTACTAGTGAGCCAAAAAATAAATGTATAACTACCTCATCATGCTGAAGTAATTTCTTTATTTTTATTTAAGTGCAGAATTTGTCCTCGTTTACTCAACGCTATAGTTTTGTCTATTATTTCAATGAATGACGAATTATTTATAGGCATTGATTGGCACAATAGTCTCGTTTTGCTCATTATTCGTATGCTGTCAGCCAAACAAAATTACATATTTTGTATTAAAAACCTGTGTTTATAAATAAAAATCAAAGCTTGTCATTTTCCACACTATGGTTATTACTATAGACCATTGATTTAGCGATCCATTGCCATTTTCAATCATGCGTCATCTATCAGAAATTCATTGCCATTACACAAGACACGACTCTACCCTCCGGCCGTTGGTTTAGCTGCAAGACTCATTACCAGGAGACATAATGGTACCTCAGCTATAAAAAGTTAGTACCTACCCTCTCAATGAACCTGGCAATGTCAATTATTTGAATAAACCATGGACGGTATTGAATTATAGTGCGGAAAAAAAGTTGTCATTTTTTAAAAACATGCTTCTTTCTACAAGGTTAGGCCTTAATTATTTCTTAATAAAAGCATCAGTTTTATTCTAATGAAAACGTGTAGGAGTCGAATTTTCTAATGAAATTACTTGAATGCTCACGTAGCATTTCTGTGAATGTTATGCATTTTCCAGGCGTTCAAGTGGGGCTAAGCTTTAAGTCATATTCCACCGTTCTCTAATGTATTGAACTTCCTTCATTTCGATAAATGGTAATCTTAAATTCGGCGACGCCACACGAGCCATCCCGAAAACGAGTGAATGCCAAAGTGATGCATGAAAGGAAAAGGCTTATTTGGGAAGAGAAAGGATATCAAACGATTAAAAAAAAAGACAAAGAGAACCTAAAGAGTCAAAGAAAGGTTTTATGAATAAAAAACTGGTGTGCACCAGTGAAAAGTAATGGGAATGTGAAGGGGGAAAAACAACAGTGGATCCCGAATGATAAAAAGAAGTCTGGGGAATGGAAAAGAGGATTAAAGAGAAAAGAGTCAAAACCGGGGGGCCCCGTGTTAAGGGGCAGGATAACGACGAAACGGTTTACGAGAGGGTGGGAGGGAATCGGGAAGAGTGTTTTTAAGGAGGTTGCTGGAGGGGACTGAGTGAGGAAGTGAGACCAGTTGTTGGGTAGTGGAGGAGAAGCAAGGGTGAGGCTGGAGGACAACTCGTGAAAGTAAGGGTGCTGGAGAGGTACCAGGGTTGCCAACTTATGAAGATGTGATTCGAGAACTTGTCCGTTTTCAGAGTAAGAAATGGTGATTATTGTAAAAAACAATCAAATACATTAAATGATGATTAAAAGAATGGAAAGGAAAATTGAAGACCTCTCGGAAAACTAATTCGGATATAGGAAGAACAAAGGAACCATACTGTGTCTGAGGGTTATGGTAGAGGTAAACGATACGATGTAAACAAGCCGTTGCACCTGACATTCATGATCATGGAGAAAGCCTTTCACATCGTTGAGTTGAACAAGATCTTTGGGCTGTTGGAAAAACTCGGAATGAGTTACAGCGACATATCATAAACAGAATTATCTTTCAATAATTCAAGCATATCGCCACAACGGGAATAATAGACTAAAGCTAAACTTTAATAAGGAGCTAGACAAGTTTGCAACCCTTCACCAACACTCTTCAACATAAAATTGGAGGAAGCTATAAGAGAAGCATAAAAGAAGAAAACGAATGCAGAAGAGTAGAAGAGGAAAGAATCATGTGGAATATTCTACAGAAAAGAAGAACCAGATGTATTGGGCGTTCCCTGAGGCACAATGGTTTTTTGAAGATTATAATTAAAGGAAAAGTCCCAAGATAAAGGTCAAGGGAGTAATTAATTGACCAAAAACGAAGAAATTATAGAACAATAACAACCAAAGAGTGGTGATCTACATTACATGGGGAAGAATGGAGGGCTGACGTCAACCAATCATTGAATTGAACGACCAATGGTGACAGATCCGTTTTCGCATTTCTGCCCAGCCTGTGATCCATAACGCGGAATACGATGTTTGAGCATCCCAATGTGCAGCCCGATGCAATATTTTATGGAAGATGTAACATTTTTGTGTCAAAAACTAATGTATAGTTAAGTATTTGTCTTTCAGTACTGCATCTTTAGTCTCTTTTTATTCGCCTGGAAATGCAGTTTTTCCAGCCAGGTCATAAAAATAGAGAGGGGTTATCTTTATTTCAAAATGTTTATTTATGAAATCGTTGCTAAGATTTCCAGAATCACCCGATCGGGAGATCATATAATTCTGTTATAATAAAAAATAACTCGTAACCGAGACGTTAATAAAATAGAGACACTTAAAATAAATTATTGCTAGCTCACATGTGGTGAAAAAAAGTTCACCATCGTAATTTCAACAAAAAGAAAAATCAATTGGGCAGTAATGGGCTAGTAAATTCCCTTACAAGGACACATATAACATTTGAATTGCGCACAAATGAAAGGAATATAAGGATCCTCGTAAAGGTATCGGAGAAAACATTGCGTTGGCAAATATAGCGTTCACCAGTAGGAAAGAATTGATGACGATGATTTTGTGTGAGCAGGTAAAGAAAACATAGACCGAGACTTAATATAATATAATAAAAATATGTATTTATCCAAACAACAAAAAGTACGCATTAGCATTACAGATGAAAATGGATTCATGGTAGTAAGAATGGCCTCATGCGATCCATAAATGGTTTTTTCTCTTGAAAAATTCCGCTCCATGGTGCAACAACCCAATGTTGTACCTAAAACAACCGTAAATAAAAGTAGCCTACATATGTGCCTAACGTCCTCATATGAGTTCGGCTTTATATGATTTGCAATAAAAATATCTGCTCTAAAAATATAACTATAAAGTGTTATAGTGACGGTAAAATGATATATTTCCAATTGTGTAAGAGGAATATAATACAACATGTCCACCAATTTTAAAGACAAACATCTGTCATATGGCAGGAGTATTTTTTACGTCCACATTCAGGAGAACCCAGCCATGAACTAAAACGTTTTACGTTTGTGCTTACAAAGTCGGCGACACTCAAGTTGTTCACAATAAAATCAAAATGGACAATGTGGCCAATTGTTTCAACATAACAGTAAATAAAAACGTCCTTCGATGAGGATGGCTGGCGGTAATGGGTTAACAATTGCCTGTGCATGAGATGCATACCTCAAAATTGCAGTTACAGTTGACACTAAAATAGTAAATAATATATAATTCTTAAATATAACAATTTTTAATTAAGCTAATGATGTCGTCCATATAAGCTAATAATGAATGTTACACCTAATATTTAAAAAAAATCTTTTTACTCCGCATCAAAAATGTTGTTTTACTTTTACACTTTTATATTTTCAGACAAACCAAGGAATAATTTGGACCCTATGTAGAGAAATGAGCGCTTGAACAGAGTAGTTGGACTCGGACTAAGTATAAATTATTGTGAATTTTAGTTTTCACACCTTAGGGTTGGTTTCTAGTTAAGGTTTAATGCCACACGGAGTTAAAACAATTTTTACACCTTAGTTATGTAGAGATGACGAAAAGTAAGTTTAAATCAACAAATAAGGGTTCGAAATGAATGTTTTTAGCAATTAGTCTCACAATTCTTTTTTTTTAAGAATCAATATTGGATTGAGAAAACATTTGTAGGCGCGTCCCCATCAGAGTAAACCATAAATTAACTTAGATTGTATTAAAGCATAATAAATTGTTTTGATGAACTGCAGGGGACATTTATTTTATGGAAAATAAAACTTCGCGTGGCAGTATTTAAGATCCCTTTTTATACGGTTAATGTGCTGATCTCACTTCATGTGTTGATCTACGGTCTCTCCCAAAATATTTAAAATCAGCTGCACGTTCAATATTTTCACATTTATTACAAAAGCTTTGAGTAAAAATTGGTTTGTGTTAGGTTTCCTGACAATTAATTGTAAAACGATTACATGCATTAAAGAAGGAATATTTAGTCTTTTCAAATATCAATAGTTTATTGAATTCCATCAATTCGCTAAGTACACATGATTCCATATTAAGTCCATGATGACATTTCATAGGTTGATATTTCATCAGCATTGCTATGTCATTAGCATTGCTATGTCATTAGCATGCATTGCTATGTCATCAGCAAAGAAAAATAAATTTCCGATGAATTTAAAATCGCATATATCATTTACATTTATGAGAAACAATATGGGGTATAACCACGAGCCTTGAGGCACACCTGAACAAATGGTTTCATAGTAACTGACAAAATCCTTTACCCGTACACACTGTGAGCGGGAATATAATTAGCTTTTATACTATTTCCTGTAGTTTTTAAAAGTATCTTTGAATATATGTTTTATACTAACTGTAGTAAACGTGTAGCTACACGCTTATTACAGCTAATAGTAAGTAATGAGTCGTTTTGTTTCATGACAAAATGTCTTAGGGATCTTTGCTTCCTTTATCCTTTAAGAATCGGTATTGATTACGGCATCGACTGTCAGGAAGGACAAAAGCCTTTTTTACAAGTTTCTCATGTGTTTTCGATTTGACAGATAACAATGAGGTTAGCTAATAGCTATTTTTATTTCGTCGGTCACATTTTTTATGTAAGGGATTAAAAATAGCTTTATGCAGTTCATCAGAAATCCACCTTGAATAAAACTTTGTAATATATATGCGTAAAAGTGTATAAGAGTATAAAAAATAAGCTTGATAACTTTCTTTTAGCATCGTTACATTTATTCCATCCGCACCATCAGATTTTCCAGATTGTAGAGAGCTCACAATTTTTCTTATTTTATATGATATTAACGATTCTAGCTAAGAATACTTTTGTAATAATTTTGAGATCCAAGATTCCAGGAGCAGAAATATTTCCCTGTTGAATAAGGATTATTTTTTTTGTTTCAAAAGCACTAATATAATATTTGTTGAATTCCTCCGCTAAAACTGCAGAATCTATGAGAGTTTTGTGTATCACTAGCTCTTGTAGCTTGTGAGAATCCTGATATTTCTCATCAGTTAACTCTTTCAGTACACTCAACTGCTCTTTTACATCAAAATTAAACTAGTTAAAAATCCTGGTAAAAACATGGTTTTTACAGATAGCAGTATTGACTCCACTCTATAACTACACTCATCCTTCCTAATTCTTCATTGAGTTCCATCGAATCATCCAGCCTGTAGTACACCATATTGATTTTATCTCCCAAAATTAATTATTTCGATTTAAAACCACTTTTTAATTCCCGAAGTAGTGCCATTTATTGTGTTTGATGATTCTTAAGATACATTTAGGTGGCCAGCTCTGTCTTTGTTTAAATGCACTATCTGGATTCCTTTGAACTGCAATCACTGCACCTCCAACTTTGCTCAAATATAAGCATCTTGCGGAAACGTGGCCTCTTGAGAAAAGAGGATGAGACTAGGTTGCAGACATTCGATATGTGGGTGCGGAGGAGGGTGAAGGTCTTCTGGACGAGGTAAAGGACAAATAGGTTACGCTTCTTATGTTGACAGGAAACTGTTAGGAGAGATTAGGAGAATGCAGAGTAGGTTGCTGAAATAGGTAAATTTGAATTGAGGGAAAGAAAGAGAATAGCCTTTATAAGTGGGAATGAGAGAGGAAAATATGTACCTGGCTGAAGAACGATACAGTGTATGGAAATAAGAATCTCAAGCTGTAAAAGATAAGTGTAGGTATTCCTACTCTCATCAAACTCTAAGCTTTCACTAATTCAATTAAATGATTCGAACACAATATATGCTAGTTTTTCGTAGGTAGATTACGTCCAAAATAATAATTAAAAACTTCCAGGATCTTGTTTCCGGACAGAATATATGTCGGGAAGTGAAAATATTTCCCAGTCATTGGGATTTTAAGGTAAAAACTAAAGAAAAATCCACGAATAAGTCGGTTGTGTTATGTCATGATTTACAATTTCTATGTCGAACGTAAGTAAACCGCTATAATGAACAATATAAATGTGCAAATGTTCATATATTTTCAATACCAATCTGAAATGCATGCCCACATTAAATATTCCTGCAATAGATGGTATTCTTGAAATTTAAAACATAAGTTTAATAAATGTCTCATGCTATTTAATATTTAGATTATCATATATATTGTTTACTTGTAAATTTTCATATTTATTTACCTGGAAAAAAAAATAATTTTAATAAACTTTTAGAAGCATGGATCATAATGTTATATGTTTACGCAATGGTTAACTTTTGTATTTTAACTTTAAAAACACCGAAACAATAATTCAAGGAAATCCAATTTGACTAATTTGAGTAACCGTTAGTTAATGCTTATAACTGCGATCAAACTCAAATTTATAAATAATGATATTCAATCACATTCTCTGTTTTATGAATGTAAAAAAAATATGAAGTAGTAATGAATCGTCTAAAACGACAGTAATCAAAAGAATATTCCTTAATATTATCTAAATTAAGTATGGAATATTAAAAAGAAAAACCATAGTCTGATTTCGCGAGCCTTCTGGAGAATCCGGAAGAGTTGGCACCCCTGGGTGTAGAGACGGGGGTAAGAGTGGAGAGCGGCCGGTGAGATGGTAAGGGTGAGGGGGGGGAGCGGGGTATGTGGCAGGAATGAGGGTTAATTGTCTTTGTCTTTCGAGGCAGAGTTGCGAGTGGTGGCCCTTTGAGACACCTAGCGGGGGAAATATTAGAGTGGGTTGGCTGCGGGGCTGAGGGGAGAAGGGTGAATGGCCGTGGGGGAAGAATAGATGGAAGAGATTTGAAAGTGATAGAGATAAAGAAAGATCGAGAGAGGAAGCAAGCTCTGCGGTGCATTTTTCCCATGAGCTCTCATTGGGCTATGTCGTAAATGCACGGCACTGTTGGATACTGTGGTAATTTTTGTGTCAGATTTACACGTCAGGACGGTTTTAGGTCCCCAAGGAGTTGGTAGGTATTTCTAGGTATTTTGTGTAATGCATTCTTGTGTCCGTTTTGTAATTTATGGTAACACATTAGAGTTGGTAGGCGATGAGATTTAACTTAACTTTGGTATTCTTTTTTAACATATTTACAATGGGCGGATAATCCTATTGTGTAGTTAACCAATTTTATGATTGAAAGACCAATGAGTGAATGACAGGTGATGTAACGGTCAAGATAAGTTTAAATGGAAGTAATGAAGTAGGATCTGTTACTCCAGTGTTTCTAATCTACCTATATTAGGCTTTCGTAGCCTATTGTTAACCCTTGCTATCAACTCCATGTATTTTTAAGCAATAAATACTTGAAAATGCCTGAACTATGCCATTGTCTCACATTCGGTAGCTTTTCTGTCCGAAGATTTCTTTCTTCATCTCGGCGTACGTCCTACCGCGCTTAATCCCTTTTATAAGGCTACACCTCTAGGTTATGAAATTAGAAGTCTTTGAATAACGTGAGCCGTTGAAAGAAAAGGTTTAGTGAATCATGTCTTTGCCATATTTATCTAGGTTGGTATGAGCCTCTACTTGAGTCTAGATACTGTGTTTGTTTTCTAAAAAGGGGATTTTATAGTTGATTTTTTATTTGTTTTACTTAATGTCTCATTATCCTAAGAGAAACATTTTTACTTACCCCTTTCTGCTCTCATGAGTACATGTATTGTTCAGAAATGTGGTTAATTAAGGTTAATTGGGGTGGCTACCAGCAACTCAGGTCATTCGCACTTTTAAAGGTAGATAGGTTGGAAACACTATTTTGCAAAGAAGGGATAGGGAGAACCCGGCGTAGTCAACAGCCTGATATTAATAAATTGCGCCATTAGGTATGCAATTAAACGTACCTTCTGATGGAGACAGTATTACGCTTTAAATGCTCCCTTAGAGCCATATTTAGGAATCGGGACAGGACATTAAAATCTACGTCACGTCTAGAGTTCGAATCCGAACCCTCGGAATGAGTAGCCATTACTCTCGACACCACGCCGCTCCTATCCCATTGAACAATAATTCTATTGAAAATTATACAGTATACCAATGCCTATTCATGCGTCTAGCAAGAAAACGTAACGATCAAATGGTCGACCAATGCGTTTAAATGAAATTTATGACGTATTTCTAAATTTGGTCGTCGTACTCTCTTTTACTTGGTAGCACTGGTAGAGAAATTATGCTAGATGAACTGCGACAAATGAGGATGAACTAAACTTCATCGCTATGGCCGGAATAAATCTCCAAGAACAGTAGTTTTAATTTACAATTTTTCAAGAAACTTGATAGCCTAGCCACAAATACTTGTACCAGAAAGCCACGAGGAAATTTCTCCTTGTTTCCGTCATGATAAAATTTAAATTAAATGTGAATTAACTTTATCAATCGTTTACATATTCTTCTAAACAATTTTCTTCTACTGTGTGTCTGAGTTTTGTTCAGCACCTTTTAATAATATAGATGTGTTTACTTGTAGTATTGTCGTTTGGCTTGATTAACTAATGGCTATCTTTGCATCATTATTTCGGAAAACGTCCTGCATCAACATTAACCCCTGGTCAGTATTTAGTGGACATCATTCATAAAGCACAACTTTTAGTCAGTTAATTCAAAGACGTCGCTATCTTGCAGTGTTAATGCATATTGCATGGTGCACAGAATACGTAATAAATATTTGCGTTGTTACTTTTATCATTCCGGACAATATTTGTTCTATTATGGATTTGACTTCATCTCAGTACTTATTACACCCTTATGGGCATCAGGCTTCTATGATATCTATGAATGGGCCGATTTGCTTATAATGAGTGTTACTTGACGATTGAGAAACCTATTGGGAAGAACACGGCTGGTACAGAAAATTACTGAAAACGGGAATGTCATAAAAAGGAATATTTCCAAAATACAATACCATATCATGGAAGATAACACACTTCGTAGATATTATACTCAAAAGGAAATTGACTATATCCGGTACTCATATGTGTAGTTAAATCCTATATCTCCTCACGTGCTAACGAGTGCGAGATGAAATGTTCTCGGCCTTACACAGTTATGGCGTTAGCACCAATGAAATTTAGGTTTTGTTATGTTCGCTCAAGTTTCCCAACAATATACTTCTAATTTCAACTTGAGCTGCCTCATAGTCATAGTATTCTTCACACGGCTTTTCGAAGTAAACGTGTTGTGTTTTGTTCAAATGGATAGACTGGAGTATCGTGCTGTCATAATGTTATTCGTTTTGGACGGTTTATCGCCAACGGAAAATCATGCAAATCTGGTGAAGGTGTATTGGGAGTCTTTTCCTTTATTTTTCACTGTTAAAAAATGGGTTGCAGAAATCAAACGTGGCCGAACTTCTCTTGAAGATGAACAATGTGTAGGACGGCCCAAAACTGTAACCACAAATGAAAACATCGAGAAAGTGCACAATATGATATTGGACGATCTCCGACTAAAGGTGTATGAATTAGCTGATGCCATAGGAATATCAGAAGAAAAAGTACGGCACATTTTTCATGAAGAATTAAATATGAAAAAGATTTACGTGCATGTTGAGTGTCGCATTTGTTTAATGCTGACCGAAAGCTAGTGCTTAAACAAATTTCTCAGCAATGTCTGGACCGTTTTCAAAGAATCGAACTGATTTTGGGCGCGGATTTGTTACTTTCAATGAGACTTAAGTCTATCACTACACGCCAGAAACTAAATGGCCATCGAAGTAGTGGTTGGAAGCCGGCAGACCTGCTCCAAAAAAGGCGAAGTCGATTTTATCTTCCGGTAAGGTGATGGCCAGTGTTTTCTGGCATGCAAAAGGGATTCTTATTATTTATTACCTTGCAAATGGTAAAACAATAAATGGCAAATACTACGCAAGTCTTCTGGATCAACTGGATGAGAAAATACGTGAGAAGAGGCCTGGGTTGCAAAAGAAGAAAATCATCTTTCACCAGGACTATGCACCTGCCCTCAAAGTTGCTTTGGTCATGGGAAAACTGAGGGATTTGAAGTACACATTAATGGAAAATTCATCCTATTCACCAGATTTGGCACCCTCTGACTCCCACCAATTCTTACATTTAAAAATATATGTGGCTGGAAAACGGTTTGAGTCCAATGAAGATGTAATGGCAGCCGCAGATGGTTATTTTGCAGACCTACCAGAATCGCACTTCCGTCACGGAATCTACTCATTTGACAAACGTTGGACAGAGTGAATTGACATAAAGGGGGACTATGTAGAAAAATAAATGCATTTTTGACAAAAAAATTAGTCAGGACGAGAACTTTTCACCTCGCCCTCGTACATATTAGATACAGTGTAAATCTCCCTGTGCAGTTAGATAACCTTTCAGATGCATCCTGAGAGTTATGCAATAGTATGTGTCGATAAAATAAGAAATTGCCACTATTCACGGCGCCAACGAGAGTTCCTGAGTTATTTTAATTTTAGATAACATAATATAAAATTATGATTTAAACTTAAAGTCATTAGTACCATAAGTACCATACATTTGCTGAAATAAATTGGTCACTCCTTTTGGTTTGTGTTTGAGAAATGTGACGAAAAACTCAGTTTAATATTAAAATCAGAAACGCGATAGTATTAGTTTTGATAAGGAAGTGTTATTAAAATCTATCAACAATAGGTACACGAGGCCTATTTAAGAACGCCTAGGATATTTTGTTCCTCCACAATGACAAAATTGTAACGTCACAGCCTATAAAATTGATGTCTATGCCTTTTAAACGTTGATTTTTTTTCGAAGCTGTGACGTCACGTTCATGTTACACTGTTCATCAAAAATGCACTTCGGAATTCTTTCCTTGATCAAAATAGCTGAACTACCCTAATTTAGGGTCAAGAAAAACGAATGTGAAATCGGATATTTTTGTTAGCTCCAGTTTTTAATATACTCTAATTTCAAGTAGAAATACTAAAAATACACTACGAAATTCTTTCCCTTCTGAAAATAGCTAAACTATCCTAAATTTGGGTCGAGAATATAACATTAGATATTGATTAGTTTAGTTGAAATTAGGTTCTGATTTTATATCTTCACTCGCCTCAAATAAAAGGACCTATTTACGTGAACGTCTTCTCTTTGCTAATCGCTTGTACACCTTTTCTGATTCGTCTTTTGTCACTCACTGTCCAACAGTAGGTAGTTCGCAAGCATAGAAATGTTCCAAATCCCCTGATACTTACGTTCCATTTGCAAAAGGTCCTGATGAAAACACTCTCCATGTTCGTCACTTACAGTACCGCAGTTGTCAGGGATTTAATGTCAATTTACCAGTCTCATCCTTGTAACCTAGCTCACGATACCCTTCATCGACTCCTTCCTATTTCCGAACGCTTCTATCACTAGCGCCATTCTGGTTCTCATGTCGATGCCACCGAGCCAATTTTCTTGTAACATACCAACTACCCAAGTGATTGCACTGCTGTCCTTGCTCCAGTTCGTACCCTCGTATCAGCTTTAATAAAATGTAGTAACTATGATGAAGTGCAAATAAAATGTATATCGCCAAATTAATAACCGATGTTTCACTGAGGTAAATACTTAGACGCGTAAGTCGTGTCGCTAATTGTCTGAAAAATTAAATGGAGGCAGTGTAAAGAATTCCTTGGCACCCTTTAGTGTTCTGGAGGAAAAACTAATCTCGTTTTCACATCAAACTAACTGAACAAGTTTCTTCTCCTCTCAGAAAAAACACTCATTCCTGATCACTCAATCACGTCCATCACACTATGTTGCGTTCCTTTGCACACTATCGTGTAGCCCTTGCCTCAATTTCCGAAACTTTTTATTTTCTTAATACAAAAATACACACAAATACACAGGACCACTCTTACCCATCCCGTCCATTCCAATTTAAATCCTTCCACTCATCCCTGCCCCTTGAGTTCCATTTCCCAATTCCTCGCCCTCGCAGAACTTCACCCGCGCCCCTCTCAAGCCGTGCCTCTCTTGATAACCCAATCGCTGTCATACTAACCCCCTCCCTACCCTTCTAAAATCCTACTCTCCCGAATACCCCCTTGAACATCCAGTCTGTGTGCCCTCTCTGAAATAAAAATTGCCTCATATCCCTATTTCACTCCTCAACAATTCCGTTCTTCCCGCCGACCCCTTTCCTGGAGGTTAAAAGAAATATAAAAAATAATAAATGAATTAGTGTCGCCTTCTAGCAGTGACATATATAAAACTTCCAACCTCGACGAAATGAAACCATAGTTCTTTGTTTTTTATTCCCACCAAATCCCTACAATTTTCCCTTCAGTCAGTACTATCAAACTAGCGACTTTGTTGTTAAATTTGGCAACCTTAAGGCGCAAGTATTTTTGAAAAGTATAAGTTATCGTGCTAGTGATAAATATTTATCACTACTAATATTTAGATATCTAACTAATTTTCAGGAAAAATTTTGAATTGTCGACAAAACTAGTGGCTTCAACCCTAGTCTCGTTTAAAGACTGATTGTACAATATTAGCTTTACTTCTAAGAAAATACTGATTATTTTTTCACCTGTATAAATTCTTGCTACTGTAATGCAATAAGAGCTGTTCCGTCTTTTTGTATTACTAGTGTTTGGATTCTTTGACCTCAGTTGTAAGCCTGGAGACCTCGCCAACCTTGAGGTGGCCTTCAGCAGAGGAGAATAAAAGTTGTGATTTTTAAACATTCAGACGAGGGGAGTCTCAGAAGACATTTCTTTACAAATGGAAATTAATTACATTAATAAAATACTAATATCAATGGCATATCTTTAAAAAAATCGAGGGAAAAACTATATTACTATCATTTTTTAAATTATTACCGGAGAGTTCAATAACAATCAATTATAAATGGGTAATAGATGTGTATATTTAATTCCCATCAAGCAAACAAACAAAAGCCCTCTATCAACAAACTGGCGACATTTTACCAGAAGTTGAATCGACTGAATCCGTTTATGAGTCGGTAACACTGCCTACGACTAGAGGGTTCACTCCATCCTTCCCCTCCTAACCCTACGCTTGCTTCCTTTCAGTTCACCGCCCAACTTTAATCTGAGATCTTGCGCTTGGCTAGAAGGAACATAGTAGTCGAGGAGCAAAAACTCTGTGAGACGCACATTCTCGTTTCACGGAAAATGGCTTCGCAGTTCTCTTCCAAAATGTATGTTTCCTTTTCTTCCCTTTTTAATTCATCCGACCTTACCCCTCCCCCTTTACCCTGTATAGTCTCCTCACTCTCCCCATGGCATCCCATGAGACGACCTGCTTTTATGGCCCTGCTATCCCACCTCCACCATAACCGCGAGAAAGGAGGCAAAACACAATCAAAAGGATGCTTCTAATTGTTGCAATGCGGCTGTATATTCTCCCTGAGGTCTTCCACTACCAGGGATTTCGAAGAAAAAATAAAAGCGTAATAAAAGCTTGAGAAGGAAGAGACGTTTATATCTCGACCGATTGTATGAAGCCGTTTTAATCTCTTGACTCTACTAATTTTTTGCATTCAAAAAAGTAAAGCAACAAAAAATGAGCCTGGTAAGCTATTCGCCGGATAATTCTGTGGATCAAGATAAAATGACTTCATAATTGCCATATAGTAGTATTAAAATCCTAGGATTGGTATACTGCAGCCCTCCATTTTGCCCTATCCCATGCCAGTTCCTTCACTTCCCTGTGATTCTTCTTCCCAGTATCCCTCTTGACTTGCCCCAAGTACTTGTCTCTTGGTCTTCCTCTGAGGACTTTCCCTTTAATTTGTCCCTCCATTATGCTTCTTATGTAATCGTTGTGTCTCATAACATGGCCAACCCACCGTGTTCTTCTTTGGCGTATGGTGCTCCACAGTGCCCTTTCTTCTCCAATTCTTCTGTATAACTCCTCGTTTCTCACCCTATCCGTCCATTTTATCTTTAGCATCCTCTTCCAGCACCAGGTTTCGAAGGCTTCTATTCTTTTCTGGTCAGTTTTCCAATGGTCCAAGCCTCTGATCCGTAGAGTGCCACTGCCCACACTAATGTTTTCACGTACTGTTTCCTTATCTCCAGTCCTATGCTCTTGGAGCAGAGTAGCGGCCTTTTGGCCATGAATGCCGTCTTAGCTTGGGCTATTCGACGCTCGATGTCTGTCGTGATTATTCCATCCCAGGTAATGGTGCTCCCGAGGTAGGTGAATGATTCCACTTGCTCCAATCATTCTCCTTTGAGGCGGACGTCGGCCACTACTTTCTCTCTTCCGCACACAAGTATCTTGGTTTTCTTCTTATTGACTTTCATGTTGTATTCCTGGAACACTTTTTCAATTGTGTTCAGTGAGTTCTGTAGGTCTTCCTCGTTTTCTGCTACGATGGCTATATCACCAGCTAAGCGTAGCAGGTTGATTTCTTCTCCATTCACTTTGATTCCTTTGATTTATTGTTCTTCGGTTTCTGTTATTGCTTCCTCCATGTACATATTGAAGAGTGCTGGTGACAGGTTACATCCTTGTCGGACCCATTTGTTAATTTTTGCCACCATATTTCTTCCATCTTGCGTGCGTATTATTGCCAGCTGGTCCTTGTAGACCTGGTAGATGATTCTTCTGTCATTGTAATCCAAGCCAAGTTTTTCCATAGTATTGAACATCTTATTCCATTCGACATTATATAATGCCTTCTCCAAGTCCACAAAGGCTATATACAATGGCTTGCTCACGTGGATCATTTTCTTTACCAGTAGTCTCAAGCATAGTATTGCCTCCCTTGTCCCTCTATTCTTCTTAAATCCAAATTGGTTTTCTGACTGGTTTTCTTCAATTTTTCCTTCAATTCGTCTGCCTACTATCCGAGTAAGGATTTTGGAGGCATTTGACACTAGACTTAAGGTTTGGTGTTCCTCACATTTCTCAGCCCTTGCTCTCTGCGGTATGGTCACCATTGAGCTCCTCTTGAAGTCTTCTGTCAGCTTTCCGGATTCGTAGAAATCTTGGATTATTCCATATAGTGCGTATCGTGCTTTTTCACCATGTGCTTTGATTACTTCTCCGCTGATTTTATCTTCTCCGGGCGCCTTTCGATTCTTCAGGTCTCTTACTGCTCTCTCAAATTCACTTCTTAGTATACCTGGTCCACGGTTGTCTTCCCCCGCATGGTTCTGGTCATCCAGCAGTTTCCCATCCAAATCTCTGATGTTTTTGCTTCTTGATTTCCTTTCTCTAAAGTGCCTCTTGATTAGGTTGTACCTATACCGTTCCTGAGTTCCCCTTTATCATATTTTCGTTGATGTTATCGCAGCAGCTTTTAATCCGTTTCTCTTTGGCCTTTTTCGATTCTCTGATAACTTGATTCCTTAACCTCTTATATAGTACTTATTCTTTTTCATTTCTTGCGTTCTTATACTTTCTTCTTTCTTCAATGAGGGCTATGATGTGCTCTGTCATCCATGGTTTCTTAATTTCGACCGGCTTGCTTACTAGTTGTACATCTGCTACTTCTGTGATGGTCTTGAGGATATTCCATCTCTCTACTACACTTTGGCTGGATTCCTTTGCTATTTCCACCTTCTCATCAATGGCAGCAGCAAATGTTCTACTTCTTTCCTTCTCTTGCAGTGACTTAAGGTTCCATCTTTGTTCTCGTTTCGTCCTTCTTATCTTCTTATATCTCAGTTGACTTTCCATTACCACTAAATTGTGGTCACTGTTGATATTCGCCCCGGGGTAAGTCTTGCAATGCTTCACTTGGTTCTTGTACCTTCGCATTACCAGAATGTAGTCAATCTAGTATCTGGCTCTTGTCTCCTGGCATCTTCCATGTGTATCTTCTCCGTCGGTGTTGCATGAAGTGGGTGTTTGCCACCACCAAGTTCTTTCCACTGCAGAATTCCACAAGTCTTTCTCCTCTCTCATTCCGTTTCCTCAGCCCAAACTCTCCTACTGTGTTCCCAGCCTTTCCCTCTCCAACCACTGCATTCCAATCTCCCATTACTATCAGGTTTGCCTTCCCTTTGATTCTGCTCAGGACCTCTTCTAGTTGCTCGTACATTTCTTCGATTTCTTCTTCCGGATGGTTGGACGTTGGCATGTACACCTGCACTATTACTTTATCTGTCGGTTCTCCTTCTACTCATAATTGCTACGGAAAATTATTTGAATAATTAGCATACATTTTATCTTATTAAGCAGGGAGCATTAAAAAATCAGTAAGAGTCACGGAGATTGTGAATTATTGAAGAGGCATTTGGGGAGACATTTCTAAGTATTGTTTGGCCTGTGAACGTGTGGCCAACACTTATACAGTTACCGTGCTGTGACAAAGCAAACGTTTTGTCCGAATCGTTTTACAGTTACCGCGAAAGAAGAAATTGCGTGAACTAATTGTTATGAGGTAAAAATAGTTTCCAATGTACTTAAGATGTGTATATTTATTTTCTGTATGTATATATATGCTTGTTGAATGAAATTTCCAAGATGCAAACACAACATGGCAAACATTTTGTTTTTCAAAACACTACATCTTAGAGCAACATTATTTTCTGGTACACGAAAATATTTTTAGGGACATGTACATTTATCAAATTTATGATAAATTAAAAAAAATGTTTTACTGCTGTTAAAATTAAGATCTAATGAATTCATTTTCAAATTAAAATATAATATTTTTTGCAAATATATTGCATTCCAAGTGATATTACAACATGGTTTCATTTTCGGCTCTCCTATTTGTTTGGAACTGGCGTTTATTTGCCACAAAACAAAATTTTAATTCACCAATTGAAGCTTACCGATTTTCTTTTAATGGTTTGAAATGTATTATCAACAACTGAATACGGAATGGAGATATTTTGTGGGTAAGAAAAAGCTAACAGTCAAGTTGCATATAAATCTTTCAGCAGTGATTAACGATATTGATTGATTTTCAACCACTAGTTCAGAAGCTGACATTTAAGAAACGGAATGAACTCATTTATCTATCTAACCGCCAATTATTATAGTATGTTTTGTATGCGATATAAAACCTAAATGAAATTTAGGTAGAACATATATTTAGAACATATATGCATTAAAATAATCTCAGGTGGAATGTCCTTTAAATGAGATTATCAAAACTAATATTCAGGCTTAAATTAGAAGAGGTCTTTCATTTTTTTTTGAAGCACTCAATATAATCAATATTCTTAATTTAATTTATACTGTACTATCACAGCTTCAGCAGGTAAACGGTTGTTAGGCAAGGAGATTTTGAGATTAGTTCCTTGAAATAAGATGACCAGATGTCTAATAGCTGAAATTGGACAAACTGAATGTTCTGCTGAAGCTTAACCGATTTTTAATTATTGCTACGATGATCAAATAAAACGTCAAAAAGCTTGCAAATCTAAGTACATCTCTGTCAATCATACGTGACTCACTTTTTATTTTACTTAGTTCATGTAAAATTCGTCTGTGCTTCAAATATTACAGATCTCAGAAAGATTATCCGAGCCTAGTAAGTACGGTGAGTCAATGGGGGGCAAAAGGTTGCCAAACGC
Organism: Pyrrhosoma nymphula; assembly: GCA_963573305.1. Taxonomy (NCBI): domain Eukaryota; kingdom Metazoa; phylum Arthropoda; class Insecta; order Odonata; family Coenagrionidae; genus Pyrrhosoma; species Pyrrhosoma nymphula. The sequence continues at coordinate 67,120,754 of OY754333.1, forward strand.
CGTGATAGAGGGGAGTATGTAAGGTTAGCGGAGAATAGATGGAAAGATAATAGGTTTTATAAACGTTATGATGAGAGGTAGGACGTATGATGAAATGGAGAAATAAATTTTGTAGGTTGATAGGTCAGTGCCTGTTAAAATCTTGAGGATTTTGGCTCGCATTCATTTGAACCTACCTTTACCGGTAATTACCCTAGTATTTTATTTACCTCTGTGTTTTCAGATATGCCTGTATGAACAGGATATTTATTCAAGAACGTAATTCAAGCCGTGGGCACAACCGCGCCATCGTCCCCGAGACTAGCCTTAGCCATCAACGCACCCTTGAACATTAAAGTTATCGCTTTAGACGGATGTAACCTCGACCTACCGTAGTACTACTGTTACGGAGTCGGGATATGGGAATCGAGGAAGTTGACTCTTCTAGCCCAGGATGAGTACATAAAAATCGAATAAAATCAACCCAAAAGAGAACGTAAATGAGCTATATCCACAAGGGAAAAATCATCTTGAGAGAACTGGAACTTAGATTCCCGATTATCTAATATATGTACTTGATGGTGATGTTCCGTAAAAGTAATAACGTCGGTAGGCCGACGTATATTTCAATTCTGTCAAAAGCGAGAATCTTTGTGTTCAAACTTTGGCTTTAACCTCGTGGCAGGTGGCGTAGTGCCCACGACTCGACTTTCCTTGTAGTTGTATGTTCAGTGGCTCCTTGAAGCATGCAAAAAACATCCACAGCTTTACTGACTAAAGCACTTGGTGTGATACTGATGAATGCTGATGAAAGTCCCGGTCAAAGTGGATGACATTTCCTGTGTGGTATTTTTGCACATATTTGACTATATCCTGGGTTGATAAAATTTATACCCATCAGGTCATCCTTGAGGAGCCTTATTCAGGAATGACTCGGCTTCAACATCTTAGAAGCGCCTGTACACAATTCGTCTTTTCAGCTGCATTTGCAGTATATTTCAAGATGTGACGTTGCAAAAAAATGTCTTGACCTTAGTAAAAATATACCCTTGAACACTCAGTAATGACCATTCTACTTTTTCTTAGATTCCGTGCCTAGACGAGAAATTGTGTAATTGGTAGTGAAATGCAGGCGTTTCCTTAAACTCAAAGGTCATTCATCTTTACGCAGTGAGCTTCATACACCCACAGGATACGACTACGCTAATAAAGCTTGAGTATTCAGCTCAAATAATTTGAGATGAGATCACATGAAATAATTATTAGCCACTTAACGCAAAAACTTACATTGTCACTCCTGATGTCGCCGATATGACTTCTTCCTGTTATTTTAGTCACACAATCCTGAAATTGATTGACTTCAGCTTTTCCTTCCTATCCTTTCCCACTCTTTGATTGTAGCTTTTCTTTATCATGTACCATTTTTTCTGGACGATGTATTTGTCTTTTGGCCTTCGTTGAGGGGTTTCCCATTTATTTTTCCATCTACTAAGTTTATCAAAAATTCCTTGTATGTCTCAAAGTGTTGACAATCTATCTTGATCTTGACTTTTTGTGTGATGATTGCATATCCTTTCTAATTATTCTAGTGCTACGGTAAAAGAACAAGAATAATTCTAGTATCCTAAGAGTTTTATTAAAGTTACATTCATTTGCAGAAATTTAAAAACTACTTATAGAAAGTTTTTATGTATTGATTTCATCATTTAGTTATTAGTAACTATGCAAAAACTGGAAAAAAATATTTCCAAGCTCCTATCCATGAAAAGGAACTGTGATATATTTATTGAACTATAAATCGGAATAATCTTCCTTTTGCTAAACTATTCCTTTAGTCACCATTCTCTCATGGTACATTAGTATTTGTTTGCCTGAGACCTTCAGAGGCCAAATAAGGGGCGAGGTCACTGCAATCTGCCTTCTAAAATGGAGTTTTTCTAGAACTCTAAAGGTTCAATAACTCAAAGCAGCATTTTTCCTCCGGAACGCATTTCATCGATCTCATTTCTCTGTTTCCCTAACAGTAAATTCTGTTTTGCTGTAAAAAAACGATAGGTTGTTTTCGTAACTATTCTAGTGAGATTATGTGTACATCAAACTCAACTCTCATGAGATTATCTGCTGCATTTGATTCACTTTTTTTTTCTTTTATTTATCCTCTGAGAAAGTATTTATTCCTACCGTCTACGAACTCTCTTCTTCAAATATTTATTCTTTAATTGCTCTTCATTTTTCTCGAGAAATATTTGAACAGTTTTATCTGCGGCTAAAAATCTCTATTAATGTCAAGGTGTAATATTGTAATTTTGGAAAGGGGATCAATTGCTTGCTATATAACCCAGTTGCTACATCCAAATCAAACTGCTGAGTTGTTCATTCAATATTCAACGTTCATGATCATCGTGTTATGAGTAAAGCAATTTGTATCAAAGGCTTAATTAAAAATGCGAGCATTAATGTATGAGTGCATACGAATTGTGGTTCCTATTCACGATTTGATGTCTTTAATTTCAATTTTATTCGATAGTTAACACTATCATTTATTTTCGATATTATTCCACTATTTTCTCATTATTATGTTTACGCCATGCAGACATGAAGTAACCGCAGTAAATTTTTACCAGAAGAAAACAAAGGAAAACGTTATGTTATGCCACGCCTAGTCAGAAAGACCTTTATATATAATTGAAGTCTCGTGGTGTCGCATCGCGATAGAGGCCCTAATATTTTCAACAACGAGGAGAATTATTTTCGAGTAGTCACAATAACGTGTCCAGGCATCTTGGCCAAGGTTTCGGGTAAATGTTTTAGTTTCTCAATCACGTAAACCCGCACGGACTTTCGTGTAGCTAGCCGCGACGTCGAGCGTCAGAGAAATCAAATTAGTATTCTCAAAATTGAGTTGTTCAGATCATCAACTGCCAGCTTAATGGATCCAATTAAGGCTTGGGGGCCGTTTTCCTCGGAACTCTGAAATAACCCTTTGACAGCCCAGCCCACCCCACACACCGAGCTCAGGGGTCACATTCTATTCCTTTTTATTTCGTTCTTTCCATCTCCGAAGAGCGAAATTTCTTCTCCCTTTTTGTCCCGAGAGCATGTGAGCCTGTGTGTCGGAGAAGGGGCGTTTTTTTCTTCTTCCTATTTTTTTATTCTTTAAGCTCTCTCTTCTCTGTCTGACGTGCCACACCCTCCCCCTTAATTTCCTCCTCCTCTTTCGTTCTCTCTCTGCTCAACCCAGTGTGCGAGAGGCCCTCTTCTTTGAATTCCCGGCGCTCAAAACCATTCTAATCCACCTCACAAACCCCCAATCTCGGGGCCGCCATTCTCCGCGCCCGTGCCACGCTCGTAGTGTGGACCTCTTATTCCTTTACACCCCCCACCGTTATCCCTCTTCCCTCTTTTCCTCTCTAGTCTCATCCTCCCTCATCGTAATTTCAGTAGTTCTCTCTTTCACTCTCCTCCACTCCTTCATTCCTTTCCTTCATGTGTGACTCACCCTTCGTTGTTATAAGCCTTATTCCTTTCCTCTTTACTTACTTTCAAAGGAAATAAAGTATTTATGTGGATAGAACTGATGTCATAAAACACATATTGTTCTTATATTAATATTTTTAATTAATTAATAAACATTTTTAATAATTTATTTGGAAAGGAAATTTTCCTTAATTTCTCATATAGATTTATCTTGTAGATCTTAATAACTCTAATTAATCTTACTTATAGGTTGGTTTTTAGTAATTATTAATTTGCCTTTATTTAAATAATATCTTAGAAGCTCATCATTTTATATTCATCCATTTATATACGTGTGAATGCTAATTTGATAGAATTAATTATTCCGTAGTAATATTTTAATTTATTGAAATCATATATCAATTACTTAAATTACTAAATATTGATACGTTTTTAATTGCAAAACTATGCATAAATGTCAAATCTTTGTCATTAACATATTTCTGTGAGTGAATGAGCACATTTTGTGGTGTAAAATATCATTTTATCCTGGTTCTCACAGTTTTCGCTAAAACCTCATTCCATTGCCTTTTCCATTTTCTCTGTTTTCCTCTGACTCTCGGTGATTTTCTTCATCTCCGTATTCTATCCTTAAACCTTTTCTTCCAAGTACATGCATTTTCCGGGCAATTTATCCTTTTAATTAATGCATTTGTATATCTCACTTATCTAGTTCCAAAGACTTTCATGGAATCTTTGGATGTTTATTAATTGCATGAAATATATATGTACCCTATTGAAGCGTATTAAGTCAGAGAATTGTTAAAATTCTAATTTTTCAATGCTAGAAATGTCATAGGCCAAAATTCTTAAGTCTAATAAGAGTCGTTATAATTTTGAAATCCTTAACAATAAATATATTATATGTCAGTCAACCACAACGTCACTGGCGTAGTGTGATTTTATGGATGGTTTAGTTAGTTATTTAAATCAGTGCACATTTTAATTGCAATTACCAATTACATTTTAAATGTCCATCAAGCCTTAAATTATCAGATAAAACCAGATAAAACGCCATGACATCGCTTACGTAGAACATTTGTGTACACCATTAGCTACAACAATACTATATATCATTTGTATTATATTAAATACCACTTTATATTCCATCCATTTTTATAATTCATCGTTCTCGCATCGTGAAGTTGTAATTTTTTATAATTTAAATTTTAAATTTTGCATAAATAGGCATTTATGTATAATGGCTGTAGCAACTATGCTTCAACTCACCGAGTTTTTACTGGTGCAACTAATTTCAACGCTTAGGCGTCATCATCAGGTAATATATTATAGGTATATTTAATGTTATTTATAAAAATCTATAAAATCCACGGAAGCCTTTGAAATTAGATCAGTGCCGTATACAAATGCAATAAATACGCAATATTCAATATTATAATATTCATTGACTGCCACTGAACATTTCTTTGAAAAAAACGGAAGCTACGTGTTCGAAGAATGATGTCCGGCGGAGAATAGTGCAACTAGTTGTAACAGTATAAAATCTGTGAATTGAATTGCTATTGTATTTATTCTAGTTGAAGTTGCTATTGTATTTATTCATAATGGACTTCCTCAACGTTACGCCTGAAAGGATTGAGTTCAATAGGCCTTAATTTAATTGAATTGTTCAAATACCTCAGAAAAATACTTGAAATACGCAAGTTCAAAATATTTACAGGCATAAAATCATTAACATGTGTAACAATGAATCCTCCTCCAACAAACTTATTTCTTCTATACATATTTGATCCCCGACTTGCTTTTATGTGATCAAGGATTCATCGGATGCAATGCGATTTATTCGCGAAATTATAATGCTTCTTTCAGGAAAAAAGGCAATCTATGTTATTTGCAAGTGCGTACCGTAGTCCGCCCTTTTATACCATTTCTGCTTAGAATATAATGCAATTCAAAACAGTTACGTAAAACATACGAGGGTGAGGTGAAAAGTTCTCGGCCTGGCAATGAATGACGGTAATTTTTATGTCAAAAAAGCATTTATTTTTCTACAAAGTCCCCCTTCATGTCAAAATTCACTTCGTCCTACGTTTTTCAAATAAGTAGATTCCGTGACGGAAGTGTGATTCTGGTAGGTCTGCAAAGTAACCATCTACGGCTGCCATAACATCTTCATTGGACTCAAACCGTTTTCCAGCCACAATTTTTTTTAAATGCTGGAATAGGTAGAAGTCAGAGGGTGCCAAATCTGGTGAATAGGATGAATTTTCCAATAATTTGTACTTCAAATCCCTCAGTTTTCCCATTGCCAAAGCAACGTTGTGGGCTGGTGCATTGTCCTGGTGAAAGATGACTTCTTCTTTTGCAACCCAGGCCTCTTCTAACGTATTTTCTCATCCAGTTGGTCCAGAAGACTTGCGTAGTACTCGCCATTTATTGTTTTACCATTTGCAAGGTTATCAATAATAAGAATCCCTTTTGCATCCCAGAAAACACTGGCCATCACCTTTCCGGAAGATAAAATCGACTTAGCCTTTTTTGGGGCAGGTCCGCCGGCTTCCACCCACTGCTTCAATGACTATTTAGTTTCTGGCATCTAGTGGTGGACCTACGTCTCATTGACAGTAACAAATCAGCGCGCAAAATCAGTTCGATTCTTTTGAAAACGGTCTGAACATTGCTGAGAAATTTGTTTACGCACTTGCATTCGGTCAGCATTTAACAAATGCGGCACTCAACATACACAAATCTTCTTCATATTGTGCAATTTCTCGATGTTTTCATTAGTGGTTACAGTTTTGGGACGTCCTTCACATGGTTCATCTTCAAGTGAAGTTCGGCCACGTTTAAATTCTGCCACCCATTTCTTAACTGTCGAAAATGAAGGAGCAGACTCCTTATAAATCTTCACCAATTTTGGATGAATTTCCGTTGGCGATAAACCGTCCAGAGTAAAAGGTTTTATGACAGCACGATACTCCAGTTTATCCATTTGAACGAAACAGTTACAACACGACTAGTGATGGGTAAAAATAATCAATTCTTCGTCATAATCGATTATTTGCTTTCGCTTCTTTCGATTATTGGATCGATTATGTACATCCGATATTATGGTATAATCGATTATTTGAATGGAATCGGCGGGAGAAGAAACAAATCAAAAGTTGGCGTTCTCATACACGGATATATATGGTGTCTGAAAAACTATTCTTATTAGTAATGGGAAGAATTAAAAAATATGAGAAAATATTTATGATTAAAAGTATAATTAATGAAGAATCAGCGTGATCGGCTTCCGTTCAATTCGTCGAGGAAAGTGTTTATGAAAGACAAATCTTTGCCCACTCTGTCTACGAATCTATGATGGCCAACAATGAACTAAATCAACTGATCAATTGCCATCCAATAATTTCTCGAACACTGTGGATCCCGGGACATTGTTCGTGATGTTTCTTCGCAAATAAATGTTTAGAAAAAATTCAGATTGGTATGGCTCCATGTATTGACCGTTTGTGGTAGTATTACCATTATAATTGCAAAGACAAGATTGCATTATGACTGAGTTATGGAGTTATAATTTTTTTTTACTCTTTATAGACAGTTGATCGCAAACAATTACTATCCAAAAATTACTTCTCAACACTTGATCTCTGGATTATATTGTTGGCAAGATACTCGTATTATAATATTTAGTGAGACTCAAAGTGACATGCCTCCTATAAAAAGCCATTTGTGGAAGTATTTTCAGAGAAATTCGAACGAGGGGACTGCATCCTGTCGAATATGTTTTAAAAGCATTAAGACATGTGGCAAAACCACTTTTTACCACTGTGACCAATAGAAATAAAATAACACATGTAATAATTAAGATCAATCAATCCCACAAGTGTCGATTATATACAGGAATAGACGCTCATCGCTTGACGTTTCGTACCAACCACCTTCAAAACACGATTATTTAAATCCCTGCTAATCAGCTCAAAGAATCATACGATTATTTACAGATTCTTTTCACATATTCCATGTATTCCATGATCCACGAGCGTCGATTATTGCCGACAATCAACTCACGCCGATTTCTGTTGCGCATTGTCGACGTTCACGACACGATTATTTCAAATCATTTTATTCTGCTTCAATAATCGGCAAAGAATCGTATGCGTCATATTAATCGTATGAATCTTTGCCGATTCTCAACTCATCTCATAACCTCGTCGATTATACCGAGAATCGGTGCGCATTTCGTTCATCACCCGATTATTTAGCTCACAAAAGAATCGGATAATAATCGTATGATTTTAAGAGCCGTATGTTTGTTCACCGATTCTCAAGAATCATACGATTATTCACCGATTATTTACATAACCGATTATTTCAACCCGATTTTTTTCCTGAATCGATTATGCCTCAATTTTATCATATGATACGATTAATCGATTACTGAAAATTTTTGCCCAACACTAAACACGACTACTTCGAAAAGCCGTGTCAACAATACTATGTGGCAGCTCTAGTTGAAATTTGAATTACATTGTTGGGAAACGTGTACGAACATAACAAAACCAAAATTTCATTGGTAATAACGCCATCTCTGTGTAAGGCCGAGAACTTTTCACCTCGCCCTCGTAAATGAAAAAAATACGTCATAGTGTTTAAGTTTGCCCCATACTCAAACACTTTTTCTGTACAGCTTCTGCCGTTTCCCATCTTAATTTTTTACCTCTTCTCACCCGCGGTAATTCTTTTCCTTTCGTCTCTTCTCTCTCACTCTTCTTCCTTCATGTGCATCGCTTTCCGGGCCATTTATCCGTTTCCCGTTTTGTGCCTATCTTTTTCACGCAACCCATCCCCCCTTGCCTGAGTTCCACTTTATTCACTGCCACCTCAATCAGACTTCTTGCGTCCAAACGCACAGTGGACTGTCGCCCACTCCCTTCTCACAAATACACAGAAAACAGTCTATTGTTTCATACATAGGTACATCACACATCCAGTCCAGTCAACAAAAGAGTATTAAAGTATACATTTTCTTAATACCTATGAGGAGTAAACAAGAAAAAGGGAACCAAATTAATAGAAAAATGTATTCATTGTATGCATTTAGTGACAAGAGTGACAATCGGCAGAAATTCCAACTCGGTAATATTAACCACAATATTATACAAATGTAATAATTGAAGTTTAAAAAAACACTGAGAAAACTAGTATAAATTCGTTCAACAGACATTAATGAACTATTCGGAACAAAACAGTGGGTGGAGCAGATTGTTGTAATGCTAATGTTGATATAAATCAAATGGACAGTGCTAATAGGTAGAAATAAGTGAGAAGAAATGGTTGTTTAATATTCGTGATTGGAAATTGAGTAAACAACGGAAAAGAGTAATGGAAAAGACAAATACACAGATTAGATAATTTAGAATAAAGTCATGATCTACTAGTTAAGATAGGTTTAGTAGTTTTGAAGTGCGAACGCCTTCACAATCTTTTACGGGAGCTGACCCAACTCTCCTGACAAAACTTCCTTCTTCAGATCGGCATACCTCCTACTTCTTCTCTTCCCATTTACAAAGCTTACTCTTTTTATTCCACTTCCCAGCTTACAGAATGCACAAATTCACCTTCGTCCTTCCACATCAAACCTCCTGCATTCATCCTTCGCCACCTTAAACGAGACTCCTGCTCCATTATAGATGACTGTAGATATTTTTGTGTTTTGTTCCCTCGTCCACTTTTTCTGACTGTGAGACTAACAGAAACTTAGGTACATATTATAATTACTGCAGTAATCTACCGGTTAAGGTAGGTATTGAAGATAGTAGAATCCTCTAGATATTTATTGACGCAGACCTCTATCTACCAACTTATTTTTCTTCTTCATTTCAGTATACGGTCTCGCTCACTCCATGCCGTTAATAAAGACTTTCTTTTCCATTCACGCATACCTAACTCCCCTCTATCACAGTCTTAAGCATCTTTTCACTCCTCATTGCCTCTTTCAACCTCCTACTCTATCTATTTCTAATCACCTCCAGAAGCTACTCTAAGCACCCACTATACCTAAAGGTTCCTCGCTCATCTTCCGCTGACGGTCCATCTTGCTTACGCCATCTTCCTCCTCATCCACATCTTGGACCTTTGCAGCCCACTTTGATATTGATATGAAAATAAGCTCAAGTGCTCTCGCGCAAGATTCATTTTCACCGACATTTCTCTCACTCTATTTCTCCTCTAGAGTCTATCTTCTCCTCCAGCTCAGCAATTTCACTCATTTGCTCGCATGATGCATTTCTCACCCATCCGTCGTTCATTCCTACCCTAGAGTGCCTCCCAAACACCCCCAGTGGTTTCCCGGCCCAGTGTTGCCACTCTCCAGTTTAGCTAACCTTGCTATATATATATATATATATATATATATATATATATATATATATATATATATATGCTGTTGTATGTATGCAATTTATGTGTGCTACCAACGTATACGTTGATCAGCCGAACATATTACAATCACCGATCATCATCAAATACCAAATGAACCCGAAAATATTAGTTCTCTGCATCCCACTTATCCAATTTATTTTCTGTTACTGCAGTTAATGAAACAAGAGCAATTTCCACAAGTATGCTTATGGAACTCCACATACTTGTGGATATGGACTTCCACATACTTGTGGAAATTGCTCTTGTTTCATTAACTGCAGTGATGTTCCGGTTCCACTCCATCACGCCTGAAACCTCACATTTTGTTATTTTCTGTTATCGTCGTAATTCCTTCATGATTTCTCATTTTCACGTTCCATCCGTGTTGGCCTCGTTCAATCCATCATTAGTCTTATGTTTTTTTTCCCAATTACTCCTTCCCATGTAGATTATAGGAGATTACTAAGGGCGTTTTACTTTAGGTATACATTGCTGCACAGACAGATATATGAAGTGCTTTGCAGTGAAATTTCTATCGCGTTATCCGTAGAATTGCATGAATGACTGCGGAAATTAATTGAGAGTTAGAAAATGGCGCGTGCTAAAATTCCGTCCTCACATTCAGGTGGTTTCTTACCTAACCAGGTACCTAAAGTATTAGTCCAAGAAGTTAACTTCAACTTACTACTTATACGGACCATTTTCTCATAAAATATTTATTAAAGGAGAGCGTTCATTAAATATTATATTCCCAGTTCTTCATAGTTTATTCTCTCTCTCTCCTGCTGATCTTTACACAATAGGCGTTCAGTAACCCGAAGGCAGGGTCAAGAACTATACATTAATTTGGTGAAGTTTAAGATCATGTGTGACGTAATGTAATAAACGATGGGTACAGTAACACTTTTTTCAGTGCAGGAGTGTTAAATGCCTGAGGTGCTGCGATAGGAATTCGGAAGGAAAACATTAAATTTTGGTCCCGTGGAGCAGAACATAACCTATTTTTAACTAAAGATTAGTGGACCATCCTGGCAAAAACCGGTCAGATAAAATAAAAAGTGAAATAAAAGTAAATTTAAGTAAAAATTTAGACTTTCTTGTCACAGCATTAAATTTCGCCAATCTATGTGTTTAATTAAAAAATTAAAATAGCGACACCACTAGAACAAATTTATTTTATTCGGCTTTCCAAAACATTTAGAGAGCTATTAATCTATCCTCAACTATCAAAGTTAAGCTTGGAGCTATCTCCTGCGGACGAAGGCCACGTTCGAAACTATGATGAAAATCCCCTTAGGATAAACTATAATTTATAATCATTTGTCAATGTTTCCACCCGTATTTTCTAGATTATTTCTGCAAGCTACCAAATACTATTTTATATTGGGATACAATGTTTCATGATAACCTGCAAGGAAGCATCACTGCATAATTTCAACTCACGGCGTTCCGGCATTCCGTTCTCAGTACGCATTCTCCACCTCTCCAAAGGTGCACAACCTTGGGTGCGATTCAACCAGCTCTTCCTCAACCCGTCTCATTTCGGCTACTTTATTCCAGGGAGTGCTTTTTCCTCTTTCTACTAGTTTCTCGTTGACTTCACAGATTTCGCGCGACTTCAACCCCTCCTCCACAATGCTTCCTCTTTTTTATTCAGTTTTTTTATAGCTTTATGGCTTTGTCGGGAAAAAGCCGCGGAGACCTCTCATTTACCTGGTGAGAAGGTTCATCTTACGCAACCATCCCCATGCCGAGATATTCTTTCCCTTCTTCGCTTTTGCTTCCCCGCTTCCGTTTCCCTCTACACGACTTTTACTTCATCCTTCCACCTCCTGAACTCGTCCGTCGCGACCATGAGTCTCAACACTAAAAGAAGATGTCTCTGTTCCTCCTAATTTAACCTTTTCAACTCTTTTTCGACTGTGGGACTACCAGTAATGTATCTAAGTCGAACGTAATCATCAGCAGTTTTTGTTTAAATGGTTGGGTTGCTGCAGTTGCACTACACTTTCCAAATCAGCTAAGAGTTTAATTTATATGTGAGTTTTCACTTAAATGACCCTGATATATTCCATCCTCCTGGAAATGTGGTTGGGTTTCATCAGGAAATCTACACATTCATTTGTCTTTCCATTGCCATTCATAAGACGCTGTTGTGTCACAGTATGCTTTAGCTTGTCTATTCTCCCCAACGTTTTCATTAGGCTACATTCTCCAATTCTTGGTAGTTTTTTAAATGTAAATACATTATCATTTTTTATATTTTGATTAAGGCATCCGCGTTATGTTTATGAACTAGGCTTAAGTGGTTGTGACAATATGAGAAGAATTACCTTTACCAAGGTAGCATTGACAGTTACTACTTTCTGGGTGTCACAAATAAAGGAGAATGAGCGATACTGTCGGTGAAAATCATAAAAGTGTGGTTAAAACATTTACTTTATACTACCTTATAATATAATAATTTGTTAACATATTGTCTATTAAATAAATTTATATGGATAATGTAATATTTATTAATCTTACCTAAATATTTACTTGTTTTGTATTGTTCTATTGTCAAATGTGTAAAGTCTATATATTTCAATTTATGTTATATTGATCATACATTTGTGTCAATTGCAATGCCTATAAATATATTCATATGTTGTTAAATAGAATGCTGCTGAACACAGCGTAATAAATGGATGGCAACCCCAGTACAGGTTCTTCGGGGGTGCTTTCTTTTCTAATATCATTGTTTAATGGAATATATTGTGCAATTTGGTGTGTGAAATAAAAATATTAATTATTAATTAAATTATACGCCATAGTTGATTTTAATATGCTAATGCAAATTGTTACTAATGACGTATCTCGTATCCTAATATTATATTTGCAGTAATTAAGTGAATTTTCATGAGTGTGTTTTCACAATGACGATGCGTGCTAATATGCCATTATTCTTCTTCTTTGCAGGTGAGACATATACCTACTTATCCATCCTTACTTAGCTGACGCTGTAGATGATCATCCTGGTAAGCAAAATGTATTGAGACGTGAGGATAAATTATCGTTTATCGATAGTGTTCAATGGTAGATTGTGAAATTACATTGTTCCACTGCTTTAAAATTGTGACATGTTTGACCTATACATAGATCGGATAAAGTTATGTATACTCTTAAAACACAAATCGGTCGGAACGATTTTAAATTAATTTGCTTATATTAGTAGGTACTCTTGACGAATGATGGTATATCCTGAAGACAGTATTTTGTGTTCTGCGAATTTTACTCCTCTTTGAAAATGGTATTTTCCTTATTTCTTTAATTAATGTGTAAGTCAGATGAGTTTGTTGTTCCTTTTATGCCTAAATTTATGTTTAATTAAAGGAAAATTTTCACCACCTATTCTATGGAAATAATGCGTCGTTTGAAGAACCATTGTTGAAATTGAAGAAAGGCTATTTATGGAAACATTTCCAAAACGCAAGAAGAGAGCCGTTTTCATAGTTTACCTTCCTCTTGGTAAAAATGGTAATTATCAAACGACCTTTAACGCAGAGTAAATTTTGAAACTCATCCAACATCATTCCGTCTTGCAGCAAAAAATTCTGAAGACAAAGTCTCGGAGGCTAAGAACCGCGTCAAATTCTTTTTGTGATAACATGTCCGCGAAAAGGTTTCCCGGTAATCACATAATGGTTTTTCGTGTAGTTTTGCTCGTAATATAATTAGTCTTTCTAGACATTTCAATGAAATCGTTTCTTGAAATCAGCGGTTAACACATCGTTAGCTCCATACCGTAATAAATTAGCAAAACCGCGTTGTTTGCCTTTCGGAAAAGGAGCACTGACCCATTTGCCTGCGATATGGTTCCCTTCACTTTCACATTTTGTATATTTATCTAAGACTTGAATCCTCTCATTTCTTTGTCTTCTTCTCCGCAAAACTTTTTTTCCACCCCAGATAACTCCATCGTATTTAATTAGCCCTTTTTTGCGAAAGTGTCTGCTCTGTGAGTATTTGCTCATCTTTCCTTCTCTCTTCTTCCAAGAGCCGTGCCGAGCCATTTCAGGTACCTGAAGTAAGAATGTTAAATTTGCGCCCTGCCCTAATATGTAACAAATTACTTATGTAACCCGTGAGCACAGGGATTGTGGTTTCAGAAACCACCGAGGTTATAAAAATATCTTAATAAGATGTATATTCTTTCCTCGTTTCTGAGTGGTCCGCAATTCATGACCTTCTAACAAGAAACGTCCTTATGTCAAAATTTACTTAAAGGTATGCAACACATTTTGGTTAAATGGTCATATAAACGATGACACTAGTACTCTCAATCCTCCTCTCTGTAGGGTGCATCTTTTTATCGTGGTGTCAAAGTTTTGTCTCAATGTCATTTGTCAAAACAAATTGGATCAATCAAAGCATATAATCGAAAACGTTGGCAATTATTTAATCTTTCTTTAGCACCCCTTTCTACTTTTTACTTATGACAATAGGCATGACTCTCAGTACCTTAGACCCGTTTAAAATGATGCTAGTTCCACCACAAGTTTGAGAGTAATCGCTGCTATGATAGCCTTTCAGTATCATATGATATAGAACCAGCATTCTGGAATACAAGCATAATCGCTATCATAATTCATTACATTATTGATGCGGTATTAGTTAGCTACCAGATTCCAGTAGGACCTAGCACCCTTCTACTAACCACACTTTATTAATCACACCTATCATAATCTTCACTTTCTGAAATCAGTGCCGTCTATACCTTCTTTTGGATATCAGTAAGTTCAAGTTACGAAGTTAACAATAAATAAATATGTGCCAGCTGTTACTATTCTCGCATGCTGTCATTGATTGATGAAATATTTTACTACACATGCGCTAATAGATGAATGAAAATGCCGTTTCTTCGCCACCGTAAGTTCAACTTTCGAGGACGAGACTAATCATACCTCATTCCGTCATCAATATCTAGTACTGGCTAGTAAACTAGGTCTTACGCTGAATCGTGAATCGTGTGAGACGGGCTTAACGCTTAATGCCACATTCCTCATCTTCTCGTATCCGCCTTTCGCCGTTTATCTCCCCTTCCTCCAGTTTGTTCCTTCATAGTCTCCCGCCAACGCTCCACTCTTCCCTACCGCAGCCTTCTTCTTTCTCCCTAAGTCCCTTAACTTCCCTTCTCTCCATGCTCTCCGCTTTCATATTCATGGCGTGTGGTGTGTGTGTGTGCTTTGAAATCGAGGCTTGGTGTGAGGGGCGGGGTCGTTTAAAAATCGTGTTTGCTTGTGCGCGAGAAACCTTATTTACATACTTATACTCATTTCCCCGTTACTACTTTGTTTTTTTTTTAAAAAGTTTCCGGGCTCTTCAATAAATATACGGATTCCGTTGTCAACGCGTAAAAAATGTAAATTAGCACCCGAAATATCGATTAATGTGAAATTCGAGACTACAGAAGAAAAATAATTTTTCGGTTGTTTCCAAGGCCAAGGGAGATAGAGGAAAGTTTCCACATTAATTCCTTTAACATAAATACAGTGTACTTTGGAAATGTTTTTCTTATGGACTTTATTTCGGTGAATGTCAACCATGCAAGAACACTTACGACCCCGGTCATACATGTGAACATGCTTCACAGTACAGATTTTATTGTGAGATTGGATTATGACGATTTATGTATTAGTAAGATTCCTGTTTTCGTATTACATAAGTTCTTATTTTTGTACTCCAATTTTTTGATGCAAATAAAAATTTGAATAAGCCGGCGAACATGCGTCTATTTTCAAGTTTTCATGTGAATATGCAAACTCTGGGAATATATCCTATTACTTTTAAATAACGTATAATGTGTTCATCTTCCTGCGGAAGAACTCAGCTGCAAGCTTGCTTCCTACACTTAACCAACGAAGTGCCCGCCAAACTGTCGTCCTTTGTGGTTCTGTCCCCAAATTTTATAGCGAAATTAACTTTTGCTTAATTCTGCTGATTTTGATTAATCTGTTGCTCTTCTCCAAGGAGTTAAATCATTTTTATGGTTGAATAATACATTCTCGGATCTTCATCATCCGGGTAACAGGGTCCATTTCTTCCAACGTTTAGAGCGGTCTGACATGGCCCTCGTCAGCAGGGATGCTAATGTAGATGTCTTGATTTTGGCTGCAATATATAAAATTCAGTTCACTATTGACTGGATGGAATTTTGGCACAATTTATCATTTTTGTGCTGATTTTCCCTTGCATGCTCAATGTTTTCCATTATAGGCAGCCATGTTTTGCTTTTGAAAAGCCGGAGTCCCTATTAAACTCACACGGAAGGCCGAAGTAACAGCAAACTCGTCAATTATGTACAAGATCCTTCAGTTTTCTGTTGTCTTAGTGCAGAAATGTTTGTTATTGGATTTGTATTTTACTTACAAAATTACTCTCATGTTTAACTATGTGGACTTACTATGTGGAGAAAGTAATAAAAAAACAGTGCAAATAATTTTTAAATAGCATTTTAAGCAAAATAAAATTTATTTCTAAAGTTTCGACATGTTATGCCATCATCAGGTAGGTTATTTATTGAATATTTGAGCTTGAGTTGAAATATTGTGTTTTGCTGCTTTACTTCAGAGTAATACTTAAATTATATTATCCAGAACAGTGAACGGTGCGCGGAGGCTCCTCACAAGCCTGACAGAGGAAGTTTAGATGGAGATTATTCATCCATATTCGCCTCACGAAGCACGCCCGGAACGTGGATCCCTTGATAATATCCGACCCAATGCTCACCTCGGCCGGAGCCCGCGTTCGGCTCTCAGCATCGCCTCGTTCTCCCCTACACAATCCTCCGTCCGCTCCCGTGGGTGTAGCGTGGGTGCTAACAACCCCCGTTGCGTGGATGGGCTGTGGTGTTACAGAGGCCGTGCAGTCTCTCGTGGTCGCCGGGGGCTTGAGGCGTCGAACCAATCGCCGTGTCTCTGACACGTCTTTGTAATGTTCTCAGGCTTTGTAAATGGATCCGAGGATGATCGGCATAGCATTAAGTGCCCGGGGTTCGCTGACTCCGGGCCACAAAACCACTTCCTCGAGCCGTTTAAGTCCATAAGAATGCACTCTCGTATTAACCAGGATACTCTTGGTGAAATCAGCACTATGAGCTTGTGTTCTACACTTCAAGTGACTAGTGCAGCTGCGTTTGTGGTAATAATTAATAATTTATTTTATTGTGAAATTCATTATTGTGTTTAACACGTTTAGGTTAGGCACTCACATAGGTGAGTAGGACTGAAAATTAAACTTACATGTAAACTTTTTACAAAAATTCTCCCTCTTTAGTTATAGTTTAATTAATGAAGGTCATTTAATACATTTGATCGCCATGTGTTAATCTGAAATTTCTTGTCGGCAGAGGATAACTAGTATGAAATTACTTGGAGAATAGGTAATGTCCCGTTTCAGCAGTTTGAAAATCGTCTCATACCTTGTTGTCAATTTTGGCTATTCAGGTTTCTATCTAGAACTCTAACGAGCATAACTAACAGATATGAGCAAGTTAATGATGTATCATGTGATTACTCTGGCTAAAAAAATGGATTGGCATGAAAAACGTAATTATTTTATATATTTTATTATAACTATCGGCAATTTTCATGAGTTTACTTATCACAAGCATTATCGCTACGATTAAATATGGTCATTTCAATAGAATGGCTATATTATGTATGGAATCTGTGGATAGGCTATTCCTAGACAGTGGGACTCTTCATACTACATATTACATTATACTCGAGTTTTTGTGTTATCCAGAACCTGATTTACTGCCACATAACCCTGATGGCAGGATTAATTTAATTCAGATGCGAGCAAGTTAAACTCCGATCAAGGGAACTGACCACATACTCAACTTATATTGAAATCCAAAAAATATTCCTCTTGGATTATAAAAAGTCAGTCAGCCATTTAAGTTGTTTCTTGTCGTATTCCGGAATAAACATGATTTTCACTCATTTGTCTATAGGTATCATTGCTGCCTCTTTGGCTAAATTTCCGGCTACATTTCTAAATATTTTTTCTTTCCCCGTTTCCTTTTCCTCATCATCATCATTTGCTCTCCCTAAGGATGAAGTTTCCTATTTTTGCAGTCATTTTGGATATCTAACAATAAAACATTTTGCACCTATTTCCGTATGAGATGTAATGTAAAACCCCTTTCATATATGTTGGTAAAGTTTCTTTCTACAAGCTATTCCTTTCCTATTTCCTGAGTTCTGAGAATAGTTAAAAAATTATGGCACATCACGCATCCTTTTTTATCCGTCATTCTCCGTATTTAAGTAGTTAATTTTTATTCTGCCCTGGTTTTCTAATTTGGATTCCTGAATACCCCATCCGAATTTTTTCCAATCCAGGATCCATTTGGTGCTCTAACAATTGATTATCGGTTGTTTGGAAATGCCCTACCCTTATTTATTCTATTATATGGTATTTAAAATACTTCGCTGGTAAACCAATTTGTCATTAACATATCATAAATTACTAAGCTAAGAGTCTTGTCATGATAATATGGAGCATTATAAGCTAGAATTAATTTTATTTTCGTTGAATCAGACTGTTAGCCTTAATAAAAGTAAATGTTTCAAATTATTCATCAGTATTTTATCAATTTTTTCTTTTTCGATCTGGCTTATCTGAAGATACGATTGAGAGTGTTATTTTTGACTCGATGGGTACGAAAAGTTACGAAGTAGATATAGATAAATGGAAATGTTGTTAGAGGTGGTGAGGTACGTATTAACATTAGGGAATGAAGAAGTTAATAATTAACCCCATAACATTTTGATTTGATTAGTCATAGAACTTAAGTGTTGGTTTGCAGAGCTTGAACCATTTTCTGTTGGTTACATTATCCAATCTTAAACCACGAGAATAGTTTAAAGACAGGTTCACTCGGACTTATTTTTTCCGGTTTCCCCTCTTGCTAACAATTCTGTCAAACGTCATCGTGCATCGGAAATTGTGAAACTAAGTGGACCACTCAAATATATAATTTTTCAAACCCACGGCAGACGGTTGGTATAATATTTTTTTTTTATACCTATCGATTTCAACAACCCTAGAGAGCATTCATGATGCAAAAGTAACTTCTTTACTCATAGATTATTTGATCACTAATTAGAAAGCAGTACCTGAAAACATTCTAATGGCGTGTCGCACTAAATGGCTCGTGGACATACTTGTATGGAAATATGGAGCAAAAGAGAATAATGAGTGGGGATATTTAGCGCCGGGGCCGAGTGCTGACGATAAATGGATGGATAGGATCAGCAATGGAAGAAGCAAAGAGAAAATAATATGGAGAACTATCAAGAGGACAAGGTTCGCATGAAGATGAGTGAGAACAGTTTGAGTAGACGAGTTTGTTAGGAGTATTATAGTAGGGGATACCCTACAAAGAAGACCAAAGGATAAATACATAGACCAAGTAAAACATGATATGAAACAGAAGAGATACAAGGACGAAAAGAAGCTGGGGTCAACAAATCTTTGTTCTGGATTTCGAACGATGATGAAGCAATCTTGGTGCTCTCGCCTCCAGTCTACACTGTGGCATAGAGGAGATTGTCGGGCTAGAAAATTTTTACTAGAACGTCCTCGTTGGACCAATGGGTATGATGTATAGTTCTCTGGAGTGATTCCAAATATTTCTTAAAATTGAATGGTTTAGAAGACGCGGTGGGATAAAGGGCTTCAGTCAACCAATCTTAGGGTTTTCCATCGTAGATATCTGCGATGTTGAAGTGAATTTTCCTCCATTCTTAGGTTTTCACCACGTAGGTATTCAGACAACTGATTCGTCCTTTGGCGTACGGGTGTAACTTTACTTATTTATTTATTTGCTGAGAACCGAAAACAGCACGAAGGCCTTTTACATTGATGGACAGAACAGATAAATAAATGAAATGTATTAATAGCTACAAACAACTTTTGTCAACTAAGAATTATATAATTCCACCAGCCACATGAAATATTAGAAGTGAAAAGGAGTTCAAGGAGGTCGTAGAAATAAAATCAAGAGAAGCAGCCAGGATGTTAAATATGGTCGGAATTCTAAAGAAAAGTGAACTCTGGGATATGAAAAGCCGGAATTGAAGAACATAAACAGAGCTCATATTTGGAAAAGAACGAGGTGGCACACAAAAAGAAGAGAATGAAAGAATATCATTATTTTGGAAGTTCAAAATATTACTTAGAAATTTTAGGTCAGATATTTCTTGGTAGTGGTGAAAATCCTGATTTTTAAATCGGAAAATACAACCAATGCGTTAGGAACCCGAGATTGGATGAATACTCTATGGGTAGAATGACTTATGAGAAAACAATTCCTTGCAAAAATGTGGATCGTTGCTTATGACTAAAATTTACAGTTATCTCGGGTGAAGCATGAGTTTGTGGGTATATCATATTCATTTTAAGGAAATTTTGCGAACCTACAGTAAGTTACCCCCTGAGATGCTAGCTTCTTTGAAACGAAATAATTTTAAAATCGTTCCTTTCTTCACGGGCTTGTTATGGGGAGAATCAGTTCACTTCCACGTAATGTAATGCGGTTTCCGATTCTCTCCTCCCCCTTGCTCATAAATCCGTCCAACCTTTTACCATTCATCTCCCAGTTTTCTTTCACATTCACCTGATCGAAAGTTGGAAACGAAGTGAGTACATCCCACTCTTCCCCCATCACCGAATCATCACCCGCATACTTACAAATAAAAAATGAAGCTTTTCCTCACCCTTGTCCATCCCTTTAACCCTAACGTTCCCCCACTCTCTCTCTGCAGCTTTTTCTCCGGTTCTTGACGTCGGGAGTTCCTTCCACCCCAACCTACAGATCGTCCCACACTGTGTATTGTGTCCCTCCCCTCCCCAGATCTATGGGGAAAAAACATCTCCAATCCCTCTTTCCTCCGGGAGGAGAGGTCGTGTTTGGTCCATTAGAGGAATGAGGGGCTCTCACTGGCTGTATCCGCAGTGGAGCTGCCTCCCTCCTTCCTTTCTTGTCCTGAAGAGATGAACGGGGTGGTGGGGTGAGGGGAGGTCACGTGTTGTTGGTTCCTTGGGTGTGGGAAGTATTCGTGTGTGTATGTGTTCTTGTGTTTATGGGTTCCAGTTCGGGAGTCTTTCGCCGCGTCCTCCCAGAGAGAGGAGGGGGTGATGTTGGAGGGGGGTCATGGCGGCCCCTTGGGTGCGACGTAGGGATGGGTGGGCTAGCGGCCCGGGTGTGAGAAAGAAGTGACGCAAAGGGTGGCAATGAACGTTGTTTTCCCGGCGGAGGGAGCTGAGAGGGATTGCCGGGAGACGGGTCGTCGTTCGCGGGGTGAAGAAGGTTGACAGACCGCGGAGAAAAAAATTGGGGTGGGGATCGTGGGCTGGGTGATCCCTGGGGAAGAAAAATCTTCAAAGCCTCCATCTTACCCATTGCCCTTCGCAATTACTTTCTAGCCCTTCTCCAATTTTACTACTCTCACCCCCTGGTCTCTGCCTCCTACATAAAGTTTGTGTTGCCCAATCAATTTTCTCGATATTCATGTCGTATGCTGTTTTCATTCGGAATCAAAATATCGCGTGCCGTCTATATGAAATTAGTTAAATATACATAATTCCTAAAAACAGTAAAATATCTTTTAGTTTAAAACATGATTACGTGCTAATTAGTGGAGTACTATGCCGATATTTTTCCAATCATTGCGATTGCACAAATGAAATGGTACGCAGTCACGCGCATGGTTGCGAAGAAAAAAACCAAAGACGGTGAAATTAACAATGAAAAAACTGACCGTGATTCGAACCCGGTTAAGTCAAGTCAAGTCAAGAAATGTTTTTTAAAATGGAGAATTTCACTGTCTTTGGTATATAGTGTTAGTATTTCGCAAGTGTCGTGAACAGCCTCCGATTCCCCGGTTACATTTTGTTGGTGCAAAAATATTGGAAAACGTTTTCAACGGAAACAGTCTAGGATATCTCCATGCCATTTTGAAAAAATCATAACGTCTTGTGTTTGTGCTTTAAAATGATGGACGTTTTATACCCCTTGCTTTGCATTGCTCAGCAGTTTTTGAAGAGCACTAGGGCTTTGAACGGACAGATCTCTACAGGTGAAATGGACACCGGGTTCACGTGGGTATGATAACTATCTTTTTCTGGAATTATATTTGAATGTAAGGACCAATTAGGGCACACAGACTGACAAATAAATGTAGAATGGATGTTTATGAACGTGACTTGCCAAGTGTTTTGGGATATGTCGAGAAAATGGATGCAAACCGAGTAACGAAGTAGATTGGTTATACAAGAGTGAATCGTGTAGCAGCAAGGGGTAGACGGAGAAAGTTATGGTTGAATGTGGTGGAAGAGACATATAAAAGGAGGATTATTTAGAACAAGATTGCGTAAATGAAACAATAAATGAGTGTAAGTAGAACTAATGATATATGCAAGGATAGGGCAGTTTGAAGGAAATAATTTAAATAAAATCGGCTTTAGAGGCCTAATACAAAACTTTTTTGACTTAGGCTTCTCCGAAATGGAACGGCGAGACGTGACGGGAGTGTAGTTATGTATTACAAATTTGCACATTTATGTGTTAAATTCAGCAACATTCAAGCTACGGGCTAGGATAAATATAGAGTATTATTCCTAAATACTTCTTTCTTTAGATTTAAATATTTTAAAAGATTTCAGCAATTTTTTAGTAGATGGAAAAAATAGTGGTTTACAGTGGATCTCAACTTTCTCTCCACTTTTCCAAATTCCTTCTTTGAAGCATAAGTGCTCATAATTTTTCCGTTCCAGTCTTTTGATCCTCGGCCAAGCTTCTTTTTCACTGTTTTATTAGCACTCGGGTTGTTGCTGAACGAGAGCAGTTTTTAACAAGTGGAAACTCAGCCACAACGGCCTCCAGCGTAGTTTCCCGAAAATTTATGTTTCACAGTAGGCCTCTGAATCCAAGGATTTTCCATCACCTACTTATGTGCGACCAACTTTAGCACTTAGTCATTTTCTCTCGTCAGTTAAGGAATTATCCCGCAAAGTAGTACGGGTGGCCCTTACTGAATCAGAAAATTATGAAAATATACTCTTTTGTATTTCCTCTTCTTGAATTTTTGTTAAAAAAAAAAGCTTTGGTGAAATTTGCTAACTGAGGACATTAAAATTGTGACTTAGTGGTCGGTAATCTCATTGTCAGTGAGCCACGCCAGATATTTTCTGATTGTAATAATTATGCATCATTTATATTATGATGGATCCCTCTTCGTTATTTGCACCTATTCTCATAGCATAAAACAAGGGTCATAAGGTCAGAAAGCATAGGAAGGTCAGAAAGGGTTTTTTTTTAATACTGGGTTGTAAATCTTTAAAACTCTGGAAAAAAGACGTTTGGCAGTAGATAGATACAGTATAACAACAGGGTGAGAGAACCTGAGGTTAAATGTAGGACATAAAATACTAAATTTTATATTGAATAACAATGCATGGTGTCAACCACAATATCAACCACAGAGAATAAATTTTAAAAAAATATTTGTACCCAATATTTGATTTGTACTACTTATCTGCTGAACTAATTGAAAATATTTTCTGATTAATTATGGTAGATGTATTCCAAGGTTTGGCCAGATTAGTAATCGCCGATATACAAATGTCCTCTATGCTTTGTCACGAGTGTCAACTCTCCATGATGCAATGGGGTTTAATTTCTACGGACTCAAGTTGTCGGTATTCAAGTTAGCCAGCACTAAAACAACGCTATAAATATTGGTTTAGCTGAAACGCCAAACGAACTTCCTAAGACGTGCTCAGCTTGTGTTTCAACACAATTATTATTGATACAGCCCAGGGGACTTAAATATTCCTCAAGGGAATAGGCCATGTGACTTTAAACTTCCGCAAAAATGAATGGAAGTTTACAGTGTTTGCTGGGAGGAGGTAAAACCTCGTTTCCCTGCCATGAAGTCCATCAATTCCCTAGGCAAGTCGTGGTCTATGATGGGGGCATGGATGGGATCCCCTCTCGCGACCATCTCCCACATGGCCTATTCATCAGCCACTTTCCGATTCAGGGCCTTTGGGCTCAGGTAAATCATTTGTCCCCACACCCCTGATCTCCAGATGTCTTACCGCGGGGGGACCCGGGAGCCGGCAGGGATATTCACCAAGCTCAGCCCCGTCTCAGTTCCTGGGTGGTCTTTCCATCGCCATTCTTCCCCATCTAATGTCCTAGAGTCCCTCCGCACCTCTCCTCCCTACGCCATCCTATTGTTCGCATCTTTCTTCTCTTGAGTTATGGAGTAGTGCCTGCCTTCCTATACCCCCATTTCGTTATGCTCCTCTCCTCCGACACCCTTTCCCCTCCTGGCCCGGCTGACTCTTATATGCATGCGCACGCCATGGGGCTCCCGGCGTGCAGAACCGTGGTCTCCAAGGCTGCTTCATTGTTTTACGACGCGGACGAACAATAGACGAACAACGCGCGCGGCTCGCTTCTTTTTCGGGATGAAATGGATAGCAGAGGCGGCGGTTGTATTATTTTTTCCTCCGGCTGAATTATGTCGCCACATTTCCGGGTGCCTCAAGATATTTTTAATGTTATGGCACAGCTATGTATCACACCTAACGTCTGGGGTACGTTCATGTATTCACAGAGGAGCAAATGTTCCATTTTAAACCTTGGAGTGAATGAATGGTTATTTAGCTATTTATTCTTAATGTCGATTAATAGCTGAGGTCAACATTTTTGTGAAATGTTTGTTATTTACAGGATGTACTTCCCAATTTATAAAAATATTTCCGCATTTATATAGGTATATCTAAGTGATATAAAACACAAATATTAGGTTTATATTACTAAATTATTGGAACAATATTTATTTGTTAAACCTCTAGGTGTTTGTAAGTTCCTCAATTTCTGGCAAACATTTTATTATTTTTCCCTTTTTCCTACGCAACGAGACTATGTGAAAAATATTTTATCTTATATTATTGTTATTTCAAAACATATAAATATCAAGAATGGTTATTTCACTGCGTTTTTAAATCTTATAAGGATTCGTTGCCTTCATTGATATCGAAAGTGATCAAATGTTTTTATTTTACATATAATATTATCATGGTTATTTTAAAGTAATGGTTTTATTTTTCACATTATTTGTACTGAAGCTTCCCATTTTAGGGAAAGGTTTATTTTTGGGGCCACGTTTTTAAATCGTAGCTTGAAGTTAAAACAAAAGTGTGTAAACCTTCAATTCTCTGCTTTAAATGATACCCGTTTTAGTATCCACCTTCAAGTGTTTTTCAACTGTGTCACGATATAAAATAATTGAAACACTGCAGCATATACCACGAAATAGTTTCACAGGATCAAGGCTTGCATTAAAAACATTGAATTTTTAAAAACTTATTATGTGCGACAAGGGATGGCTTATTCTCTTCAGCCAAAGGAACATTAAATAACTCTCCGTTTTACGGTAAAATCTGTCATACAGGTCTGTTGTGTGTTTTATTTTCTTTCGCGAAACATTAGGGAAGAAAAACTCATCCTGGGGGATGGTTTACTTATTTATGTTATAAAAAGGTAAATGCTTCTCCCTTTTTATCGGTATTTTAATGTAAAACAAGCTCATCCCCCTCACTCCCTCCACCCGCAATCCGAAATTACGTTTTCTGAGAATCACGGAGATCGGGTCGTATGCCATTTAATAATATCTGTCATCGTCATGTTTTTGTTACTGAGCACTGAGAGAAGCATATAGTTAAAACTAATTTATTTTAAAGTAAACGTTTTGTGAGTTTCAGAAAATATTCAGTTATTAGATTAACACCACGATTCTCTCATCATCTTGTTTGGCCAAGAAGCGGTTGTTTATAGTGAGAAAAATATTTTAGATTGAAGATCCGAGAAAGATATTTGTCGAAAGAGGAAGTTCTATATTTCCCATAAAAACAGGCGTACTGCCTGTTTTGATGGGAAATATATGGTGGGCTCATCGCACAGAAGAATGACTACCACATTATTTCCCCGGTTGCTGCATGAGGTGAATTAGTAATCAGTTTACACCTTAACACCTTTCCTGCGAAGCCACCTGGGATTTATTTTAATTTTTGTTTTATTGATTATTTGTTGTTTACCTTTCAAGCGTCTTAGTAGAAATAGTACAGTAGAAGTGTTATTATATATTATATACGGATTCCTTCCTGTTCTTATAGAACTGTATCTCTTTTATATCAAGGGTATTTCATGAAGTTAAATAAGTAAATGAATGTACGTCGCGTGTATTATCTTGGTAATGCGTGGGATCATACCGATTATGCCATCCAAATTCCCTCCCTTTCAAACCGCAAGATCATTTCTAAGTAATTAGCGTAATGTGGAATTAACGGTGGGCGTACGGAGAGACAACCCGGGTCCAAGGAACGCGTGGGAACCAGCAGAATCCCAAGCTTCTATTTAAAAATATTATTTCTATAATAATGTATAATTTTAAAAAATCTTAATATTTACTCTTGGTAATAATTTTGCGCACCACATTCGTTGTACATGATTTTACTCTGTGATTTTAAATTTTTATGGATGAAATTTCTGGTCCGCAATCATAAAAATAATTAAAATATAAAACTACTGTTTTTAGATTTATTATTACTATTGTTTTTTATCCATTCCGTTGTTAATAAAAATTAATAACGTGGTTATTGTGGTAGGTCATTGTGATATAACTTTTTATTGATATTAGTAAGTTTATCGATTCATTTCTTAGAGTTGTTTTAAGCCCGGGGCTCACATACACTGTTATCCTCCATTGCATGGAGAATACCTTTTTAATCCTTTTTCATACATGAATTTTCTATGATTTCCGTCAAATCTTCTGTGCATTTCGTCTTCTTGGCCTTCTTCACCCTTCTTCCTTGAGTATAGTCTAACCGTTATCTTTTTTTATTGATAGAACAGAATTCCGTGCGCCCTGGCACTTAAAGAAGGAACTTTATAGCGGTCATTGATTGAGTTACTTTATATTTATAAAAATATAAGCGGAGAGAAAATTTCGAGTTAATTGGCACGTTTCCAGGCTTACGTTTTTCTTCAGTTATTATATATTTTGTATTGTATCAGGTTAATGGCCCATTATTTAATTTGCCGTTCTTTATATATTGGTGATGACTTTCATGCCCATATTTTCCTTAGCAACACTTTCGTTTTTTGCTAAATCTGAGCATCCGATTGACGCCTCTGGTTGTACACAAAATATAAAAAGTAAAACATTGATACATTTTTAAATTATTGCCGTTGGTAAAGTATGAAATGATGCATTGAATCAACCATTATCTGATGAACTCCTGTGCAGTCATCTTGTCAATTTGTCAACTTCTTTTTCTCCCTTATATTAAAATATACTTTTTGTTCATTGCTTAACTTATTGCTCATCGACAACCACTGATCGAGAATGTTCCAATGTAATCTGTTAGGGACAAATGAAAAAACGTAGTGAACTCCACAGTTAATTTTATTAAGACGACCTAGGTTTCGACACGTTGTGTCATCTTCAGGTCATCGTGTCGAAACCTAGGTCGTCTTAATAAAATTAACTGTGGAGTTCACTACGTTTTTTCATTTGTCCATAATGGAAAACTTCCACCATATCTCGCCGGAATTCATATCCTCTATTAGTAATCTGTTAGGATGGTTTTAAATCTGATTATAGGCCATTCACTTATATAGTCTCATTATCGGCTGAAATATTGACTTAAAGGGTTGGAGCGGATATGTTCCTATCCTGGGACTCAACAAAGTTCATTCTACATTATGATGCCCACGATTTAGCTCCATGGGCGTTTGCATAGGAGTCTTCAAAAAGCCTTCGGGCACGTTTGTATCCGGTGATCTCCACCCGTTAGACGAACCCCCATGGGTCGATGAGGCAAGATTTCCTCTCTAAAATCCTTATAAATATCATACATGCATGTATGGCTGCGACGAAATGGCATTGAACTTAACCTTTGAAATGAATACGGGAAAATCATTACTTTGGAGATGAACACTTTTTAGTTCAAATTAAATTTTTTAAATTTTGATGCTCAACTGCGTGTAAGCTTTGCAATGAATTTGTGGTTTTGACCATTTCTTAGGAATTTAATTTTTGCTGAAACTAAACATCGCTATTATTTTTGCTCCTCTATTCACCAGAGATTTCTTTCTCATATTCAAAACGAATGAATCACACTGCAATAACTAACTCTCCTATCCATTTGCCTTCAATGTTTTCTGCTTTCCTCAAACTTGATGACCTTTTTTTTTAAAAAAAAAGATGCTGTTGTTTTGCGTGTTGTGCAGAAATGTCTCATGGCTCCGCATCTCATTAACCCGAGTCCATGCTACTACTCCCCATCCGAACGCATTGTGTTTCAGGATCCAGTTAGGATAAAGGCATTTGCAGCAGATTTTTGAAACACTACGCTCTCATGTTTAAGGTCCACTAGCTTAATTTTTTGAGAACTGAAATGTGAACTGCAATTTACCTACTGCCCCTCAGCATGCTTTTTTGAAAGAGCACCCCAACTGCGAGCATAGTTATCCTGTTTCAAAATGTCATCAGAGTTGGAATTCGTATTTTCCGTAAGCTACAATGCAATAAATTATTGCGTCTCAATTTGAAATCAGGAGCATTGTATCATGGTTGTGCGGATATATCAGTAAACCATTTGGATCATTATCAGGAGTTCAAGGTCTATATGAATCGGCCACAATTAGGGACACAACGAATTAGTATGGAGCAAAGTTGAAGGGTAGGTAAAAGGTTAATTCTCACAAGGAAAACCAAGGAACAAAGGCATATGCATACAAAAACGGATTATGGGAAATAAGAACAACCTGAACGTAAAGAAGTTGGTAGGAGACAAGACTTGACAATTGAGGACCGCAGTCAACCTATTTTAAGATTGAATAACCGATGATAATCACTGACTTGTCTCTTTTCTTTCATTAGGATTCTACTCAATGGTGAATAATGTGTGTGTATCATTGTTTTAACACGATGAACGCGACACCATTTTTGACTTACCTATTTGGTGGCTGAAATTTTATTTACTTATTTTCCGATAGATTTTAACCCTAAAAGTCGTTATTCAGAATTTAAACATTTTTAATGTAAAATTTGTAATTAATAAAAATGTTTTAATAAATGACGGGAATCCCCGTCACGAGTCACCGGCATGAACATGTAGTGCATGTTGAATAGATATCTCCCGTTCCTTTCTGGCGTACTTTTTGCATTAGGTGTCTGTAATATTTAATATTCCCATATTATTTCATGAGGGTTATATTTACAGTCAAATAATTATTAGAGCAAAGGTAAATGTGGAAAGTGATAAAAGGGACATGTTTTTGCAGTCGTTTTCCTTTCGCATCCATAAAACTGCTAACCTTTGTGTCTAAGAGAGAACTAATTCCTACATGTTGGAATAATGAGGTGCAATTTCCACAAAAAGTAACTTTAATGCGACCCGGCTTTCAATGTTGATACATCATCGTCAGGGTACAATTGGTGTTAGTTGTAGCCAATATGTACATCCTTTGGAAGAGGAGGGGATAGGAGGGGAGAGAGGAGAGGTGATGAGTGGAAAAACCGAAGAAGGAGGTGAAAGGGGATGGGGAGGATTGGAGAGCGGGGAAATGGTGGGTTTTTTCAGGGTTAACAAACTTTGACAACACACAAAACAGTGGCAAAAAATAATCGGTGGCGGTCTTCTTCTCTTCTTTGGGCTCTGAGGCGTTAAATCCGAAAATGTTCGCCTTCCATATGAACATTGTTGCTCCGCTTGTAACCCATTGCTTGACACATCAGGGTCCAAAAAATCAGATTGTGGTTGGGAAGGTGTCAGGGAGAAGTTTATGGGGAACATCGCGAAAAACGGAATCGGAGAAAATCTCTATTTCCCTTTCGTGGCGACGATCATGCCAAATAAATGCGTAGTTCTATTCTCGACGTAGATAAAAAATTGTATGCCGCGTCTGAAATACAGGCGTTCCCTTCCTATGCCTCCGTCTTTAGTATAATCCGGAGAAACCCCGTCGGCCAGAATGACATCATTTATGGATGTCCCATCCAACCCACACATCTACTAAGCCCGTGGCCAATGCGCCCTACTGGTTCCTCTAGCGACCCCGACTGAGAGAAGGGACCTATGTCCTTTCCAACCCTCGTCGTATTCCCTGGACCCCCCCCCCCCCCCGAAATTCTAAAACCCCCCTCCTTCCGACACTTCCCACCTCCAACTCGCAACCCTCCCCCTCTCAACCTCGGCTTCTGTCCCCGTTTTGTAAACTTAGCGCATAAAATATCCCAAATTAGGGAAACTTGCGTACCCTGCCATTTCTCACTATCCCTTTTGTCTCACCCTCTGAATCTCGAAATCCTTCCGTCTTCCAGCGTAACCCTTCCTCCTTTCCTCTTTTTCCCCCCTTTTTGCTTCTCTTTGCTCGCCCTTCTCACGCGTGCAACCCTTCGGAGATAGAAGAGGAGTAATGAACTAGGCTAATCTCAAATTAATTAAACACACGCGACCTCTCAGTCTTAAACTAATGGGCTACGTTCGGAACTATTTGGTAGACGTAAAAGAGTACAATCTAAAGCGAAAAATATCATTTGCCTGGAGTTGAACTCAGGCCCCTTCATATCGCGCCGAGGGCACTGGCAAAGCCACCCAGACAGCGTATTCTACGGTATATTCCATGGAGGCTTTAAATGCTAGATTTATTTTTATTATTCTATGCATTCATGTGGCCTTTATATGCTAAATTCATCTTATTGATCCATGATCTCATCGTCTCATATTTGGACAATATTCACTCTATTTCTCCAAGATATTTAAATCCCTCTCGTTTCTAGGTAGTCCTCTTTTTTAGCAGTAATAATGTAATATAGTTTTTCTCTAGAGATTAATGAATCGTTTTCACAATTTCTTAAAAGCTTATCAATATATAGGTGTAGCCTATTTTTATTTATGTCGTAGGAATATTTGTTTTTTTTCTCTGATCTTTCTGCGCACCAGAAGCTCCATAAATATTTCTGCACGGGAGCACTTTATTTTATATGATGAACTTATTTCTGCGCTAACATAAGGCCGCTGTTAAGGTACCATGGAAGGAGGGGTTATTTGGGTGTTAAATCGATTGAAATATAGCATGAGCTAACAAGCATTATACTGATGTCATATGATAGGTAAATTTGGTACTATTAGTTCATATTATATGTTACATTTATATAAGGATAAAATAAGTAATTCATCAACAAAAATACGAGGATTGATAGCAATTTACATAGATGTAGCTCACTTTTACAATAATAGTTATTGCGGTTCGTTAGTTGTCACAGTTTTTGTGGTAATGCTCGACAGACATGGAAGAATTGAAACCCTGAAAAATATTGAAACACTTGGTATTTTAAAATAATTATAAACTTTAGAAACGATGTCTAGTTGTCATGAATTTTTTGTTAAGATATTGATTTTTACGCTACAAGGTTAGGTGAATAAAAAGTGGTATCCTTCGCTCACCTATGAAGCTGCATGGTATAGAAGAGGCTCAACAAGCCAAAAATACCTCGAGACAAAAATGTTTCCACGATAGCATTCACTGATTTCAAAATTGTATTACAAATTAGGAAAGAGAAAAAAATTATGTGAAGTGTTGTGATATATGGCTCAGAGACATAGATCATTGGAATGCTGGAATAAAACAGAATAGAGACTTTCAAAACTTGATACTGGAGGTGGATGCTGGGGATCAAATGACGGATTGGATTGGAAACGAGGTAGTGTTAAGAATAATATTAGGGAGTTGAGGTATACGTAGAAATATCACAGTCCAGAAGGATATATCCCGCATTGAGAAACTAGGAAATTGTATGTGGCATAAGTGTAGAGAAAATAGAAGTAAAATCCCATCGAGTATGACCGAGGGACCAATTCATAAGCAAGCTAAAAGAGGACGTAAAACAGATTAGCCATATGTGCATAAAGGAGAAAACAGGAGTGAGGGTTGAATGTAGGACTGGCGTCAACCCATTTTGGAATGAATGACTAATGGTGATAATACTTCGACAATAATCGAAAATGTTATCAATTATATGAAAATATTTTACTCGGATTCAAAAGTTATTGGTTCAAACGTTTTTCCGTGCCCATATAGACATATGTACCTACTTTAAAACCAAAACTTTCTCTAATGCCATTAATTGCTACTCGATATCTCCAAAAAAGCTCTTGTCTCCTATTTGTTTAATTTATTCTGATGATACAGGGTTATCAATTTTGTTTCTAAGCATCAAAATCCTTTAATAAATTATTATTTTTTAGTTTTTAGATTTATACTATCATATATATGTAACAATTTTGATGCGCCAATTGACCTTGAAAATACTTATTTACTTTTGAAAGCATGGACGGTCAAGGAAAATCATGAGTGAATCATGTCAAGAATGAATTTATTCTCTCCAGACCCCATATGTCATATATGAAACGGAAAATGTACTTACTCTCAAGACATAGGAGACCCGTTGTGTTTCCAGCGGTTCACCTTCACTCAGTTTTTTACGTTTTGTGATACGTGTCAGGAAAGGAAAAAAGCCTATTTCAATGTCCGTTGTCGCGTCTAGCATAATTCCTGACGCTTTCCTTGGCTGCATGCTTCTGGAGAAGGTTCTGTCTGCCTGAAGAAGTCAAGTAAATATTTGATTTATTAACTTCATTAAGGCTCATTTACACAATGATTACTTCAGTCCTGAAAGTGTTTTTAAATTTAGATTCACTTTGGTTGAAATCGTGCCGATGTAAGGGTATTATCGTATCCGACAAATGAGATTAACTAGATTATCAGTATTGAAAAAAGTAATAAGTACAATACTAATATTTCATTCGATTCTTTGATCCAACAACCAATCACAGGCAAGCAGGCAAGTTGAGTGTTCCGATATAACACATGTGATGGAGTTGGAATCTATCAAATTAATCGTCGGAGGAATTATGTGAACCGTAGGTAATCAAGAAAATGTGCACTCGATACTAGCAGAACTGGGTTACTGGAGCTTTTTTCAGGATACAGGTATGTTGTAAAAATATTGTGCGTATAACAAAAAATAATGGCGCAGTTTCTTTAGGTCGCAAAAGTTTAGTGTATGCCCGCACAGTGCCACTGCACAATGTGCAGTGCACACTGAAATAAGTATTGCGTAAATAATTTCTCTGAGACATCGAATTCGATATAAGCTTCGAATGGGGTTCCAAAGTTTTCGAAGAGACACCAGTACTGATTTTCAGTGTCAAATGCTGTGCAAAAAATCCTTTAAATGCTCCATCTTATGAAAAAAGAGAATTAACTCTCCTACGTCTGACTTTTTCTTTTATCTTTGGGCTTACGGCGCTTGTTGTGTATTGTACTTCTTTCCTCTGCGGATCGAATGAAAGTTTCTTACGTTGACACATAACCTGGAGGGTGACACAATCAAGGATCAAAAACAAGGAAAGGGAATCGGAGTGACATGTGTTTTGAGGTATCTTGAGGTGGGAAGCGAAAACCAAGAGGAAGAAGAAACTTAGGATGGGCGGGCGAGCGTTCCCTGTTTTTTCGGTGGGTGGCGTGGTGGCTGCTGATCCAGGGGAGGAGTAACAACGTGGAGAGTGAAGGAGCCAAACGAAATTTAGTCTCTGGCTTTTGGGAGGGATGTAGCAAAAGATGGGATGGATTTGTAGCGGAGAGGAGAGAGTGGTGGGTGGACAGCAGGAATGATAGGAGGCCGACCGGAAAGGAGGAAGGGGGGGAGAGTGCAAGGATATTATGGTGAAAGGAGAAGGGGGGGGGGGGGGGTGAGATGGCTGTGTGTTTGTCTGTGTCCAGGCTTGTGTGAGTGTGTGCCTTTGTGGTCTGGCGGCTTGGGGACTAAGTTTTCCCTTTCGAGTCGGAGGGGGTGGGGACTCGTGGTAGGATGAGTTGCGACTCCGGGAAAGATGTAGGTATGGGAGGGATGGGCGGGAAAGCAATAACGTTAAGAGTCCACTCTTTTGCCGAAATTGACTTTGCAGTCTAATGGGACCTGTCCCATTCGCCGACATCCCACCCCCCTCCCACCTTGCCCCATCAAACCGCCCTACTCCCTTGACTCATCTAACCATCCTACTCCCTTCCTCGTCTAAACACGGTGCTGGCTTTTTCCGCCTCCTCCCTGATACCTACCTCTCTACCTTCCTCGTATTCTCCAAATTCTCATTCTTCTTCCGTTTTCCTCCCCTTGCTTGCCTTCCTGGATATCTCTTCACCCCCTGGAATTCCTGTATCTCAGCTGTCCTTGCCCACTCTCACCCACACCCCCTATCCGCCTTCCCATCCCCCATTCCTCCAGACTACCTGTTATTGTCACTACAATCCTTTCTTCTCCCTCCTTACCCCACACAGTCATCGGCCAATGAAACACTATTTCTCTTCTCAATCTTTCTACTCCATACCCTTATAAGCTAAGGTGAGAATAAATTGAAAATGAGAACTTAAAGCTGAAAAAGACTTGCGTTCTTCTCATAAGCCATATTGTTTAGTTGCCCAAGCTCGACGATGAGTGTTTCCTAATTAGACGAATCAGTATGTATATCTCTCGCAAAGGTGCCCCGCGCTACGCAGTTGCCTTTTTTGGACATGGGCTGCGGAACTTGTCTAATAACATATCATCTATCACGTATTCTTATATGATTTTGTCTTTGCATTGATTAGTAGCTCGTAACATTCATACTTTTTTATAGTGTTAGTAATACTAATTATCATTTATACCTTCACCAGTGTACTATATGTTGACATGTTCGCCAACGTAGAACTATGCAAATACCTGGTTTGGTCGTGCATTGATCTTCTTACCGTTTTCTGGTCTTCGCCTAGTGCCTAGGAGAAAGTGCAGGGCCTTATCTTGAATTGGGATGAGTGTTGTGTGCTTGGTTAGGACTAACCCCGTGCCTTACTCCCTGGTGGTGGCTGAGACTGTTCTTCGTAGATGTAGATGATGACCATTGCTCTATGACCATTCTTTCAGCTCTTTCCTATCCTTCATCTCTCTTTATACGACGGTTATCATTATCTCCCTTTATTCTTTTCTTTCTCCCACTCATTCTGTCTATATCCCAACCCTCTTCTCTGGCTTCCTCTTTCTCCAACTTCCGCGCTTCCCCCACTAATCTCCCGGCTTTGTAATAACTGCCACGGCGGCGCTCCCGAGACGCATCCATCCCTCTGTTTTTCTCGCCTCTCGTCGCAAAAGGCTTAAGACCTAGGGTTAAATAGTTTTCATCTACATCTATATGGATCCCGGCAGGTTACGGAATGGGTCGCTCTTTTTCCCCTTGGGTCAAGTGAAAGGTCGAGGGGGAGATAGGGGAGTGGTCTACGCAGGGTCAGGGAGAGTTAACCCAGGCAAGATTAACTGGGTAGATTTATTCTGGAAATCAGAAGTTGTACACCCCAACGTGGTATGGCAGAATTCTCCTCATGTGCTGGTCTAGTTTTAAATAGAAACCTAGAAGAGCCCTTGGATTCTGCAATTTTTTCAGTAATATTACCGTGCGTTTTTTCTTCCTCGGGATAATAATGAAATATTTTGCTGTGCTCTTCGATTGTACTGATTCTAAGCCTTATTCAAGCATGTATAATTATATTTTCAATGCAGATATTAGTGTTCACTCCATTTACTTTTTATTGAAAGTACGATGAATAATAATAACCTTATATATAGTGAATTTACTAGTCACTGAACATCTGAAAATTACAATTTCATCCAGAGCTCTTTGATAGAAGATATTTCATTTAACGGTAGACCATTGTACAAACATATCAGCTATTTATGATAAGGAAAAGCATGGTGAAGAACAACAAGCATTGAATATCTTCTTCATAATGAAAATATATATTTATTGATTTTTATTGCATTCAATGACTTGCATAGATACGTTTGCATATAGTACGTTTTATTTCTTGGGAAAGAATAAAATCAGTCCTAAATCCATAGACTTATTCTCATGCCCATTAGTAACTGCTCTATTTGTAATTTTATAGCAATATAAGTTGATGTATTGTCCTAAATAGAGATAAACGTTTCTCTGGTTTATTATATTTTAACACACTATCGTAGCTTGAGATAAATTTTCCAGTTATAGGACTTTTGTAAAATTTGGATTGTATGCCTGTGTCAACTAATGTAAATAACTCAAACATTGTTGAACTTCAATCATCATCATACTAATATACAGGGTGTTTCAGGAGGAAAGCGCAATACTTCTGGAGGAGGTTGGGGACGTGATTTTAAGCATTTTTTGCCCTGTGAAGATGGGGTCTCAACTCCTTGGTTACCCTGCTACGGCAACGCAAACATTTTGTCACAAGCATTCTGCAATTATCATGAAAACCCCCAAAAGCAGTGACATCCAGCAATACTTACAAATAAACACTGCTCTAAATTGTACTTAAGGTTTGTACATATCTTTCTTTTTCTGCCAAAATGTACGCATATTGCTTGCATTTTCTAAAATGGTAACTGAAATTGTCAACATTTTTCTTCTTCAAAAACTTATTTTTTAGAATAACTTTTTTATTTTGAGATATACGGAAAGGTTAACAAAGTCACAAAAATTGGAAAATTTAATTTCATCTCCATAACTGGTACAATTATTTTCATATCTTAATTTTTAGTGAAGATATGGCATCTTAAACGTTACCGTTACATGAGCACATTTTTCGACGGCTCTCTTCCATGCATGGAGCTGATATTGATTTACTGATAAAGACAATTAACTTCACCAATCGACCAACATCGATGTAATTTTTTATTTGATAGTCTGCCCCTTGCGTTGCTCATCTAGGTTTATTTCGGGTTACTTTAATGGGATTAGTTCGTTCGTATGCAAAGTAAATATCCAAACTATTTTTAAACTTTACTGCTGTACCCAAGACCGTTAATTCAACCGCAGGAATAAAAGTCTTAAAATTTTTATATCGGCATAACTCGTAGACTAGTTATAAACAGAACTAAGACCAATCAAACGCCCAGGTAACCCTTCATTTTGTTAGTTGACTACGAAGAGGGAACGATGACTTTCACTTTGTCAGTAGGTGCATCTCCTGTATCGTACCTAACGACACATTCCCTTTCAGTAAAGCCAAACTGTTTTAAAAAATGGAAGGTACAAATCTTTTGTTAGACATCATCATAAAATAATTGTACAGAGTACCTGCTACCTGAGTATTCCAAATAAAACGTTTATTTAGAACCACTGTTAAAAGCTGCTTTCGATAGTGCCACGGAAGTTTTTCTATTGACCAAAATAAGAATACAATCTGTATTCCCACCGTCTCTTTGGAACCGAGCTTCGTCGGTAAATGAGATGTATCTGCAAAAATGGACATTTCCATACGACCATTCACGAAGCGGTTCAGCTGTCTGGCAAGATGTCTCCATGGAGAATGTTGGAATCGCCGCATATGAAATAGTTGTATGCCTTTATTAAGCAATATTCGTCACACTTTGGTCGGTGAATCCTTAGAAACATGTTTATTCTTCTTGAACTTGGTTTAGGACTACGCTATGACTACGGCGATATCTTATTTCTCACTCTGCTCTAGCGGACCAAATGCTCGTGAGACATGCGAGCGCAGGGAAATGATTCTGTATCACTATGGTGCTGAAAACCCAAAACAACACTTGTCTACTCGGGATTTCTCGCGTCGAGAACGAAAGTAGGTACTTGGCGACAGCATTTCAAACGCAAAGAAGTGAATGGTATCCTCATATTCTGTACTCGTAAAATCATGAGTCATTGTGAAGGTCTCGCCGAAATGTACCGAAATACCATGAACTTGTTCAAACTTGCCCCAATTTTCACTCTCATTACAATGACAACACATCCAAGAATTAATGCTAAAACTCACGTCCCCAACCTCCTCCAGAAGTATTGCGCTTTCCTCCTGAAACACCCTGTATAAAAATCTAATGGTGTGTGTCTGTAGCTCAATACCTCAAAAACTACTGAAGATGGAGCTGAAATTTGGCATGTAGTGAGAAAATGTATCTGGGTGTAACATAGGCTATATTAAAAGGCCCTCAGGGCTCCCAAAAGTCCCCCGTGGTGGTCTCTGGTGGTTCATGTTAAGCATTGGGTTCGGTGCAGTGGTTTCATTTTTTAGTTTTTAAAATTAATTTCACTATAGATAAAGGACTGGGATTTTTGAATGGGATGGCTGAATAAATTAAGTTTCAAATTTTATCAATCGATTTTCTTTTACGCTTCGTAATTGTTTGAAGGTAAGGTTTTTTGTTGAAAAATCTCACATTTTTCTCTGAAATCAACAATAGAATATTTCCTCGACAACCAGAGATTTGATATTCAAAGGATATTCACTCTCTGACATTTAAGTTTGCCTGCAGGCCCATGATAGCACGTAGAAATAAAATCTGTTTAAGAAGGGCCAAGGGTCCCAAGGGTCCCATGATAAATTACTTCGAAGGGTTAGCGATATATTCTATGCTTCTTTACAACAAGTATTCTCTTCAATGTTTATTCTCAAACTAGCTCTCATAGAGGCACTGTATGTATATGAAAGAACACTTACGTAGTAAACGATACACGTAAAGAAATTAAACGTGCATCAATATGTACGTACAGCGAATAGTAATGGTAATAATGCCTCTGTTGCTACAACAAACACGGCGTTGTTTATTATAATGTAATACTCAGATGCATTACACGTAGTAGAACCGTCTGATTCTAATTACGATTACGAACTGTTTTTAGACAAAATCCCACATCAAAAACGTAATGAGTTATTTCTATATGTTTAAAAGTGTTAAAGTGCAGTAAACACATATTCACTCAATCGTCGAGGTGCCTATTCAAGACTTTCACTCGCCACTGTGTTTCCCTTCCTTGGTCTTAAAAATATATCCTTCAACATGCCTCATAGAAAAGAGTAACCTTTCGATTCAATCTTCTAAAGCAAGAGGAATGTCTTCTTTGCGAGAAAATGAGCCCTTGCAATAAAAACGACAAAGGTTAGACTTTGATGCTCAAAGGCATGCCCACCAGCGATCTCATGAGAATCTTCCCGTGGTGTTTTTCGGATTACGCTAAGAACCGCACTAATTTCATCCTAACCCAACCTATGGACGGGTAACCAGCTATAAATCTGGTTCAGTTGTAGACACATCTGATTCGAAACTTCAATCTGTTTTAACCCGGGAGTGGTCGCTAAGCTACCTATCACACGAGCGGTCGCGTGTGAGACTTTTTCTCACACTCAAATGTATCATTGATTATCTATCATAGAGCGTTCATATGCAATATATTACACTATATTTAGATACAATTTATTTCTATAGATGTTCATTTGAAACAATGATTTCCAAAGGTACACAATTACTGATACAATTACGTAATCATTGTTAATTTTACTGTCGATGATATCATTGGGTATAAATGAAGAAAATTACCATTCTCATGAAGAAATATTTATTTATGAGGACATAAATTCTTATGACTCATAAATTTGCATTCAAATATCTGCTCTCCACGAAATTAATCAACTTTCCTCGCATTATGCGAGAGTGTAACGCAACTGAGTGATACAAAAACAATAACGTCAGTAGTCGTGCGATGAGAAATAGTCTCACACTTTTTAGCCGACGGTATCAGACATATCATTACACAGTTGCGGACGCTTCATTTACACTTTTTGAGACGGTCGGTCAATAGGAAGAGATAAAAAGTCAGGTAGAAGGACAGGAAACATATTCTAACTCATGATTATAAAGTGAGCACAAGTTTAAATTTGGTGTGAGAGAAAATCTCATTGCGCGACCAATGGCGGGTTAAGATGGCGAAAATTATAATGACGTCACTGCATGATTTTTACCCGAAAGAAGAACGGAAATTCTGCGCAATGAACGGTAACCGTGCATGAAAATCGATGTGCTCTAAGAATCACCATGTATACTTTATATAGCAATCGAAACCAATGGTTATGGCTACCCTTTATGCCGAAGGCGCAATCCCGGTGATGGAGGATTCATAAGCCAAATGAACTTGGCTGCTGCTGCAAATACTCCTTTTGACGTGGTCAACCGCTGAATTGTACCCTACTCTCCAATCCTGATTAAGACATTCAACTCGCATATCAACGTTGAATTCCGCAACTAAATTAAGTCATTGAATGCTAATATATTTATGTATACATGGGAAGCGATCAAGCTGTTAATCACCCAGAAGGCGGCTCAAGTGAACCGGAGGGACGAGGTGACCGTCTACCAACCTGGGTGCTATTTAATTAGGAACGAGTCTAAGTGTCCCATTTTTTGGATTCCCGTGCATGAAAGTGGACCAACAGTCACTCATCTGTCCGTGTACCTGGAGAACGGTCATCATGTCTACTACAACAAACACAACATTCAAGATGGTTTACGAACTCCTCAAATGACCACGCTAACAGTTTTCTTCAGGCTTTGTGGTGTTCTTATAAAATAGATTCAATGTTTTTCACACCCGTTGAATTTCAACGGGTACCTTCCGCTAGTACTAAATAATTTATAACCACTACAGTTGTAATGATATTTATGACTTGTCGCATAACTGGAATAATGTTGTATTGTAGATGAAGGAATTCCATGGAGTAACATTGCATAATGCCGGTGAATAAATGAGGAAACATGCGAAATCACAGGAAGCAAGAAAAACAGTAAATTCATGAACAAAGATGGAGATAAGCAAAATAAGGATTACTATCGTGTCCATATTGGTTATAGTACTCTTTATTTAAAAAAACTTTGATGACGGAATGAAAATGCTGCTTAAGTGCGCATTGGCAATAAATTATTTGTATTTTGTATCTGTTCAGCCAGCTGTGAAAATTAATTAGCTCGGTACACAGTATTCATCATAAGTTCTGATAAACAGCTCTCTCTCTCCTATTGATAACCCAGCATGTTATTTGCTTTTCCCAGCGTAGTTATCTGCAGAAAACTAATATTTCTAAAATGGTTGAAAAATATTTCCTTGCGCCAACACGATGCGGTGTGACGGAATCCCGCCAGTAATATAGAAACACGCTCTCTCTGGAATAAAGTAGCCGAGATAAAACGGGAGGTGGAAGAGCTGGATGGATCGCACCCAAGGTTGCGCCTAGAGGTGAACATTACGTGCTGAGAAGGAAGTATCGGAACGCCAAGAATTGAATGCGAGCGGCTACCTGACGGGTTGAGATGTATAGCTCTCGCCAAAGTTCTTGTGACTGCGCATTGGACGATTTAGGGACCTTGGCTACGGATTTTTCAATATCGTGAGAAACGGGGGAGAAGGTTGTTTAATGCGGCGGATCAGTCAGAAAACCTTTCTAATTTCTGCTATTACAAGCTTCAAGAAGTGGAAGGACTTTCCACTACCCTCCGTCCCGTTTAGACTTGTATCACTATGAG
Source organism: Pyrrhosoma nymphula (assembly GCA_963573305.1). NCBI lineage: Eukaryota > Metazoa > Arthropoda > Insecta > Odonata > Coenagrionidae > Pyrrhosoma > Pyrrhosoma nymphula. The sequence continues at coordinate 67,162,144 of OY754333.1, forward strand.
ACCAAACGATTAGGTTCCTGGGTAAAGCGATGGGTGGTTTTAAACTTTAACCTATTTCCATGATAGAACAACTTGGTTTTAATCCACACAATTTATTTCAGACGACCCGGGTTTCAGCAACTTACATTTTGTCCCATCTTCAGGTAACAAGTTTCACAGGTGGCCGGGTATATATATGGCTGAAGGTGGGGTGGTGGGGAGTGAAGGTGAGGAACAAATGGGTTGGGCAGCATGGAAAGGGGGGGGGGGAAGGTTGAGTCAATCAGTGTTTTTAAAAAAGGAAGGAGCGTACGTTCATACTGTGAATGACGGATAAGGTGGCCGTGGCGGTTAACGGTTTTACGGTTGGGGGAGGTTTATTTTAAGGAGGGGGGAATGAGATGTGAACAATTGATCATTACATAACATATGCGGGCTATTAACAATTTCAAATTGTTCTAAAAAATCCAGTTTGGCACCTTTGTCATTAAAACGTAAAATTTCATAATTAAAATTGCTAAAATGTTAAAAATTACATAAATGCTCCGCAAAATTTGAATTACCAGTACCGTTAATAAAACAATTCATATGTTCTTTCACTCTGTCCTTAAATTTTCGCCCTGTTTGACCAACATACACTGACTCACAGTCATCACATTGAAGTCTGTACACTCCACTTCTGTCTGCATCTGAATACCTGTCCTTCACATTAAAAATTATTTTCGACAGAGAGTGGGGGTTTCTGAATAAAACCAAGTTGTTCTATCATGGATGTTACCAACTTCCACAAAGTTAAGCCTGAAACGATTACTTATGTTTAACCTATTTACCTTGCATGTGTGACCCTCGTGCGTTATTATTTTGCTGTCCAGTCTCCCTCTCTTTACCTCCGTTCTCTCCCTTTTTCCCTGCCTTCACTTCATGTCGCGCAGGTCTGCGCCATGAGCATTTGCGAGAACCATACCTTCATGGATCGTATTTAAGAATATTTCATCCCATGTTGTAAACACAACTTTCACCATCGCCATTCAAGCTTTTTTTTCTCTCTTCCGTTCCGTTTTATTACTTCAACCGACTTGGTTCTCCACACTTCGCATTCTTTAACGCTTTTACAACCATGCTCCACTCCGATTCTCCGGTGGGGGTTTCTTGGCCAAACTTTCTTTCATTCGTGGCCCCATTAGTAACCGCACACTACCCACGCTCCAACTACAGTCCGAACGCAGCTTTTTCCGTTGCGGCGGTAGCTAAGTCGAGTCACCGTTCAACCCTTTGTGTCCCCGCTCTCCGTTGAAGCCGATGTCCCACGGCCATAATTTTCCTCAAAAGAATTTGGTGAATATGGGATGTGCATTAAAAAACTTCAACCGCGTGATACACGCGGAAAACCTTGAGCAAATATTACTGTTGATTGCAAAAAATTGCACTGTACCTCCGTTTATTAAAATCTAAGACCGTGTTCACCTTGACCAGACGCCTTCTTAGTATAGACACACAGTAGGCGAGTTTGGAAAGATATAAATTATTGCCATTACCGTCTTTACACTGAATATCATCAGCTTCTCCGCATCACGCCTAGACTCATAAAATGTAATGCTTATTTAGTTGCATAAATTGCCATCATTTGTAACTTTAATGGTCATTCACTTGTTACATGCATCACCTACCTATACCTATCACACCATTTCTTTGTGGGGAGAAAACAGTTGGAAGAACTTCGTTATTACTGTTAGGCCTAAAAATTGGCACTCTTTCAATATTTTCTTCCATTATGCGCTATCCTTGATTTCCTCTTTCACTGCTTTTACATTCATTTAGTGCTTCAAATATGCTATTTTAAGTCTTCTTTTAATTCTTCCTTTAATTATTAAATCTATAAACACATAACACTACTTCTCTTAAGAGTCTTTTCCAACATATTCACCCCTGACTTTCTCGGCCAATTCCTTCTTCTTACATCATTCACTCATTTCATGCATCTGTTTCACTATTCAGCCCACATTCTTGTTTTTCAACGTGGCCAAACCGGCGAAGAACACTCCTTTTCTATATACGTCAATTGCTGCGAAGCATTCAACCCTCTCTCTGCCCTGAATCTGTCCATCCTAATTTTAACTCTAACACTTCTCAGATAATACTATTTGGACTTTTTAGCGAAAGGGATAACAAAATTCACGTTGAGCACAAATTCACATGATTTTCAGACCATAAATGCTTGTTGCACTGACGGAAAAACGAAACCGGAGGACAAAAATATTTAGTTCGGATGAGTGGAGTGGGAGTAGAGAACGGAATTTTAAAGTTATATACTCTGCGATTGTTTATGTTCTCGAATAATTGTTTAGATAGCTTTGCTTTACTTGGTTATTTCATGGTAATTTTGTTCAAATATTCATGGTTTTTGGTACCATCAATAGTAGGCTTATTCACGCACTACCATGGTTTCAGATTTTTCAGACATTTATATGAAGCTTAAACATTTTTCTTTAGATATAAATATATGTATTTGACGGGCATGGTAAGCACGACTATGACCTTAAATACCTAGGATGACATTTGTGGTTAAAAAAATAATTTTGTTTGGTCATTCCAAATATTTACTGGTCTCCTTTGATTGTGTTCTTAGCAAAAATACTCTAAATGGTGATTGAATTATTCTTCAAGACTCTATCATCATATTTTCTAATAATAAGGATTGATAATTGTATTTACCCCATGATCGAAAGAAAAATCTTTATCAATGCTATTCTGTTTCATTTCCAGAAACATGTTTTCTTCCTTTTTAATCTGTTTTTTCATCGTGTGGAGTCATCTTTTCATCGATGGAGTGTTTGAGCTTGTATCATTCCTTCACACGTCTCAATTATCATAAATTCCTCATTAGTGCGTCATCTCATTAAAAACCCTTCATTTTCTTTCTGAATGCTTAGCTTTAACTCAAGAAACATATCCGAGTCGTATTGTTGAGACTCTAAATTAAGTGCGATTGAACGGCTAGGTTGTACGAAATGGTGTCTATATATTTGTACTGATTGAATACGTTCTCAGATTAACAAATCTGGAAGATAAATTTCTTTAATTTTCTTTACATTTGAGTGCCATTTCTTTCGGAGTAGGATTCATATATTTCCATCTTGAAAGCGCATAACTTGAGAAGAACTTGATATTTCCCGTAGATGGCAAATCATCAGCCTCTCATTCATTTTCAGTGGTAATTCCATTAAAAACACAACTATCCTCGGATATTTTAAAAACTAGTTATATCCCAATTATATTCCTTCATAAGCAAATTTTCTGTATACTTAAGCTTTCCTTAACGGTTTTTAAAGAGCCACTTTAACTCTATGTTGCTGTTGATTAATTTATTTTAATTTTTGTTGCAGTAGAGAGTATTTCCCACTTAGGAAGGAAGCAGTTTGATGAAGGTATATAAGGGAAGGAAACCACGCCTTTGGGAAAACTTTGCCTATTACGCTAATAATAAAGCATCTGCCCTTGAATTTAAAAAGTCACGCGATATTTAAATGCCTGGCACGCCTTTACTCGGTAAAAATTTTGGCTTTTATTTTTTTTCAATACATTTCGTTTGCAGGAGTAAGATTTTTTTATATTTTCTATCCTAATACTCCTCATGGCCTGCCTGATTGCAGGACGTGCTAAATTTTAAGAATATCTTGTTTCATATCTTTAAGATTTTTTAATTTTCCCCGTCGGTATCTAATTATTTTTTCTCTGAAAAAAACTTAAAGGTGACCTGAAAAAAAACCGGAAGGAGTTTCTTCGGAATATTTAATACTATGACTCTGAGAAACTTAATTTTCTGACTCAAGCTCTCTTCATATCTTTACACGGTTTTTCTTGCTCGCGAAGAGGTTCCTGAAGTATCCAACTTACAGTAAATGTTATATTCTCCAAACCTAGGACTGATCATGCCATCAAAGTACTCGATTACGGTTCCTGCTGCCTTGAAGTTTTTCCAACATTTCAAAAGAGTTCAAAGAATACGCCACGGAACTTTTTAATGAAAACCCAGGGACTCTTTGCCTTTAAGCGATGCAAAAACAGTCTGCATATACTCATCCGTTCTGGCCAACTTTCGTCATTAATGCAAACTTATTTTACCCTTTGGTCAACGGGGTAGAAATCAATCGCATACTTGCACGGCCGTGTTCTTTATATCTCTCTCCGTTCCCGTAGCCCCGTCAGGGGATAATAAGTCGCTGAGGAATGAGAGATGTCCATTTTTTTGCGTAATATTTCATCTCCCGCGTGTCTTGCTCCCTTCCCTAAAGGGGCTGCCTGCTTCTTCTTCACACATTCCCTTTCCCTGCATCTCCTTCATGCGTCGCAAGTTCCCCACTGCCATACCGTCCCTTGCTAAGGAAACCCACACCCAACCTTCAGCAGCACCCCACCCCACTGGCTTTTCATCCCCCTCCACCCTCGCATCTCGATCCTCATTTGTTCCTCCCATTCGCCCACCTCTCATCTCCTATTACTCAACCCAAGTGAGTTCTTTCTCACTGTCTGTCTGCTGCAGAAGTTTCCATACTTTCTTGGAGCCGTCTGCAAGTCCCACCCTCCACCCTTTTCCAACCTTTCCCCCACCCGGTCCAAAGTCTTACTGCTCCTCACCAACACACACATTCTGATCTTCCTCCTCCGGTGCTCTTCCACTTCCTTCCCACTGCTCCCTCACGCTTTCTTTGCCCTACCTCTCGCTTCTCTCTTCCCACTCCCATTCTAGAAGATGGGTCTGCGCTGCATTCAACTTGATGCCTCCCTTTCCCGAACTCGTCCATGCACCTACTGGACTTACTCTTACGGCCCTGCGATATTCGAATCGAAATACCGTATTTAGATATTTGCGTGCAAACACAATGATTCACGAAGATCCTGTATCACTTCGGGAGGTGTTAGTGGGCAAAGTTCTAGGAGTTTTGTTCCCATTTCCAGAATGTTTGTTTGGCGGAGAAAATAGTTACCTAATTACAGAGCTAAAATAAAGAATGCATATGGCAGGGAGCATTTTGATTTGCTATAAAAATACGAAAAAGCAGTGGCATGTACTAGTTGTTACATGGAGTATACATATACATGCATATTTACCCATTACGCCATTATCTTTCTGTTTAGGATTGTGAAAAGAGCTTCATTCTCGGTTTAAGACATAGAAAACGTTATCGGAAGAGAAAGGTTGTTTAGCGTAGAGGGTCGGTCAGAAATTCTTTTCCGACTGATGTGAAAGCGAACGCTTTGATAGTTGAGATGACTCTCTACTACTTTTCGTCTTTCGAGATAAATACCATTTCGAGTGGCTACACAATAAACCTGACATTTTCACAATTTTAGTAACATCATTCATAGTAATGAAGTAACTTGAATGAGTTTTTCCTATTGTTTTAATCTATTTTATCGAGTCGCGATTAATGCTTGTAGCTTAAATTTTTCAATATAATAACCGAAATTGGTAAACTACTAGCCGTTCCAGTTTGGGATAAGAGCAGTCAAAAGAGCTTAATTATTTGTGTTAGGCCAATGAAACTGACTCTGTTTTATTCCATGCTGCTCAAAATTCCGTCCCTCTTTTGTTTCTTTTGCATTCATGCAATGTTAATACACGCTCCCTTGTCTGAGCCACGTTCATCACCTTGACACATGACTTTCAAAGTCTACACTTTTCTCTCACACCATTCATTTCTCTCACGTTAATCCGTTTCATAATTTGTATCTAATATGCTCTCTCGTCATGGCTAAACCAGAGAAGTTCTCCCCTCTCACATGTGTCCGGTACTGCATCCATTCCTCATCATTTCGTGTCCCACTTATTTCTAACACTATCCCTCCCATGTTGATTGCATGAGTATACTTCTAATATACCTATCCAATAACCACATCATTATGCTTTCACTCCTGTTTCTCCTGGCATACCCAAGTTTCATTTCTTAATACCAAGGATGTACGCTTTTTCATTCTGCAATTTCTGCTTCTTTCGACAGTAATTTATTGCTTTTTTATCTCTATGTTCAAACTAATACTTTTCTTAAAGCATTCTCACGCCTTTTAATAGTTTTATACACCACCCATCAACTTCCGGATGATTTTTTGGAGCAGGCAGAGTAAGTGATTGGAAAAGGTAACGAGGGGTAAAGGCTTGCTTTAGGCCTTTAAAGGGAAGGATGTTGGGCAAGTAGGGAAAAGGAAGAAAAATAATAGTGCCCTGTACATGCAAGCATCCAGAAGAATGTTTACTCACCTGCATCTTAACTTACATCAACCGATAGATTGCCTTAATAATAATTATAATCCTCTGATAAAAAAAAGAATTCGACCATAGCTTAAATAACTTTCTACTTGTCCAATTAGTTAACAATTCACCCTCATTATACAATCATTCTTCCCATTGCCCTTATGACAACTACATCAGTCTTAGGCGTATTTTCTCCATGTTGCCTCACTAGTGATATCCATAAGCCCCCGTAGTTCCTGAAAGTCCTCATGCAGCAAGCAATTACCAGCACTATGTAGAACTCCCTTATTTTTAACTCTAAATATTATTCCGATACCATCAACACGTTTGCATATCGTACATTAATCAACCATTGCATTATGTTACAAAATTCGAGAAAATTATAAAAAAAACATCAGAATCATAGGAAATTATATTGCTCGTAACAGACATATTATGTTTAATTACGTATTTCTATTAGTAACCAATTGATAGTGTACACATCAGTGTTATGGTTAACCTACAGGTACTGATCTATTGAGGTCTTTCGTTTGGCAGCAAAAGAAACTCCATAACATATCGAAGTTACGATAATTTATGGAGTATGTTTTTTTTTGTTTTTGCTCCAGTAAATACATTTTAATTTACATATTTAACTCATTAGTGGAAAAATGCTTTTAAAATTGTGAAATAAAAATAAAATTTTATAGCTGTGAAATAATTTAGCTTTATATATGTAGCTTTTTTACTAGAACTTAAGTGAAGCTTCGAATTGGTTGTGCCAGTAATGACGTAGTTGGAATACATTGTAGCTATATATGACATAGTTTTCATCCACACCCAAAATAACCGCTTGTCGCTGATGTGTTCATGCTTGGCGCCCTCGCAAGGCCATGCTTATATTACATCATATCATCTACAAGGGCAAAATTACTAAAAAATATTATTATTCACTCTGTTATACTTTCGGAATGAGCAATGAGTAAAATGCCATATTAGTATTTTTCCCCTATGTATGATTGGATTTTGAAGACTTATCTGCATAAAAAAACAGAAAGAGCTCATGTTTTCCCAGTCAAATGCTAATTACAAATTCTTTCTGCAGTGCGCCCTTCCTTTGAGATTTTATTTTCTTCGCTGCATCAATTATTTCTCATCAGTTGCTTGCAGTTAGCTGATTTGTCCTTACCCTTACTGCTGCATTTTTTAAGGCTACTTAGACAAAATAACGCCTTTAAACTACCTATACATTTTTTCGTTCAGTAGTGACCATTTTTCTTATTTGAGATTCCAATCTTTTGTCTTAACCATGTCTTAACGTATTTTTCCTTCGTGGAGTTCAAGTAGGAAATATGCCGAAAAGTTTGCCTCACCAACGAGTCTAATTCGTCGTTCATGATGCCCTTTGAATTTAATGCACGATTGATTGGCAAAGAGAGAATATTCATCCTACTTCTAATGCTTCACTGTTTCGCAAAAATGCAAAATTTCGGTGGTCTTGCAGGCCCCGACCTAATTAGTGAACCTCACGTTATTCTTGCAGTTTATCGGACTGTCCCTGATGTCCTGACTGGAATGATGTGATAGTCTCTTTTAAAACTACGCGTTTTCAAACAGCGGAACAAATAAATCATAATCGAGATATTTCCTCATCCCAAAGTTAACTATCCAATTTCCACTGAATGCGCAATTTGCTAACAAAACATTAGTCATGGCATACGCTTGCATGCTTTCTTCTGGGATATGAATAGTCATAGATGGATTTTAAGCGTCTATTGAGCAGCGTCCGATAGTTGATGATTTTGTTTGGTGAAGGCTGAAATGTTTCTCTAGCATTGCTGGACCTGAATTTGTGAATTACAGTAAACAACCGTAATGTATCTACCACCATAAAAACAAGATGGTTTATGTAGTTAGGTGTATTTAGACGGTATTTCTCAATAAAAATAATTTTTCTTTTGTATATCTTATCTTTACTTCCAATGGTACTATTTGACACGCATTGCAGGAACTGAAAGGAAATAAGACTTTTTAAATAAAAACTTTTTATCAAATGCCATAACTTTTTATGATAATTTGGTTTTCCGAGCTTCTGTTGCGGTGATATATAGGATTAAAGAGAGTATGAACCAACTGCAAATTTCCCCTTTTTTTGTCTAAATGGTCAATTATTCCTCTTCAGCAGCGAAATATTTTCAGATCACCTCTAAATTTTTATTAGTGCCACACTTTTCTTAGTGTTGGGCGTTACTGCCATTATATTTTTTCCTAAAACACGGTTACTCTTTGATTATTCACAAAATATCTTTAAACTAGTCCTGTGTATCTTCTTTAGACTAAAGAGTTTTGACTCCGTGCTGGAAAACGAAATGAATATATCTTCGAAGGAGCTACGGAAAGAAGCAGAATTGGAACAGGCCCAAAGCATTTTAGATCGAACGTTCCTTCCAGGGTACAGAACGGCTTCTCGTGCTGCCCGAATCAAGAAGGAATGAATAAAATTGATTCCTTTGATGCGAAGGAGTCTTGTCCTCTGATTCGCTAACGTACTTTCGGCCCGAATGGAACCAGATGCATTCGTGGATGGGAACAGGAAGAGCCTGAGTATTTCGGGAGGCAATGGATGGGAGGAAAGAAGGTAAATAAGCACTCGGAATTCGGTGGATAATAACGAGGAAAGCAGGTCAACGTAAGGGCAGCAGCAGAAACAGACGAACGGAAAAAAGAAGAAAAATATGAGGGAGATGGCCTTCTCTGGTACTACCCTCGCGTTTCATTTGTTTCCACCCCTCTCCCCCTTCCCCGAAGGGTGAAAGGACGGGGGTTTGCGATGTTTGCTTGTTTCATGAAACGTAGCCGTCCTCCTCCACCGTTTCTCCCCGCGCGCACACATACTTGAGCCCCAATGTCGTCCCAACCGTGGGTGGTTCCTTCCATCTCTTGGGTGCCAAGCCACTACCCACTTCGGGGTTCCTCCCTCGCAACCTTTATTTCGGGCCCGGCCGCGGGGAAAAAAATAAATCCAAACCGCGCCCTTTTCGATGGCTTCCCTGACCGCTTTCTTTCCTCACCCCAAAAACTTCTCTTCTTCCCCCCCCCACCCACCAGCAGCCAATGCTCCATCCACACATCCATATCCCTGTTCCCTAAAAAAAACCCTGCGTGCCTTGCGGACCCATCCTTCCTTTCTCCCTTCCCTTACCCTTTTGGCGCACTGATTTCCATTTTACGAGACTTGATGTTGGGGGGGAGGGCGGGTTGTAGGGGGTTATTGACACAGAAAATGACGGCCGCATCCCCGAGGCCTGGGCCATTTACGGGAAAATGGAGCCACCTTTTGGCCCCATAGATCCCTCTTCCCTTCCCCCCCACGGAATAACCTCCACCGCGGCACCCACACCTCCCCATATATCCTACAACTCCCCACTCGGCACCCACCAGCTCTCCCTCGTCTTTGAGCCGGTGACCTCTTCTCGACATCCGGCCGTCGACTGCGAAGCCTCCGAAGCTTCGTTCGCATCTCATTGTATGTATTTCGCCAGCTGGGATTTTCAATTATGGTGGCTTAAATACTGACTCATGTCGTTCATTGGTTCGATATTTTTGGTAACGACCGACTGCCAAGTACTCGAGTACATTTTTACGCCACTAGTATATTTAGGAAGGTTGGTTTGATACGATGTATTAAGGAAGTGGAGGAAGGGTGATGATAAGCTTAGCGTTGGAATCAGCCTACTACCATAGCCTAGTGAAGCGATCGGCAATCTACAGTACGCATGCCGCCAGGTGGAACGTGAAAGGTTTGTTGGTGTACGTAAAAAAAAGTCATTAAATTGAACTTGCCAGAATTGTAGTCAACTCTTAGGAGTGGCCTGCACAGGGCTTGCAATTAAATGTTATACTAAATTCGGCACGCGTGCGCGTATTTGTTACCAATAGCTGGCCCTAATTCACAGTTTTACATCTCATTAGATGGACATTGCACGTTACTTGTCCCTCCCTCCCACCATCCTCCACCAGTTACCTAAGTAGGGATCTAAATTCCGATGAAAATTTTCCGTTACTGTTGGAACTTGAACCCGAATTAGAGTGATTGCTGCGAGGTCGTTTAAATTATTATGTTGAAGTCAAAAGCTTGCCAGCTTACCGCGAGAACTAAGGTGGAAGACAATATCAGACCATAACATTAAATTTTACTCAATCTATTGAGCATGTTTTGGAGCCAATTTCTGTTTTGATGACGCTGAAAAGCCGGTGGCAAACCCCATTTTACTTATCACAGTTGGTAATCTACCAATTTAATATGTCCACGGAATGTTCTACGCGTCAATTTTTGGACTATGTTAATTTTCTGTGACTTTAATTTCATTAAACCTTTCAGTACCAAATTTTTTTCATTGAGAAAGGATTATCTTTTCTCTTTAGCATTACATATTGGAGTATATTTAAAATATAAAATGTTTAAGTATTTTAAATTTTAAGTCACTTTTTACCAGGCATTGGTAAATTGGCAATTGATAAATTTAAAAAAATCCTAATAGACATTGAGCATACATGACTCCAGACGGGTATACCAAATTCTGCGCACCTGAAATGATGATGCTATACTATCCATGTTTCAATATTCAATTCTTTTTGAAACATTCGTATTATTTCCTCCGTTCAAGGCAATTTACCATTTCGATGTAGTTTTCTGCTTCTGGCAACGTCCTACCACAGGAAAAGACGGACTCCAAACCCTAGCAGCCTCTGTTGCTGAAACATTTTTCTCGTTCATCCCTTACTCCCTCTCCCGAAATCTAAACCTCTTCGATGCTATACCTCTTGCCTCGGTGAACATTGTTGAAGAGAGAAAAGTTCACGACTTCATCTTCGCGGAGTGCGGACGCGCCTATCCCGTGATCCATCCCTACCGTTTTACCCTTATACCCTCGCCTTGTAGTAGGCTTCCTTTATCTTTCTCTTCAGGAAAATACCTTGAGGGTTATGTCTCATGCGAGTGTCACGGTGCGTCTCCTGCTCTTTGTAAAGTGGTGGGTGTGGGTGATGTCGATCGAACAAGTACAATAATGAATTTCAAAATGATGTGGTGAATCACCAATTAAGTCTCATTGAGCAGAAAGATACTTTATGAAAACTCTATGAAAAAGAAGAGACAAATTCATTGTTAACCTTCTGAGGTGTGGCATCCTGCTGCAAACATAAATGGAAAAAAATAAATAGGAAGGATATTGGAGGAGGACCCATGAATGAATACATCAGATAAATTATGGGACAAGCAAAATTGAAGACTTATTCATAATTTAATTTGTAAACGGAAAGGAGTGGAAAATCTTCAGATTAGTTACAGCTGATAATTCGTCCAACCAGGTATCCCAGTACGTTGTAATTGATATTTACTTGATTTTCGCGTTAAAGCCTTTTACTTTTTCGGGGTTCTAACTATGGTAACCTGGGCTAATAACTATGGTAGCCAGGGGCGGCGTGGGTGCTCAGAGGCCCGGGTAGCTGCACGTCCAAAGGGGCCCGGTTTTTGTGATCCCCCCCCTCCCCTCCCCCCTTCTGAAAAAGTTTGTGCGTTAAAAACGCGTTAAACTACAATTTCATAGGTATTTATGTACAGAATGACAAAATTGTACTTTCACTCAGAGATGTTTGGTCTGCTGGCCGTTCAAAGTTCGGGGCCCGGCCCGCCGGGCCCTTCGGACCCGATCCCGAAGCCTAGTGCGTGGCCCGGGGCCCGGGCGGGAATCCCCGCCTTCCCACCCTGGCCACGCCGTGCCGCCCCTGGTGGTAGCCTATGGTTTTAGGTGAATTTAGAGCTATAGTCATCTCAATTCGTCTTACTGTAAACCATTTGGTACAGCAAGAAAAGCATCACTGACCATTACGAGTTTTGAACCCATATACATTTGGTTGCCAGTCAGGTAAGTTATCAATCTGAACACTGCAGTCGGTTAGGTAACTACGGTTAGGCGTCCGGAAATCGGAAAGGTGGAGAACTCTGATTCATGGCCCTAATATTTGCTGGTACCTAAGATTTTGTTTGTTTCAGTTTTGACATTAGTGAAATATTTCTCGTAGGGGGTTTTAATTTGGAATTTTCAAAAGATCTCTGGGCGTTATATTTAGCATACAGTGCCAATTTCTATTATTAAAGAAGGTGTTGCTTTAAACCCCAGGACGCTAACATATATCTTGGTGAAATATAATTTGATTTGATTCAACGTATGCATTGTTAATTTACATTTTGAACTGATGGTTTGACATTGGTATTTCGAAAGAACACTAGAGGTACTAAGCTTATCTTTGACACATAATTTGAATCACAGTTTAAAAAAAGTTGACACTTTCCGCCATAAGAAGTCAAATTAGGGTTTGAAATATAGAATTAACTTTAGAATATTTGTACTGCCAAAGATCTAGGAAATGCTCGGTTGTTATATTTTCTTTCCGTAATGAGATTCTATTATTGCAATTGAGTGTTTTCATTGAATACCTTACGATAGACTTGGTAGTTATTCAAAGTTCAACCGAGTTTTCTTATTTTATTCAACCAATCGGGTTTCTTATGTATTCCACTGTATGTGCGCGTAAGTTTAAATTAAAAACCTGCCCAGAAATTGTGAAATTTGAAAGTTTCGCTACGGTCTAAAATATGTGCCGTTTCAAATTTCCAATAATCTGCTCGATCTCTCTGCAAAATAAAAGCAAGCCTAGCACGTAGGGGTACTATAAATATAATCATATTTTCCCTTAGATAACTGATTATTTCAACTTAAAAGATCCTTCGGCAGAGATTTAAAAAGCACCATTGACTGCATCGGGGATCTAGGTCATGCAGGCCATCTGCTTGAAGCCGAGCTTAGCGTTCGCTGAAACATAAGCAAATTTTATTCTCTCGTCTCGTTTTTCTGCAGTCTTTCAGCTGTAGTTCCATACGGTTACATCCTTAGATCCTTGCCTAGCTTTAAAGAAATCAAGAATTCCCTCGGAGGAAAAGTTCAAAATCTGTCTCCTCCCTTGCTCTCCTTAAGTAATGACTGCGACGTCTCGAAAAGTGCATGCGAGCGATTCTGTTCTTATCCGAGAGAGAGCTTTCTGAGACTCCGTGCCTTCCAACTCAATACCCCCTACTTTTCTTTTATATCCGTAGCCTTTCTTTATCCGTCGAGATAAAAAATAAACGTTGGAAGGAAAGGGTTCAGAAACGGTATGAGGAATAATGAGCCTGGTTTGGGATTGAGCGTCGCGCGAGGGCACAAGGAAAAAAAACCCTTTATCGGCAGATGCATATGAAGCTGTGTCAATTTCCGTGGCAGTTTACTCCCCTTTGGCACTCGATACATTTCGAATTGAAATGCCTCGTCGAGGAAATTGGCCGTTGGGTCCCCACCTGTCCCTTCCCTGCCACACACCCACCCACAACCCTCGCTCAGACCTACATCTCGTTGAGTCTTTTGAGTTTCCTCCACGTTTGTCTCTCATAATTTCTCATCTCTCCCTCATTCTTCCTCATCCGTTTACACACCTCTGGCTCTAAAGTCCGATATCCATTTTTATCCTCCAGTCGTCTCTATCCTTACCTCAGCTGCTGCGTTTAAAAAAATTACATTCCAAATGCTAAGAATTACTTTTGTTGCGAAATTATTGGTTAAATTGTGATAGTTGGAGAGATGACACTGTTCCTGAAGCAATAGGAATCGTCGCAATTTTTCCATTTTTTTGGTTAATTTAACAGCACGTAGGTATCCATAGGTTAGGGTTCGTCAAAGGTAGTGTATGGTTAAAAATATCAAAGTTTGAAATATAATATTATTTCTAGCAAATAAAACTTCCTCTTATCATTCCTAGCGATGAAATCCAGAGGGCTTGATAATCATTCATTTTTTTTATATTCTATTTCACTTTTAATTACTATAATCCCGACCACTTCCCAAGTTTACCCAAATTTTTTCCCGAGTTAATACTCCCGAGGTATACATAGTGTGTATTAAGGACTGACCGTGAAGTCGTTGTACGATATTTTGTTTTTTTAGCATGAAATACATTGGAAAACGTAAGATTTGGTTACTGAGTTTTGTGCTTTTTTAACTTTATTATGATATATTGACGAATTTATTTTGCGTGAATTGAACGTGAGAAGGAAAATGTGTGAAAATTTTCATTTAGAATGTGTGCCTAACCTTTAGAGAAAAGGGTGCTGTTAATGCTAATACAAATTGATATTATCATATTTTCATAAATGAATAAATGATATTAAGGTAAATATGAAGTAGTGACAGCGAGTCATGGGTTGTACTTTTTTGGGTTGTAGGTTATTTTACGCATTCATGTAAAGCTGAATGACTTTATTCATATTTAAATTAAACATATCATATTTAAATGCCTCACGCTATCACTGGAATCCCTTGGCTCCTTACGCTGTTAATGCACTGTAGAAAGTACCCTAATTCATGAAAATTAATCAGACGTTGTTTTGTAGCTCTTAAAATTTATAATTTTGGTCACATATTGGTACATTTTTAATATTTTTTCTGAGGTTGAAACATATGATGCTCCATATAGCTTATACAAGGTGCAGAAATGGCTTTGACATCATTTTGCGAATCGACCGGGCAGGAACTTGGGTATACCTGTGAAATCACATTCGGAATCTCGCCGAATCTCACCTTATCATTCTCACTTCACCTTCAGTTCCCGCCTCGACTCCTCCTTTAAACGTTTTATCTCAACGGTCAAGGTCGTAATATTCCTCCCAGCATCATCCCTTCGACTGTTCCTATCCCCACACTCCGAATAATCAAACTTCCTGCTTACGCGACGATTGGTTCGTATGGCCCCCGTTCCGATTCCCGAAGCGATCCTGGCATTCATGGAGGAAATTTGAGAGGACACTCAAATGGAATGTGAGTGGAAGGCATACTCTTGCTTTCGGCGGAAACCTTGGATGGGGCCTTCATTAGCCGCCGATGCAAGAGGGATATTGCCACGCTGTTTTCATAACCCAGCAAAACAAGCCCCGGGCCGCGACCGCTCCATCTCCGGCTATTCTACTCCCTCTGACCGTCATGCGCGGTAGTATCTAGGGCAAATATTTTTACGCAAATCTTTAATTTTATTCTCCAAGCGACACCACCCGACTTTAAACGCAGCAACCTTCGAAGCGCTGCAGAATCGATTGTTTATGCATGCGCCTGATCTTGATGACGAGTCAAAGGAAGAGGTGAAGATGGGTTTGAATACAGAGTTGGGCAAGATACAAATAGCTGTGTAGCATGCTAATTTTTCGAAAATAAATAGCAGCTAGGTACTCAATTAGCTATAAATTGAAAAAATTAGTAGCCACGCAACAGCTTCTTACAAAAAGTAGCTGTTGGCTCAGCTATTGCTAGTTTACACTCTTTTACTATAAAATAGTTATATGTTTGGTTTACTTTTTAATTCTATGTTGCAATTGAGTTTCAAACTATTTATGCTTAAAATATTTAATTTATATCTAAGGTTGACAGAGGAAAATGTTCAAAATATACACATAATAGTTATATGTGAAATGCACTATTCAGCTTGAAGATATGAATTAGACATTACACCTGGTAAAGTCATGATGTCACTTACGTTGCAAGCATTATGCTCTCCGAGCTTTTCCGATAATTCTGAGAAAATATTATTCCTTGGAAATTGAATAGATGCCATCTTAAAGAATTTAATGAAATGAAAACTGTCATGGCAGATATGATAAAATTATTCCTTTTTTCTGAATAACCTTGTGGTTATTCAACGAATCTGCCCTTGCAAAGTACTTACGCCTTAATTCTAGGCGAAGAAATGTTCACCTTCCATGTCACCTCGGGCACACGCGGACTGGTATTTTTAGGACTGGTTTTCTTATATATAGGCTAAAATCATTTTTGAAATTATATGCCCAGTGAATTATAGCATTTTTGTCTGATTATGTTGTGAACTTTATGAGATACATGCCCATCACACGGCTCCCCGTGGTGGGCATATACAAGGTAGCTTAATTCTTGATGTAAGACCTGTTAAACTGGTTATGTTTTCATAATTACTTTCATACCGCCATATCCTTGCATACGTATTCTGCTGAAGCTATACACAATAATACACAGCCCTCCTTTTCTATACAGTCTTAGGTCCGGTTTTATAACCTCAAGTTAATTATTTTAACAGTATGACAGCTGAAGTTTATGTGTTCCATCATCGTTAATGCTCACGTCAAGTAACCAGCAGTCTGATGAAATATATAGAAAAACCGGATTCTCAGTCATATTGACGTAAAGGCTACGTCATCCTCTGTTTAACATTAACTAGAAATTCTAAAATCAAGCCATAGTGTTCCTTCACTTACGTAGACTTGTGATATGTCCCAGTTTGGGCGAGACAGTCCCGGTTTGAAGGGCCTATCCCGAAGTCCCGCCCGGTTTGTCCACTGTCCAATGCAAGCAGAAATGCGCAGCGACAAATGTGTGGTGAGAAATATGTCAATATTCAAACAATTATAATAAAATAACAGTGAATTAACTTAAATTTTACAGTGAAAAGTCCGTATTTTTTCTCGGTTATAGTATTAAAAATATATCTTGGTTTTAAAGCATCCAAATCACGTATATTTGCTTCTACATCTTCTGTAATCGGAAAGTAAGAAGTCCATAAGTTGAAATTGCGCTCTATCTTGATGTTCGTTGTCGCCGCTAGAGGAAAATGCAACGCAACGCAAAACAAGGCAGGTTAAATATATAGTACCCGGATGCTCACGTGACGACGTTGATTAATTCTCTACTCCGTCCCTCCCTCTCACAAAATATCCCCAACGACCGGAATTCTATTCCAAGTGCTCTCTACTGCAACATTGTCTGGCGTGGCTGAGAGGGATGCTAAAATTTTACTGCCCCGCAGCAGTGGCAGTAAAAATGAAACAGGGAGTGCAGAATACTCGGTTGCTCCGATATCTCTGCGAGTGCTATGGTGATCGGAAGGAGGTGGACGCCCGGAACACAGAGCAAGCCGTATACACAGTAGTGCGGTGCATCCGAGGAAATGGGAATTTGTGGCGGTGCGCCGTGGATTGAATCTTTCGGAAAGAGCGGGAAGGAGACAACTCATGGCATGGCGGGAGAGAAACGACCGGAAAAGGTGGCAATAAAAGGACCAAATGGCAGAAGTGCCAGTGTTAGTATCTTCTTGCATGTCAGCAAGAGAGCTGCACAAGCATAAAGAGAATGATCATAGAATATAAAAGAACATTGAAGAAGGCGTTCAGACGTGATGGTTTTGTTCCTATCAAAATTCGTACCATAAATAATGATGGACGACCCGTGACGTTGAGGTGTTTGTGAATGTACAGCTCAAAAAATTTCAGGTGTAATTTCTTTTCAGGACAAATGAAACTGTAATTAATTACTCTGGATGGACAAACTATAAGTAAAGATCCCTCAAATGTTCCCGGTTCAGACCTGTAGAGCTGGGATGGGAGGTAGAAGAGGAGGAGATACCGGGAATGGACGGATGAAAAGAGAGGAAGGTAACGAGAGAGAGAGAGAGAGAGAGAGAGAGAGAGAGAGAGAGAGAGAGAGAGAGAGAGAGAGAGAGAGAGAGAGAGAGAGAGAGAGAGAGAGAGAGTCAGAGGATGCCAACTACTTCGTGCAAATTATTTGGGGGGCAAATGCGCGAGGCTAATAGGCAAGTGGTAAAAATTAACCATCTCCATGACTCTACCAGAGGTGTTTATATCCCTCTGTTTCTTAGCCGACTCCTTTCACACCATGTCTTCCCCTCCGTAACGTCAATCATCATGCAGGTCACTGACACCATTTTTTGCTTCCGCTATACTTGTAAAAAGGTTTGCTGAATTATGAAGCCAGTGGTTTGATTACAGACTAACCTCTCCTCAAACAGAATACGTTTTATCGCTATCGGGCGCGCACGGAATCCGTCAGGTCTTAGCGCTAGCGATCCGTCTAAGAAAGAAACGCATAGTATTCCATAGCATAGACAGGAAACAACGGTGGGTCGCAAGGGGGTCTTCCTGCTCAAACCCCTGTCCCTATTTTTCATGTCTCACGGTGTCTCCTACACCCAGTTTCACCCGACTCCTGGCTTACCCTTCCCAACTCAATGAACCTCATATTCGTTTCGACTTGTTAACATCAAAAGGACTCGTCTTCTCATATCCTTCGCTCTTTCACTCATGTATGTTATGGTTCCACGATTTTTTTCCCGCCCATGATGAAATTTCGTCCTCCTTGGGAGTTGCGTCAGGTGTAAAAGCTTCGGGAATGAAAAAGAAAGCAAAGTGACGGAAGAAATAAATGAAATGGAGAAGTTATTTTACCATGCACCATTTTGTGTTTCCAGAGGTTTTTTTAAGCATTCTATTTGTTCCATCAAAATCCACATGATACCCCGCATACCACCTCAAAGTAGTGGGGTAGGGAGTGATTGTTCACCAACATGGACTACACTATATCCTACAATATTTAATTCAACTAAAATCATTGATGAAATGGAAAAAACCTAATTTTGAGATGATATGAAGGCTGGGCCAGTGACTTCCCAGTAGGATATGGGTACCAGTTCGGAGACGTTACTCTATTCCATTCGTTAAGTGAATCATCTCGCATAACATACTTTGGCATCCATTCCTTCTTTTCAGATATGTTCTTACTTTGGTGCTAGTGAGCGATTTGATAACTTGATAATGAGTTATACCCAATAGGAAACCTGACAGGAGTAGAAATTTCAACAACATGGACTACTTTACGAAGCTAGGGAAAGCTTTTAGCTTCTATATATTTTGCAACTACATAAATGCTCACAGAAAATATTCACAAAGAATGGATATAACTAGGATATAATAGAGAACGTTTTTCACATTTATGTCATAATATTTGGAGAGGTGAGGTTAGGGGATTCTACAAAGATTGGCGATCCTGGAGATGCTGCTCGTCTTTGAGACGTTCCGGTATTGATCGCATATCCCACTTGGAATGGCGCACTGTGGGATGGAGAGCCTTACTTTGAGATTTATCCTTGAGATGATATGAAGAGAAGGCTGGGCCAATGCCCTTCCCAGTAGAATATGGGTAGCAGTTCGGAGACGTTACTCTATTCCATTCGATAAGTGAATCATCTCGCTTTAACATACTTTGGTATCAATCCCTTCTTTTCAGATATGTTCTTACTTTGGTGCTAGTGAGTGATTTGATAACTTGATAATAAGTTTTACCCATTAGGATAATCTTCTTTCAGTAAGTCGTGTATTCTACTTTTCACCGCATGAAAATAACTCCACTTTCAGAAGGAAGTCTCGTTAATATTTTGTTTAACATTTGGTTAAGTTTAATTTGAATGCATTTATTGGAGGTATAATTGCTCCTGTGTCACGCGCATAAAACATTTTTCTCGTTTATATCACAAAATAAAAAGTCAAATTACGAAGACCAAAAATTTGGAAAATTTGGTGAGTTTTATTTTTTATCGACCAAATTCACTTTTGTTTATTGATTAAACTCGGAAATTTAGTGTGATGATAATAAAAGGTTCGTAGAAACCTGATATTCTTGTTCGAAAACGCAGAATGTCCTAAGATTCTGCGTAGGAAGGTCTAAAATGGTAGTTTAAATTTAATATTTGAACTTTCCCATTCACTTATCTGGATAGAAATTCGCGTAAGGAAATAAAGTAAGACCATCATATTGATTAGATAGGGTTATAGTGCAGTTAAGTACCTCTGTTTCGTCTTGCTGTACTATGAAAAATTACTTGACTCCAGTCCCGCCAACATCGTAAGCCATATCGTTGTTTCTCGCCGTATTAAATTCTCGTTTGTTTATTGATTAAACTCAGAAAATTTAGTGTGATATCATCAAAGGTTCATAGAAACTAGAGATTCTCGTTGAAAAACGTGGAGTGTGCTGGAATTCTTTGAACGAAAGTCTAAAATGGTAGTGTAGATACAATATTTAAACTTTCCCCCTCACTTATCTTGCAAGGGATCCGAGTAAGGAAATGAACTAAGACCAAATGTTCGATCAGATAGGCTTATTGTGCAGTTTACTACCTCTATTTTATCATGCCATACTATGACAAATTACATGGCTATAGTCCCGCCAACATCGTCAACTATATCGTTGTTTCCCGTCGCATTAACAGTTACGCGGAGAATGCTTCATGTAATTAATGCCGGAATATGCAGAGGCGCAGGTATTCTAAAACTAGGGAATTCGGAGACCTGCGCGGGTTTCATGACCCAGATGTGGCATTCCACTTACGTGACTCTGCGATCAGCAGGGGGAAACATTCAGCCTTTGATACTGATTGTAAAGTTGTAGATCCCCCTGAACGCGTCTAAATTCAAATTGTAAACAGCGGCAACCAAGATCAAAAGTAGCAGTAAGGGGCTAGAGGTGGCGTAATTAGAGATAATGAAATGTGGAATGTAAGTAGTAGCTAGCCGATTATTGCCATTTTCGAGTTCAACATGAAACTACTGTATAAGGTTATCATGCTTTACATGTAGGCCAAAGTAGTTGTTATATTTTGCTCTGCCTTACCTGATGGCTCTCACAGAGCTTAATTAGATATGTTCATGTTTTCTTCATCACCCCTGGCTATACAGAATTCCACATTTAGTTGACTGTATGGGCCTTAAGGAAAGCATTGTTGCCCAACTGACTCTTCAGGTGCTCACTTTTAGGCCAAGTAGTTGATTTTAGCCTTAGATTAGTTGAGAGTAGCCTTAATTTAAGAAAGCTATTTTAGGGGCTAGTATTTGTATATTGGATGACTCCTAGATGTGGAGTCATAACACTGCATACCGAGATGTTAATTTTTCTTATTCTATTGGTAACTTCTGGCCTCCGGCCTTGTGGAGATTTACTCTGGAAATGAACTGCCATAAGAGCCTCGATTGTTTAATATATGTTGAACACACTTTAGCGTTCTCTTTTACTGGTTTCAGCATTAATTCACATTAAATGTAGCTTCCATTTTTTTCTTCTTACTGATTTCTCTGACTTCCTTTAGCATCTTCTTCTCACCCCTACGTTATTTTTATTTATAATTTTTCATTGTTATTTCATGGTATTATTTCCTTCCTTTTACAACGACAAAAGTTCAATAGCTTCCTCAACTCTCAAAATGCAAAATGTTATGCTACACATTCAAAGGTATGCAATGGATGATCTAATCATGATTTACATTAGAAAATTTACATATTTTATTTTTAGCTGACCTTGCGATCGATTTACTATTGGTGAATATTTAAAAGAGTCTATTTCTCTACATTTTCTATAAGAAGAGTTATATATTTGTTGATTGTCAAGCAGTATTTGACTTATTCAATGTTCGGTTCCTATTTCCTCACCCACCTTTGGAGATGTTGTTCTCTGTAGTTAATGTAGCTCTGGTTTAAAATATCGGATCAGCATGTTGAAGTTTAAACTCATAGAATACGTATATATCTTTAAAATATTTTGTGTTTATCGGAAGGCATTTTGGTAATTGTGTTTACAGAAAAAGGGTTTTGACTCTAAATTTTTCCCAACATTTTCACTTAAACTATTGTATTTTATCTTTCATTTTCATCAAATAGAAGTAGAATTGACATTCGCATTTGTAATATTCTTACTAATTCTTTTATCAAACTAAAATAATTCAAGGTTGATAACATATATTCTTTGAAATTATCATGGGTGGTTCGTCTCATTAGGCTTGACTAAATAATTTTCCCAAACAATATAAAGAACAACTGGAAAGTGACTGTAATCCAAGAGATGTCGTGTGATGCTTTCTGCCTTCATCATGGAGGAAAAACCCCACGGCCGTGTTTGAGGATGAAGGGTGGAAGCCCGCTTAAGGTTGGAATGCTAAACGGTGAGGTTTCTTCGTTCTTTCGTTTTGATTCATCTCGCTGAGAGAATGCTCAGAGTAGGGTGAGAGAGCGCTTACAAATTAAGATAAGGGACCCTTCCCTATGTCCGTCCTCACTGTACACCCCTGGGACCCACCGTGTGTGATGCTCAGGGCAAGAAGTGAGATAGCTGTTTTTTTTTCTTGTCCACCCTTTTGAGGTGAGGGGCGATATTCCGTCCCCAAACTAAATAAAATATATCGCGCTTTCTTTCCAAGCAGCATGTCTCCCGTTTGTTAAGTATTTCGGCGGGGAATTTATTTTTCGTTTATATTTTTTTACTTGAAAGGGGACGAAAATGCAAAGTAACAATTCAAAAAAAATGCTTTATTTTTCAAAATCCGTGGAGTTGCCTCGTCAGTTTCCTACGTCTCTGCTGACGCAAAACATTCGTATACACATAAGTCAATATTTTTTTTCCATGACGAAGCGAAAGAGCAAAGGTAATGTGAAAGAAATGGAGCGAATCTTATGGGGTGGACATGATGAGTTGGGGGACAGTAGAAGTTGAGTGGTCAGGAAAAAAAGGAGAGCATTCCGTTTGTAGTCTGCTGTGTTGAAGAGAGGAAAAAGACCTTTGAAGATGGATCTAAAGTAATGTATTCCAGGATTGGCAAAAATGAGAATCGGATGAAGGCTCTTTTAAAACCGCGTACACAAGGATACGTTTCTGGTGTCTGCCATTTCTTACAACACTGCGAGCAACAGATGTATTTTGTAAACCAGAGTCCTCCGCGTAGCGACTATTCAACTGCAAAGTCATGGCGACTACGTAACTACAACGATTCAGTTGAGTTGTCACTTTGTGCAGGACTCTGAGGTACACATGTGTCCTCTTCCATTAAATACAAGCAGTTTTTAGAAGCAAATACGGTAATATTGATGATGGAAACACCTTGTAACTTAAAAACTTGCGTGCTTTGAAACTTGGAATATCTTTCAAAACCATAATCCATTGTTAGCGGCTTGTATTTTTTTTAAATTGTCCCATGAAGTAGTGGGATAAGTGTCCTATGTGTAGGAATCATCAAATTTATGATTTCTTTCTTTTTAAAATGAGAAAAAATTGATTGAAATTGATGATTACCTAATCGCTCAAAAGAACTTAAAACGACACAATGAGAGGTCATAATTCTTCGAGTGTTCACGTTTAATTGTCGCAGTTTAATTTCGTATTATATATTTAATCTGTCATTCTAGCCATGGATAATTCCTCCGCATTAAAATATTTTCTTCCTGCTCTCACTTTAAAAAAATCTTCCATTGTCATTTCCTCGGTATGAAAACTAAGTTAATAATTTATGCCATTAATAATGATCAAGCCAATCAACCGGCAGTATGATTAAATACACGAAACCTGAGCTCTTATTTGATAGTAACTTAACGAAAAGGATTTGTCATTTTCCAGATAGTGCTAACCAGACATAATGAAACCGCGCCTAAATCATCAACCTTGGGAACGGTAGAGTAAACCTTTCACTTCTTATCCAGGGGGCGCGGGATCTAGATCCGTCTGTGCGATTTCTTCATCCAAGGGTGGAATTTTAGTATAGGTGACTCCATACTGATGTAAACTTCACCATACTCGCACCCATAAGCCACCAATGGCTTTGACACCATACAATACCACACTCAGCATCATGTTCTTCGCCAGATTTTTCTTATGGGTTCCAATCGCGTGCTCCTACAGGAAATAGTGCAAGAAAAAGTGTGCTATTTGACACCGGCTTTGGGGAAGTTTAGGGACGGAATAGGGGCCCTTTGGGAGCAAGATGACTGGGGTCAGGGTGGATGACATTTTAGTGAAAAGAACGGGAGGAGGGCAGGCCATGTGGAGGAGTAAGTAAGGTTATCCCTTAGACTTGGATGCTGCCGGTAACGGAAAATCATAGAAGAATCGTCTTACCACCTTGGGGACACTGAAGACCTACCGCCATTCCTGCTCCTGAAGCAGTTATATTTTTCATGTTGTTTTTTACTAACACGTTACCCTCCCTTGCCTTCGTGCGCGTACGTAGGGCTTACGTGCTTATTCATGCATGTTGAAGTGGAGTGGTTTTGCGGTTTACTGTACGGAACGTTCTACTATACTTTGTCCTTTTTAATGATTCCATGGACGGATATAAATGGCAGCCAATCAGATAACACTCAGTGCCAGGGAAGCGAATCACGTAGCAGGCGGAGCCAAGATCGTGGCCTTTGCTTACATTAACTGGTCTTAGCAACACTGTTTATATTGCTTTTAGTTCTTACTTTCCCAAATCAGTAGATTTCATCGAAGGATGATATTTAAGGTATTACTGAATATTGTCAGAAGTAACTATTTAATGCATTTTTTCCGCCTGAATAACGCTTTTTTACATTTTGATGCTCCGTACATAATGGTGAAAATGGGAAATTTAACTCATTACTGCTACTGTACTCAATCTTCAGAATGTTTAGTGATGTAATGATTGACGTTTAGCACCAAATTTCAACAAATATAATTATTGAAAAAAACATTGGCGGCTATCATCCATGATGGCGTCGTGTCCGCCTCGCTGAAAGTCCTGTGCAACCCAATTGGTCATTGGTAAAAATGTCCAACTGCGCCTGTGAAATGGACAGAGTATAGGTGTACGTCGCTAAAAAATAGACCTTATATTCCATAAATTCCATATTTTTATTAGCTACCCCAACCAGTTTCAACGCTCTCACGTTTTTTTCCGGGGATTGCATTTGAACCCTTGGTGAGCTCTTATTTACAAAAGCTCGAACCTGTGAAAAAAGGTGGGCTAAAAAGATGAATTTTTAAAAATTTAAAAATTTTATCTTATTTCAAGTTAGCAGGAACGTAATTGTTGAATGACATGATAGCAACATTTCACTCACCTCCATATAACGTACCTGCTCCAACTCCGAACCAATGTTTTCTTAATTTGAACTTTAGTCCGTTTTGAATGTGTGATCATTGTGCTATCTGGGAAGCAGAATCACCGTCGATGGAAGAAGGAAGAAAAAAATAGAATAGCTCAAGCAAAGATGGCCTTCTACCAGATGAAAAATCTGCTAACAGCTAGTACACAATCCTGGAAGAAAGAGATCACATTTGGAGGATGCTCTAATATGGCAGTGAAGGCATGACAGTAATATTGCAGAGCAAAGGAGATGCAGATGGAAACATTGCAGATGTGGTGCTGTGTTGAAGAATGATGAAAATTAAATGGTCGGAGGGAGTCACCAACTACGAGCTGGAGAAATAAGAAATTTTAATGATAAACTCTTAGAAGCAGAGGACACATTTTGCTACATTGAAAACAATAAAATGTAATATGATATGAATAAGGAGAATAACAGAGTAAGATGAAGAATGGGATATCATTCCGGAAAATTATGAAAAACGCCAAAGTAAATAATAATGTAGGACTTAGGAGGTTAGCTGAGTGGAGGGGGGAGTGGAGAGCTACCGCAAACCAATCCTTGGATTAATGATAAATCATGATAACCCTCTTCCATTCAAGAATTATCTTATCTTCTGCGACTTTGCCCTAAATCCCAATCAGTATTTTTTCAGCGAAAAGAAATATACACTAATTTTCCTCACTATTTATTTTTTGCTCTAACGGTTTATACGTTTTCACATCGTTTAAAGAGGCTACTAAACCAGGAGCAGTTACTCTCTAATTTATACGATGACATTTTTTACCAGTTTATCCAATATAAAAACTATTACAATCAGTTGGAAAGTTAGATGAATTTTCAACACAGTTTTTTCACGCTTGGTTTTATTTTTCACGACCATGATTTCGTTACAGAGAAACAACTTTAAGTTTTTCCTGAAGATGTTACTCTATGACGAAACCATGGGTGTGAAAAATAAAAAGTACATGTGGAAAAATCTCTGTTGAAAATTCATCTTACTTTCCTACTATGAAAGACTTCCACAAAATTACACCCGAGACCTTACACTTCGTGAATTCAAATAAGCTTTTTAACACTTTAACTAGCAAATACCACTTTTTTCATTTTCACTTAAAGAACCTTTGGAATTATATTGAAATTTACCAAAACTCACAGGGTTATAAAAACAAATAAATAAGTTTATGCGATAAATGTTGGACCGAGTGTACTTTGTCCCACTTGAAATTTGAACGGGAGAAATGAGAGAGATTTTTGGATGACATAGCGGCATGTTTTCTAATTTGTTATTTTATTATTAATTTTAGTTTATCATTATTTCCCGAACCTCCCATCTGCCTTTTTTGGTTCGAGCAAATATAGATATAAGCTAGCCATGAATATAAGTATTATCTTCTCGAAAATAACGTGAGAGCATTGAAACCGGCTGGGGCTGCTAATAAAAAGTGTGGGATATACAACTTCTAATTCTTATAAAATGTGTATTCATAGATGTGTAAGGTTTTATGCTCATACAATTCTTGGCGAAGTGGAAGAAGACCAGATTAGCAGAGAGGGGAAGAAGCCGTACAGCAGGGGAAGAGAAATAGTATGGGAGTGTTTTTCCTGAGAAATGACGTGAGTGAGTTACCAAATGGGAATGTTGAATGAAGGAGGTCAGAAAGTGGAAGTGTTGCGTTCAACGAAATTGCTTTCCCCCGTTATCCCCGTGGCGTCTACCGACTCGGGATTAAATTCTTTGGTCGTTGACTTTTTATCCATTTAGGGATGGAAGCGTCCTGGGACGAAATGTTTTTTCATATTTTTGTCCTGCGGATTCCAGTGTTTTAAATTGCTCGTGGGTTGTATGATGTGAATGCATAAAATCTGAGTCTATGAATAGGGAAGAATGCTTTTTCGTTTGAGTTTGATCTTAGAAATGAAGTTATCTGATGAAGGGTTTAAAAAACTAAGCGTGTAGTTCAATTTACAAAAAGTGCGTGTGCTCTTAGAAAATACAGAGGTTGTGAGATAAAAAAATTGTTATTGTGATAATTTGTGTTTGTTAACTTACGCAGAATTGCATTCCCAATATCGCAGAATATATATTGAGTAGCACTCAAGAACGGAGAATATATCTTATCCACTTATTTCCTTAGAACATTGGATGCATTGCTATAAAAGAATCAGGTGGAATTATTTATGAAGTATATACTTTCAGCATACTCTTTTAGAAACTTACATCTTCACTGCAATTGAGTTATGATTGGGTCTTCTATAAAAGTGAATGTTTTTTCAATGGTAAAAAATTAGAAATATTTGTAAAAAAGAATGTGAAAATGTTTTCAATTATATTTCTAAGTGGTTCTTTGACAGGGGAGGCATTATCAAAAAACTGTACAACTGATAGAATAAAATTCACGAGGAATTAGCTCGTTGCTTGAATTTTGCATTATTATTGTGAATCGTCATGTAGATGAACATCGTAACTAGTCTGAATGAGTTCAAAGTTGATGGACCTCATTTTATGCGTCAAGTAAAAATCTATAATTATACCCTAAATAATTTTCCAGAATTTTTTTCGTTCAAGTTTTTCAATCAGAGCCTTACATTTATACTTTTTGTTTGTTTTCCTCCCAATTTTAGTGTGTTAACACTTCAGAAAGCAAATTATTTTTCTTTTTCTCAAGGTGTTCGGGATGATGTAGCCGATAAACATGGGTTAGATTGAAAACAGTGCCAATTGGGTTGACTCTGAGCATCAAAATTCCAAAAACTCAACTTTCTCCTCTGCCATGGCGTTGTTTACCAAAACTCCAACTCATGTTTTCGCATTTCAATTTTTTGGGGGGCGGGGCGCAGGGCACCGCAATTCGAGTATCACCGGGTGAAAATTTGGAGACAAACGACTGTCGTACGAGATGTGTTGACATTTCTCACCGTACCTACCTACCGCGGCAGGCAGAAAACGTGGCCGATGTGACTGGGGGAGTGATTGACATAGGAAATGGCTGATAGCGCTCCAGAAGGATATCAAGTCCTGCAGACGGAGGCAGGTATGCTTAAGGGGATGGAGGAGAGAGAGAGAGAGAGAGAGAGAGAGAGGGAGAGAGAGTGAATTCCGATGATGTGGTGGAGGAAGTGTGTAAGGCATGGAGGGGAAGTTGTTGGTACAAGAACACATCAAAGCTTTTCTTACAGCGACCTGAACATTCGTTGTAATTAAAATAGGTGCCGAGCGGGCAATACCCTCTGTCAACACCTTTCCTTGCCTTTCCAACCACATGCTTTCCATCCTCAACCCTGCTGCTTTGCATTTTCACACTCGTACTCCTCATTGCCTTCTCTTGTCCCACCCAGTGTGGTAAACCTAATCGTGAATTAGAAACTTACATACATACTTTCACGAAGTTTCTTTTCGGGGTAGACACTGCCAGAAATGTTAAATTCTCGGTAATGTGCCTGTAAAGATGATTTAATATATAATGATTTCCTCCCTGTCCTATCTTTGAATACCCATTTTGCTTCAAATTTCCTCGTACACTCTTACAGTAACACTTAAATTGCTTCATACTCGTACTCATGACTTCTTATAATCTTCCTCTTAATGGTTTTTTCCAGTTAATTCACACTTAAGTACGTTAAATGAAGTGTAAATTGTTTAAATTGCATACAAAACTATAGTCATGTTACACCTCTCTGATCTTCAATTTAATCCACCTCTCTCTCAATTCCTTCACTTTATTTTCTACCTCTTACGCACCTGATATTTAAGGATCTTTGCTGCATACCCCTGCGGCGAGTTGCAGAGTAGAACGTATCCATGTGTTAGATAAATCTGCTTAATCAATTGCAAAAAGTACTTTCTTTATGAATAAAGTGGGGCGCGTGTTGATAGAAATTCACCACGATCCCGAGAAATATTTGAGTAGTTCTGAAGGGTATATGAGTACTGAGTACATGTAGATAAATTTCCAATCTTGCTTGGCAAAAATTATTTAAAAATATACACGCGACCCCTACCGATCAATTACGTTGTCCTGCGACGAAGGTAAATTAATTACACTCTCACGGTCAACTCCTCTTTTAATTTTCAACAAAGAAGGCAAAAATATTGGCCTTTCCTTTTTCAAACTGATATTTAAACAACCACAGAGTTATCAATCTTTAGCACAGCTAACAAAAAAGAACAAATGACTGGTGTTTCTATAAAGTTATCTATGCCTCCCTAAAATACTCGAACTTTTTAAAAAGAAAACAAAAAACTCTCACGTGCCAATCCACAATTTTCCACAATAAACCAACATTAACAGTGATATTAAATAATGACAAAATATTCGTCGCATTAAAAAATGACCTAAAGTGTTCTAAGGTATAAATGCCAAGCTGATCATTTACCACCTAGGCATGCGACAACTCTTTCCACACCCTTCGTCAACGGGCCAAGATTGGGATGGTACACACTAAGTTCAGATTACTTATAATATTTAGTTCAGGGTTGTTTCACTACGACGCGAAGGATATTACTTTGACCCCGTGGTATATCTCTAGAACTGACGTTAAGTGACAAAATGATAGAGACTTACACTGCCGAACTGTTTCGTACAGATTTCCTCCTTTCCATGAACCATTAGTGATAGTTACAAAAACAGCGTTACACTAACATAAGACATGTCATTGACATACGAATCATCTCTGTTCTCTCCCTCCTCCTTTTTCCTATCGCTTACTCTTTCATTGCTGGTGTCCTAGCACCCACTGCCACTCGCCTCCTCAGGAGTTCGCCGAGTAGTGTGTAGTTGTAGAAGGGTCCATCACCCTTGGCATGCCCCAGCCAGCCATGCCTAATCTCTACCCTCTGCTTCTCAATCCCTACCCTTCTCTTAATTTCTTTCCACAGCCCTTATTCAAATTCTCCCTCCTCCTTACCTCGCTTGAAAAGCCTCCAGTCTCCTCACCACAAAATTAAATCTTTCGTTTCAATCTACACCGTAATTGTATGAGCGCGTACCCCTCTGTGTATACATAAATATGTGTGTGTTTAGCATTCGAAGGGGTACGGAGGGTGCGGGGGGGGGGGGGGGGGTCTTTGCCTACCGTATCATGTCGACGTCCAAAACAGCGTCGAGGTCGGAGATTTATTTCTCTCTGCTTTATTCCATTCGTCAAATTGGTTTTAATTGCCTGTATTCTACCGCGATCACGTCGTCCAAGCAGTCGAGAGTTACTAATTGGCGTTTGAAGTGTTGCCCGAGGCATGTGGGCGAGGAAGCCAAGTCAAAAATCAATGTGCAGTGAAGAATTGTATGGCCGAGTAAACGAGTTAATCATTCAAGTTTTAACTGAGGATATTAAAGTAAATTGAATAAATATACGCCGTTGTAGAAGTCTGTTTACGGTTTTATTTTCTTGAGCGATCTCTGTGAGTCGTACGACATAGGTGTGGTGTTTTGTTTTAATAAAAGGAGCACTATAGTCATGTTACTTTCCGGGATAAGTTCTTCTTCTCCCATTAATGTAACAGAAAGGATAGACATAGATTGATATATTCTGCTTCTGCATGGTGACTTTTTATCAAAATCATCCGCTTAAATGAAGCAGGGGTTTTACCGATTAGGGTTGGTGAATTTTCATGCATCTGCGTAATTTTATTTATTTATTTGAATGGCATTATAGCCTGACGTAGGCAATATCATAAACTTAAATACAAAACTACTAGTAAAGATTGAGCTCTGAACATAATTATGATGTCATCATTACATGTTTACTTGAACCTTACTATTGATCTTAAGTATACGTCAGCTGTGTTATAAAATGAAATATACATACTACAAGCAAATACGGCCGTTGTCATAGTTACCCACATCATTGAAGGAAAAAACACTAAAAATATTGTTTTTTATACTAATCTGTAAGAATTTACTTGAAAATTCTACTTCTTCATGAAGAGGTTTTGACAAAATTTCCAGCTGAAATAAATCCAAGGATTCACCGTCCAGTATTGGTGAACTTTATAATCAGAATAAATCTATTTATTTACTTTTAATGGCATTATAGTGAGCCAAAGGAGAATAAGTCACAAATATCATGTTTTAAAACTGAAATGTTGGAATTAATGTGAAATTCGAGCGCAAAAAAAATTTGGCCATAATTCTGCGATTTTATGGATTTACATTTTACGGAATGACATGACGGAGGGCGGGGGGTAAAAGAGTTTTTCCAAAATTTCAATTTGTACGCTTATTATTTTACTATATATCACCATACATATCTTTTATTGAAAATATTGATTAATAAGGAATGTAGCAGGCAACTCGTTATTAAGGCGTGTATAAAAATTTAAAATATCAAGCGGAATACCTATTTGACTCGTTTAAATGTTTTAATCGGCTCTTTTTAGCGTCTAGCAATATATTTTAATTTCTCTCCGTGAAATACTAATTTTTTTATCATAGTTTTCAATTAGATTGGAAATTTGTTACCATTTGTGCAATTATCATGGATGTTAATTGGCTTGGAGTCAGTTTTTGCAGAAAATTGTACCATCGCGTCATAATTGTGTAGTGTTTTAAGCATTTTACGGTTAACATTAGATTCCCCAAGCTGAAATCAGGGTCTTTATATTCCCCCAGCTTAAAATAGATAGGTACTTAGTTTGTATAAACATTCGGATAGGGATGCTTCGCCGCGTGATTCTTTTGTTGTATGCGGGTTTCCTGAGGCACGGTGTTAAGTAGTGATAATTTATTTTGAAATATTTAAGTTAGGTTACATTTTTATATCACCTTCAGTGCTACAATTGAATCCAATGCCAAGTTTTAAATTAATGGAAAATGTTTCTATTTCTTGTTTAAAGTCTATTTCCGTCAAAAATGCCTTTCGTGCATAGGATTGTAAACACAAATTGGAGAGAAGAGGAGCCTAGGAGGTAAAGAATTAAAAAAAAAGATTCATTTGTATCCGTTAGTTTAAAAAAAAGTAAATCTTGGAAAACACTCGTTGCCGAGATATTTACACTGAGGACTGTTCAACAACCTGTCATTTATTTCTAACCTGTGTTGATGGGTATTTTGCGTAGGTTGCCAGTAAAATGATCCGATGGCCAGTTTTACACCGAGGCGTGCTAAGCCTGGTGAGCTAAGCTACATTTTTGGGGCCCGTTACACACTGGAACTGGGTTGATGTTTTGGCCAGTATTCTCGAGTGCCTCGACCGGAGTCTCGAATTTACTATCGATTATTTACTGAATTTACTATCTCAAGTTAACTATGGGAATAATGAAACACCAATTAGTACTTGAGTTTAACCTCAAAGAGTTAAGGGCGGAATATTTATGGAAGTATTTTTCCTTTTGGGTACTTCTCTCCTGCATCCTCAATATTGTTTTCTTCATATCCCTGAAATTCGGTGTGTGCAAAGCATTTCCTCTTGCTAAAACTTAAAACTGGTAATTTTGCATGACAAATAATCGGCTCTTTTTCTTTACTGTGTATGCAATGCAATGAATTTAATATCTTCATATTAGTGCTCCACGCAACTGATATACTTCACATAATACTAAATTTATTGCGACAAACATTCGGCCTCACCATATACAGTCGATAATTAGTGAATAGTTAGGTAACTGACCTACTTTAATAGCCATTACAGTATTGCTTTTACATTGACTGTTGCTATTGGATGATTCGCGTAACACTAAAATATCTGTCAAAATGCAAGTAATTTACGTCTGCCAGCTGCCCACGTGCAGCTTCAGATGACTTCCTTGCGTTATCAACGT
Source organism: Pyrrhosoma nymphula (assembly GCA_963573305.1). NCBI lineage: Eukaryota > Metazoa > Arthropoda > Insecta > Odonata > Coenagrionidae > Pyrrhosoma > Pyrrhosoma nymphula. Next base: position 67,194,940 of record OY754333.1, read on the forward strand.
GGGTGTAATCTTTACAGTTTCCTTCTTCGTAAACCTCGGGCATTTCTCAGCTAACCTCTTTCTTTTCTGCTCGACGCCTTCGTGCAATCCCCACTCTGTCCTCATTTTCAATTCATTTCGGAACACATTTGGAGCATCTGCTCTTACATCTCACTTACGCTCGACCTTCCAGGCGAAAGATTCCGTGAGCCTCCTGGGCCGCGCTCAAAGAAGGAGCTGAGTGACGAGGGCAGCCCTCTCAAAATGCATACGGAGCGGCATAATGAGGACCCTTGCCAGGAGAGCGGAGGCATTTCGGATAAGATGTTGTTTGACTAGACCGTTTTACGCCGAGCAATGACACTACGAAGACTGCTGCTTGTACACCCGTTCCCTTTGGATGGTAGCAGCGTGTACTGATGCTGAACTCTCAGTTACGAATAATTCAGAACCAATGACGCTTCTTAGAAATATGCTCAAGATGTTTTATTAAAGTGCCTTTTTTCAAAAGCATTTTCCAAAAATTAAATGGGCCGTATTTATAGCAAAATTAATCGCGAACGCCCATTTTACTTGATGATATTTATTTATGAAATAGCTCGTCACAACTAGGCAATTGGCCTGGTGGCAACGGTCAAGAATATAACATAAGAAATAAGTGAATACCTACGATAAAAAAATATGTATATATACTCATTGAGAAACTCATGACTTATGCACACAAGCTCTAAGTGTGCACTCTGGAGTAATTTAGCTCTTACTTCCTTTCTAGAATTTTTAACATTGTCAGGAAAGGTCTTCAAAATATCTTCAGGCAACTCGTTTCATTCTTTAATTCCATGGTTTAGGAAGGAATTCTTTAGTACATCCCATTTCTGTGGCCTGTATTTTCTTTTGAATCTGTGGTCCTTCATACCTATATAGTTGGGTTTGTCTAACCTTTTAGTGAATTCCCCCCAAGCCTCTTCTTCCTTTATCGACTTGTAGATCCCAGACAACCTATTTAACTTCCTCCTCAATTGGAGTGATTTCCACCCCAGTAACCCTAATATTGCTGCAACACTCTCTGTCCTTTTCTGATTCCCTAGGACATACCTGGCTGCTTTCCTCTGGACATTCTCAAGCTTTTTAATGTGCACATTTTTCTTTGGATCCCATATTGTTGTAGAAAATTCCATTGTAGGGCGGACAGTTGATTGGTAGGCTAATTCTTTAGTGGCCTTGGAACTCCCCTTTCGATTCCTCATTACCCAGTGCAGGGTTTTAAAGGCCTCCCCTGACACCTTGTCAATATGGCGGCCCCAATCTAAATTGTGGGTGAGATTTACACCTAGATTAGAGCAGCATGCACTTCTTAAAATATAATTCCCTGGATGATATTCTCTATATTCTTTGGTACTTTACCTCTTTAACGTTATTAATTTACATTTCGTTGTGTTGACATCCATTTTGTTTTTTATAATCGAGACAGTTAATTTGTCTAGGTCGTTTTGAAAGATGTCCCTGTCCCCATTTTTCTTTATTCTCCTGTAAATAATACAGTCGTCTGCAAAAAGTTGAACTATCGATTCCACCTCTATATTCCCCGAGCTTTGTTCTACATTAGCTCCCATATTCAATATTGCATTAATAATAATATTAAAATTACTTCTAAATGTGAATTTTAAAAACTAGCTCAGATTCACGTTCAAAGAATGAATTGGTGAAAATGGAATTCTGAATAGTATAGTGTATATATATTGTACGATAATGTAATAGCTGGAAAGGATTAGTTGGATCTTATACGGGTGATCCTGATCAACTTACATCTTCTGTCTTTAGTGAATCCTATGAAGTTAATATTAAAGAACTACATAATTCATAACACGCAAACCAGTATCCTTAAACGACTTATACTGGCTTCAAAATATTATTCGATTTGTCATTATTGATATCAAGCATAACTACTATTGAAATGTGTAAAAAATGTTTACAATACGAGTAGTTCAATATCGATCCTGCAATCTATCTCTCTAATTTTATGGAATTGATCGATCCTTCTACAGTAGAGTGGAGTTTTTATATGGTGTTTACATTTTTGGAGAAGTGATTGGCCTTTAATTTACTCAGGTGGTTACGCCTGTTCTTTAAATATACTCTGTTAGAGCGATTCCCAGCCCAATTCTATTAATAGCCTCGGTACACTGCTAACTTTTTCCTAACGTATCTTTACAAACGCAGATGCTCGTCGCTGCACACAATCTCTTTCTGATATCTTACCCGCTTCGTAAGTTTCCCAAAAACTAAGATGTGTATCCTTGGTATGGCCTAAGTAGAGGAAGATAAAAGTGCTTTTAACTTTCTCATTGCATTTTTTGAATATTCTTTTAATACATCCTAGATTTCTATTATCTTGACCGCTTCCGTTCCATTTAAACCTGCCTTAAGTGGAAGATCGCCTTATTGGTAATGTTTGTATCCATAAATAGTTACATATTTTCCCAAGAAATAGGTGTCCATATTGAAACCAATTACAGAGTGGGAGATGTGAACGGGATTCAGTGTCTCCTTTTCCGACTAGGCCAATTTCCTCCACCACCTCTGTCTTCCTCTCCGTTCTTACTTTTCAGTCCAAGCTCCCTCAGCTGTCCTCTCTCCTTAGTTTATTCTTTATTCATCCCCACTTTGGTGCTCTCTCTTTCCACTTTCGTCTTTTCCCCACTTCTCTTTTCGTCTCGTATTCCTTCATTCCACCCTGACATTCTTCTGCCACCTGATCGTTTGTACCCTTCACTTCCCTTCCCGTCACTGCGGACTACGTCACCCCTTGCGGACAATGTTGCCAAGTTATAAGTTTTAGAAGCTTACTTTAACTGAATTCTTCTTATTTTCTGCCTTAAAAATAATAGAAGTTACTGTTTTTGTCGCTAAACGGAAACGAATTAAACACGTATTTTACACGTTCATTTGAAATTTCAATCCTAAGATTGGTTGACTGTAGCCCTTATCCTACCCTGTCTAATACTAGTTCTCTTACTCCATATTGGTTTATACTAGTACTAATACTAGTTATGTCACTCCATATTTATTTTAGTACACTTTCCTCTTTAATTATCATTATGTTTTTATCACTTTGCATTCCCCATATAACTTAACCCCCACTCTATGTGAGGGTTAAGTTACATGTGTGTGCCCTATGGATTAGGTTATTTTGTATAATGTTCCGTATGGTACTTTTATTTTATACTCTTCTATATACTTCTTCATTTCTTATTTCCTCCATAAACGTGATCTTCAACTACCACTTACAGTACCAGATTTCTAATGCTCTTAGTATTTATTAGTATCACTACGAAGTGAAGCCTGCCTCTGTCAAGTTTAGTACTTCTAATATTTTATGGCCTTATTTTTAACAGTCTATGTGTCCGATCGGCTGAGTGCAACATACTTCACTCATCAATAATTATTCTATCTTGAACTCATCAGCTGTAATCTTTAGAGAAGCTTTGGTTCTACGGCTTATTTCGCGATTTTGGAGAACTATTGACATAAGAATTTTAACGATTTTTCAATGTTTCGTTTCGGTTGGAACTAAATGTTTTGACAGATCTTTTTTGCTTTGCTTTCCACCAGCACATAATAGCAAACTCATACTGGTATTTTTGCGAACTCTTTAAATTTCATTTAAGATTAAGAAAAGTACAATTTTAAAATAATCGCCTCTGATTGTAAGTGGTAAAAAATGAGATTCCCGTTCCCAGAACTTTCCCGCTGTGACACAAGTGTGGACGGAAGTGGGGAATCTCTTCGTTTGTACAGTAGAAGCAACAACTCAACAGTCGAACAACAAATCTGCATTGAAATAAAGGTAACGATTTTGTTGTGCAAAAAACTTTTAAGAGAAAAAAGGCTTAGAGTCAACAATTTGGTCGTCAAATAAAAATGTTTCCTGTAAATAAGGTAGGTTATGCCCGATTCAGACTACTATCGAACGAACCAACATAGCCCACATATACGCATTGGCACTACACTATCGCAACTAAGTGCTGCTCTCACCAGGAACTGCGGCAAACAATTAGAGAGCAAATAACAGAGCAAAGTAATGGAAAAGAATTTAAAGAGCAAACGAACGAAATGAGCGAATGTAAAGAGCAAACGAACGAAATAGAGATTTCCACATTTCTCTGGCGTTTTGAGGCTTCCGAAATAGTTTTAAAGCAAAGGAAACTACAATTTGATTATTTATCAAATTTGCCCAATCTCCTTTACCATTTTGACTATCGTACTTCATTATTTCCGGTTTCCGCTCTCGACACCGGCGCTGACCATTGTTTAGTAGCAGCGTTAAGACTATACTTCACCTTCGGTAACCAACGCGCGTTCACACGATGGTTAGCGCACAAGGTGTATAGACAGAGGCCTCTCTATCTGTACGCCTTTGTTAGCGCGTACGTCGCGTCGGTCGTTACGTAGGTAGTGTGAAGGGGTCATTATTTTCTAGGAGTAAAAATTGATCTTTTGTCACAAAAGATAACTAAAATTCGCTAGATATAACAAAAAAGTCGCTAACTTTGGCAACATCGCTCGCAGTTCTCCACCTTTCTGTCTTCCTAACGTTGACGCTCCGCATAATTTATGCAAAGCTTCCCTTCATCTCTCATTTCTCCTTTTTATTATTTCCTTGAAGACGGCAAAAGAACCCGCGCGGCCTCTCCTTGTCTCCTCGTCCCTCCGCCTCTTCATTCTGACATCTTATCCCCATAATCACCCGTTTTTTTTGTCGTCCCCTCCAAAATGAAACTGAAGTACTTTAAATGAAAGGTGCTGTGATTTGGGCAAACGGGAGTAATGAAAGGATATTTCTTCGTGTGTATGCTGATTTCGATAGTAAAATTATAATGGCAAAAAAAAATACGACTGAAACAACTAATGTGTTCATGTATAGAAGTAATTGTGATGAGGAAACTTTGAGGATAAGACACAAATTGCTCATTACGAGGATAATAAAATACATCGTAATTTTCCACACATTACAAAATACATCGTAATTTTTCCTACTTTTGATAGACCTCAAAGGCCTATCTTTGATATTAATTTGAAACCATCGGAATCAGTCTCTCCTTCTTCTTCTTCCTTCCAGGTTTAGGCTTTAAGCCTGTTCCGGCTTCACTTTACTATCTCGTCCTTGGTCTTCCGACGCTTGTTTCACCTATTGGCTTATATTCCAAAGCTTTCTTAGGATATCTCTCCTTAGGCATTCGTAATACGTGCTCTTTCCACCGATTTTTGTATTTTGCTAATTTTTCCGATATCGGCTGGACCCCTAGTTCCTCTCTTATAGCTGTTTTTCTTACTTTATCTATCCTGTACACTCTTTTACAGCTCGAAGAAATCTCATTTCTGATGATTTTAATTGTTTCAGTCGTATTTGTTTTATTGCCATTATAATTTTACTATCGAAATCAGTCAGAACAGAAAAATAAAAATAGCGGAACATTACCTATTAATTCTTTATCCTCGTGAATAGTAGTCTAAATGCATGTGGAGGGCAACAATAGTGTATCTAGAATTTGGCTAGTGGGGGGGGGTCCAAAATAATTTTTATAGGTGAAGTACCGGGGGATCCAGGATATTTAATAAAATTATAACCCCAAAACTGCATTATTTAACCCTATTTAAAACATTGAAAGGCAACCAGTTTTTTAATTTTTAAAAATATTGACGTTGGTACCCTTAACAAAGTTCATTAATTAACAAATAGGCTTCTGTGTGGGTCCAGTACCGTTCCCCCGTAACCATGCTCGTTGAGGGTATAGCTTCTGTAAGTTTGTTAGTTCTTTGGGGAGGAAACCCATAGCTTAGAGCACCACTCACTCATTTAAATACGGTTCCAAAGGTTGATTAGAGAAGGATTACATATTTAACGAAAGAAAGGTTGAGAGAAACCCGACGTTAATTACGGCCTATGCTCAAATAAAGGCACCATGGGGACCACAATTTGACGTACTATCTGATGGAAGGAATTTTGGCATTGATTTTCTTTCCACTCGGCACTGACATTCTACTGAAAACGTATCTCCCCGAGCATCGCGGTTCAAACACTCAGTATAGAAATCTTGGATTTTACTTGATGAGAATTCCTCTTTATGTGTTAATTGGGGTGTTATAACATGTTGGGATAAGGATGTCTTCAGGATGCGAAATATTGCTGTGTGAGACATACATAATGTCGTTCGACGCTGTCAGCTCACAAAGGAGAACTTAATGCTGCTTTCGTTATTGCAAGTTAGTAGCACAAACCATGGCATTCTATTCAGCTACAGTGTCAAAAGATAGTCTGAAAAGGCTTTACTTCTTAGGGATAATCAGGAAATATTTTTTCCGACGCCTTGGTGTGAATTGAGCAGAAAATTGAGCAATTGGTACGTGCGTTTCGGGAAAAAAGTTATTGTATTCGTAGTTGTCGCACCGCATTGCACCATTAGTTACTGGATATAGTGGGTTGTCAGCGCTTATGCTCTTTTGACTATATGGCCCCAATTGCTATGGCATGATGGGTCTGTACGTTATATTCCATGCTTTTCATTTGGTCATAAAACTTATATCGCTCCTAATTTGGCATATATTTTTCTTTTTATTTACCGAGCACGCTCATTTATATTGGACTTACTACCGACTTAACAACTCTCACATTTCCCTTTTCAAGCCCTTAAAGTGTCACTGTCTTTTCGTTGATCCTTATCTACCTTATCTGTCACATCCTAACGTCATTCAAATGTTCTCCTATCCTTTAAGGCGTCTCATTCATTATGTCCCTGTCAATCGTGTGTTTTAATCCTTTACCCAAACACTTCGTTAAAAACACATTTTGACGTTTTTTCCAGGACCCGATGTCATAATTACGTCATACGCATCGTATAACTCTCTAAACGTTTTCATTCAATGACAATACGATCTCCGTCAACTTTATTCCAGCTAGTACCAATGTAAACGCTCCTTTTTATTTCTTAAATTAAATCTCATTTAGGTCTTTATTTTATCATTTTACTAGATTTCTTCATAATTCATCGGTTTATAAATCTTAAGGGTTACTATGAACGCCAGTAGTACATTGACCATATTGAAATTTTGAGAGGTACCGTGCGATCTGTCTATATAACGAAGCATATTTCCAAAAGTTAACGTCTTAGCCTCCATTTATAAGTATAATATTGTTGTCTCGTTCTTCTATCATACCAATTGGCTTCTGTGGCTATCTCATGTGCTGAAGCTATTATCGTCGTTACCTCTGATAAATTTTATTTTAATTGGCATTTTCACTGAAAACTTGCTCTTTTATTACCAACCAAAATCATTCCTCAAGTAATTGCCTTCATATTCAAATCATTAAAAAATGACACTGTTGAGAAACGGTTGGTGCCATTGCCAATAAAATTTCTTGTTTCCATATCGTCAATCCATATGTTTTGTTCTCCTTGCTTCTTTTATCCACCGTCACAAGCCTGAGGTTTTCCTTTTTCCCCTATATGTTGGAATATCATATTTCTAAACTTTTCTTTTATTTTCCCCAGCTCTATATCAACGTTTCTACGTGTTCTATTCCAATTGGCCACTTCCCCAACTCTCCTTCAGTATTGTTTTCTTGGAAGTGGGAAAATGATGCAAATTCTATGCTTGCTGTTTCCTTCGTAATCGTCCAAAGGACAGTTTTTGGACAGTACTTTGGACAGTACTTTGGACAGTTTTTCGAATGGATAATCGTCTCTTGATATTTTTGTCTTTTTTTTAACAATTTAAGCCCGTCAATAGCAGATAAGATTTGAGTGACTTTTTTGGTAATTTTCATAATGATAAACGGGAAAATTGCATTCATCATTGTGGATTAGTTCTTTTGTCTTTAGCTGCAATCATGCATCAAAGTGCAGCGCTAATTTTTTCGGTTAATTAATTTATGGAAGGCTTAGTTAATGAAAGAAGAGTTCCGTTGAAAATATACTCTTTGTGATATTATTTCCATTTGACAACCTTACCGATAGGTATTCATGTAAAATGTAAAATAAAAATTGGAATCAAACACTTGGAGGAATTTATTTACGATGCGGAAATAAATTTTTAAAAATTAAAAAATATTTTAGGAGGGATAAGTGAGAAAAACAATATCTTACGATATGTAAAATGTACATAAATATCATGAGAATCTTTGAATATACCATAAATAAATAAAGAAAATTTAACTCAGTATTGTTCCAGGACATTAATTTTTATAAACATTATCGTTAAAGTGACCTAGTGTTCCCCACACATTTTAATCGAATAACGCTCGTTATCAGTAAGCTGAGGACATTTAGGCACTAAAAATGAAGAAATAGGCAGCCTAAATAGGCACTAAAAATTTAAAAATAGGCCTTTAAAATAGGCGCTTAAATATTTTTTAATCAAAGATATGAAAACAAAAATTAAAGAAACCGAATCAACGAAAGTTCAATTATTAACTTTGGCCCCAAAGAGTTGGTCGATACCAGTAACAGCTGTCACTATTTTAGAAGCACCTCTAGTGGAATAACGGATTCATTAAGATGAAATTTGAAGGATCCAAGAAATGAATACATGGTATCACTCACAAGTTAAAAAACTCGAAGTCACTCAATACAGAACGGCCACACGGCCACGACTTTACCCAAGACTCTAGTATAGTCTCCTTACCCAAGTCTAAAAATAAACAAAAACCATACGAGCTTCGGCTTGGAAACTTTAGGCTTGGGAATCTAGGATAAGCTGCCTAACTTTTGGCTTTGGAACCAGACAGATACCCACACAAGGATTTGGAACCTTGTCGAAGAAACCAAATTGCAGGATTGGGATCCTCAACCAAGAAACCCACCCGTAGCTGGTATTACACAGTAATTGGGCAAGACTTCTACGGCGATGTGGTTACGGGTTCAAATGCCTGAACTGGTGGTGACAATGTCACCATGGACCAACGCATTATACTAAAAATGTCTACATAAAACAAACAGGACGACAAACAACAGAATGCATTTGGTGCCACCAAAGCAACGTTCTCAACGTTGTTCATATTTTTAGGGCCGTATGTGCACGCGATGAAAAACCCAGTCGACTTTTTAAGAGGTTTAAAACATGCTCTTTCAAATGAAAATAATTCAAAAGAGTATCCAAAAGATCTTTCTTTTGTAAGAGCGGGCAGAAAATAACCTATTTTTGTCGTTTTTACAAATGTCATCCTCTACGTTGTCCCTATTTTTAGGGCCTTATATGCCCGCGATGAAAAACCAGATATATTTTTTTAGAGGGTTGAAATCATTCTCTATATAATGAAAATGATCCTAAAGAAATTCCAGTGGGTTTTTTCTTGTAAAAGCAGGGAGAAAATACCCTATTTTTGGCGTTTTTACAAAAAGTGTCACATTTTGACTCAATTTTTAAAATAATGGATATCACTAGGAAGATGAAATATTATATTCATAAACCATGTATTAATATGTTATCATGCTCAAAGTTTCACGTTGATTATACCTTTACTTCCTGAAATATAAAAATCCAAAATTTTATTTTTTTTCGATCCGCAATTTTTTCGGCCAGTTTCGCCCTAAATTTTCTACAAGGAGGTCGCTTTTACAGTTATTCTTATTATGCTGTTTAATAGAGCTTAAAACTTTGTACAAGATAGCCAATTTTTGTTTCTCTTATCAAAATATCTCCTAAGATATTATGCCTCAAATTTACCGAAATCTCATAATCATACTGAAGAAGGCTGCGGCACGGGGTGAAACAAATTACTATATATCAGCAAGTATACCATCGGCGAACGTAAAACTTTACAAATATTTATTGGGGGTATGTGTGAATGTCCATACAAAATTTAATTGAAATCAGTGATGGTCGAGCGGGGACCACCAGACCACTTGGCATGGGGACCACCAGACCACCCAATTGTGTACCTTTAAGTGGGTGGAAAAGACGTTCGAACTTATGTATCGGAGGCGCACATTATTCCTGTCACATACCTCACGTATTTCAATAATTTTATCTACAGAGTATAATGCAGTGTATAGCCATGTTCCCCATTATATCAATAGATACTGGCTGTGAAGGCAGATCAACTTCAGGCAGTATGCCTGAAATTGATCTGCCTTTACACTCAGCAATACTGAGTGGTACCTTCAAAAACAAGATTTTGGCAATTGAAACCATCGCAAGTACGCATCACGTTAAATTACCATAGTTGTTTTTCTACTCTTTATATAATAATACTTTGGTTGATTTTTCTTTATGAATGTTTAATGAATGACATTATTTCAACCTTGATAGAATAAAAAAGGAACTGAAATAACAGACAAGCTCTGCACTAAAGAGAAGTTTGGCGACGTTGAAAAGAAAATTGCTTTTTTAGGCCCTTAAATAAGCGATACCAGCAGAAAAAGGCATAAACAGGTAAAATAGGCATTTTTAGGCAGTAACAAATCACGTTAATTTCGCCATAAATGATCCTAAATGAACTTATAACTTCATAAAATTGTTTCCTGAGAAAAGAAAAAAATAGGCATTTTAGGCAATGTCCTCAGCTTAGTTATCAGACAGTAACTAGTACAACTATACCCAAACAAACATCTTAAACACACGAGAAGAATTTTAAGCATTTTCTATCACTATACTCGGCGTAAACGTTTTTAAATGTCGTCATTGTGTGACTGCGAACAGAGAGGATAAATAGCTCCAAAACGAAGATGTGGTTAATTTGATAATCGTGAAAACAGAACAGGGAAGAAGTTATTTTCCCCAAAAGACTCGCAGAGAAGAGACTGCAATAACGCCGGCCCACTTTTATCACTTTCGTTTACTTGGAGAAAGCATTTGGTAGCATTCACTTGAGCAGAACTCTTTAAATACACTTGGGGAAAACGAGGATCTGCAGAGACAGTTGAATGGTATTAAGACCCTTTAATAAACGAATGACAGTAATGCATTTCGGCTCTTTTTTGCAAAAGGAGTCCGAGTCCGGCAATTTCCTGCTCACTTCCGATATGTTTACGATAAAAGATTCCTTCCTTTGTAGCTGGAGAAAAATAATTTCAGACATTCATTCTCATGAATTGAGTTTGAGTTTGTGGCCAAAATTTGAGTAAATTTGTGTCCTTTACATTTTAGGAAAACATCTCAAATGAATAGTTTTATCTGTTCCATTGGCAGAAACGCGATCGAGGAATATGCAAACGAAATGTTTGAGACCCGAGTAGAAAGTCACCCGCTTTTTGGACAAGTGGTTGCTTCCCAGATGAGGAACTTGAGCAAACGCAATCAAGCAATTGCGAAGAATCGAATTCAGAACATTTTATGTGAACTGGAAATGGAGGAACTCTCAACTCATTCCACAAATACATATGTTTCAGTACAAACATCAGTACCTTCCTCATACGAATCACACTTATCACCTGGTTCCCAACACTCTCTCCAAACTAATGCTACATCTCCAGATTATTCCAAACAATCCACTTCCGAAAACTCACAGCAATCTATCCTTACACAAAAAAACACAACGTTCCAAGAAGATGGGGAATATTTACTCCTGAACATTGATGACAAATACTAATAAGTACAAATATGTTTTTGTATGAATACTAAAAGATATATTTTTTCAGAATTGAGAATAAAACCACTTACCTTCATGTATTCTTGTAGTGATTCAATTATTGCCTTAAGAACCTCAGGAATCATGCATGAGATGAATTGCTTGGATACTTTAAATAAATACATTAAAGAACCAAATGAATCACCTGTAGCCAAATATCTTAGTGTGATCGCTAATTTCACTTCCGCCGGGATTGCATCTCTGAAACGTGTGTTTACTTTTGCGATTTTTGGTTCCACCAGTCTCAAAAGAAAACTGAAGTTATTCTTAGACATACGTGTAAAGTTTTTAAACAGAGCATTGTCATTGAGTTCTAACTCCCTTAATATGCCAAAATTCCGCACTTTAAAATAATCTTTCATCCACACTCTTCATCGGAATTTTTCATGTCTTTTTCTCGCACGTTTCAACAACAAAACTGAAGCACTTAAGCCGAGTAAAGCAGCAATATCAGTTTCTTCCATTTCTGCACTCCCTCTCAAAGTTGAAAAATAAAAACGCACAAATGTGGACAGAAAAGGCATGCGTCTAGCGCATTCAATCAAAGGGCATGCGCTACTGTGCCCGTGTTGAAAGCTGAATTGAAAATTGAACTGAATGTTGAAGAGGAAAACGCACTAGTGTGGACAGGGCTATTAGGAATGGAAGACATTCCTTTGACACATTTAGATATTTTATAAAATCCCTCAAATACTTATCACATACTTGATTTTTTCTCTCAGTGTTCGGTATTCGAAAGGTTCCCTGAATAGATAGCTGGCATGCAAAGAGCAGTATACTTATTTTTTGTTTTAAAAATACTTTTTTATACTTGAGTTTTAAGTTTGTTAAGTAGTTATTTCAACATTTTTGTTCTCAAAAGATTTTTTTAAATGTGCGATTCACATAATTGATAATTGTGCTAATAATAACACATAAGTGTGCTATTGATTGTAATTATGCATATGGCTTAGTTGTTTGACGTTATTTAATTTCTGTTATTTTACAAATTCCATCGATTAGACGAGAATAATACTTTTTTAAACTACCCTACAATTAGGTACTTTATTTTAGAGCACATATATTTTCTAGTAATTAAGCATTTGGTGAAAAATTTAGTTCTTTTCTGATATAATTGTGGACAACCTAAAATGTCTCATCATCTTGGAATAAAAAGTAAAACTCAGAAATATATAGGTGATGATCATATAGAAATACTTTTTTTATATGATCAGATACTTAAATCCTTAAAAAGAATTTTGGTGATGCTTTATATTGAATAAAAAATGAATAGATAAGTGCCTTGATGGTTATTTTTTTTCAAATTTTTCTAACCCTTATTCGTGGTTATTAGCTAACCTTTAAGTTTAACCTACAATAAATTATTAAACATATGATTTATTAATTAGTTACATAAAATTTTGAGTTACCAGTATTCACGTGATAGTGAGTTTATTTTAACTATAGGTTATGCGAGATTTTTTTTGCTATTCCAAATTTAACTTTGCACGTTCAAAATTATAAGCAATAAAACTTGTAAATTTTTTTTTTAAATATTAAATATCCTTATTTTATTTGATTGGCCATAAACTGTGAAATATGCATCCAAATATGGCTAAGCTGGTCATATCAAGTCATGAAAAATATAAATTAAATACTAATTAATTATAAATATAAATACTTTTGTTAAAATGGAATTTTAATATGGAAGTATATAGTGTGGAAAGGTAATTTTTTTATTCTATATAATGGCAATTGAAAAAAAATTAAAACAAGGATTTGTCAAGGTTATCAAGAAAAGCCGAGGAATTTAGGCTCATATCCATGCATTTCGGCCATCAAGGTAACCATAGACAGTGAGTGTCCACCATGTACAACTCTCACATGATTACGAGTTTGATGCTCACCTGAATGACCAAAATGCACGAATAGAAGTCTTAATCCCTCTGCTTTTATTGGCAATTTGAATAAACATTTAATTGAAATAGAATTTGTTGCTTATACAATCTCTGGACAGGTTTACCTATAAGTAGCTACAGTGCGATTATTATGCCATTAAAGTCTTTTCACAGTGGTACACCCTTTACACGATGTACATTTAAAGGTACACGGCGGTACACCTCTGGCCAACCCGCTTTATCCTAATATCATCTCAATGCGGCAACCCCTAATTAAGGGCTCAATGCCATGCATCACTGCCTATGAGAATGGGGAACTTGATTAAAATTTATTTCTCACTAGCGTGCACGTCGATAAATTTCCTCCAGAACTCAAATATATGACCCAAATATATATAGGGCTACAGCAGACATTAGTAAATGCCATCGAAAAGTGCATAAATATTTGTAAAATTATCGGGATCCAAAAGGAAATTCGGTGGCTTAACGTCATCTCATGGTATTGCTTCTCTGTCGTACATGAAGTTCAAAAGAGGGAATTAAATCATATTAGTTCACTGGAGAAAATAAAATTGATAATTTCGTCAAAGTACGTTAAAGTGGCTGAATTCCGCATGGAAATACGCCGTATTTCTGTTAGTAATACCGTTTCGTGATATTATATCCGGGTTTGTAATCGCGTAACGGTTCAACGTCGGAAAGCACGTAATTTTCAAGAAGAAATATTTTATTAACCCTCATACGGATTCATGGCGCCGCCGCGGTGCTTTGAGTTTTGCTTGTGCTTAAAAAATTGAATATTAAAGATAAGGTTTTGAAGCCGTCAGTAGTCTATTATTTTGTGAGAGACTGTATACTGGTAAAAGGAAACACAGTTACCTGCCATTCAATTTATGTTATTTAGTATTTCTCGAAAAAATGGCACAAACTGATACCTGGCACTGGGAATTCAAAAGATGTTTATGATACTTCTGTGTGTTTAAAACTGCTGAATGCATCATATTCAAATGGTTAACAACCCCTGTTGAATAACTTTAGTAACAAATGTTTTATGTTGTTTAAATTTATTTGTATTTTATTTATTGATAGGTTTATAGTGAAACGAATGAAGTATAGTTGAAATAATTTTTGGAAAAAAAACTTTGTTCAAAGCCTCACACTTATATAGTTTATGAATATTATAATTTAATTATTAATGCTAATAACTAATACAATATATAACAAGTCTCTGCTTTAGGTTTGGATAATAAGCAATCATTGGTTTATGGAAGGAAATATTTTCAAATGTCGCTCTACTGCTCAACAAAGCTGTTGGCTGGTAGACAGGTAGACACCTCCATATTTCATAACGAATTCCATGCCTTATGAAATCATTTGGAATTTTTTTTGAGAATCAATTATTTATTTTGCAATGGAGGAAGGAGCTGGGCAAGGGGAAGGGAAGCGTTGGGAAGTTGAGCAGTGATGTTGTGGAGGATGGGTAATTGGTTCAGTATTTCCATGGATGATTAGGATAAGGATGAGTCAGTTGAGTTTCGGTAGGGGGTCTTGACTGTTTTTTCCTAAGTTAGAGGGACACACAAACACAAATGGGAGGAGTACCGCCAGTGTGGTTTCATTTCTGAAAATTTTCACTGCATGGAGATGGGGAGGAAGATGGCGCATGGGAGGAATCGGAGATTAGGAGGAACCTACTCAGAAGTATTTCGAGAAACAGAGCAGGAAAAATGTAATGAAGATATTTCGAGTAAATGCCATTCAATATGAAAAGATAAAACTGAATTGTGCTATGATCTTCAGTTATTTTGTAGAACGTCTACCCATAATATTGTGAAAGCTGCAGAAAATAAGGTGGTTTTTCCTACAGTAATAAGGTTCGAGGAGCCGACAGATTCCTTTGGCTTATTTATTGACAGGAAACGTTTAGATGATATTGTTCATTTCACTGACAAAGAAGCCGTTAGGTTGGACCATGAAAAGTATCACTTGGATTCCAATAGTTACCATAGAAATTGAAGCATGTTTTGGAATCCTGAATGTAGTCGGAAATTTGAAGTCCTCCAAAGTAAGTGCACCTCGGCATTGCAACAGTTGCTATGGGCCTATGATTTTAAGGCTACGATGTCATAAGTTAGCTTCAAAAATATTCTTAGATATTTGCATAATGAAGATAAAGAGACAAGGTCGGGGAGATGGAGGTCTAATAATTTTGCACCAATTATGCCCTTTTGGGAAGCCATGAATTTGATTTTTGGGAAGTATTATTTCCCTGGTGAGTGCATTACGGTCGATGACCAGTAAGTTAGGTTTTGAGGCCGTTGTCATTTTCGGAAATTGATTCTGTCAAAAAAAGTACAGAATGAAGACTTTTGAGCCAACGATTTTTCTACAGGGTCTCCTCTTCAAGGCGTTCCATATTTTGGTAAAGTAAACGAGGCAAGAGCACTTCCGAATTTAGGAGAGGGAATCTTGTAGGAAGTCTGTCGTCATTAGTATGGGAGTAAACGTTGTGCCTTTTCCAATAATTTACTAATTAACTGTTCAGCTACCTCAAAACTTAAAAAATAATTGTGGGGACCCTGCGAAAAAAAATTAAACTCATACGGTGAATTTTCTTCCAATTAGCTCTCTAGCCAAGTATTCATCGATTTTTTAATTCTGATTTGGATTTGGATCTCATTTTCCTAAAAAGAGAAATGCAGTCACTTTTTTGTCATCTGTGCACCATGGACAATTCCTTTGGACTCGTTTTACTGTGGGCAATTCCTTTGGATACAAAGTAAACCGGAAATAATATTTCACTTTATTGCCACCAAGGATGGCACAGATGTTATGGGTAAAATGGTTCATCCTTACACGTGCAAGAGAAAAACAAACATGGTCGTGTGCATTTTTATGAAGTTTTTAGACGTGTGTAGAATTGCAGCCTATGTGATTTCTGCCAAACTAAATCCCCAGTGGAAAGCGTGGAAAGGGAAATAGCTGGACCGCCAGCATAGTTTCTGGAAAAATTGTAGGAAAAATATGGTGAGAAAACACATTCTGTGACAGGAGGACTCGACGTCGAGAAGTGCACTCGAAAAAGGTAAAAAATTGCATTTATAGTATGCATGGTACACAATTACAAGTTAAATTGACAAAGAACTTGAGCAAAAAAAGCTATTGCAATGTTACTAGTGCATGATAAAAACGCAGATATTCCAAACCTGTGACCTTTGTTGCCGAAACATAAGCAATGAACATTTCAATATAGTTTGTGATGCATGCGGAAAAAAATGCTAAAATCATATTTATTTGCAATGTATTTGGCAGTATATTTGTTCATTAATTTTTTTATCCTATATTACTCTTTAATATGTATCACAATGTTAATAAATATTAATCAAACTTATGTAATTTATATTTTTCAATTTAAGCACCTAATTTTGACTTGACGGCGACCAAGTGACGCAGCGGCGCACAGTGGGGCCAAACCCCACTTTAGACGGACAAAAGTCCAAATATTTTACAATCAACTCCAAAATAGTCATGTGTATGTTTTTGAGATTGCTTAAATGAAAGCTGATATCAAATTTGCAATATTTATTGTATTTTATGATTTTTTGCAAATTATATTATTTTTACAATATTTGACAATAAAATTATTTTTTCAGTAGAATAATCTGAACGAATCAAATAAAAAATGTTCACGTAAATTGAGATGGTCGTCAAAAATGAATTTGCTATAAAATTTACAAAATTATTTTTGTAATCACCTTTGCAAAATATTTTCATGTTTCATAGAAAAAATGATACGATTTGCACAGAAGTTTCACATGGCTGAGATTTTTGAAATCTCAGCCCTGGTGTAACAAACATCACCACTTGTACCTAAGAGTGGACATAATGCATATAGCATCCAAATTTGACTTATTACAATCTAGTAATAACTTCATTAACAGATATTATTTACGGTACTTGCTTTTGCTTTCCATGATTGAAATTGTTTATATTATAGTTTACCCGTTGCCATGCGGCCATAGCGGCCGGATGAATTTCCTATCCGCCTCTCGTGCATAATAACTTTTATGTCGTAACAGTCCTTTTGCAACTCAATGGCAGTTGATTTCTTTTACAATCTCTAGCTCATACTTAAATGAATAATATATCTCAAAATTACGATACGATTCCGTCCGATTATATAACTTTTCTCTAAATAAATAAAACTTTTCACTGTGAAAAATCAATTAATTTTCATTCGTGATAATTAAATACTCCAGGCGTATTTTCTTAAAAAATAAATTTGAAAATCATATTCACACTTTACTTGCTTATTTAAATTGATTGAAAGTTTAAAAAATGAAATAGAGGACACCAGTATGCTGTACTAATAGTTTCAAATCGACCGTCCAATTCGGCGTCTGCGTCCGTGGGACCAGTGCTCCGCTATTCCCTCACTTTGACACTCATTTCTACGCGCAGGTGCATACTTACCAACCTGTTAAATACACCGTTACGTAGTTCAAACATCAGGTTACCCAACCTACTATTTCAGAATTCCTAATTCAAACTTTCATTTTTGGACTTTTGTCCGCCTAAAGTGGGGTTTTGCCCCACTGTGCGGCGCCGAGAATCCGTTTGTGTCACGAAATTGAGGAATCCGTATGAGGGTTAATTCAACATTGTTTTCCGATAAAATTGATGCCCTGCATAGTTTATAATACGTATAAAAAAGGCTGCAGGGGCTTGAGATTCTTGTGTGGAGGAAGGTAGAGATGGTGCTGTGGACGGAGAGGAAGAAAAACAGAGAGTTGTATTGTATGGTTGGTGAAGAAAAGAAGCTTCTGGATGACATTAGGAGGAAGTATGAATTAATTTATAGAGGGATGGTCATGTATTTTTTTTAATCACAGCAAGAAAGGGTTCACAGCAAGAAAGCTAATCTCACCTTTGAGACCTGAAGACGCTTTAATTAAAAGTCGAAACGTCGGCGAAAAAAGGAAGTTGATATTAAAAAAAGACATGAACAACCCTCTATGAATTCACTCATGCATTATTAAAGTGGCCAATACCAATTCAATGAAATTAGAAGGAAGCAAATTAGATGGTTGGAAGAGGTAGTGAGGGGCGAAGGGCTGCTTAACGCTGTTATAAGGGGAGGAAGTTTGGTAATCGCGGAAGGGGAAGTGATAGAATAGGTTTTATGGACCTGATGAAGAAGTGACGAATCCTGAGATTTAAGAAAGAAACCATGAAGATAGATAGGGCTTTGCACATGTAAAAATCTATAGTATTTTTACTCACTTCGTTTTTAACCTTCCGGTTACCGGTAGGTTAATAAATAATAATAGTAATGGTTTTTTGTACAAATAGTTTTTAAAATCATTGAGCGGTTCTTATTGAGACTCAAGGACCACGAAAGCCGTTTCGAGTGAGCCTAGTCTCTCATCCCGATGAATGGTTATCCCCATTCTTCGCCTTGTCCCTCATCACGATGTTTACGCGCCTAGCCGTCAGTCAATCTGTCCTGGAGTAGCGCTCAACGATGGATGGTGCCGAGCTTTCCGGTGGTCATAGCCACAAGTAGCATCGTATTTGTCGACATTTTTTGCACCTGCCTTTCTCTATCACTCTCACACGAATTCAGGGATCACGGATTCGGAGAAAAACATTGATCGACTCGCTTCGTGTGTGTATGGTTCAACCTTTAATATTTATTTCGGATAGCGACGCCACCGCCTTTAGTAAAAACCGCCCCCTAAACTGGGCGGCAAAAAAAATGTTTTTCTTGCCCGGAATGAAAGTGTAAACAAGGACGATTGGCTTTTCCTTGAATCTAATTTCGGTGATGGAAGCTATGACTGAAAACACTTTCGGAATTTTCCCTGGAAAGCCAGCGTGCAATGGCCCCAATGAATATTGTGGAGACGCTGCGACATAATCAAATGATGTTACGGGCATGCGAGGAATCATCGCAACTACTTTTTATCTCCAAGAGAATATCGTTGATATTGCCTGAAAAATCTTCAAGAAAATTGCATTTATCCATTATACTAAGAGGAAAATTAAGGTTGGAGAATGTCCAAGTTTTAGATTCTAGTTTTCATCGTGCATTTGGTTAAATTTTATTCCAGGAAATTTAATATTTGTTCTATATTTCTTTGCTTAACTTCAATGCATAAACATAGCTGTTTCTTACGTCACAGTCTGGAAAATCAGAATACAAGCCCATATATTAAAAGCGGTTCTATTCCAAACTCATCATTTCAAAAATCCACAAAGTTTCGGCACATTTTGCCATTATCAAAGTGCTGACTCTTGATGATGGTATATATGTTCCATAACCTTGGTATTTTTTTAAAACAAAGAATGTGGAATAGAACCTAGTCTTTTATTTAACGTTTGAATCTGACCATGTGCGTTTGTATGCCTTAATAATGATGTGATAAGTGTGGCGGTGTGGTATAATTAGAGTATCGAAAAGCCAATTCGTTTAATGGTACCCGAATGCGTACCGCTTCGACCCTTGAATAGAACTAAAGGTTGAGGTTTGCTTTAATTAAGCGAGACTGATGTTATCGTGGTTACAAAAGCAATATCCCTTTAATTTAAAATTTCATAAAGACACTATCAATGCGCATTTGTTAATAAATTACAATTTTGGTTTTATGTACATACATTGTGTAAATGTTGGTACATAAGCAATATTGCTCTACATTAGTTATGTCAAAATTGTTTGGTGAAGTACAACGCTGCCGTGTACAATCATCAGTTTTTTTCTCTATATCAGTCACCGAACAGAACAGTCCTTGAACCGAATAGCACACGTGCTGTGAAAAGTTCATGTCCATGCAATCGGTGTTCGAAACCATGTCGCGCCGCATCCCCCCAACCATACATGAAGATCGTCCCTTTGCGATCGGACAAATTGAAGATTATTGCCACCATTGCTAAATGTATAGAGCTTATACTCTTTATGTACAGATCTAATAGACTGAAATTCAAGTTTATTTTATGCCTCAACGTTTGCGTGGTTGCAAAAGTAATATCCTTACAATTAAATGAATTTGAGAAAAATATGTTGGCTAATTATCTCTTTTTCTTTTTATTTTGGCCGCATGAGAACCACGTAACATATTATTTCATTTATTTTCTTTTCGTATTTTCCACTTCTTTTCTTATTCTTCAATATTTCTTCATCTTTTCGCTTTGTTTTCTCCTCCTCCCTTTCCTCCAGCCGTTTTTCTCTTTTATATTTTTCCGTTTTTTCTGGAATCCTTGAAATTTTTTACCAATATTCTAAATTTAGTTTTGTACTTAATTATGCCTCTTCTATTGTGTATTGATCGGGAGCGTGGTGGCCTAGCGGGTAGAGCGCTTGGCTACTAATCGAAGGCTCCCGGGTTCAATTCCGGGTTAAGCCTTTGGACGCCCCCGAACAAAATAAAATCCTAGAAGTGCTAGGTGGCCCAGGGAAAGGAACTGGCCTTCCTACCCTGAATGTGTGAAATTCACACGCCTTCGGCTTAGTCCGGGGTGACCTCTACCCTCAACTATCCAAACCAACCTTCGGGTTGAGTCACTGAGTGAGTGATTGTGTATTGATTGATTTATTAGTATATCCATCTTGTTTTAAAACAGCACAATTCCGAATGCATTGGGAAATTCACTAAAGAATACATAAACAACAATACATTAATTAAAATATTAATAAGAAACAATGAACAAAGTAGAACCTTAATAAACCATGAGGGATATACGAGAGCAGAGTTAGGAGGAATGTGTGTGAAAAATTCAGGATGAACGTGAAGTATCGAACTGTGGGGCAATTTTCATTGCTGAATTTCATTTAGAAAATGAAAGACAAATTGGAGACAGACTTGGGTTGGTGCAATTGAGTAGCTTAGACCACCGCATCGCTTGTTAAGAAACCCGTGAAAAGAACAGATGAACAAGTGACTAGAGAAGGAAAGAATCCATCCCTGTCAAGTGTTCAAAATTATCTATATGAACTGGCATGATGTCGGTGTGATACCTCCCTCGACTTCCTTTCCAGAGTTTATGGGTTTTAATCATACATGAGTGGACATTTCGGCTCTCAGGGCATGGGTATTCCCGTATAGTTCAGAAATGAGTTATGCGTGATAGGGGTCATAAAAGGCATAAATTTCTCCATGAAAGTCCGATGTATCTTTATACATTAATTCTCCTCAAAGCTCACAAGCAATACACAACGTTAGCTCACAAGGCATCTTAATAATAGTGTAGATGGAAACCGATTACTCATAGCAAACCACCTGAGCTGCTTACCTGTATAAAAATCTCTTAGTGAATTCGTGATATCGGGGCTGGAATCCACGGATTCCGAAATGATTATTTTTAAATATTAATATTTTTAAACAATCGAGTATTTTAATTTGTGAATTTGAGTGGCACTACGCTTATGCTTTCAATCTCAAAATTATTTTATGGAGGATGTCGCCGTGTGCATATGACGGCTGTATTTTTTTTCTTTTTCGAAGTCCCCGAGGAGAATTAAACTCGCAAGGTGAAAAAAGTAAAATTGTAATAATTTGTTGATAATAGCACCATTGTTAGACTAGATTGCGTGGTTAGCTTAACTAGCCCAAATTATTTTGCGGAAATGTGGGTTGAAATTCGTGGCAAGCAAAATGATATATTTAAACTATACATTTCATTACTGCCCAATTATTTTTATTCGTTTGCGCATTTGCGATACTACGGTGTCATAATACCTGCGGTGTCATAATACGGTACCTATGTCATAATAATTTCCTGCAGGTTACCGTCATGTGCTCATGACTGCTGTTATTTTTTCTCGATCAGTTTCCGAAGAGAATTGAAAATGTGTGAAAATTTTATGTTGGAGCTCAAACATGCGTCCTTCGTGAACCGGCCTTGGTACGCTATGGTCGCCAGCAGACGGCGCCAGTAGGGGAAGTGCAGCCCAATACATATATATCTATATGTATCCGAAAGAGCCATATTTCCTGCCACGCCCTACGAATATCCCCTTTCGGAAACGTCACTCCACGTCCTGGACGTTTATTTTTTCGTACAGACCTCAATCAAAAGTTCTCCTCCTCGTTTGATCGACGGGGGAATACACAAAAAATTCATCCGTTTCGTGTTGGCACTCGGCGTGGAGCGCAGAGTGGGCAGTGGAAGGGCCACCCCTGGACGGTCGAGGACATGCGACGGGTCATCCCCCTCGCCCCCTCGGGCCCCTCCTACGGTTGGGAGGGAAAAAATAGCATATATATATATATAGAAGAGGGGAAAGGGTGATCCAAACGTACTCTCCTTCCCCCATGACCCCAAAAAAACCCTGTCATCCACGTTCAGGATGGCGGGACCCTGCGATACATTATTTATTTCATATGCCCCTCCTCGGAATGTTATTGTGTATCGATTGAAATTTGCATTTCCGAAGAGACTCATATTCAATTTTAAAGATTTTTTTAACTTGACACCGTTAAGCTCTGCAAAGTTTATCTGTAGGTCTTTGATCCTATAACGAATCGTTGAACTGCGTAAATTCTGATTTGGAAATAATTATATCCAGCTGAGGTCCCAAGGCTAATATTTTTGTCCTATTTGCAGATTTTTCATAATACTTTGAACTCATAGTATAATGCGCGTAACGCTTTCGTAAAATATTTGACGTTTTAAAATTAAGCTTCGTAAATTTCTGCAAAGTTCATTCTTGGATATTGTAAGGAGAATTTAGAGTTCCAGGAACGTTGATTGTGTTTGCCAATTGGTCCAGTGGAAGTCTCAAGGTCAATATTTTGCCAAAATGTATTTGATCAAATTTGCAGATTTGGAGAATAATGGTCACTTATGGCACATGCAGGGAGCTCTTGTGGAATCTGCAACCAGCTTTCTCTGTCAATAGCATTCACTTCTTTCACCATCTTCACCTTTCAAAAATTGGTTCGGAAAGTAAGTTGAGCGAGGAATTACTATTTTAACTCAGATTTCAGCAACGAGAGTTATTATGTATTTCTCGGACAAGATAAGCGTATAAAAAAACAATGGAAATTATTATAATATTTCAGGAATTCGACATTATATTAACTCTTGTGGTGGTCCACAGCTTCAATTAACATAGCCTTACGGCCCCTGTCTAACCCTTTATGGCATCTATTTTTAGGGTAATTTTTTAAAATTCAAGGCAAATTACCGCAACCTTAACGAATACTTCTCCAATTGCGGAAGTTACTTGTAGCAAGCAGTATTGGACAACAATTCCGCTTAACAATCAGCTTAACAATTCCGCTTGCAGAACATTTTAAAATTTCGGAAAGACGCTTGTAGAAACGTATTTTCCCAAACTTAACAGCAACCAGTATTTCTCTGCATTAACTCGTGAAAATTTTTTTGTCAAAGTAAAATTCCTCAAAAACTTGCACTGGCAGAATATACCTGAGGAAGTAACTTGCCAGGTGTAAACGCATCCTTGTTTTTTAACCAAGCTGGAACCACAATGTCGACAAGTGACAGTGGGGGCCTTAATTTTGAACTCAAATTACCTGTATTAGCATATTTGGTCAAAATCATTTTCCCTTTTCCAGTTTGATCAATCTATGTTTCATAAGTTTGAAAGGTGGGGCACTAACACTGCATTTTAAGACTTTTTTAATCACGACCATGGTTTCATTGCAAAGCAATAAGGTAATGCGTTATCAGCGTCCTGATATAATCCTTGGCTATAAAATCGTGGTCGTGTTAAATTAAATACATTGAGAAAAAGAATGTGTTAATGTTATCTTTCATTCCTACCATGTCCTTATCCTTTAGCCCAAATCTGTCAATTAAATAATGTTTGCTGAAAATATTTCAGGAAATTTTTGTAAAAGTTTTTTTCCAATTGTGCCTGTCACACGATTAACCTCGTTTGATAAAATTTGTTGCCAAATGTTTTAGCCGTGAGTTTTTGGATCGACATTTCATACAATACTTTGGACATTAAATTGAAAACTGGAATATCCACAGGAATGAACACACGCTAAAAAGAATCCGAAATACCTGTTACATTCACGCTATTTTCAAGCCATGCCTCAAAAATATGTGTATTTATTTCCAATTATAGCGTTAACAAATGATGTGGTACGCATTCACGCGCACGGGTGCAACGTTATACACTGATACGATGAAATTCACCATGAAAAAATCATTTGACTTTATGTGTATTTATATTAAAATTACTTTAAAGATACTTCTCCAAAAGCATAAGCCAATTTTCAAGATGCAGTTCTCACATCAATTCCCCAATCATTTTAAGGGATCACAGCCGTAATTTATCTGCAGAGACGATAATATATCTGTAGTTGTTTAATCAATCGTAGTACATTCTGATACAGAACCAAAACTCATATTTCACTACCTGATAAAAAACTCGTGTAAAAATACGGTGATATTTTGCTAAATACCAGTTTAACTCAAATAATACGGAACCTCGGTTACTTGGCTCTTGAATAATTGAGACTTCACTGTCTTCCGTGACGTCCTACATTTAATTTTTTATCATATTCTACCGGTTAAGGTAGATTTTAATGGAATAGTGTCAAACTCATCTAAATGTTTACTGACATCGAGTTCTATCTTCCTACACAATTTTTTAAGCATCTCATACCCCGTGCATAAAATATATTATATTCCATCTCCTTCTCCGCTTACACCAAATCTTCCCCTCTATCTCGACTTTCGGCGTCCCTTTGCCTCTCATTACCTCTTCCAAACACCTATTCTGCCTTATCCTAATCTCATTTAAAAGTTTCCGCCCCTTACCCAACTTATAAAGTACCTTGACTCGTATGACTACCTTTCCGTGTATCGCACTGTCTTCTTTCTCCTGCATGAACTCTCAAAGCGTAATCTAACTTGAGCATGAATCATATCTTATCCTCAGTGAGTATGAACTGCTAAGTAATGCCCCCCTTGTTCAATATCCAGTATAGTCTCCCACCCCCTGCTCTCCTCAAACTGTCACTCTTTCAATCCTATCAGAATTTCCGAACTGTCTCTTTACCTTATTTTCACCCTGCTCTTTCCCATCGCTTGTCCATCCTTCCTCCACCGATGACTGCCCAGGGAACCCTAACGCGAACCCTTTACATGTGTACCACCCCCCCTCCACCCTCGTAGTCCCATTTCCCCTACTTTTACCCCTCGTTACATCCCACCCATCTCTTTACATCCCACTCTATCGGATCGATCTTCACTTGCTTTCATTCAACACGCTTCTCCACTCTCTCCCCTTTATAAAAACAAATACATATGTATATAGAGAGGAAAAAAGGGTTTTGCCTCCTCTCCGCCGACTTCTCTGCCTTCCCTATTTATTGCTGCCTCCTCTCTACTGCACCATTGGTGCCTTTTCCTCAGCCCATTCATCTTAATTACTCCTGGAGAGCGTAGATGAAGAAAGGGAACAAATGAGAACGGCGTCATACTCTTGCGTTCCGTCTAAACTCTTCCCGCATGGGCTCATCTCAATCAATGCCATCACCATTTTCATCCCTCAACCCAACTGGACATTATTTCGTCCGCTTTGGAAGACAAACAAGGCGTTATATCTCAATCGTGTCTTTTACTGAGGAGTCTACATGCATATGTACCGAACGCGCCGTTCTCTTTCAGGGTGGGTACAGTCCATATTTATTCGCGGCTATTAAATATGCTGACGATCAAGCGATTTTAGTAGAGATAGATAAATAACAACAGAAATCTTGGAAAGTATACATAACGTTGGAGAGATGTACGGAATGAAAATAAATGTTAATATAATAAAGGTTATGAGTACTGGGAAAGAAGAAGGGAATGTTAATATCACAGTAAAAGGAGGGCGACTAGAGCAGGTAGAATCAGGCAGGTACCTCGGTAGTCTGATAATTAAAGATGGCTACTCTACTAAGGAAATCAAGAATGACATATTTATGGGAAAGAAAGCCTTCGAAAAAACATAACCTCGGTTTACTGCCAAAATAATAACTATTACTCTAAGGAAGAGATTTTCTAAATGCTTTGTATGGAGCGTGGTCCTGTATGGATCAGAAACTTAGACGTATAGAAAAAAAGAAGTGAAATATCTTGAAAGTTTTGAATTGTGGTTATGGAGAAGAATGATGAAAGTGAGGTGGACAGACAAGGTGAGGAATGACCACGTTGTGGAATGGTTTGACGAGAAAAGGTCAATCATGAATGTAATAAAAAGGAGGAAGACAAACTGGTTAGGGCACATCATGAGGCATGAATTCCTCCTAAGTAAGATAACGGAAGGAATGGTGAAAGGAAAACGGAAGAAAGGAAGAAGAAAATTTGACATGTCGACGGATTTGAGGGAGAATAACAGTTATCAAGATGAAAATGTGGGCATAAAATAGAGAAGTATGGAGGAGTTTAGCTGGAACCTGTCTCAGGACAGATCTATCTTGATGTGATGCTGACTCTTATTTAATGGTTCCTCTATACTGCCAAGTCATTTTCTACCTCTTTTGCTTCATTTCCTCTCTTGCATACACGCCATCCAGTACTTCGGACTCCTAACATTTCCTCTCACAAATGTATCATCCATTACATTCTTCGTCTATCCCATCCTCAAATTCCTTAAACTCTTCTTTCAGTAATCCTCTTTGATATTCGAATCACACCCATTCTCTCGATATAGCCATACACCTCGACTGGGTTTCTGAAGCCAGGCACATCAACGTAATTTCTTACCGTCTTTAAACAGTTTTGCCACCCTGGCTTATATGAGTCCGATAAATGGTAAGTGGCACAATGGTAGCGATACTGTGTGCCAGCCACCGCGGCCGTCATGTGTTGTCAAAGAGGAGAAGGATCTTTTGGAACGGGTTGGCAAAGAAGCGGAGGTGAATTCAAACCAAACGGAGTAGCATCAAAATACGCTGTTAGAGTTCTGAACCCATCCAATAAGCTCTTTTAAAATTGGGCTCTGAGCAACAAATAGTATTCAAGTTGGCGTAAATTAGATGGGCAATTTAAAATCAAAAAAGCTTTGCGATATAAAGAATCAGGGTAATCAAGCTGGATTGCTACTTGGCTCACCGGTGCGGAGCCATTTCGTAGTTAATTTACTATTAAATTGAAAAGGGTCGCCTGCACAACTACCTCCATTTGCCGCTACTACAAATGTGTGTTCCAATGCGGCATCTTCGTCATAGAATGTGATGTACATTCTGAGGGTAGAATGGTCTTGGAGCGTCGAGTAATAACAAGTTAGAACTCGTTTATTTCGGGGAAACTATTTATTTGACTGAGACAAGCGAAATTTCCTGATCACACGTTACCTTTGACCATATAAAAAAAGTCAGCTTCGGTGATATCACTAAAATAGGTATTCGTAACTCACCAGCGGAGGATTAGAGGACACTGACCGTTAACCAAATGTTGATGAGCGGGCAAAGTTATCGAAGGACTTCCGCAGGGTCCCCTGGAAAAAGGCTCGGCCGCTTCAACCCGCATCTGATGTATGCTTTCCTCTCCTTTGCGTGATGATCTTCACAAGCGAGTGCCACCAAGTTTCGCTACACCTTTACATGATCTTGATGATTCCTATAATAGTCCATCGGCGTTTCAGGCGGACGAAAGAAAAAGTTGATGAACGAACTCCAACAATTCTACTGATGCTCATGTAACATGCTCAAGGAGGCGAGTAATTATTGACAGTGCATGCTTAGTACACTTCGGAGTATAGTTGAGGAAGATGCATGGTTAGCTTACTTAAATTAATGCATACGGCGCAAATTCGAAGAATCTGAGTTCAAATATCAGTTGGGAAAAGGATGTGACAGGGATTTTTCGTCACAGCTCCAACTGTCGTAACTCCGATCCAGTTGCAATGCTAAGATCCCGTGATTTTGTGACGGGTGGGATATAAGATACACATTCTGAGACCGAAATCCACGTGCCCCTGAATGGTCTCGATTAAGTTCCGGAACCAGAAAAATCAAAAGAGTGGCATAGTTCTGGAAAAACATAATTTCGGAGCTTGATCGAAAGAATGTTTAGGTTTCTTTTGATTTGCGGTGATAAACAGCAATTAACACGCCGTGGTGCATTTCATTAAGAGGAATTCCCGGCCATTTCTGGCTATCGGTGGCTGTTTCCTCCGAGCCGAGCCGAACACGCCAAATTAATAAAGAACGATGTGCGCGTGTGTTTACAGCTATCTTCTGCGTCTCGTTTGTACGCTAGACGGACTGCAAATTCGTGAATAGCCGTTTTGAGCTGTTTCATCTCATCTGGCCGCATGGCAATTGCCAAATGCTGCCATCAGTGGCCGGTCATTGGCATAAGTATATCGAAAGAATATAACTCCGGAACAATGGGAGTGACCAAACTCCACCGGTACAGAGCGGAGAAATACGGAACTGTGTGAATTGTGGAGCTGTGATTTTGCGAATTCTATCACGAAATCAAGTCGTGTTGAAAAGATCACCGCTTAAAAATTTCAGGTCACGTTATCACCTCCCATATTTAATGCCAATTTAGGTGAATTATTTTTTTCATCATTACTGTCCATTTCCTGCCCCCCCCCCCCCCCCCAGCTCACATTTCGTCATGACTTAACTGTACGCTCCTTCTCCTCATAAATGTTACTCTCAACATCTCCTCAGGCCCTCGAGCCACGCCTGTCTTCTCGACTTTTATCCGCCCTTGTAGCAAGATGAAAGCTTTCACCATTTCACCTTTCACCGGATGGTCCCGAGTCCGCGAGATGTTTCTCATCGCGTGGTGGTGGTTGGCGTGCCCTAAATTCTTAGCACGCTTTTATCCGTCGCCCGCTTGGCGTGGAGGCCTTCCCCTCGGTCTCTTAAAAGCCCCCGGTATTCTTGCACGCGAAACGCCGAAGAAAGTTTTCTTACCACGGAATGCGCGTTGGAGAAGCGGGGAAACGTCTTCAGATCCACCGGGAAGGCAAATGGTGCACGCTCGTTTTCAAAGGCTTATCTCTCTCTCTCTCCTCTCGGATACTTTCGCTCACTTTCTCAATTAAAACTTTTGTTCATGTGGGTATGAAGGGGGGTAGGGGGGGGAATGGAGCCTCGACTAATATCTTTTCCAATTCCGTGGTTTTTGGGACGAGGTAGGTAAATATTCTCCCGCTAAGGATTTCGGTGGAGAGACTTTTTTTCATATTTGGTCACGATTTCTACATCGGTTGCACCAATCCCGTTTACCTACCTGTCTTTCCCATCTCGTTTCCTCGGAGAGAGTAAATTGAAACGCTATTATCTTTCAAAATCTCTTCCATTCGCAGGAACTAATTTGGTTCTCGTTGGTAAGGGATAATCTTTTGGTTGATCAATCTCAACTTTTACGTATTCTTTGCCTTATAGCCAGGAAATTTTTAAATCTCGTCGTCCAATATCGTCAAGGCTTACAAAGGCTCGTCGTCAAACTTAAACTATTATCTAAAAAACTATGCATGCATTATCAGCCTCCTTCCGGTACTTTTATCCTCTGAAGATAACGCTCAACTTACCACATGAAGTATAAATCAAGCCTTGGGGATGAATGTATGCTATAAAGATTAATTTTAAAACGATATTGCAATTTAGTACTCGACATATTTTTCAACCGGAATGATCTAGTCATATCAGTCCATTGTCTTCTCCAAGGAAATAGAAACTATATTTTTCATCTATTGTGATTTAGTCAGCCAAGCTCCTCATGAAAGTATGACGGATTACTGGCGAAACAATTCTTCTGTGACGTCTGACGGCACATTTTGAATGACGCAGTGTTCATCTACATCTACATAACACTCTAGAAGACACCTCAAGGGTGTGTGGCACTGGGCGAGTTTTGAAAAAATATGCTACGACATAGTTCATTAAATGAAAGTTATGCATTTTGAAAAACCTGTAAATGATTATGAGGATGTGGAATGTTACGAACAGGTACAACACTATATGTATGCTACCATCGTTAAGTAAACTATGAGTAAAGCAGTAATTAACACTACATGATTGCATGGAGATACAGGAGTTGTATAGGAAGCTTACGAGAGGTGCTGTTATTTCTTCGTAGCAGGTTATTAAACAAGCATTAAAGAGCATATGCATTAATTAACTACGATAACTATCGAAAAACGTAATTATAGTCTCCGTGACAGATAACACGATCTCTTCTGGTTTGCAGGTAAAATTACATTCTCAACCAATACATTCCGCAGTCTTTTCCCCTAATGTTATTCCAATGATGTAATATACTGTGATTTGTTGCTGCATATTGCGTTTTTTTGCAAGAAAGAATTTCATGAAATAAATTTTGTTGTTGACAGAATTTTCGTCCATTACAGTTAATGTCGCGAACTTCACGTACAAGTAGCTTTAAAAACTAACGCGTGTTCCGCATTGCTTGCTGTCGTCTGCAGCGACCGATATCTTCAATCTCCTCCTCACATATCCACAACCATCTACTGTCAACACCCGCCATTCACCTCTTCCCTATAAGTCTTTTCCCTTCAGCTCTCACCCTCGTCTAGTTGAATGCCCTTCCCTTGCCATTCAACTCCTCAAACTTCCTTGCTGCCTTCTTTCAGGCCCGCTCTTCCAAGGAATTTCCCCCGTCGCCTATTCTCCAATTTTCACCCTTTCGACTTTCTCCGGCGTCCTTTTTTAAAATATGTATCCTTCACCGCCTCATGGTACTCATATTTCCTCCCTCGACCGATATGCATCGTCCATTTCTTAAGCTCGTACCTCACGATATTTCATCCAGCACAAGTTCAAGGATGCTTGGTAGACTGGTAGCTTTCCAGTATTGTGCGATGCCGAACCAGCATGCTGGCTAACGTGCATGATCTCTACCATTGCCGCTCTGTGAATTTATTTCATAATAGGGAAGGTGATAATTTTTTTTGGGACTACTAGTATGTGAAGCTGATATTCTAAAGTGTACGAGTTTTCGGGTACTTCTGCACATTCATTTTTAAATAACTCAAGGTTCCACTCCTTATGCTCGGAGCGACGTCCGAGAGATATATACACTATATTCCGTGTATATATTTATGAACTCCAGCGACAGTAGAGAGATGGGTGCATTGTTGATAGTAATTTTCAATATTTTAATAAACGGCTGGTTATTTTTCTGTTGCATGAAATATTTTCCAAAACGCACAGAGATTATTACTGTCTTCTCTGTTAAAGTTTCCAGGACGATTTCTATTGATTTGCGTATTAATGTTGGATGGTATTCTTCACTCCTTGCCAAAACGTTTGATCTTCAATGCTAACCTTTTTTACCCTGGGTCGGAGACTGAATGATAGGCAGTGGCTAATGTACTCCGGTTCTTTCCACCTATGGGATATGGCTGTCTTACGTTGTCCTACATAACTTCTGCCACAGCTCATGAAACTTCATACACTACGTACGATTGCAAAGTAGGATAGCTATTCTTAGGAGTTGGTAGAAAATCTTTTATCATATTTGCCGTGCAGACGCGAGCTGAAATATATTCTTTTAGTTAGATCGCGGGAAACTCTGTCAATGAAATCAGAGATTTCGCATGCCAAAACTCCGTACATTATACCTACTATAGACATTCGATAATGATTGCAACTTATTGAGATTGAAATTCATCTAAAATAAAACTAAATGGAAACAATATGATATAAAATATCGTGAACATAACACAATTTTATTTTATAGTGACCATGGATGCTCACAGAGTTGAGCCTGAAACAAATGTATTCATAGAAATTTAATTGGTTTCCCCGGATATTTTCCAACAGGTAATTCATTTATTGATACAGCGTTCCTCATTAAGGTGGCTTTATACCGGGGCTAAGAAGCTCGTTTCAGATGTTTCTCTCTAACCCAGTAAAGGCTTTGCCGTGACAGCTGGAGACTTGTAATTATTGTTTTCTGTAGATGAAGAGTCATTTGTTGATTTAATTGGAGTAACTTTGAAGTGGTTGTGTTTTTTTATAAAAATAGGAAAATTTTGGTTGTTACGAAATGTTTTGGTAATATTCCGGGGCACGTTGCAAAGGCTAGATTCGGAAATGAGGATTTTCAGCCCACTTAAATCAAAGAATCATCATTCTTAAACGCAAAAAATCAACAACCATTGATGCTGTTTTTATATTGAGGCTATAAGAATGTAAAGCGTTCAAGCCTGCATTGACAAATGAGTTGACATTTTCCATCCCCACCCAAGGATAATCGTTCCCCACTCCATTTTTGTCAGGGCCGCCTTCTCAGTTTCCCGTTGGGCTTCTACCACCCCAGTAGGCGACCACAGGCGGCGACCGTTAACTTGAGTTGGCTTGGAAATATAGACCCACCTTAATTGTCTCGTTGCATTGATCTAGATATTGTGACTCGAGCTGCAGCATACGCCTCGAATTCACGCAGAGCTTCCTCATACTAATTCAGACTGAAGAGCTATGCCTCCCTCAAACTGTTTTCAACTCAAACCGTTTTAAATTCGAACCTAAAACAAGGTTAAAACACTATGTGAAATAGCGTCCTACTCATCTGTCTGCCACTAGTTTTTGCAAAATTTGGTAGCCCTAATTGCAATGCAAAACACTAAAAACGGTCTTACTATGCGTAGCGTCACCTACTTATAAGCACCGACAGAACTTGAGCATTGAATGAACCATCTCGATTCCCAGGACCTGTGCCTTAATTATGTCCTTCTTTTTCATACATAAGAAGAATCTAATAACGATAACTTATCATCTCACTGTTTTAGATGTGTTTATTTTGAATAGTTTCACTACACTGTCTCAGTCATAAGTCAGTTTAGGTATGCATCAAGCCATTCCCTTTCTGGGTAGGAAAGGTCTAATAACTTTGTTATTGCTGTTAGTCCTAGGAAACTGGTTTTGGTTAAATAATTTCATCAATATTGCCCTATCTTAACATAACTCATTTTCTTCTTCTGTCCTCATGCCTTGCTTTATACACGCTCTGGTATTCTTTAGACTCCTCTTAAGGGTTCCTTTCGCTAAATCTACTCATAGCACTCTCGGTCTACCTCATACTTTCACACCATTCGTTCTAATATCATAAATATTTTTCGTTATTCGACTCGCATCCATTCTTTCGACATAGTCAAACCAACAAATGAAACTTCTGTCGTGAGTGTCTTTTACTGGATTT
This sequence comes from Pyrrhosoma nymphula, assembly GCA_963573305.1. NCBI lineage: Eukaryota > Metazoa > Arthropoda > Insecta > Odonata > Coenagrionidae > Pyrrhosoma > Pyrrhosoma nymphula. The sequence goes on from OY754333.1 coordinate 67,228,567, forward strand.
TACATTTGCATATTTTCTTCAATAATGCCTCAGAATTTCCACCACTTTTATGCCGTATTCATCGGCTACATGTTGCTCTTAAGGTGAAAATGAAGACTTATTCACTTCCACTCCTCACCTATCCCTTCTTCCCTGATCACGAATCCTTTAACCAGCCCGCTGACTACTTCTGTAAGGTGGTGTTCAACGCATCCATATGCCATAAATTTTTGCGATAGCCATGCTCCCTCCCCCCATTCTCATATTCGCTCTTCGTCTCTTCAGTTTCATGCCCTATTCTCTTCTTCATGGCTCGGTCTCCCAATTTTCTCTCTTTCATTCGGTTTCCTTCGCCTTTTTTTGCAATTCCGTCCTCCCATCCCATACGCCATCTTGGCCATTCCGGTCCCTTGCTCAAGGTTAAATTCTCCCTTCACCCTTCCATCGCCCTTTTGCCCTCCTATTCACTCGCACACTCTCCCCTTAATTCCCCGCCATAAAGTGCCCACTTCCAAGAGACACTCTTCTCAGCCGCAAGGGTTTGCTATTTAATTCGTTTCGTCCCACGGTCGCCATCTCCCCCTCACGATCTCTCTCCGTTTTCCTTCTGTCTTTCTATGCTCCTTCCCAGGCACTCATTCAAGGATTCTTCTTTGCGTCTGTTTATACAGCAACCACCCTCATCTAACCCAACCTCGTCTTCTCTCATGAAGCACAGTATTATACAGTTCAGTTTTCAATTCATCTACGCTTTTATTTCTTCCCTTTCTCCCGCCCTCCAACTATGATTCAATGTTTCTTCCTCTGGTCCCGGCAGCTACTTTAAATATGAGAAAACGTTTCCGGCGTAACTTTGTATAAATTTCTAATATTCATATTGGAGCAATCACTCACAAAAAAAATTCTCACTTTAATAATAAAACCGATCCAGGTTTCGGCAACTCAGTGACATTTTCAAGGTTCAACTTAGTGCCTTGAAAATGGCACTAAGTTGCCGAAACCTGCGTTGAAGTGTGGATTTTTTACCAAGTGATTGGTTAAATATGAAGGAGATACTTCAAAGCCTGTGTACTCATTGTCAGTGCGGGTACCCTTTCAGGCATTATTAAGAGAGCTTATTATTTTCAGAGGTTATCTACTATTTAATGTAGGTTAAGATGGAAGTAGGAAAACCCATACTAGTCTAATACATCTGGTATCCTGGTCACCACTCACTATTTCATTATTTAGTTCGACATACGTCCTAGCCGTTCATAAAGGCTATTCTAATTTTTTCCCTATTCACGGCCTTCAGCAACCTTTCTCCCCTCATTAACACTTCCATCCACCTACTCTTCCTTCTCCTAATTTCTTCAGGCATATTCCTCTTCTCATCAACCATGCTGAACATCACCTTTCCGCCATAAGTCTTCCTTTCGTCCACCGCGTCTCTCCATTGTCATCCGCGTCCACATCTCTAATGCCTGCCGCCTACTCCCGTCCACTTTTCTCCGGGTTTCTGAGCCACACACGGCCACTCTCCATATCAAACTCTTCCTCAACATTTTCTCTACATTCTCACTTAACGTCCTCGAAGCATATTCATTGCTTTATTTTTATCGGCTCTTACAGTTTCCGAAGTAATACACTCGTCGTTTTTCGATAGTTCCTATTAATCCTCTCTAAAAGTTGACTTGTTTATGCCGAGTGCGTGTAACATCATAGCCGGCAGAGGTTGTTACAATACATTTTAGGATATTAGCATTTTCTTTCTTTTCAAGTATGAGCATTTGCAAAAACACCTCACGGAGTCCGAACAAAATCCATTTCTTATTTCGTCTCAAATTTTAGCTGATAGAATTTGTTATCGATTCATCAATGTAATGCATTTAGTGTCTTCATACTTATTCCATTTGCATTGAAAATTTGGTTTGCTTGAGTAAATATTTCTATGAAGAGGTTTTTTAGTCGTTAGTGTCTCCATTCAGCATATTTTTTTCTTCACGTACAGTCTCTTGTAATTAATTATTAAAAAAGTTTCCTCTGCGATGCCTTTATGTGGAAAGTGATTATAAGACCTAGGGAGGTGTCGGGTGCCAGGATCCTGCATTATCCACTTTGATCGTACAGTGACGTCATTCTCTCGTTTTTTGCTTCTGTTCCCGTTTTAAAATGAAAGGATGTAGCTCGCATGCGTATGCTTCCCTCGGTTGCAATTATAGTTTTTTTATACACCATACTAACACATATTTGCTTTCAAGAATGTCCTCTCTGTCTTCTATCGCTTGTTAATTTTCATCAAATGCGTAAAGCATAGACATCTAACTAATATTGCACCTGCATATCATACTTAAAAATATCTACTTAAACCCTGGTTTATCTTGAATTTCCACAATAGGCTCCGGTGATAATATCTTATTTTTATCGGTGCAGTTACATTAAACTGCCTGCAAAATGAAAATTATCGAAAGGCGAGGCAGTTGTATATGCATTCAGCGTTAATGTTAAAGGCACACTTCTGAATACTTAAAATAATATTTTTATTTTCCTCGACATCGATGCTTTGGTAGAAGACAGCTTCACGATTATCATTACATCTTTGTTGAAAAGGTGTGTATTTTGGCAGTTGGGTGTTACATTGTGGAGTGATTCGTTTTAACTCTTCATTTTCGAATTGGCTACTAAGGATATATCACTGATCGGTTTCAAGTAATTTTAATGACTCTACAGAAACTGACCGCCGTAGGTTAATTTCTGAAGCTTGAACTCATGACAAAGATTTTTCTTTGAGAAATCGTGTCATGATTGACATTTTCCTGACTTTTTTAATTGAGTCGTATAAATTTATTTATGAGTAAATTATTTCATCCACATTCACTTAACTCCCTCCAATCCGCCACAAGAGTATGTGGTTGTAGGTTATTTCGCACAAGCCACAAAAGAGATGGGACGATAGAAGGAAAGGGTCGAGTGAGGCATGGTTTGGTAACTTATAGTTTGGGTCTCACCTCATTTCAGTTGTCGTGAATGGTGCATTGGAAATAGTGATTTCTTATTGTGGCCACGCTCTTCTCTAATTTCGTCACTAATGCGTGTGTACCATGTGTGTTGAATGGTTAAAATAGCGTCAACCCTATCAAAATGTATTGAATTCTTCGGTCAACTTCGTGCAAATCTGTTTTTACCTGTATCGGCCCTGCAAAATACACAAAAACAACTTTATACTTAGTCGAGAGTGCAAATACGGGAACTCGCCCTGAAAAAATCATTTCACTTACCCGGATGATTACACTCAAGTCAAATGATTTTTAAAAGTTTAATTTCCTAACTATATTTTCCTTTGTGTAGGATATTATTCGATATATTTCGTGCAAGGATGCACTTTATTTATTATAAAAACGTTAAGTAATAATTTCATTCTTTTTAACTAAGCTGCGGATAATCTTTTTCATTAATCAAGAATGGGACACGCGTATACAATAATTTTTTTCTTTTGGGGTGCCTAATATCACTTATTTGCGATTTTTTAGAGATTCTCTATGAATCTCTAAAATTTCTATAATTATTACTATCAAACATCTGACATGATCATCACGCGCATGATCGTGTAACGAAATCGACGTTTTAAATTACAAGTCCTCATTGTCACCTAATTCAGGGAAGAAGAACAAGATAAAATGACCGGGTAACCACCAAAGGTATGAGCAGTAATTTCTGGAGCACAAAATCGTTTTCCGCCGAACGTTACGGTCGTACTGACTTGCCGGCGATGAAGTTAACATCGTGCGATCATCGACCGAGAAAATAGGGAGTGCTCTGCATGGCCGAAAGATGATGGCATTGGAATGCAAACAGTGGATTGGGAGTAACGCGCGCACTTAACGCAGGGCGTGTAAGTCGTCAAGTGGCTGGGAAGTGGGGCCGTTTCTGACCCAAAGTGTGGATGGTGTTAGGGATGCTCGGAGTAATCGCGCCTTCGATGGTCTGGGAAACGTCTCCGGGAGCTATTCGTGAGATGAAAAGGGATGAAAGGGAGGAAGGAAAATGGGCGAACCCGCCCACATAGGGGCGATGCAAAGGGATGTATTAGAATGCTCGCTCTTGGGGATGGGCGAGGGGGGGGTGGGGGGAAGGGAGGGGTTTGAAGATCAGGGTTGGAGGTGTGAGGGTGGTGGTGTGCGTAGAAGGGTTTCGGGGAACTTTAGAGGAAGTAGTTCCCGAAGGAGGCATCCTCCTGGGTGGAAGGTGGTGAATACAAAGATGGGTGCGCGAATAGAAGGGGTGGATAAGTAGTTGGCCCTCCGATTTTTCGATGAATCGACTACGATATGCGATGCGATTCTATTTGCGATTGCATTCGATAATTCACCTTTGCACATAGATTACTTCTTTGGCAGTAGGCTTGCAAGTGGCACTTCGATGTATGAGCGCCGACTTCTATGGCTGTAAGGGGTCTATATCGGTAGTAACCGACTGGTGATTAGCCCTTGCAAGTGATGTCTGGCTTCTATTTTGCCTGCAGTTGGTATTTTGGTTTTGCAATAAATTTGTACTGCATTCGGTGAAAACTGGGATCACATGACTGCATATGAAGATTAATTATGTATACAACGAATACATTAGCGGGAGAAGAACTCATTTTAACATATTCATATATTTATTTTAGCCTGAAAATATTTTTAATGCTAAAGAGATCACAGATGTAACACCTGTGACTGTTCTAGTATTGAAAAATAAGAATTGAAACAATTCTCATATTTGATAAGCTTTAAAGATACACATTTATGATAATATCGCAATCCGTCGCTCATTATTTCACGAAATAGAAATTCCGCATGGTAGTGCACAATTAAGCATATTGAAACATACCTATCGCTACATACTGATCGGAGGCTATGCACATGGAAGTTGGATACTATAGAAGTAGGGAGAGTAGCCTCGATTAGAATTGATACTTGTAGGGTATTGTTTTGTTCACACGTTACTTACAAGTTTTTCCAAAAAAATTAATGATCGAAGTAAACAATACAAATATGGTCATTTCTAAAAACGTCTAAATACGGCAATCACTGCTTTTGTACATAGCAGGGTTCGAGTCCTACAGGCTTCCGTGGATTATATACTTTTTTATTGAATTATTTACGTATTTAATACAAAATTATAAAATTTCTCTTTCCTTATTCCCCATACTTTTATTAGCAAGTGTCCTTAAAACCCGTGCCACAAGCCCCGGCGCGGCGGATCATACAGGGTAATGTGTAGTTTTAAATAAACCTGACATTTTTTTACGAAATAATGTACAAGCCACCACCAGTATATGTGGTACGAGGTAATTTCACGCAAGGCATGCAGTACTCGTCCCTGTTCAAATCAGAACCTTGTACGCTATCCTGGCCGATAGTTGAGCACCAGAAAGCAGTAAGGAGAAAAATGGAGGAAAAAAACAGACATTTTGAGAGTGCTACGTTGACAAACATGCTGATACGCAGTACACGGGTGAACATAAGTTAGTTACTGGTTAGTATTATTAATATTTTTAGGTGATGAATTTTTAAAGATAATAGTTCGTGTATAACATTAAATAATGCGCGACATTCAAACCGAGATTAAGCGATAGTAATCGGGGTAAGTTAATAAACAGTAGTATAAATTCAATCCACCAAGCAAACTTCAGTCTCATCTTCATACCTTCACAGTCGATATGCATTGATGTGCTACTTATCGTGCCTTCTGCAACCTAAAATTCATGTCACTATGCGATTTTGAATCTCGAACACCGCACAACTCTGCTCAGAATTGCTGCTAGAGTTCAGATAGGATGAAGGCTTGAAAAAGGGTGTGGAATGAAGGTGTCAGCCTTTCTGAAAGGCTAGTTTCCGTCACCGGTAGTATGGATGGAGAGATAGGAGTGGAAGGTGAAGATACCCAAAGAGGCAAGGATGTAGGGGTGGCTGGAAAAGGGAGTTAACCAAAATGTGGGGCTACTAAAGGGCACAGCGGAAGAGTGCTGAGCGAAATGACCACCAACGAGGTGGGCCGGCGGGGTTCGGGAGAAAGTGGACGGTGAAAACAATCTGGGTTACGATGAACGGATGGCAAGGTGAGTAAATAGCATTACCCGGCGAAAGGGTACAGCAAAGTGTGTTGATTCCTGGCCGAGAGGAGAGTTCGGCTCCTAGGGAAATAGTGAGGTTATGTCGCTTGGAGAGGTTTGTAGATACGAGACTCTGTTGCGGTCAGACCTGATGTCAAAATCGATGGTACTCTGGAAGTTTGTGAAAAAGGACCCTTACATCAGTAGAGCAAATCTCGGGGTTGGCAAAAGAAAATGATATCTTAAAATAACTGAACTTCATGTAGGCATATCATTTTCACCACCATAGAACATAGTTGATTTATTATTCATGTTTTTGAATGAGGACGTGATAACAAGTCATTAATATTATCTTATGGCTGAGAGTAGAAGAATAGGAATTGGTGTGCGAGTTCATTTTTGTATTGCTTAATCCAGAATCACCCTTATCCCTTCATAACGTACCTACTTGAACCTAGCGTACCTACCTTTAATCTGTTACGTATTTGAAACGCATGTACGATGACTAAACTTAGAATGTTATATATTTGTGTGGTCAATGCTACTTCATGCTTGTCTCGTTTGATATTTATAAGAGTTATTCGTAACAAATTTAGGCCGCACATTAGTGATTAATTAAAGAATATGATAACATAGAATTTATGACGTCCATCAGTAATACAGCATTACGCAGTAATAATGCCAATACTCTAGCACCAATCTTCGTGGACAGATACAATGCAAAAGTTAATGGTTAAAAGTCTTGGAATAAAATCGGGCCATGTAGAGAAACGTTTTCCCCGCTTGCCTATTTCCCATTAGATTCATGCGCGGATGGCGTAAAATTTCCCTCGAGATGATGGGTTTTGTGTTGCTAATGTTCTCAATTAAAGCCAACGTGATAGATCGTGCGGCACAACAGGCAAATTCTGGCTCTCCCACAAAAGGCTTTCATCTCGACGCGGTGGTGACAATAATGATCGAATTCCCTTTTCCTGCGCATTCACCCAACGAGCAACTGTGGGTGGCATACCATGCGCAGGAATCGATTATTCCCGGAAGCTACTGTTTTGCTGAGCAGTTAACTCATCAAAAGATCCTAGCGGCATCTATCGTTTGGTTACCTATCATAATGACCAGTTTGCAAATTCTTTACTTTTTACTTGAATAATAAGGTATAACAAGGAAATAGATGAATTAATAATACTTGAGGGTATCTTCATATCAATTAATTTTAGCGAATACGAGGGTTAGTTCACGTGGGAAGAATGAAGGAAATATATACGCCAATAAAAGTTCTGGCGGCACAGGTCTACAAAAACTAACAGATGGATGAATGCTGTGTTGGAAGACCTCAGAAAATTTGGCGTGAGAGATTATCGAAAAGATGGAGAAGAAAAAGAAACGCTGAAGGAAATCGGTTTTGGAGGTCAAAGCTTACACCGGGCTGTAGCGTCAAATATGAAGGTGCTTATAAAATTATAGTAATGTCTAAGGCCGAACAGAATAAAAGGCAAGTAATGTTATACTTTCAGGCGGACTATCTTACCGATGACTGATGGTGAATATCATTTATAAACAGGGGTGTACCTTATGGATGGTGGAGCTGGCCCCGGCCGGGGGCTCCCCCACCCAGGTGGGTGGCGAGGTGCCTTAAAGATGGGATAACGTTGAAGTAAACAATCTCGTCCGCATATCTAATACGAAATATGTAGTGAATATAGAGTAAAAACAAAAAGTGGAAAATAGAGAATGGATAAAATTTGAGTTGTAGGGGGAGGGGGTGCCACCCCTTCCGTTTTTCCAGGGGTGCCAGAGACACTAGGCACACCATTGTTTAGGGATAGCAATTTTTGCCAACGAGTCGCTAAGAAAAATAACGATCAGACAGAAGTCGCTACCATGTCTCACGAGTTGCAGAATACTACTTCTGGGGCGTAGATTGCGCGATTGAAAATATGTGAAACCGCAATGCGTGAACGAAGCGGCGACCCGGGAGAAATGTGATAATAGAATTAATTCACGGTAATATTGAAGAAAGAAAAAGATTGAAACGGGCATGTGCGTTCGCATTGGATAATGAGGAGGGAGTGAGGGTATGGAGGTCCCCCTTATTTTGGAGGTCGCAAAAGCAGGGAAATAAATGGATTCGAGTTGAATGACTATGTGAGGTGATTGGTGAAAGCCTCAGCTTCCTCCCGCATTGAGTGAGGGAATATTCGCGGCTGTAATTGATTGCGATTGAAGGAGACTGAATGATAAGGCGTGGATTCCTGGGTTTCCGCATCTTTGGAGGCGCCGGGAGCTGTTGGCAGTTAGATGTCAGTGCGTACGCTTTGCGTGGAGGAACATTCGTCTCTTTTGGTTCCGAATCGAGATGTAGCAAAGGAAAACCATTAGGTGCCAGGGATTCAAGCTTGTTTTGCAAATTGGATGCTGTTTTGTCCCGGGGCGATCTGTTTGATCTCGACTGAATTAGTTTTTTCCTGTCAATCGTATCCAGGCCTCGGATGGTAGAGACATTTTCACGTTTTGCGAACGATGCCCGGGTCCAAATCTATAACGAGCATTGTCGCAGGATGGGAATCATTCTTACTGAAGTCTACGGACTTTTTCTTTCTCTACTTTTGACTATGGAAGAGTATTGTTATCGGGTTTGAAAGGTTTGTGTTGCATAATATAGTACGTGTATTCAAGGGCCGTTGCCATCAATTACTCCGATCACAACTTTTATTCCGACAGCCCTCTCACCTGACTAACCTCATCTATTGGAAAATATTTGTCTCTGAAGCAATGAATAGTGAGTGTTCACATTGTTAATCACGGCAATCAAATCGATGAACCGTTGGGTTCTACATGCATGTTCGGAAAGGCAAATTTACGAGACTCAATGTGAGCGTGAGAAATTAACAACGTAAATACCATGCGGAACCTCTTTATCTCTTGAATGGTGCAATATTATGGCAACTGTTACACCTTTTAGGATTTAAAATAGTGAACTACAACTTTTGGCCCTTTAACAATAAATTAAATTTCAATATCTTTCCTGCTCCAGGCCATTCGACGTTTATCTTCCCCTTCCTCCGCGAGGCTAGAATCTTATATTTGGCATTAGGGGTTATGTAAGTATATACATTTTTCTGTGTTATCTTCGAAAACATGGATAGCTTCACGAGATCGTATTTGGGATATACATTAACTATTGCCAACTTAGGTGCATCAATGCTAGTTTTGAATACTTTTCAAATCAGTAGACAGGGGTCGAATATTGAACGGGCAGAGTTATTTATTTGTGCATAGTAACCATAGTGGCCAAATGTGTAAACATATTCTTAGTTTTACTGTGAGAGAAGACAAAATGGAATACGTGGGGAAGTGTACAATGATTTATCTAACGAAATTCCTAAGTAACCTGAAATGATTGTGAAGAGCATTAGGATCAAGTTATCTAAATAACTTCCTATTTTTAGTCCTAGTCATCATTAGCAGCTGGTGATCCCAGATAATAAACTTAATCCTTTTACTTGTTCAACGAGTGTTTTTTTAATTTAAAATCGGAATGGTTTCATTTTTGAGGTCATGAAATTTTATAATCGTTTCACATGCGTAGAGTAATCCATAGTACTGAAGCCACAAAAGTTGTTTATTTAATGGATTAAAATGAATGACCCGAAATACTTCGGCTGAACTAACTGCCATCTGTTATGCGGGTAAGAGATAGCTAATCACTGGCCCTTCCTAACCGACCAATCACAAATCTTTCTGCTTGCTAACTCTTTTATTTTTAACGATTCCTGGAACTACTACATTCCTACCCGACGGTCGTAAATACCATCGGACCGCGAGGATACCCCATAAAGTGGACAGAAATCCTGTACAAACAGCAGTAAATCCAAAGGCACGTCATCCGTTCGAATAAACATTCCTCCCCTTGCAATCTCGATCATTCTGGCTGTGTTTTCATTCCAGAGGCGATTACGCTACGTTAAAAGCGGTATAAAACCTTTAATCCGCCGGTTGATTCGAGTATGTGTCTTGGGTATTAGTGTTCCGTGTTCCTTCTTTCAATCCTCACGTAGGCTCCCCTACGGCGTATTCATGTTCAAAGTTCTTCCTTCTGGCCTTTAAACTCTACCTTGACGTACGTGCCAAGCCCCATTTCTTCTCTCCAATCGTTTACGCTTACTCTTATGGGGATTTGGTCGCTACCTTTTCCACGAGCTCCCATTTAACTCACAGAAATGCGCGCTATTTCATTTTCCTCGGTGAAATTGATCTTTAATCCATGCCTTTATGCCTCTTTATTCTTACCCTAAACATCTACGACTAAAGCCATGTGACGATAGGTGTGAATAGCTGGGCATTTTATTTTAAAGAAACATTTCAGTTTCATTCCGAATTGGCGACACATTATACTGCATCTTAGTGATAGATAAGGAATATAATACCATATATTGGCCGTACATAACGTATTAACATCTTCTCCCTACTGTAAGCTTTCAGATCTCTTCCTGGAAACATCATGATTCCAATTTCCTTCTGGGCACTGATCTCTCTAAATCTTAACTATCCTGCTGTCTTCCTTCACTTAACTCAATTGGAAGAATGAATGAATTGGCAAGATATGTAATAATTGCGCAAAAATAATGATATTGACTCCTTTATCATCGTCATCTCATGTTCAACGGTTGCTTATCTAGTTTCAATGTTGAGGATACCGCGACTGGCCACGGAATTTACCTTTACGGAGTTACCCGCAAGTTAACATTAGTGCGATATTCCACCGAGGAAAAATCATTCATTCCATTTCTATTATATTCATTCATCATGTTACATCAAAACCAATGTACGCAATAGTTGCCTACCCAAATCAGTTTTGCCTTATCCACCGCTTAATCAGCCAGACAGATAGATAGCGTACCGGTGCAATATTTTGTTCAAATGCTGCAGAAAATTATAAAGCTGATGATATCAGGCCTGACATCGTGGAAATAATGGATATCAATGTTGAGAAAAACCATCTTTGTAATTTATGCAAACTTTTTAAATTTCATTATTTTTGTGGCACGACGTGCGTTTCTACACACTGTGGCATAGTCATGTGCCTCATTAGATACATAACTATCCCACAGTGTGGTGAAACGCACGTTGTGCCAGCGAAATAAAGTTTGTGGAAATTACATAGTTGATTTCTCTCTGCAGTTATAAAATTATGTTCAGTTTTTAATATTAATAATCATCGTTGATACCATCAGTTCTATTTGTACAAAACGAGTTATTTGATATGATTTTTTAAGCATGCTTGAAATTTTTGTTTTACTGAAGTTGGAATAAAGTGACTATAACTTCTGCCAAAGGTATCACATAGGGTGATCGGGTGATTGAGTTTAGTTACGGAGAGTTTGGGCAAATTATCCTTTGGTAAAGGTCAAATCTGCTCGCTTTATGCAGTCCGTTTGGAAATAAGAAGCTTTGTCAGCAAATGATATATTTCTTTCAAGCCTAAGGTTATTTATATCTATTGATCCCTTTCATTTGCTAAATTATTCTAATAGGTACGTGATAAATTGCGCTCAAAATTGTTAATAATTTACCTTTGCCGGAGCGCTTGTGGTGTTTTCAAATTTTTAAGTTTTACTGTATTTTTTTACAGAAATCCTACTCTCAGCAATATGAGTTCAATCACCATCTCCGCTTTCTTTTGTGAAACTAATCAGAATTGGCTCCGGGCCAAGGAAAAATCTCACTTCAATGTATTAGGGAAATCTATCGGTTATGGTTAGTTTAATTAGAAGAAAGTTATGATCCTCTAGATTTTAACATAGCCAGTTCACTATTTCCTAGCATGATTTCCTTCTTAATCCCAGCATGCGTCTTACTCCTCTTCATCCCGTCCTTAAAGCTTCTTTATTCCCCCTCCTCACTTATTCAAAATCCTCCCCCCTATTTCGATCTTCAGCATCCCTACACGCCTCATTATCTATTCCAACGACCTACTCTGCCTTCTCCTAATCTCATCCAGAAGTTTCCTTTCCTCACCAACGGTGCCAAGTATTTCCACACTGGTCTTCCTTTCCGTTCACTAGCTCCTTCTCCATCCTACTCCAAACCTACATCCCAAACGCCTGCAACCTATTCCCGTCTTCATTCCTCCGTCTGCGCACTCCATACAACGCTTCACTACCTATTTGACTCTCTACCATCCTGTTCTTTATATACCAACCGCATATGTACACCCGAGCTTGGGTTGCGACGGGCAACTGAAATTGCACGCCACTTTCCTGTGTAACTACCTATGTATTTCAATTCGGCGATATTTTAGTTAGTAGTTAATCAGATGCGTAAAGCAATATCACATTTTTATAGTTAAGAAAGGAATGATTATATTGATCTCACTAGATTAAGGATGCATCATATGATTTCAGGTGGGTTTGCATGTCATTGATTTTTGTCATTTCGGTGAGGACGCTTCCAAAACATAGAATTTATTCTTACTCTTCACATACCTTTTATTTACATTATTACTCAAACTTAGCGTATAAGTATCGCAAATAAATGGAAAAAAGTTCATAACTACCATGAACGACTTACCGTGAAGTAGAATTCTGCACGCTTGCATTGGAGTTTCCGATAATTTTCGTATTTTCTGGCATGCTCTGGTCTTCTGCAGTTGTTCTTCTTCTTCACAAGGGGTATAGTTGCGTTGTTGCGTTCCCTCCATTCCCTGTCCACTTCACTCATTTCATTTGCCTCCTGTTCCATCTCCACGCAGAGAAAGGGACCGAAACCCTTATTCCCCTCCACTACTCTCCACTCCGCCCAGCCATGTTTACCTCGTCTTCGCTACCGTCATCAACTGTTCGAAACCCTGGCCTCATTCATATACCCGCCACGTGTTACCGAAGCTTTATCCTCGTGTACGAACCTCTCAACCACTCCTATCACGATCCCTATCCACTTCTTGTTCACCTCTTGGTCTCCACTTACCTTTTGGGTACGACCTGTGGCCAAGAGATTTTAAGATGCTTATAGTGCTATCCTTCGGTGTACTACAGGTATTTGATTAAATGCACAGTGCATCTATTTAATCTGAAACATTTTCAAAGTACTTGTTTACTTTTCGCCAACAGGACTAATGATGAAGATGCTGATTTCACGCATCTCTTTGGGATAACGGATGTTTGTAGTATGCAATTGAACGATGAAGATTTTGAGGAGTAAGCATGATATCAAGAGTACCTGCTACCTGCAACACCTACATTATTTTTCCAATATTCATGTTAGTTACTTTCCCCGCTTGGTGTATGTTTCATCGTTTTTCGGGTAACAGAGTACAAAAGAAGGTACTTATGTTACTCTGGCTTAATATTATGTAAACACTTCAGTTCTTTAATGCTTTTATTATTATTACGGTGATCTTCCGGTTAAGATATGTTTAAATGGAAGAGAATAATAGTTCACTTTATACTGTGCATCATATTGATGCTGCTCCTATCTGCTTTCACGATTTCTTGCTTCATATCATCACATATATTACCTCTCTTCTTCCCGTCTATAACGCCTACAGGATAAATTCTAATTCCCTTTAAAAAGGCTATTATGGAAAGTAAAGTTCTCTTAATTCAGATGTTGGGAGAAGGATAAACATAACAGATGTTACAACTAGAGTAGGGATGATGCAGAGCCGAATATAGCATTCATCTCAGAGTAGCAGCGGTTTATATGAAGCTACCCATATCAGTAAAGTATTTCATAATATCCATATACATTTCCATAAAAGGGTTGCCCATTCATTGAAACCATGAGTTGTTTTCAATGTATACTTGACAACCAAAGCAGGATCAAATAATAAAATAGTTATTTTAATTATTATTTCAAATACTATTAGCCTTTCATTTTCATTCATGAGTTGATAAATTATGCAATATTAAACATTTTGTTTTCACCATTACAAAACCAATCGGTCCGAGATCCTCTATTTTAGAATAATCTTCCAACTCATTATAATATTCAATGTCGTTATATCAGGTGCATACCATTTTAAGAGCCGCATTCATTTGTGAAGCCTGGGTCTTCGTCGAGTACATAATACAATTGATTTCACCTATTTTATGACAAAAACCTCTTTTAAATGTTATATCCTGCTCCCATGTTCCTGACTGCGTATAATGTCTATGTGTGCAATGCGTACATGAAATATTGTTTCAATTAGTGTTTACTAGACTGACCTGTGGAATTGCTGTTGTAACGAGAGTAAAGAGCTGTTGGTCAGAGTAATTTTATGCCGCGTTCTCCTGGTTTCCGCAAAAGGCCTAAAATTTGAAATTATCCACCCAAATATGGCTCAATCAGCCGTTTCTGAAATTTGGCGCCATTGAATCGCATGTCAGGTGACCAGTTCTCGCCTATTCCGACGAATCTGCATAAACAAATGGCTTGTATTGGCACATGAGGGGCCGTTTAGTTCGCCGTAGCGTTCTCAATGGAAGGCCAGAATGAGCAAGGTTCAAGTGAATACTTAGAAATCGGTCCAAATGAATGCTGGATCGTGAGGTAAATGTTGTGTATGGTAATCGAAGTAATGGTGGCCATGGGAGCTGAATTGTCGCCCCGCACATTGAGAATCGACTTTCTAGGTTGGAAATTAAATTTTGCTGTACAGTGCAGTTACCATATTGTGACTCATGAGCAATCACAGGTTGGAATTTAAGGCTCAATAATCTAACTGCATTCCTAAATTTTGACAAAAATACTTGGTACTCATTCATTTGCTGTAACAAATTCTGAATAAATGTTTGCGGACCTCTCTGATGTACGAAATTGAAATTTTCGTCCCAGTTGCGCATTGTAGACAAAAATAAAGGAATATTAAATTAATATTCTTTATAATATAACCAAGAGGTACCTATAAGCTTGTGCAATTTATGTGATTACTTTCGTCAACTTCGTGAATTACTTTTCTCCCAAATCCATTAAATATTTTATGCAATTATTTGTCATATATTACTGGAAATTTCCAGGGATTCATACTTCAAATATACAAGCATCACTCTTCTCATCATATCTCGTTTTTAGGTCGTTATCATCATCATCAGACGTATTATATCAACAGCTTTAGGCTATATTAGGATCACTACTATAGATTCTAACTCCCCAAATAAAAGTTTTACTAAAATCCCATCCTTACCTCTCAATTAACTAATACGATCCTACACGGCATCGAATATCAATCGCTCGTCCTTTACATATTTCCTTCTTGGCTAACATCCTCCTCCTTCGCTCTTGTCAACAGACAACTACCCTTTCAATACACAATCCAATCACTTCTTATCCGATTAAAAGGAAATGATTTGCCGGTCATCTCAATACTAACATCCGTGGCAAGAAAATTACCTATGACCCGTGCACTCACATATATTGTGAGGCCCAACTTGTAATTTTATTCACAATTTGCTCTTTTATGCAATGATATAAACTTTTTAACACTGATATGAAATATATACCTTTCGAGGAAAATAAGAAATTGGCTCTTATCATTTACAATAAAACCACCGTTGGAAAAAACACCCGCGTCATTGTGAGTAAAAAACAGAAAAACTTACTGACAATAGTTTGGAGATGCAGTGCAATGCACAAAACAATAAGTATGTAATTATATGATTTAAAAATGAAAAATTATAATAACCTGGGGTTGGAAACCGATTAACGTTTTGGAGTGAAAAATGCTGGGAAATAGTTGAATACGCTTTTATGGTGATATGAAGAGAAGAAAGAAATATCTTTTTTTGCTACCTTTTTTCTTTTTTCTTTTCATGATCTCTAATGGCAAAAATGACCTTTGTCCCTGGTGGCTTCCTCCAATAGCCACCAACCAGCCTTACGAATGTTACCGTTATTTTTAGTCAGGAAAAAGATTTACCTCTATCTTGTTTCTTTTTACTACAATCTAGGATTCCTTACTTAACTGTTACATTCTTTGGATTCTTCAGAGACCCATCGTTTGTCGTTGAAGAGGCTTACGATTGGGTGGGCGATCGCTTTGAGAACAAAAAAGCGATAACCCCACGTAAAACACATTGTGGCTGAAAACTGGCGAAGAGCCTTACTGCTCCCTTTTATTTAAAACTTCCATTCATTTGAGGCCGGCCGAAAACACCATTCATGCACTTTCAGCTGGGATGGAGGAGATATCTGGGCATAATAAAAGAAGTGACTTGAAGTGAGGGGGATAAAAAAAAGCTTTTACCCTGAAACCACGAGGAGCAACTATTGTTCCCATGAGTAAGCCATTAATCATTCACCAAAGACGAGGGAGTGAGATGGAAGAGGATGAGAAGGAAGGCACGCCACAAAGAAGAGGGTATTGAGAGCAGAGAATGGTCGGTCCAAGAACGGACTTGCTTGGCTCTGTCCGAAATGTTTTGACCAAATGGTCCGCGTTCGGACATTCGTGGGGTCCTTCCTCTCACGCCAGCCTGACCTCATCCCTCCCCTAAGCCCTTCAGCTTCTCCAAGGGCGTGTTTTTTATTCAAGAGTTGTTGACGATAAGGACCATGCGTGGTTTTCAGATCGTGGTTCCGGAGGAGACTTCTAGCTAAAATTCTATAATCCAGGATTTGAGAGATAGAGAAGAATATCACTATGCAAAAAGCGATGGTGATATGGTGTTAATGAAGAATAAAGGATATCAAATGGGCAGAGACGATCACTAACAAAGTTGCCTTACGAAGATCTGGAAAGAAGAGAGGGATAATTAAAACTCTGCGAAGTAGGATATACAATCTTACTGGACAAATTTTTCGTTACAATATAAAAATGAAAACAATATTGGAAGGATAAATGGTTGGCAAGAATTAATGAGGATGACTAGGAATAGAATAACTCTAGAAAAACACAGATTTCAAATTTAATGATTATATAGGAATCAATCGGTTGACACAGTGTAGAGTGAAGTGGAGAGCTTCTACGTACCAGTCTTTGGATTTATGACTACTGTTGCTGATGGGAAACAGTTGGACCCAGTAATGAAAGATTTAATACAAGAAAGAAATAAAACACAATGGAAATTAGCATACTGAGAGTCCGTCCAATATAATAAGGCAGATGATGCTTAGAAGTAGATACAGCCAAACAGTGGACACGTACAAAGCCGTTTGAGGAAGGGAAGCGCGTGACTTAAAAATCTATGACTGTTTTCTTTCTTTAAATTATACGATCCTAAAAAAATTGTTTACTTTTCATTTATTTTCAAACCAAATAAGTATGCTTCAACTTAACAGTTACCTTGGACAAACTATAGTTAAAATATGATATGAGCAAGCAGATTGTGTGATAAAGCAGATAAAAGGATTGAGATGGTAGCCACTGGAAATAAAGGGGCTATACGCTACCCTAAATGTAATCAAACACAGAATTAGGTAGCACTTATTCTACAAATGTAATTAAAGGTACAACGCGTTTTGATTATGGCGTAACAGCTGAAGCGTGTTTTACCTTTAATAAACTGTTTGCGCTATCGCATTCCGAAATAAAAAGCATTATATTTTCTAACCACCCTACTATCTTATTCTAATAAAAACTATGTAATTTAACTTATTGGACGTGAAAATAAATTCTCTGAATTAACTATAGTATTTTTGAATACGGAGCTAAAGTTGCATGCTGGAAATATCGACATAGTACCTTATATAAACCATAATCCTTAGTCATTATCCTTCAAATTAATGCTCAAGTTTTGTGCAGAACACTTATAAATGATTATCTCATGATGATCAAAGATACATTAAAAATGTTAACCTTTCCTGGAGAATAGGTCGATATATGTGTTTTGCATGTCCAGGTCACGATTTTGATATAGCCTCTTTCTATAAGTACTTGCGAAAAGAAGTGCTCTGTAGCTAACTAATTTTTCGCTATACTTTTTACGTCCGAGACACTTTATTCAAGTAGGCTGATGCTTGTACTTGGTGTCTCACAGCAGTGAAACATTCCAAAAGCAATACCTCATCATTCCCGCTCACTCTTCTAATTGGTTGAATAACCCTAATTGCTGTTAGATTTTGTCTGTGATATTCTGTTACAACTAGCTATTTCACAACAGAGTTTATTCTAACCGGCCCCTTAGTTTATTGTCCAAATGAGGAACTACTGATGGCCGGCTCGGCATAGAGATACTCTTTAAGTGCCATCCTTCTCTTTTGTACAGATAATTCTTCTAAAAACTGTTTGTTCCGGCTATAAGTCAACATAGGGCATTTTACCGAGCTAAAACTCACATCGGCATTGCATTTCACTGCCATGTGTCACTCCCGGAAAGCAAATGTTCTTTTCATGGCAGCAATCACTTGCAATCTTCCTTTTGATATATTTTTCTTTCATAGAGATATTCAGTCCTCATCATAGCTATATCTTGTTCAGTATAAGCTGTTTCAGTGATCTTGGGAATACTAGAAAAAGTGAAACCATTGGTTGGAACAAATATTCCGACAGTAAAATGTTCAATGGCATTCTGGAGGATAAAAAATACGGCAATTTAGGAAATGTGCTTCAGGACGAACTTGTCTTGAAAAACTAGGGAATAGCTCCTTATTTTCATCGAATGAAGGCATCTTCGGAGATGTGGCGTAGTTGATGGCAAGTTGCATCGTCGCATTTCTACGTCTATTTCTTTTAGTCTACCAGATTTCAATCTTGTACACATCGGTAATAGAGGTCTCTAAAAATCGATCGAGTCTATGTTTCGATGATTAAGTTAAGTGGCTAACCCCGTCCCATCGCATTCCCATTCCCGCTCCTTGCAACCACTTTAAGGTCACGACTAAAAAAAATGGAAAGGTTTTGGGAAAGCCAGATTGGATCTTTTCTCCCGGAACGAGGTCGTTTGTCTTTTCAAGATGTTCTACCGGTGAGCTGTCTCTTCTTTCTTCCCCAATTCTTCCACCGTTCTTTCCGTCAAGTGTCTGCACGAGCGTCTCGAATTTCAAACCAATGCTCCAACCCCTTAGGTAACCCCACCTCTGCAAACTCCCCACCTAGTAGACTCTGTGTAGTTCTTTGATGGATCAAATGTGATATGCGATACGCTGGAGATATCGTCATGTGATATCCAAGATCCAGGCTATTTGATGTCTCATTGTTATGTAATTCTATGAAATGCGATATGGAATGAAATTCAATAGGATAGGGTGCTATATCTCACCTCATCTGGTGTAATGCTATATAATCTGTTATGACTAAGTATAATTAGATCTGTTCTATCCGATATGCGACGTTGCTCGATATAATATACGATGTAATAATATGCAATGGAATGCGATAGAAAATATGAACCAATGTAATGGGATATCTGATGCAATGCAAATCACGATGATCTTTGATATCAACGTATCTAATGAGATATGAAATGTCATGTGATCTATTGCGAAATATGTATATGCGATGAATTTGATGCATACTACGCGATCCTTTACATGCAATGCAACCTAATTCCATACGTAGGTACTCCATTTTTTTCAGTTTTCTTAGACTTATATCGGGGTCAGGCGATAGCATAATTTGAACATCACACAGGTCTTAATTCTAACCTTACGGTATTCAAACCCACCATTCCCATCGGTCTTTTCCTCTCATTTAGGGTTGTCAATGATTAAAGAGTTTAATCGCGGAAGTATCCTATCCCACACTGTGGAATTCCGGGAGAAAAAGAGAAGAGGGATATCAATTAGACAGTTAAATTCCACATCAATTAATAGCGTATACGTATGTGCCAAGGTTTATGAATTATCAATTCAAGAAAGCACGCAAAATGTAACACACTTAAAACTTCACCTGAGATGAAGAATTGTCCTTAATATTGGAACATAGACATGCTAATTTTCTTAATATTGTTTTACTGCCGTTATTTCCGTCGATCAGTTTTGACGGTGAAAAAATAAATGACATTTTTACATGTACCTACGTATGCATTAAAAATTATTTAAGCACTTTTAGTTAAAAGCGGGCATGATGTTATTTTGAAACAGTCTATGCAAATAGATGATTGACCTAAATCTATACTTACGCACTACCCTGCAAGCCACTACAGGGACCTGTTACAGGGGGTGTGATAACAACCGGTTATGTAATGGGAGAGAATTGGGAAGGGGGAGAGAAAAAATGCGAATTACTTTTTAACGTAGAGTCGTAATGACTCACTCTGTTTTTTATATAGTCGAACTTATTAAGCCTTGGAAAGGAGCAACCTTATTCGGCTGTATATATTTCTTATTTGGGGCTTGCGAATTAGTTATCACTTATGCTAGGAAATAATAATTTACTAACTAAAATTTGGAGTTAATTAAAACTTATATTGAAGAACGTATTTCAACGTAGACATTTGTAATGCACGTTAGTGTTATGTTTTATTATTAGTAAAACATTACATTCTGAAGTTATATAACAAGGAAAGTTATAGAATGGGAAGGATATTAGAGAATGATTATAATTGAAAGAGTGAAAGAAGAAGAAATTCTTCTCCTTCGATGTTGACCGTTTAAAAAGCAAAGGCGACAACGGGCACCCTTGCCGCACCCCGCGACCTATAACTGCCCACCCTGATTCACCCAAAAATTGGAAAAGAAACAAGAAAATGACACCTGTATGGAAGAAAGGAGCGGAAAACAAAGAGAGACAAATGGAGAGCAACAAAAGAAGCGGAAAACAGAAAACGAAAATGATTGCGAAGCGATTTGACATGGTCTTTAACATCTATGCTGAGGAAATGGTAAGAGAGGCATGGGATGAGCTAGATGTGGAAATGAAAGTAGGAGGCTAGCGGATAAAGTCGGTTAGATTCGCAGACGACCAGGCGTTGGTCAGTCGGTCATCGAAAGGATTGCAAACTTTAGTAGATGCTCTGGATAAACAGTGTTAGAAATACGGGATAAAGATAAATAATAGGAAAACAAAAGTAATGAGATTCTGTAGGACAAAGAAAGCTAAGCTGGTGATAAGAGTAGGAAGTCACAAACTGGAGCAAGTAGAACAATTAAATTACATGGGTAGTACACTAGAAGAAATAGGACATAGTAGTAAAGACATTAGGAGGAGAAAGGGCTAGCGAAGGAATCGTTCAATAATAGAAGGGAGCTGATGACGGGAACCCTAAGTAAGGATGTAAAAAATAGGCTGGTGAAGAGCTTGATATGGAGTGTGGCGTTGTGTGGGGCAGAAACGTGGACCTTGAGAAAGGAAGACGAAAATAGGCTGAAGGCTTTCGAGATGTGGGTGTGGAGGATGGAGAAGGTGCGTTGGATGGAAAGGAAGACAAATGAGGAAGTGCTTGACATGGTGGACGAGGAGAGGAAACTTATAGATGAGATTAGACGAAGGCAGGGTAGGTGGCTGGAAGCGGTTATGAGGGGCGATGGTTTTCTGAAGGCCGTGATAGAGGGAAGGATGTTGGGTAGGCGGGGAAGGGGAAGAAAGAGATTAGGTTTCATGGATGGTATGAAAAAAGGTAGGACTTATGCTGAGATGAAGAAAGAAATACTAGGGGTGGAAGGGGCACGGAACGTGTAAGAGTTCGATGGATATTCTCTGACTTTCATCATAACCTACCTCTAACCAGTAGATTACTCTGATGAATGAATGAATAGAAATCCTTGAAGTTTCTTGTCAATCTTTAAATATTTATTTTTATCCTGTATTTTGTCTTTCATTAACCCCATTTTTTCCATTCCCGCTGCTTCCATTTTTAATCTTACAAACGTGATTATTTTTGTTACTCTTATTCTGTGCATTCTCATAATGAGGGGGAATAAGCTAAGACTCCTTTTTCTAATATTATCGAACATTTTCCCACTTTCTACGTTCTCATTGATAATTCTTCTAATCCATTTAAATTTACCTTTCTCTGTTTTCAGTTGTCCCAGAATCTTTTTATCCTTCTTCTCCAACTCTTCCATTCCTCCAGATTTCATTGAAAACATATATTGGGTGGCATAGAGGCTTTCTGAATTGATTGTTATAATGCAATATCCGATTTTGGTTTCAGGAGAGAGATTTTTTTTATTTCAGGTGCTTGCTTTTGCGCATATTTTGTTTTCTTTCTCGTCTAACCTGTTATTTTGAATTATTTCACCAAGATCATCATGTTTCTTAACTTTATCGATTTTTCCCCATTATTTTATTAGCGCAAATGAAGAGTATTTTATTTTTTTTATTTATAATTTTTAATCAGTATGAAGTACTCTTTAGTAAAGCATTAACAAGAGATGTAAATTCACCCTTAAAAAAATCAATATTCTTCTATTTGACGCCTCCAGCCGGGAGATGAGTGAAAATTTGGAAATATCATTTCAAGTTCTCGGAGTCTCCTTCAGAATCCGTGAGAGTTTGCGACCCAACCCGACGTATCCGAAGGGAGGATTGTGTGTCCAAGTCGTTGGGTCGACGTGGGTGCATGTGTGTGTTAGATCCTCGGTGTGCGTGGTAGGAACAATTTCGTGTGTCTCCGTTTGAAATATCCCCAGGGAGTGAAACGGGAGCGGATGTGGGAGGGAGGGAGAACGAATCCGGAGGTGGACAGGTATTCACGAAGTAGCGGGCGCGGTCGGTTTAAAACCACTTGAGCGATTTAATGGCAAACTGTTTAGCAGCACTCTCATCCTACTTCTTCTTCTTCCTAGGGAGGAGAGGGGGTTAATTTTAGGGCAATTCCGTTGGAGTGTGTGTCTCTCTCAACTACGGTTTGTTGCGACCAGTCCCTCCCGCGTCAAAGCGGAATTTCTCAACTCTCCCACGCCCAGCGGGATTTCCGAGTCTCCGCCTCTTGATCCTCCCCCACCTCGTTCAACAAAACTTCTAATTAGTTCACTCGTGGACCGGTATTTTATGTGTGTGTGTGTTGTTTGTGCCCAGGACACTAAAAGTTGCCGTTTTGTTTCGTCGAAGAGGTCCCTTGGGCATTCAAAGAGATACCGTCGTTGTACATATATATATGTATCGTTCGTTCCCATTTCGCCTCCATCGCCGCGCGGATCCGGGAGCTTTGGAAATATAGTTGCGAGGGAAATTGAACGGACGACGCCTCATCACCTTGTTAACTCGTCATTGATGGGCGTTGTCGCCGGTTACGCCAGCTGGAATGCTTTCGCGATGTAACTCCGTGATAGCGACGCCTTTTGTCTGCTTAATTGTCTTAATTGGTATAATATTTACTCGATGTGAATCATTTTCGTTTCGGTATCGTTATTCGTTCCAATTAGCGCGCGTACTTAGCCCTTGAAGTGAAAAAATAACATACCAGCAGCTGCATTTTAAAAGTACTTAAATGTCTTACTCAGAATTTTTTTAAAAATTTACTTAAACGCTACAGAATAGGTATAACCTAGTTCTAGCGTAAACTTAATTTCGAACGTTCATTAATTCTCTACAATGATTAGTTTGAAGCACAAAATGCAATGGCACCATGTATCATTACCCAAGCCGAATAACTTACTTCATTGCCATGCTCTCAAATAGCTTATTCTGCTTTTTTTAGAAGAAATGTCTAAACCCCCCACCAAATGTTACTTGCAAGAATAAGTCACTGAAATTTAGATGTTCCCAAATCATTTACTCAGCATTATTTTAAGCAGATGCAACTAAAGCTCCATAGATGACATAAGAAGTAGAACGAATGTTTTAAGGGACGGTTATAAATATCTTTCCTCACCTATTATCAGTAGAAATGTCTAAATCATCTGAAGTAATAACCTAAGACGTAAGATTTCCTTAAAGCTTGGCGATAATAAAACCTTATTTCTGCATTTCCTGAATATAAACGAAAAATGAATTTTAACGTTAGCCGAGCAAGTTTCTTGGTTTTAGGTCTCTTATCGCTTTTTGTGATTTTTTTAGCATAAATGACTCCCTTTTTCCCCTCCTTCCCCTCTTATACCTTCTTTTCCCCCTCTTTCCCCTCCTTCCCCTCTTACACCTTCGTCTCCTCCTCTTTGCCCTCTTTGCCCTCCCATACCTCAATCTCTATCCCTTTCCTCATTCCTACTCTTTACCTTGAGAAAGGTGTATGCCAATACCACCGAAATATTGGAAGTTTTAATTTGTGTCTTTCGCTTGTTTCTATATCTTTATTGACCACCCTCTTGGCATATATTTTTTTAATATTATATATATGTAACTTATTTAAAAAGTGAATCTTGAGGATTTTTTTTCTATAAAAATGATCCATGAAAATGCAAATTTGATGTTTTAATTTAGTTTATTACTCTAAATTCATTACTTCTCCATTGTTTCTAAAAAAAGAAGATTTGACCTAACTAGGAAACTATTATCAATCAACCTTTATAACCTCGATTCTGATATGTTTTTATCTACGGTGGCCTTGTCAAGGGTAACAGATTCACATAGCTAGTCTCTTTGCCTAGCCACGAATCCACTCTTCCCTGCAGCCTTTACTCAACCTTGTGACGAATTTCCATTGTTTTCTTCCCTCAGGGTACCGGGAAAGGGAGTGGATCGTTGCTCGGAGCCGTCTGACCCCAACGGAACAACAATGAACGCGGAGATGACCCAGACAATGGCGTCCGGCTCATCTCCGCCTCCTTCCACGGCGGCGGACTTCTCCTTCGTCTTGGGAGAAGGAGATCCAGGGGTGACGGAGTCTGTGTAGGGGTCGAAGACGTGGAGGAAGGAGGAAGGGTGGCCCCACTCGCAAGGAAAAAAAACGCTGTTCGAAGGGACCGAGAGCAAGAAATACAATAGGAAAACGTCTTCCTCAGGCTGAGCAGTGCTTCCAAAAACTCCGAGGGACGCACCTGCGTTCGGCGTCAAAGCTAGAACTGTATTTTTCTTGTTACTCGCTCCCAAAGACACAACAAAAGAGAGAAGTTAGTTCGTGACTGAGTGGTTATCTTGTCATACGTTCCAGCAAGACTTCCTACCGCCTAGTCCCCAAACACCTTAGAAGGTTTGTTCCCTTGATTTTTGTTGATAAAACACTGGTCTTCCTCCAGGATATTTTTAATCATATTCTTGTCCGCCTCAAGCGAGGTAGATAACCGCTCACATGGAATCGGGTGTCACCCGTAGGACCCGCCGTTCCTCAACGGATCATGACTCTGGAGGCAGTCGTCGAGACGGTAACCCGGGGGCTTTGGACGGGGGCAGGGAGGGAGGCCGCCGATGTGGCGGCTAGGATGCTCCTATTTCCCGCGGGGGCGAGGGGTGGAAGTCGCCGCGAGGCGGGTGGAGCGTCGCTGGGGGAGGCCGGGCCCCTCCTTGGTTACAAGAAGGGTGTCCCTCGAGCGGGCCAGCGACCGTGTATCAGGGCCGCGGGCCTAGGGGACGCCCTGCGGGTCAGCGCATCTTACACCAGCCCCCGAACTCTCATAAATTACGTTGGGTCTCCGTCGAATCGAACACGCTGACCCAGTGCAGAAAAACCCTGTGAACTATCTGATCCTCTTCCCTGATCGCGTGGCTTTCTCACGCATTTACCGTAAAATAAGGGAGGGACGACACATATATTTTTTAACCCTTTGACAGGGGGCCTGAATGAAGTGATATATACAGTCATCGAACCTTTTATGTCAAATATTTCTGTGGATATACAGCCCGGCGGCTACTTTGTCGATACCAAGTTAAAAAGTGGTTAAAATACCAAGTTAAAGTTACCTCAACCAACTCAGTGCACTTATTAGGAACAGGTTGAGTTACCAGAATTAAAGTAAACCTCGACTCTTGCTAATAACGACGCGGGGTGTTGAAACGGTGCTAAAAAAGAGTGATAGTTGTGTTTGGAGGGTGAATGTGATTGATATGTGTATCGTTAACGATTGCTTTCTTTCTCTACCTCTTTCTCTCTGTCCCATTGCAAGGGAAAATATATAGACGTCTTGTTTAGTGTGTGTGGTTGGCTGAAATCATCGTCATCTTGAATTCCGTAATTCACTATCCGGGAGAATTTTGGTCTCGTGCAAATTCATCCGTCGGCCGGAAAGAGTTTAAAAATTCTCGTGGCCCCTGTCGGCAGGGGTCGACGGGAGGGACGTGACGCGTCTCTCAGCCCAAAGGTCCGTTCGACCCATCACGCGTGGCCATCCCTTTCGATACGGGACTTTTTTTACGTAAGCTGGGGAACATTCGACCCTTTTTTACGTAAGTCGAGGTCCACCGTTTCCTTTTTTTCCAAGTCGGAGTCGGGCACACTGCCTCCTCTTCCACGACCACGTCGCTGAGTGCCCAGCTTCAATCAAACGCCACGCAAACTTACCACTCCCTTCTCCCTCCCAACCCGGGCTAAAATACATCTTACCTTCCACGAACTAAAACCTCACTTTGCCCCCGCCGGCAAGGCCACTTAGCATTCACGACCCCACGTCGGCTCCCCTGACCTTTTCCGGCGGCTACCCTCACGACGGTGTCTGCCTCCAGCCCGTCAACCTCACACTTACAGCCACATCACACCCTGTAAGGGCTTCCTAGTACCCTCCCCCACCTCCCCCATCCTGCTAGCTTTTCCACAAAACCTAGCGCATACTCCACGCCCCGACGCTGCAAAAATAACCGCACTTCAAAAGACCTGTCTTACCTATTCCGGGTTTCTCGCCACGTAGCGAGTTTTTATTCAAGGCAATCTTCCCGAAATTGCTTTTTTATACTTCCCCAGGTCTGGGGCGGGGAGGGTTTGTTGAGATAGAAACAGCGGGGTAAGAGGGTTCGAGAGCCAGCCAAAGGGAGTGGATGGGTGGGGAAAAGTAAGCCGAAACAGAAAGTTATGATCACTTATCGGAGAAAATGAGAATACTTCCCGCATCTCGAACTTTCCGGATAATAAATAAATAAGTAGTGAGAGAAAGAAAGCCTTCGTTGTTGTGTTTTTTTACGACCATCCAGTACAATTTTCTAATTTAGTGGGAATATGTGAAAACCCTCTTTTTATATTCATTTACGAGGATGTTATGAATGAAGACTAAAAAGGTATACATGAGGATAGTTCTCAGGTCTGTGTGACGAAGGACCTCATACATCAAGTGTTCGCCGATTATCAGTTTAAATTAGTGAGTGACGTGTGTGTTACTTTGATAAATACGTGCTTAAGAGACTTGGATGATTCATAGTTGAAAATTAAATATAATACGTGAATAAGTAAATGAAACGTTAAATTTCATTAAATGTTATTGGTGGTGAACGACGCGTGACTGTGTTGCGTTTGCGAGTTTGTTTTATATTAACTGATTAACAAATGGAAAGCAAGGTAATGATTGTTGATTGATGAAAGGTTGTTTTTGAAATAAAATGATTTAGGTTTGAATCAGTGAGTTAGTCGAGAGTGAAGGATAAAACGTGTGTGACTTGCGATCGAAATCTTCCAAGTCTTCTGGTGAAGTGGTGTTCTTCTGGGAGTTAAGTTGTGGGAAACCCTTTACGTGGCACCCCCGTACAAAGTGCTCCCAAAACAAAGGTAGAAGAAACACCGGAAACTTTTTATAAAGCCGCGCATGTTTGTGGGCGATTCCCTTGGCGCCGCCGGCCCTGTTGCGTGCCCAGTGACCACGTGACACGCTTAAAAGAAAAAGACTGTCGGATGAGCGTCGACATGGCGACTTCTCCTTCGTCGGGCATCCCCGTGACCGCCCGCGTGTGCTGTTGCCGTTGTCGATGCGGCCGCCGGCCGGGTAGGCGGTGGTCGTGCGGTTGGCCGCGTCTCCCTCGCCCCCCGGGGACCCTGCTCCCGGCCCTCGTCCTCTTCTGCCTCCTGCTGCCGCTGCCATCGCAGTCGACGGGGCTCGGAGATGAGGACGGCGTGGCCGAGGCGCCTCCGCCCCCTTCCCTGCCGCCCACCACTATCAGGACGAGGGTCATCAACACCAAGTACGGCAGGTTGCAGGTATGTACAGTCCTTCAATATTTTTACGTGCCTTCTATTCGTTCTTGTGCACTAATCACTTCGCAACAAAACAGAGCACTTGCCTTCCATTCGTTACAGACCCTGCGCACTAGGCAGCGCATTTCAAAACAGATCTGGAGCAAATTTCATGTGTGCTAAACCATAAAAGAACATCGATGTTAGCAAATTTATAATCATTGCGGTTACACAAATGATGTGGTACGCAGTCATGCGCACGGGTGCGAAGTATTGCACCAAATACGGTGAAATTCGTCATTAAAAATCATTTGACTTGACCGGGTTCGAATCCCGGTCAAGTAAAATGATTTTTTCATGGCGAATTTCACCATCTTTGGCGTATATCGATTATGACATCTGTGATTATTGTTAAGTTTGTTGATTTTCAGTAAAGACGTAAAACATGCATAATGTGAGGTTTTTAATTACTCTGTGATAAAAAGCTAACGTTTTAAATTAAATAATTATTCCGAACGAATTCAACAAATTTACACAACGCATTCGGCTGTGACTGCTGTTCAGCTACATAATGCTACCAACCGGAGGGTTACAAAACATTTTGCTAGCGCAAATCGTTCCAGTCCACATCGTTCGTGTGCGCTTAAGTGCACTGATGTGTTCCAATGTGCGCCAAATTCAACACCTTGAATGGAAAACTCCGCGTCATTATTTGTTATTACTTATTACGATCAGTTGGTCGGCTTTTGGGCAATCACTACCTTAAGTTTCCCTCTTCGGAATTCGTCTATGCCTAGCTCCAACAGAGTACTACCATTTTGTCAACCTCCTTTTCCACAAATGTCAGTGAGTCGGAAAATTTGTTTTAAAACCGTGAAATATGAAATTAGCAATATTTTTACTGATTTCTGTCACACATTATAATTTCAATGCTTCTCTAATTATTACTATATTTTGTTGATCTTGTATTTCGGCAAATTACCTTTTTTCGACCCCGTCTCACTGGGGATATTGCTCTGCGAAAGAAGATTATCTATGGCTTTTTATGAATGTCATCCCTCTACCCTTTTCCTATGACTCATGGCATGTTTTTTCACTTAGCATTACGTTAATATGATGAAATGTGTGATTAAATCTCTAATGAAAAATAAAGTGTGGAATGCCAACCCAAGTCAATAACTTGCATCGAAAATTTGATGGGAAATATAAAAGATCAAATTTTTATCCTTGGGAAAAAATATATCAGTTGACTTACAATTGTGGGCTGTTACACATCTCTACTACTTTTTAACGAACGCACTCTTGCTAAAGTGATTTATTTAAAAAAAATATAAAGGGAAATGAATGATATATTAATTTCCATGTGGATGTTTTAAAAAAATTGAGACAATGCCATGCGTGAATGTAAATATAATATACTTAGTAGTGCGAATGTCATTGGTTTTGAGATTTTCAACTCAAATTTCCAATACGCAATTCACGCTGGTAAAAAAGTGGTTTGTAATGGATTCAAAATGAAAAGTTTATCATAATCCTCCTGTACATTGGTTTTAAGTTTCCATTGAATGCACTGCTACAACATTAGCCTCTCCTCTCGTTAGACTGACGAGCAATATTGTTCATTATTATGCTGGGTGAATTATTAATATTAAATAAATACCTTAAGAATATGTTAGCTCTCTCGTATGAAGTTTATTAAAATGAACAAATATTTTCTCTCCCCAAACCGTAATTAACATTAATTGCTGTCACCATTAAAGTTAGCATGATTTAAATCATTATTCATTGGTTTAGGGACAGTTGCGCGTGAAAACAATCTCATAAATCGGTTACGTAATAGAGTTCAAGGGCAGTATAACGACAGTAATTGAAGGAAAAACCTATAAACGACTACTCAATGGAAACTGACTCATCCGTGTCGGATTTGGCTAAATATGGCCACGGAATTTGCGCAAGATATGCATTAGGATTAAAATAAGATTTCTTGAACAAAATGAGGCAATTCTGAGCTATCAAGATGTATTTCAGTGTCATTAAACTGGTGCAAAGAATAAAAGATTATTAAGACACTCACAGTACATTTTTCACCGTACGATGGCATTCTTACTCGCATACAATCTGGCATTATTTTTTTAAAAATAAGGTGGCCACATATTTCACTGTAATTGGTGTCGATCATCAACATCACAATAATATGTTAGATTTTTTTAGAAGAACTACTTCTCAATAATTTTCTCAGCTCAAAATTTATGGGACTAGCTATCATTAAATTATTCCGGTTGATAAAAAAATGAAGGTAGTAAATTTTATTCCCCATCGTCTCATCAATACTTCCGTTTAAAATTAATCATGCAATATTCAAGCCAACACTGAAATATATAGCCACAAATTCTGAAGTATATTTCCTTGGAGTAACGTGGGGTACAAGAGTCAAGAAAAAGAGTAACTTAAATATTTAGTTCACTAATGTACTTACATGGGAACGAGATCTATAGTTTCGGACCAAGTCACCACAACGGATGGGAATTCAATGATAAGTAAAGGATGACAGAATTGAGTAATGGACAAATTAAAAGATGATTATTCCTAAAAGACTCAATAAGAAATATATCTTGAACCATAGAAACTAAATTTCTGAAAAGTGTCTATTTTATGATAGTCACATTGTACAGCTCATCTGATAAGAGTTGTGATTCTAGCTCACCTTAGTGTGCACTTATAGCACTGCAGTACTGTTATTTCTGTGTAGACTGACATAGATCAAGTATACGCCACTTCATGTGCAGAAAAGTACGTTGTTAGTCCTGGGTTTTTTTTATTAGGGTGTGACTTAGTTCATCTCAGAGCAGAATCCACCCTTGCCGCACCGCCTTGCGGTGGCTCGCACGGTTTGAAGGAGTACCATGTTGTACATTTAAAGAGGTCCGAGGTCCCCGTGTGGTTCCAACCTCGCCCACCTTGCGGGTCTCGTCCGCCAAACTTTTTAATTGGTTGGGTGTGCTGCGGTGGTGGTGGTGCGGGAACGGTGGTCGTATTAAACGTCAGCCTCCGGTGCACGGAGCAGGCGATAAATTTCATCCCACGGAGGAGTTCTTGTGTGTCACTCCTCCGCGATATAAACTATATATATATATATATATATATATATATATATATATATATATATATATATATATATATATATATATATATATATATATATATATTACCTCCCCTTGTTGGCAAAGATCTTTGCAGAAACAACCGAGGATCACATCTTGGGATGGGCTTCACTTAAAGCCAAATCATTCTATTGAAGCTATAAAAGCCCGAAATAGTTATTCTTTTTTTTGCCAGATTTCTCGGTGAATTCGTTTTTAGCGTGCGTCGCTTTCTAATCACTATGGTTTTTCATACCCATATTTACGCGTGCACTACTCGCACATTTTTGTCAAAAAATAAGCACAAAGTAATAAGGTGCGCATGATACGCGAGTGTATCCGTGAAAAATTGTACCCGCTCTATCGGGCACCCGGCTCCTTGCTTTGACATTGCGTAAGGTATTAAATATGCTGCATCATTGGCAGAAAAAAACAGACGTTCCCCTACACATTTTTCACGTGGGTAACTCATTCTAACCTCACCACCTATTTTACGATATCACGATCTCGGGAACTATTTTCGCTATTTTCCGTGCCTTCCTTGCGAGGGTGCGTGGTACAGCTGCAATGAGGAATATCTTATGGAGACTTGATAGGAATACGTTTTAGTTAGTAAATAACTGTAATTACTCATCCTATACGTACGAATTTTTTCCGCCCGTTACCGTTACTTGGTCCGAAACATTGATCTCAATTCAGTAAAATTTAATTGAAGACCTAACTCATAAAGTTACATTTATTCCTGTCTCTGTCATCTAACATATTCACTCCGAGCCGCTAAAAGACTTGGCCAAAGATTTCCGTGTTGGCTTCAATATGTCAAGTGGAACTTAAAATTGAATTATAATAAGGTCATGATGAAGGAATTTGCTATATTTGTTGAATTCAAATGCTGGTCAGTTAAATTTTTATGTAAGATGTGATCGATACTTAAAAGAGTATTGGAAACGTGATGACATTGAAATATTCGAATGGGCTTGATTAGTATCAGAGGGTCACTATTGTAACCTCCTCGTATTATTTCCCTGTAAAACTGACAGTGGTCCGCGATTTTGAATAATAATGTAAGCCTCACTGAATACGTTTCAAGATTTTGTTTGAATTCGATAAAACTTATTTTGCGGTATTTTGAAGTTTTACAAAATGACAGTATTTCAAAGAATTAACGAAACCTCAGAGAAAAGAGTATTTTCTTAAATAGTTGATCTTATGCCTAAAAATAGGTTTTGATTTTATAAAAAGGTTTGAAACGCCAAATTAATCACAGAATATCTAGTTTTGACTTGTTAAAATGAGTCTCGAATAACTGGTAGCGATGCGAGGACTATACTCGTTTACAACTCTTCCGATAAATTGGGTGTCGTTACGCGGTAATGTATTGTTTACACCGGGATTTGCGTTTTGTTTCATAATAATCACAAGTCACTGCTACACAAACAATTTAAACATTTAAAACGACTTCTCCGTCTGGTTAGGCCACATTTCGAACACAATCACACCACGAGAATTCGGGTCTCGTCAAGGACACGTTTGACTTAAGTGAAATCTTGCTAACAAATTCACAGGCATTGCAATGCTTTATGACTGGAAGGCCATGCTTATCAGCACAAAATCCTTCTCATGCACCGCTGTTGTTGCTCCAGAATGACTGTTCAAGGCCAAGCCTCCTCCTTTTCGTTTTAACGTCCTTGCCCCCTACTCCGCAGTCTACTTCCCCATTATTCATTTTCTCGCTTCTTCTTCTGCTCACTCGACCAGGGCTTCGTCTCGCATGCATCCGGACCCCACGGCGCGATACCGGCTTCCACTTCGCCTTCGGCACAAGACTCGGAGGGTGGCACCCGCCACCGCAAGCCCGTCGATGTGTTCCTCGGCATACCTTACGCTACGCCGCCAGTGCGATCCAACCGCTTCGGCCCCACGCGGACGCCCGTGCCGTGGGACGGACTCCGCCCCGCGGACAGACTCTCGCCGGTGTGCCCGCAGCACTTCCCGGACGAAGTGCTCGCCGTCTCGCGGGCACTGGAGGCGTCGAGTCCGGCGGCGTCGGCGGCCGCGGAGGCCGAGGCCCTCCGAAGGATGCCCCGTGGTCGACTCGAATCGCTCAAGAGGTTACTGCCGCACCTCCGGAGGCAGAGCGAGGACTGTCTCTACCTCAACGTCTACGCACCAGCACAAGGTAGGGAAAGAACTTGTCTCCTCCTTATCATTATAAAAAGGGGTAGCGGAACTTGGTGGCCTTCGCTTGTGATGAGCATGACGCAGAGGGAATCATAGCTGAGAGGTGAAACAAAGGGATCTATTGTCCCTTCATAGGTCATTCTGGCTAGCTGGCGGTACATTTACCCTCACAGCGCCCTCTAATTCTTCACTAGTGAGTGTCACCTAGTTTCGCTAAACCTATTCGCTTTCTTTTTCAGCCGAAATGCATTACTTTCAACAGTATTGTTACGAGAATAATCTGACGTTTTATTTATTTTATATGAACTTCTAGTCTGGTTGATAAACTGGGAGACTAGAATCACACCACTCATGTTCAAAAGAAAATAGAGACATGCCAATGCTTCTGCAATCGGCTTCTGAAATACGACAAATAAATTACACAGCACTTTTTCTCAACTGACCAATTAACAGAGAGCGAACATATACAGCCATGTTAGGTATTGTGGTCGAAAATTAGGCTCCAACCATCGACCCCACGGTTAGCGAGGACTAACCTTTGCTGTCAACGAGGCAAATCTGTGCCTCATGCGAGTGTAGGCATCTTGACCTGAACTTGAATATCTTGGATTTAATGGCACCAAGCTATGGATTTTCCAAAAGCCACATTGTTTGGAAATTTGGAAGTTCATCGTTGACATCATTCAATGAAGTGCTCCCGCGGTTTTAGATAAGCTACGAAATATTTAACTTTGAACAGAAGTCATTTGACTTGTTCTCAGGACGCATCGTATAACATTGGTATCTACACAAAAGAGGCTTCTCTAAAAAAAATACTTCAATTTCTGTTGTTAATCACTTCTTTTGATGAAAGACATGAGTGGTGCTCTTTGATAAGGATTACGCAGTGTCCGTAGTGATGTTTACGGAAATAAGTTCTCTTCTACGCCTCATCGCGAGTGAACATTTTCTAGGGTTTATTAATCTTGGGTTTTTATTGAAATTATTAATTTTAGGGACGATATCAATCTATATTCTCTCATGACATCAAGGATTTTCAGCTGAAGTTTTTCTCATTCACTATATGCGCACCCCTACTCTCAATCTTATATTTTTATGATCGTCATATCAATGTGTAGTGAACTTGGGATTAACTTCAATCCATTATCTTTAATTTTACCATTCAAAAAATTCGAAGTTGCAGGGTAGCTCTCGCCGTGGTAGTGTTACGAAGGGAGTGACCTTGAATATCCTTTCACGATATCTTGGATATAAGGTGATTTTTATTTTATAATGGTATTTCTCTGTTTTGTACTAATCTGGGAACGTTCTTGGGCTGTACAGGCGCGCAAAGGAAACTTCCCGCGATGGGTTTCTTGTTTGTGTACCTTTTGCTAAGTTTGTCCTCGAAAACAGACTTGCTATATGAGAAAGCGCCATTTGAATAATCAAATCAACAATATTTGTTGTGAAAGTGATATTCCATCACTTAGAAGCATCATTATGCGGTAAAAATATAAATTTTTATTATTCCACATATAAAAATCCATTATGCGCTCAAATTATTTGTTTTATCGAGACTATTGGAAATAATTCAGTGCCAGATTATTAGGCAATTCAAGCTGCCGTTATTTTTTTTTTCAACACATGCACGATACGAATTTCAAATTTGCGCTTTTATCTTTAGTTACCGTGCTATCACGATTTGTGGTAATATTTACTTGAAAGTGAATTGATTGTATTCTATGGTCCCATGCTATGAATCTGTGATGTGACCTAACTTTGGTAGCGACGGTTTTTGTTAAAAATTTCGACTTAACCTTAATGTATTTACACGCTAAACAATAAACTGAAAAATGCATGACTTAAAAGAGTTCTTTTATGTGCTCTCCTCTTAGATTGACAGATAAGCTCTATTAAGGACGCACGTAAGATTTTCGCTGTCAAGTTCCTCGCATAATGGTAACATAAATTCATATTGAAAACAGAGAGATGCTTATGAACTCGACATTTTCAGTCGTGATTTGTAAAAATACATAGACTGAATCAAAAATAACTATAATTTTTACAATGGATTTATTTATAGACAACCGGTTTCATTGCATTGGCGACATCGTCAATCCTCCTTGAAAATGTACCCGAGGACGTCGTATATGCGCTGACACCGGTCGTCTGGATATATTGAACTAAATTACAAAGTTATTATTGATTCAGTCACAGATATCCTTAACAGAATAGCGCTATTTGAGTATCTTGCTCAATATTCGTTGTGATAAAAGGAACTGTAGATTATTTACCCTAAACTATTTTCAAGGGTAAATTCTGCCAGTATTCATTTCGTTAATGGTACTTCATGCGCATATTATTTTCTAAATTTATTTCGACGAATGGAATTAATAGCCTCGAGTTATACTTTGCCTTTAACTGTTTTTTTATAGCAGTCTGTTATCACACTTTGTCACTCGTCTCTTTCAAACATAACCTATGATATATTTGGTCATCTTTTACGATGCCTCTCTCTCATTCAATTTCGCCTTTAACGCCTTCTTCCTCCTACCTGGGAGGGGTTTTCGTAATATAAGGACTCTAGAAACATTCGTTGATCGGACCTTACGAGGTTTCGTATATCCACAAGAACGTTCAAAATGGCCCCATATGTTACGTGACTGAGACATTGTTATTATTATTTGGCAACGTGATCTTTGCCGTGGAGAGGAGAAGAAGGGACCGGAAGCAGATCGTGTTTGTTCAAGTTAAACGTTTTTCCCCCGGCGTCGGCGGTCAATAGAGATGCAGAAAGGGAATGGGTGAAATCCATTGTTTTACGTAGTGATTTTCTTCCGGCCAGTTCCCTGTTTTTTTACGATTTATACATCCTGGTTTCCGAGAAAAGATTAATTTATTTTTTAAGCATGATGAAAGATGAGGGTTGATGGTGTGTTGATACCAAGGAGTGCAGGATGTTGTTTTAAATGGGAAATTATCCGCCTAACATCGC
Organism: Pyrrhosoma nymphula; assembly: GCA_963573305.1. NCBI lineage: Eukaryota > Metazoa > Arthropoda > Insecta > Odonata > Coenagrionidae > Pyrrhosoma > Pyrrhosoma nymphula. The sequence goes on from OY754333.1 coordinate 67,264,744, forward strand.
CGTCACGCGCAATTTCTCCTTAAATTTTATGAATGAATTGGTATTTCTTAGGAATTTATTTCTGATTGAAATTTTCTCGACTATTTGCGTCGTTACCGCATAAATTCAGCCTCTAATACTTATGTTTTCCACTAATGAGGTGGTTTGAGCGAGATGTCACTTAAAATAACATTGATAAATTTGGTATCATTAAAATATCTCATATTTCTAATGAGTGCAAAATATCAGGCGCTTATCATTATACTTTTCGCGAAATATCTGCCATTTTTCATGAGAAATGATAGGTCTGTGCACTCCAGGAATACTTTATTTAAAAAATGAGGAATTTTAACAAATAGGTACGTCCCGTCAGAAATTTAACATTGAAAAAGTGAGAAATTTAACAGTATGTATGCTTTTTCAAATATTTTAAAGTAAAAATCAACTACTCACCGCAGTAATTTTTACAGATCCCCAAAAACATATTTGGTTGTTAGGGCATTTTCAGCATACGGCGTGAAAAAAGTTAGTCTTGTCAATGCCTAATGCCTGCATTTTCAGTTAATTACTAAGAATTTAAATAATATAAAATATAATGTTTGTGTCATTAATGGTATAGTATTTACTTAATGCCTCTTACAGTAGCTTAATTTTTTAAAAAAATATAGTAATCTATTATGACTAGGGTTAATTCTCGCTCAAAGTACCTAAACTGCTCAACTAATCGCGGCCATTTTATGATGAGCTTCAAAATGTATTCCACCTCCCCCCTAATGATCAATGAAAATTAAATCGGGAACTCTCGGGAAATATAGCTTCCCGGTCTTGATTCCCGCAGGTCCGAAACTTTCGGGAATTTGGAAATCCTAGTTAACCGCACATGCTCTCCCATCACGTCCTCGCCGTTCCGTTCGATAAGCCGACTGCAGCGGAGACATTTCCAACTTTCACGAGTTGTCTCTCTCTTTTGCCGCGGGCGCAGAGACCCACCCACCAATAACAATCGAGTCGGAGGCGCCATAAGGGGCATTTTGCCCTCCCTTCTTTCCCTTCTGCTCTCTCGCACTCCGCCGCCCCCTCTGACACCCTCACTAAACCCTTTTACGTACGCCATCCCCCACCACGCCACCCATGGAAATGTCCGACTGGATCAAAAGGACCCGTTTTGAGGGACGTTACCAGCCAATGTGTAGACTCATTTCGGACTCGGTTTTAGCGCCATTCGTACTCACCGCCATGCATACATCCTTCCTTTCGTACTCTCATACCCTCCTCTCTCACCATACCCGCATGCTCAACCCCCTTTCTCCTCTCCACCCCACTGCCAAAGTATTACGAGCCAACAACTTTGCGGTAGTGTCTCTCCCCCCCCTCACCCTTTCCCGGCCGAAAGCGGCTATGAATTTTACCGGATCGCTCAGAGGGATGTGGGATAAAACTGGGTCAGAGTTGACCGTTTGGGATTAGTGGCGTTCTTTTCTCGAGAATCGAGCCTTTTTGCCCACTTTGACGTCCCTCCCGAAGTGGATTTATGCCCGGCAAAATTGATTTTTGTAGTGGGACACGGCTGGTGTTGAAAAGTATACGAGCGTCCCTTGACAGTACATTTTGCGAATAACTTTTTTAAACAAGCTTATCATGTAATTGAAATGTGAGAAGTTAATGCAAATCCATTATTTTAGATTTAATTCTACACATATGTATCAATAGAATGGTTGGTAAAGGTTAGCGAGACCAACTAAGATATTTATGAATTTATATAAGTGTCAGTTGAGCATTTACGAGCAACATTCACTCGTAAACAGTTAACAACACCGATCAAATGTATTAAGTATTTTTTTTTCTCAACCAAGCGATATCAATACATTTAAAGTTCAACTTTTTGTGTTAAACATTATATTTTAATCCGTTCGCATTAGTTTGCATGTTTTTGATTCGTTATTGAGTATTTTTGCTAACGGAGAAAGAGAGCATCGTATGATTAAAGTAAAAATAACTTTTTTTATAAAGCTATACTAGTATTATTCTTCTCAAGGGTATTAGAAGGAGGTGGAGTAGGTGATCGGAGGAGGTAATGAGGGGAAAAATGATGCAGAAGGCCTAGAAAGAAGGGAAGATGTTAGGAAAACTGAGGAGGGGAAGGAAGAGAATAGGCTTAATGGACGGGATGAAGGGAGGTAGTACGTATTCTGATATGAATACAGTATTTATGCCACGATAAAATCTTTTATTTAAAGCTGCATTAAGCGGTAGATTACCCTAGTAATGTTACCATTATTAATAACAGCAGAGATCTGCCGGTTTTGATTGGTTATGATTGATTAAATGTGGCAGATTTTCATTGTAACTTTCCATAATTTTCACACTTGAATATCACTAATCGGAGTTGATGCAACAATTACCAACGTCTTTTCCCAATGAAATATTGCAGTATGAATAAAAAAAAGCTTCTGATCAGAACTTACAGGAAATGTAATTCTAATGAGACATTTGGCACTTCATGGTAATCCATGATAATGAAGAGTATACCATTTAGTATTTCAGTGGGGAAAATTACATCGATGTGTGTAGAGTGGAAATACGTTTCTCGTTTTTCTAAATTTTACAGATTCGAAGTGACCCTTAATGACCGAAATGGCATTATTGGGTCCTAATATGAATCCCACTTAAAGAGCCTTAGGACCGTATGCAGAGATGAAACTGTCACTTTTCCTACGCGCCAAAGGGTGGCAGCAGTAGGTACAGTTATCGGTGGCACTTTCCCTACTAATTGTTGTCTTAAACGTCCCGACAACCGAGCCCACCCGGCACTGCACGAAGTAGGGATGTCGACTAGATCGCTGTAATTTTCATACTTACGTCTTGCTTCCGTGACGTTTCGTGTGACGTTTTACCATGTTTACTGTCCGCAATGGATTGCGCCGATCAGTGCCGATTGAGCAACATTGGACGAGCTACACATATGACCTGACTCAAAAAGACTGAATGGTATAGATATTTGTCACATTTCCTATTAACTAAATTTTTTAACTATTGCTCCAAGATGACTGACAATCTTCAATAGATCAAACAATATATCGTTATATTTTAAGCTATGGGAAATGCTTTTCATTAAGTTCAAAATACAATTATCATGCAGATTTCTTTCTAGGACTCTGTAAAATTAAATTTTCTCAATGCACTATAACCATAAATTAATCATATGGCAGAAATTATTTCATTAATGAAAATGTGGAGAGAGCTTAGTCTAATCCATAAGAGAATAAAAGAATACAACTGGTTAAAACTTGGCGATGTCCACTGGATTTATTGTAGGTACAACGCGTTTCGAGGCTTATACGGGTACATCATCAGGTAAAAACATTTTTGGAAAATTTCAGTCCTATATATGTGTGCGGGGATGGAAGGGGAGGTTGAGAGGTAGAAGAGATAGGGAGGGGGGTAGGGAGGAAGGTTTCATTGTGAGAGTAGGTTGTGGGGGGGGATTTTTGACCAAGGTTTACGTCGGTAGGGAAGGACTGGGAGGAACTTTGGAGTACGGGCAGATGAACACAAGAGGTGTTTCTTAAACAAGGACATCATATCTCTAATCGCTAAACACTTCATCGATGAAGGCCACCATTGAAACTTCACCCCGAAGATCCTGTGGCTCGAGGGAAAAGGACGACGCCTTGACGCTCTTGAGAAATGGGAAATAATTAGAAGAAGAAAACGGAGGGTCAAACTAATTAATGATATTGAATTTGCGAGCCATTCCACAATTCTTTCCCTACCGACGTAAACCTTGGTCAAAAATCCCCCCCTCCGCTACCCCCTCTTCGTCGCCCCTCCTCTCACCCCTCCTCGTCTCCCCTCCGTTTCCCCCCTCCTCTTCCCCCCACCCACTTTCACAATGAAACCTTCCTACCTACTACCCCCTCCCTCTTCCATCAACCTCTCAACCTCCCATTCCTTCCCCCGACACATATATAGGACTGAAATTTTCCAAAAATGTTTGTATCTGATGTTGGCGCATAAGCGTAGAAACGCATTGTACCTACAATAAATCCAGTGGACATTGCCAAGTTTTAACACGTTTGAATAGCTTTTATTGGACAACCTTTTTTACGTTTTACAGTCTTTGAAAATATTTGGAAAATTCATTGACATTACATTAATGGAACACTGATTCATTTCTCTCTTGAGCGCTGATGTGAACGATTATGGAGACTACCTTATTGGCGTTCATTATTTACAACATTCAAAGGTGTGATATATAAGAAACTTGGACATCATTTTCAAGATTATCATCATCCCAGTTTTGACCCTCAAAATCAGTCGTATTTAATATATCCTTCATCCCATCGGACCATTCATTCGATTGCAATAGACACTTCCGATGCGAGTATCTATGGCGACGAAGGACAGAGACATTTAGAGACATCTTCAAAACATCGGCCTCCATCGATTTTCTGTTCTCTCCTTATTTCGAGCGCACGATTTTGATGGAATTGGATAATTTAGGAGCATGGGAAGGAATAAGGAGGTCACCAACCAGGGAAGGATAGATGGAATGCAAAGGAGCCTGATCGAGCATTGGGTTCAACAAGGCTTCAGCAATCACCAGTGAAGTGCCCGAACGTAAAGCGCGCACATTAATCATATCTCCGATATCCACTCGATCCCTGCCATGACTTCCTTGTTCGCCGTGGTAATGAACAGGGAAGTAATCGATGCAATGAGAATGTCCTCGTTATCGGTGTTTCAGAGATGGAGTCTTTCTTTATTAAAGGCGGAATTCTTTCCCGGGAGACTGTTGTGAGTGCAAATGCAGTGTGCATGTACCTCTATACCGGAAGTGCAGTTAATGGAATACCGTGTATGATCGCTGAGAGAGATGAAATGTTCATTGAGTAAAGGTCAACATATTTATAATGTTTCAATTTGACATTTCCTGAGCATGGATTATCCGTAAATGGATGATTTTTAAACGAGAAAATTATTCTTAGCTGTTTTTTTAATGATAAAATCTAATTTTTCCTAAACACTTAATTTTCATTTGTTTTTCATTCGTTACATATTTTTTTACAGTTATATTCTATGCTATCCGTAAAAGGTGAATATCTGTATCGAAGAGTCCCATTACCAATTAATTTTTGAGTGTACGAAAAGGTTCTACTAGTGAATAACTAATTTCACATGGAGAATAGTTTTAATTACCATCAATGCCCGTTTCATTAGACATGTTTCTGTGGCAGTTGCAATTCTATTCACTCGATGAATAAGTGCATGGTATTTTCCCCTTTTGTTTTTGAGTTATATTTTTTCGTGAATTATTTTAGTTTATATTTTCAATGGGAACTTTCTTTATCATGATGTACTTATCAATAACGACCGTTATTGTCGAAACCATGGTCGACCATATAACTGGAAAATACATATAGCCAATTTATTGATCAATCAGGTTCACTGATCTTAACAGGGTAACATCGCTTTTATGATCTTCTTGCACTTGTATCTTGCTGCTAGAGCCAGTGTCATTTTGGGTACTTAAAGAGAGATATCATTTAACGCAAAGTTGAATGAATATGGCATCAGCGAAAAAATCTTATTTCTCTAATTACATAAAATATATCAAACAAGTATTGCAGCACTTCTCAAGAAATTTGAAATTTTGAGTAAATTCAAGTTATTTTCCATGGATTATATTTCTGCTGTGCTATCAAGAAATATATAATTAAAAAATAGGAAGTCCTGAAAGTCATAAATTGCGTCAGAACTGTAACTTGTGTTATTACTTTTCATTCATTATTTTAATTTTTTATTATTGGCCGTTTCTATTCTTTAAAGAAAGAAAACCATCCGTTTCTAACACGGATTCAATATGCCTATGGAATCAAACAAAGAAGTTAATGTGAAGGCTTTGATATTTTTATTAATTAATGAAGTTATTTTAATATTTTTTTGTTTGTTAATACGTTATCTTGAAAAAGATTTTTATGTCATTAATATGTTTCAAAGTAAGTATGTTTTGTGGTAAAAGCAGAAGGTTAGGTATGAGTACCTAATGAAAGAATTTGAAATGGTTGCTCCGATATTGGACATGTATAAAAGGAGCAAGCCACGCTGATTTGACCACGTTGAGAGAATGGATGAAAGTAGAATATTGAAGCAGATTGATGGTAAAGTAGAAAATGGTATGTGAGGAAGAGATTGACCGCGAAAGCCATGGGTAATTAGTAGGAAAATACAAGTGAAAAAATATTACGAGTCGTTAGAACAGGAGAGCGTATGTAAAGCAATGCGTTAGAATAGCTGAAGCAAATGATGTACGTATGCAAGAATAGGAGGAGTTCAAGAATAGTATGGATGAAATAATTAAATTAGAGACGGTTTTACAGGCCCATCACAGAGAATTGAACATTTTTCTCTGTACCTACTCAGAAAGGGAACAGCGTGATGGGCATGTATGGATTGTTATATTTACTTCCAAGTTTTGTATGGCTGCTTTAATTTTGAAGAATGAAATCAAATATGGTTTCTGTGATGATTGGGAAAAAATGTTGCTCATACTTCCTTAAAACTACCGTGGGTCCCGAGAGGAGTGCTGTCGTATGATAGTCGTGGCCTCTAGGTAGGGGAGCGAATGAGGAAAAGAAAGTAGGAATTGAGCCGGTTGGAGAACATTGTGTGGCCGCGGGGTCGAATTGGTCGAACACAGCGGGGACCTCGGACCTCGGAGGTGAGGTGATATGGGGACGACCTGGCGCGGAAGGGAAAAAACGATCTTCTGGATCTTCCCTCAGATATGAGAAAGTTATGAAGAGAATTGCCGTTCGGAGGATGTAGGAGGAGGTATTTTCCTCGGGGGAGAAACTGCCGCCGGCCCAGGCGAGATGGAGCTGTGGTGGAATGGGGATGAAGGAGAATACTTTATTCTCTGCGGCGAGGGCGAAGGAAATTGGAGTCTCGCTCCTTCCACGCCAACAGCCTCCTCCCCCGCTCCGTGGCTCCCCGTCATCTCAAGTCCTAATGCATCACTTTATTCTCTCCCGATCGTATTTGCGGCGCTCGACGACTTCCGTGGCCGACATGGAAGCCGGAGAGGAGCTCGTCTCGGATGTGTTAAATGCTCAACTCCCCCGTTGCAGTCGGTGAAATTTTTCGTCGGGGACAATTTCACATAAAAGCTTCCAACGCGATTACTGTGAGGCCTGCGCCTTTTGCGAAGGATTTTCGTGGAAATGTTCATCCCAAATTTCATCAAACCTCTTCAGATTTTATGGGATTTCCACTTTAAAGTTGTTTAAATGTCCTTTCATTCATATTCTGACAAATATTGTAACAAAAACGTATCCGCTACTGGAAAGGAACAACAAAACATACCTTCTTACGCTTCTTTTTGTGTAAATTTGAATTTTTATTTATTTTAAATTATCCTGATAATAATCTCAAGGGCCTTTTACGCAAGGAATTGTTACAGACCATAATGGAAAACGCACACAACCATGTACTGGAAGGTGAAAATCCCACCAACCCGGGGTTTGAACCGGCAACTTGCTACCTTGGTAAAGAAGGACGTTACCTTGGCGACGACTTGCTACCTTGGCAAAGAAAGACGTTACCTCGCCGCCACCATGGCTGGAAATATCAAAATAAGAGAGGATAATGCGTAAAATGTGGGAGAAAATAGTATTTTTCTATCAATTGTAAAACCTTTTTTTGCGAAAAACTATAAAAGAAGATTTTCCTATCAAGGAAAATAACTGAAAAGTCATTGATGGAAATAACATATAATTTAATTGCAAAGAAATGAATGACCATGCACATCTTATTTTGAGTTAATAGCATACTACTGCGATAACTGAAATCAAAGAGCGTTACTTCAATGAAAATGGCACTGCAATTGTTTCTGGAAAATTTATATTAGTCATGTTGTCTGTATGTGTTGTACTTAGATCTAAATAAAATATACCTAGGATTAAAATAATAACCTCCGTGTTGCCTTTGAACTTTTAGGATCCAAATTTTTAAAATTTTATAAAGTACATCGACATACTGCCCTTCGAACCACCGTAGAAGCGTGTGGAAGGGGTTGTTAGTGCTCCAGCCACAAAAAGGGAAGGGAATAAGGAAAACGAATTGTAAGAGGGAAAGAACGAAGAGTGAGTTGTTTGTTAACGGAGTGAAAAATAGACGAGTCCTCTGTCATAGTCTCGCACGATGGTGGTACCAGTTGCACTAGATTTCATTTTTCTCATCTCCCGGTCCTCGGCCCCGATAAATTGGTTCGCCTCAATTTCTTGCGCTCTTGCAACGAGACCCGTTTGTTGAAATTGCTTTGCTTCTCTCTCAGTATCTTTCTGTTATTCGTCTCTGCGCATTCAAGAAATCAGTTGTGGCATTCTTCTAAGATGTTTATGTTACGAAGCATATCTGGGGCTTTCATGCCCTCAGCGTTTCACTTACTCTTGAAATGTAGCAATACAAATTAAAGACTGCGATATATTATGGATGCTTATGAGCTCTACGGCCTTTAATAAAGTATAGGCACTAATGATGAGTCACTCCAATGGCTATAAAAAGTATCGTAATTTTTACGGCCAATGAAGTGTTTTATCAGTAGTTTACTGTCTTAATTTTACATTCTCAAAGTTTTGAAAAGGTTTGAAATACAAATACACATTAGCATTAACTTATGCTAGGATACTTTATCTTAACGAGCACAATATGTAAAATGAGAACTGGAAGCAAAGTTATTAGAAATAGGATGGAATATAAGAAAATATCTAAAAATGCCTCCACGCTAGTGATACAGTGGTCATTTATTCTGTATTGTGTATGAAGATCATCGTTTGAGTAATCTACCGGCTAGAGGTAGGTTATGATGAAAGTCAGAGAATATCCAACGGACTCTTACCTGTGGCGTGCCATAGCTACCTCTAGTATTTCTTTCTTCACATCAACATAAGTCTTACCTTTCTTCATCCCGTCCATAAAACCTAATATTTTTCTTCCCCTTCCGTCTATCACGGCCTTCAGCAAACCATCGCCCCTCATTACCGCGTACAGCCACCTACCGTGCCTTCCACTAATCTCATCCATAAGTTTCCTCTCCTCACCCACCATGTCAAGCACTTCCTCATTTGTCTTCCTTGTAGGTAGATAGTGCTCTAAATTCTACTTCCAATAAAACCCACGTTAACTGGTAGGTTACGTTAATACGTACGTTACGTTACGTTACGTTAATAATAAATACATCCTTGAGATATAGTCTATCAAATGCTCATAAGAATGAAATTTGATGAAGTGCTCAATCATACATTCGCTGACGCAAGAAATGAAGGTGTCTGCAATTCGTACAAAATTGTAAATCTTTACTGTAGTATTTCGTAGACCTGTTTTTGTAATGTTATTTTCATTATAACTTGCTGAACATTTTTTTACATTTAACCTAATTTGATTCTAGTGGACGCCTTTCTTTTTGGCGGTACTTTAATATGCACTCAAGTTTATTCTCAGGGTTAACACAAAAAACGATTGCTTTAGAAGAAAATTAATCCGCTTTTCCAAAATAGCTGTGATATATTCCAGGAAAGGACTTAGATTTTAATTATATCCTTCAAAAATTAGTGGCTATCCAGGGCGTTTCTATTTTTTCCCGTTTCAGGTACCGCATCCTCCCCTGAGGTTTCTCAAATTGGCCCATTGGCTAACCCAATTGCTTCCCCGACGCTTACCCAGCAAAGATCTTCGCCGCCCTGAGTCCCAATCTTGTTAGCCCAGATCACCCGTATTCCCCAGCTCGCTAAATTTACTCTCTTTTCTTCTTCTTCCGTGTCATATTCATTTAGACGGATTAAAAGCAGCTTATTATACGCTAGCTCATTTTTCAGAATTTACCGGGGTTGCTCATATTTAGGTTTTGAGTAAGAAAGTATATACGATAGATTTTTAGCAGAATATTCTTGAAAAGTTTTCTCTTTAAAATTTCTTAGTCAAACCTTTTGAAGCCGTTGATGGAAAAGTTTCTGTCTGAGAGGTAATTTCCAGCCAAGACCCGATAAGGTGCTAATCGCCTCCGTCGAGTGGTAGATTTGTGTATATTCATTTGTACTACGGTTTTTCCCTAAATTAAATGCTAAAATTCTCTGGTTAAATTGATTATAAATGAAAAATACGGCGTAAGATGTTTAATTGTCTATAAAAGCGGGTGATGACATGCAAAATCTGTGTAAAAATGTGTATTCGTATACTTCTTATCAAATTCCATTTTAACGAACCATTTTCGTGTATTGAACTTTTTGTCCCTACTTCTTTTACGTTTAAAGAAAGTTATAAAGTAGCATTGGCATTCCAAAAAAGTACTTCCACCTGAATGCTTATTGTTCTTGTGTGCTAAGTTAAAAAAGTCATTGTGTCTGAATATTTGGCTTACAGCCAGTAGAACTCAATTTCGCCTCGTGCCTAAAATTAAATTTTTCCCAATGTTGAACACTCTGATCGTAATATAATTGCTCAAAGACGTCATTGACAAATCTCTCTCATAGAAAAACCGTATTATCCTTTTATTTGAACTTAATTGATTTGAAACCTCCGAATGGATTTTTATCCCTCGCCAGTAGGTATAAAATTGGACCATTTAAGTGTTAATTTCACCGCAGTAGGTATAATTAAGTCCAGGTTCTCTGCGACTTGACCTGGCTTCTTAATTTTCAAGGCATTTACACTTGATCTGTGATCTTGTTACGTCCTCATTTGGCGGTTCGTCTTCTTTCTCTTTTGTCCAGCGGAAAAATGAAAAAAAGTGCCGGATTTGTGGGAAATATACTTTTAAAATTAACATTGACTCGTCACAATTCAAGACTAGCATGTCCCCATAATTGATGACGGCCTCATCATCGATTTTGCGTATATGAGAAAACACAATTTGTGATCATATTCTCTTGAAATTAGGATTTTTCTTGAAAGTTCATATGTGATATTCATGCTTATGTATCTGTAGCACCCATCACTCTGAGAAAATTTGATTGAAATTTTATCTTGTCAAAACTTGAGAGTCGTCTGAGAACTGAACTGTGGTCGTAGAAGATAAGGACTTGCCATACAATGCGGTATTTATCAATTGGATTAATTCCAGGTTGAGTCTCAGAACGCCACGAACCTTCTGTGTGCTATATTTGTGTTGATCTCAAAGAATTTTTGAACTTTTACTCTTAAGCCATTCACTTTGAACAGTAAAATTTATATTTAGAACTAGCCACGTGATCTCACTTATAATGGAGTTACCCTTTTTGTATGTTTCCGCATTGTTCCTAAAGAGTGCTTGGTTTTAGAAATTTTAATCAAGCAATTTTTCCCCGAATCTATTTAATTAATGATCCATTTGGTTCCTGCCCACTAGGTTGCGTCTTGTTTTTTTAAGTATGAAAAGTTCCGCCCGACAAAACAATTGTTACGATAAGAAAATTTCCCCATTGTAAACATGCAACTCATTAAAAAAATAAAGAATACGCGTAATGGAAATTTTTGTTTTTCCGCTCCTACTTTGTTAGTGATGCGTGTTGTTTTAATATGTGTATCACATATATTTTACCATCTTGTCTTTTTTCAGTAGAGCACGTGCCGTATTCTCTCGTAGGCTTGTCGTATTCTCTTGTAGGCTGTCGAATGCATATGGTATTCCTAGAGTACGGATGAAAGAAAATATGATCATCGCTGGTGAAACAGATGAATATCCACGCAGATGTTTTATATCCGGTTTTTATGGCAAAGGCGTAAACTTACTTTCTATTTCAAATTGATGGCACGGAGTATAAATATAGTGTTTCCTAGTATTATCACCGGTTACAGCTTACCATCCCTCGCTCCAGGAGAACGTTTTGGAAATGTCTTCCTCTTATCGGTAGTAGTTGCAGCTATTTGGCGTTCCAACGCAAGCAGAGTTCCTGGCAATATCAATAAATTTCATCATATCCTATAAAAGGAGAAAGTAATTTTCCATTTCAAGGTTACTGAACGGAAGAATTTTCCTGCCTTATAATTTATCGTTTTCTTCGATGAATATCTCTGATGCTTCCGCTTAAGTTACTAAAGGATTGGATGTTTATTTTTCCAGCTAACGTTTACCGGAATGTTTTATTTTGTAAATGGAATTTTCTAATTGGCATTCTTAACCAGTCATAACAATTGCAAAAATACATACAACTTTGATCATCCTGCGAAAAAGCTGTAAAGAGGCTTCTTATGATTGAAGAGCATACAAATTTCTGTTAGGTCATTCCTGTTGTCACGTAGTTCAATAACTGAGCTTTGACTTACACGTTTTGTTTTCGTTTGCACCCTATTCGTTTGCACCACCCGTGAGGCGCAATATACTTATGGGAATTTCTTGCTGGGGAAAACTTCAATGTTGAGAGATCAAAGCATGAGTAACGCATGATTTAATATACTTGAAATCATTATGCTTTTTATTTAGAGTTATGGCACCATCCCTTAACCTCTCAAGCCGTTTCGACGTACAAGTGTATGGACCCTAATTACTGTCACAGCAGCGTTTTGACGTACGGCTTACGGCCACTTTCCTTAAACATCAATTTTAATACCCCCTGAGGAGTTAAATGCTCAAGTATTATATCCCCGCTTTAGGGGCTATAATATTTGTGACTATAATATAATATTTGGGATATAACTATAATATTTGTGATATAAGTGACTAGAGCACTTTGAAATAATGCGCTTAGAGTGGGTTGAGAATGCACAAGACTGCAACGAAACAAAGTAGCACTAGGTTTGTTTCTACCTCTTCATAGCGGACCTTCCTGCTGTCATCAGTGTGACTCACTCCTCATGGTGAAACCTTTATTACAAGAATTTGAAATAAAATCGGCCAAACGCAACGTTAGAGATTGAACATTGGCGAAAGGGCAGCATTGATTCAAGGCGGCAAACCGTATGCATTTAATAGGGTTACATCTTATAAAAATATACTGGCGCTATACGCTTTTTGTAATCACAAATATTTCCTCCTGAGGGAGTCATTAAGGTATGGATTAAAAGAATTTGAAAAGTACAAGGCGCAGTGACGCAAAGTTAGATGTGATTCAATGCGACAACCTGGATGAGTTCGACAAAGTTGTTGCTTTTATTAGAAATACTGGAATTATACGGCTTTTTTGAAACCTTCATTCCTCGTTTTTCTCAATTATGTCTAACTGATTGGGTATAGGTGTAGGCAAATTTTATCTCCTCTCCCTGACGTCATTTTCTGTCCAGGCGAGTGCCACCAAGTTTTGCTACACCTATAGACGGTGGCATCACATGTGCAATTAGTTAAAAATTAGTTCCTTTACTCTTTTACTGCGTTTAATTATTGTTGGTTTCTCTCATAAAATAAGTAAATATCCATAGAACTTTTATAAGTATTTTCGTGCAAAACAATAACAATTTGCATTGTTTTACGCAGAAATTTCAAAAGTGCTCTTAAACTGTTGCGGCAATGTAGTATTTATCACCATAGGTACAATATCTCTGTGGATGAATTACTTGATCTCCGCCGTATAGGGAAAAATATATTTTAAGCTTGTGGAGAACAGCAAAATTCTGATGCCAGCGGATGAAAATATTCATGCGAAAATATAAAAAAATTGCATTCGAGTTAATCTAAGGAGTTAACCTCTACGTCGACGCTTCTTTATGAAAAAAAACTCTACTCTCTACTCTAGAAGTATCTCGTTATCGAAACAAAAACGCCAAAGAGAGGGGTATGGCATGGATCGAAGCTTTGCGATGGGCCCACAACGGGAACTCAGTTGCGCTGAAAACGAAGTGGGAGAGTGTGGAAGTAGAAGCCTGTTGTCAGGAATTATAGCGAAATTTAAAGGGTGCCAAGGAGGTCGGGAAAAATTTTCTTATCCGCGACGGGAAGCTGAGAGTGTATGAAAACACGTGGAATATACGGGGAATCTATTGAGTTATGGGGTTACTGGGGAGCAGGAGTAGGAAGAGAGGCGCTGGCTGGGAATGTTTTGCGTCTAGGAGGAGAATTGGGAATTCGTGACGAGGCGGGGTGGATGGCTTCTCGGAATGGGAGGGACGTCTGTTCTTGGGGTGGTAGAGAGAAAGGGTGCTAGGGTACTGGGAAGGTGTCTCAAGAATGGAAGGAAGGAGGACTTAAGAAGGGAGAGGAAGATGGGGGTAAGGTGTAACAGCAGTAGGTGAGGCAAAAGAGTGGGCCAGGTCGGCAGAAATTCGAGAGGAGACGAAGATATCTCTCAAGGGTCCACAGCTGTTACGCCGTTTCGGGGACACCCGTTCCCTTTTCTCCCTATCCTTTTCTCTCCCTTCTCATCTCTTCTATTTTATTTCTGTCCTCTGCCCCTTCTTTTCTTTCCTCACTTCGCTTTTGTCTTCCTTCCACTAATGTCGGCACTGCCTGTGCGTTATGGTATCCCTTCATCCTCGGCTATATCACTCATATTTTGTCAGAGACCAGGGAATTGATGATAGAGAGTCTGAAGAGAAACACAAGGAAAATATTGATGAATACTCTGGGAAGGAACCTTTGAAGGACTATCGTACACGTTATTTAAATGTAATTGCACTTTTCCACGAAAGTACTTAGTTTTCAAGGCACGTTTCAGCTTACTTAGCTAATGGTGACAATTTTTCCTTTTGCAGTTGGCACTTTACCACTGAAGTTGCACTCTTCCATGAAATGGCTCCATTTTATTGACGCATTTCAGCTTGTTTAGCCATAATAATGGGGTTAAGTCAGGTAGCTAAAATTCATGAGGGAAATCTTGTCGTGACAATAAAGTTATTTCGGTAAAAGTACAATTTTATTTTAATAACTTATTCAGTCACCTGATGATTGCTAAATAAGCTAACACATATCGTGGAAATAAATTTAATTTGTGAAAAAACGAAATTTTATTTTAATGACTCGAGATCTTTCCACTACAGCTCACCCGACACTGTCAATTTTGACTAGCGTACACTTAAATATACACTTGAATGAGGGGTCCAACAGCCGTGCGTACATAAAAATTCCATTCTGGATTTGTTATTCAAAGCTGTATGGTTATAACAGAATACCTTAAATTGAATCCGGCCGGCAACACCCGCAGTGGGCATTTTAATCCAATAAAGGGTAATATAGAGCGTGGAGCTGTATGCGGCGGAAACTTGGTCATTGTGGACAGAGGATGTGCGTAGACTGGATGAATTTGAGATATCGGTTTGTAAAGGAATGGAAAGGGTAGCTTGTAAGATGAACGGGGAAGAGTTGGATATGGTGGGAAAGGGAAGGAGTTTGGTGGCGCAGATTCGAAGAATGTAGATAAGGATGAACGGAGATCACGTTGAATTGAGTGTTCGACGAAAGAACGCTGTGGAAGCCAGGGAGAGGAAGAAAGGGAATTGGAATTTTGGACCGCATAAATGGAGGAAGATGGTTTGAGGAATTTAATAGACACCTGGGAAGTGGGGGCTATTCATAATGTTCACGGAATTTCCGAGCCACGAAAGTTACGTCAATTTGATGTCACAGCGTCTAAAATTTCAATTAGGGTCATTCAGTAGTTGAGATTTGTCAGGGGCTGTGACGTCCAATCCACGGATTTTCCAACGTTTGAACATGTCGAGTCCTTACTGAATGAGGCCCCCGATGACGAGAAAGGAAATTAGGGAAAGAAAATATGAAACATTATTAGCAATGGGTGATTTTTATCAATTGCTTTGTGTGTTTTGTGCCTTTTTCGCTCAAAGGTTTGGTTCTACTTCCTCATTCTCTCTCGTTGCCTTCCATTCTTCTCCTCCGTACTTTCCCTTCATCCCCTCCACGTCGACCTTCCCTCCCTTCTGTGCACGGTTGCGCTAAGAACATTTTCTAGAGCTACAATGAGG
The DNA here is from genome assembly GCA_963573305.1 of Pyrrhosoma nymphula. Classification (NCBI taxonomy): domain Eukaryota; kingdom Metazoa; phylum Arthropoda; class Insecta; order Odonata; family Coenagrionidae; genus Pyrrhosoma; species Pyrrhosoma nymphula. The sequence continues at coordinate 67,280,608 of OY754333.1, forward strand.
GGACCAAATAGTCTCGTTGCTGTCAGAAGCTAGCTCAGTTCCCCTTCAATTATCGAGTATTAATTTTACATGCTTTTCTTTGTGTAGAAACCCTCATCATGTTTCATCCAGTGAGTGAGTTTCCCTGTGTTTTTTTCTCATGAAAGTTCTCTTGCTAATATGCTGGATCTTCTCTTAGTTTAATCTAATTTCTTGACTGCCCTTTTCTCTAATACCTTTCTAGTACTCACTGCATCTCCTAAGTACTGCCGTACTTATGTAAGAGAGCATCTCTTACTCTTTCTTAACATGTATCCATTTCCTGACTAAAGAATCCATTAGGTATCAAGGTTGACCCCCATGATCTTCACGTTTCATGCCACAAGAGATGGTTATAAATTCAAAGTAATTCCCTTGTTCCCGATTTATTTAGATGATTTCGCCATTTATGCTTTCCTTGTTTACTTTTTCGCTTACAGTACAGAAGAAGTATATGACGAAGCTTTTATTGCGATATTATTCCAAGACGTGTTTTATTCCAATCAGAAGTTTTGTCCAAAACCTGAGTGAGACAAAATGACACATTTTTTTTTAAATTTCAGAGTATATACAATGATTTTTCTCTGTGAACAAACGCACATAGATATTATCATTATTTTGCATAAGCATTGCTTCAAATTTTCTACGTAAGGAGTGACATGTATGTGAGTGAAACATTTGGAGGCCCCGGAGGTATTTTTCCTTTCGTGAGACTAGCGTCAGTTTTACATGCAATAACTTTTAAAATAATGAAAGAAAATACATTGAATCATTTCAAACTGTAACAAATATATTTTATGCGATAAATCATCAAAGAATGCGTAATAAATTTTACATTCTTCGTATTCTAAGCGTTGCGTTTCGTATGAGAAACTCGTATCTTCTCGTTCGCGATGTTTTCATTCCTTTCTTACCTCCTTCCTTTATTCAAGCTACCCTTCGTTCCTCTTCGCATCAATTTTCGCACAACCGATGCAGACAACGCTGCTTCCAAATATTTCTCCCCCACGACTTTTTCCAGAGCCGCACGTTCTTCCGCAAAATGCCGCCATCTGGTGCTCACTCCTCGGCACACCTTGCCTGCCCTTCCCTCCCTCAGCCCTCTCCGTATGAAGGCCGCTAAAACCCTACCTCCCGTCCCGATCAGGTAGGGTAGTGCCTCCTTTAATACCTGCCGCGCGGAAGGTAACCCGTCCCGCGAACGATTCGGAAATATGTTCATTTTTTGGGAAAAAGAATGGGAAAATACCTGGGAGGCGGCCCTTCCTCTCCCTCCTTTATGTTTCTCCGCAAATGGAATATCGCTTTGTCTGGGGAAATAACTTGGGAGCCTCCCCCAGCCTTTTAATAAATAGGTTGAGGCGTATGGTCTTCCCTTCCGTTCCAATCCATCAACTACCTGTTTATTATCTGGGTTGCACGCGGAGCCGCTCTGCAACCGCTTCCCTTTTTATGCCTTTTTGTTTCTGCTCTCTCGTCGAAATTTTTCACGTCGTGGGCTCGGCGGGGCATTCCATTATCGTTTCGCCGAGGATCGTTTTGCACATGGATGGTGCACTTTAAGCGCACACCGTTCCTTCGACCCTTCGTCACTGCACCGTGCTTCTAAGGGATAGTGGGAACCTCTTGTTTTACTACGGTATAAATAATAGCTCCCTCTTTATTTGTGGCATTTCAGCGCACGAGTAGTACTACTTCATCAAGTCGGAGCACAAAAGTATGCTTGGTTTCAACTGTATTGTTCAAAAGACAGAATTTCGGCACACGGATGGTGATAACTCATCACGGTCGAGCATAAAAACTGTGCTAATCTTCAGTTTTAAAAATGTATTTCATATATTTTATCGATCTCCTTGTTCATGGCATGCATTTTTGCTTTTCGTATTTCCAGGAATTCGGTGCATATGAAATGTTATAACTGTAAAGGTTGGGCACACAACATAGTGATTTTTACGTTATTTTAGTGTGTATTTCTTGTAATTTTAATTAAATTTAAATAATCGTGCTAGGAGTTTGTAGTTATTGGGCTATTTTGGAACAAAACATGCAGTTGATCCGAGGTAACACAAGAAATGCAGGAAATAAGTCTCAGAAGAAAGTATGCACACGTTATAAAATAAAAAAGTGCACACTTTCACTGGTCTCAGTTGCCTTATGTTGATACTTTGAAAATTTGTATGATACCTCAGCTAAGTGAATCCTTTCAAGTTAAAAGTTTGATGTTCCAGTTAAAGAAAACTAACGTCTTTTAGCTGTAAGTCATGAACTGACATCGACATTTCAATTCAGAATTGAAATATATTTAGGGAGGCTGCAATATGTATACATGAGGAATTAATAGAAAAATAGGGAATGTGAAATAAATTATAAAAATATTGGTATTTAATTAGTGGGAAAATTGAAGGAAAGAAGACAATTAAGAGAATATGCGCCTTATTTAAATTCATCAACGGGGAATAAGGCTGGAAATATTGAAGTGATGAAGTTGAGAAACAGAATTACATCGGTTATATGAATCACTCTCTCTAAGGCAGGTTTGAAGGGCGAACTCTGATTAGTTATATTTTATAAACAGGGAAATCAAAGAGACGAAATGTCTATATGAGGCAATTTTTGAGCAATTTCCCAGAAGTAAATTCATAAAGGATATACTGCACATAAACGATATTTGTGAAACACTTCTTTGAGTTTTGATTATATTGCATTTTTTATTTTTCAAATTAAAAATTTTTCCAATTATCATTGTTTTTACGGAGTATATCGATAAAAAAGTATTTTAAAATAATGTTTTTGTAATTATGGTGTGCGTAATTCATTTCCTATCAAATGTAAATAATTAATTTTAAATGCCGAAAATAGCTCATGTAGCCTCTTACAACGGGCATATCAACAATGAATGAACACAAACAACCACGTCGTAAGTGGTGAAAAATCCACCCAAGTGGGCGGGACTCGAACACACAAACCTCGGATTAGCAGGCGAGGACTTTGCCGCACCGCCACCGAGACGGAACATTGTTTATTTTTAGTTTTTGGATGTAAGCCAACTTAATGAAACAGATTCAGGTTTTTTGCAGCCTCCTTTGTGTGTTACACTCTAGTTGTTATGTACTCAATAAATAAGTATAAAAATACCCTAGAACGGCTTGCTCGTACGTGAAGAAGGTTTTCCTTTCGGTTATATATCGTCTCCCATTTTAAGTCTCTCTCCCACACCCGCTGTGCATTGGGTCAACGGCAACCCTCTTTATCTCTTTTAGATTCCACTTTAGCACCCTACGCCTCCACCTTCCTCCGCACTCTGTCCTTTGCTTCGTGTCCTCTAACCACTCAAGTCGCGCTTTTGAAATCCCGTGGACATTCGCCACATTCTGATTACGTCACTCACGCGTCACTCGTGTCCTTTCGGACACCCCACTCCCGCTATATCATCTCCTCGCTCGTTTTCACATTTCGTCTCTCCGTTCGCCTATCCACGCGTTGCCACATTTTCTCTCCCGCGCTCTCCCTTCGTTTTTGACAGTGTTATTCTTCACACGTCACTAGGGTACTTTTGGGCACCACTTATCAGATCTCGCATCAATGTTACGATACTTGGCTCAGGAATTCCGAAATTAATCCGAGCTACATGGTTCCAACATTAAAACTCTTACCGCAATACAATTTATACACATATTTGGTAGCAGGTTGTTTGAAAAGTGGAAACAACATTTGTAATACCTTTTAATGATGCAGATGAGATGGAATTACTATTATGTCAGAATATGGAGAACGTAATAGAAAACCAGTTAAGGTTTTATCTTGTAAGATTTTGTCGTGCTTAGTGTTATGTCTTCTTAGGCAAATGCTTCTTATTTTTACCTCATCTCTTGTTGAGTCCCGGTTAACTTAAACCGAGGACTATACATCTCATATCAATCGGCTCCAGCAAGTATGCTCTAAAACCAAAAGTATCATTTTCGCATTAGCTTACGCAGGCAAAATAATTGATTATGGCTAAATAATTATAAATGTTGTCATTTGTGGAGTTTTAGCGTTATATATACCGTATTTGTGAGGACAGTAGAGTGAACGGATAACCTACAGAGAAGAATGTTTGTTAATTATAGTCGGCCTCGCTTTGTTGACTTTCGATATTTTGGTAAACAAAAGAATTTTATACTATAATCTCACGTTTTTTGTTCGAGCTCCGCCTGTTTCAACGGTAACGTCACTGTAATTTTTTTTCAAACAATATAAACATTTTCTAAAAATCAAGAAATACCTGCGTGTAAAGATGCATATTTAAATTTTCCTTGATTACATTTGATATCGGATCATTGTAAATAGGGATGAAATAATGTAACTTGCACCATATTCAATTTGTTTTCGACTTATCAGAAAATATTTAGTAGGAAATATAGAGTTTCCAGTGAATGGTAAATTTAAAAGGGTAAATGTTTGTTTTCAATTTCTTACCAAAGCTTGAGAAGTAGTATGAAGGATTATTCTTGGTTGGTTTGATCATATCAAGCAAATGGATGTGACTGGAATAACAAAGAAGATAAATAATAGATGGGTGAATGATGTGAGGGACAGAGGCAGACCACCAAAGTCATGGGGGAAAATGGTGGAAGATACTTTCAAGAGAAGGAATATTAAGAGTCATAAGAGCAGGATGGTACACATGAAGTGTGAAGTCAACTGAATTTAAAAGAAATAAATAGGGATAGAAATGTACGGTGGACATTATTACGTATATCGGAGAGACTTTCACAAGCCTAACACCTAAAATTAAGCATTTATAAGACAGTAGGTACTAACCGTCAAAGGGAACGGCATGGGTATTTATGTATTCATGCCAGTAATTTAAGAAGTTTAGTATTTGACCTAGTAAATTTCCAAGGTAAAACTGTGCACTATCATGCTAATGAAGGTTCACATGATTGTTAGATACTGTATTTATGTTTCGAATAGTATGTTGGTTTCCGGCGGTACAACTTACCCTGAGAGAGGTACGTTTCACGTTGCAAGACATTGTATTCTGCATTGTACTCACTTTAACGTTATCAGTCGTTCATATCCTCTTGTGGAAACTACTAACTTCTAAGGAACTTGCTTGCTCACGGCTATCTCGTGCTGAAGCTGCTTCATTACGGCAACTTGCTCTCAACCTCTTATCCTTCTCTTGGAGTGCCTAACTTGCGCCTTTTTGGAAGCTTGACGGTACATGCTGAGGCTAATTTTTCTGGAGTTTTGGAGGCACTGAATTACTGTGGATGTGCGGGCACTGTCTATGAAATAATTCTTTTTGTTTTCTTAACACCAAAGGTGGAAGTAAGAGCTTTTCCACTCAATTTAATGGCCTCCCTCGTAAAATTTCGTAAAGTTATTATACATAAATATTATTTGAGGAGCATGTCTTACATGACTTCTATGATTCGTGGTATCATAATGTTAGTTAATTTCATTAGATATAACGAAGATTAAAAATACATCATTATTTGACACACATTATTTTCTGATTTATATGTAATTATGTGAAACTAATGAAACGTGTCAGGCCGGAAAAATATAATGTAAGGAGAAAAACGTAGAATATTTTATCCTCGTGGTAGATAATAAGTTCACTCCACAAAGTTCCGTCACCGCAAAGTGCCTCTTTTTTTAATTATTAAACTACTCTGCGGTTCAAAACTATATCGCAACATTTGGAACAAAAAAGGTTAATCTATTAATCTGTTCGCGGAAGCTATCAGTTTATTTATTGCATCTTTTTCCAATGCATATTGTTTCTCCATATTAAATTCCTTCTTTGGTTGTTCTAGTATTACATAGTTTTCCATCGTGCATGTTGTATTCCAATTGGCTATGCCTAGAGTGAGAAATTTGCTTCATCAACATAAAAAGTCGTTCAATCTTATGATTAATTGAATGTAGCTCTCCATCCTAACCTCTCCCATGTCATAACTCCTTTATGCCCTTGAAAAGCCTATTTTTCAGAATCCGATTTATCTGTATCTATCCTTTTTTTATTTGTTCCTCAATATTTCTCGTCAGGCGCCCTTTTAGTAAATCCAGCTGGACTCATTCTTCCTGATGGTGCTCCATATGGTCTCCATCTCTTCCGTTCTCATGTATTCTTCCCCATTTATAATTTTTTTGAGTTAATCTTATTCCAATTTATATACTTCTTTGTGCTGTTCCGTTAAATATAATCATAACGTATTGCTAATGGCATCGTCTCCATCAGTAATCCTTTTCTACATTCACATTCGCTTAATTTCAAATTCCCATCGATGAATTCGGATACGAGATTTCTTTTACTAAAAATATCCTTCTTTAGCTTTGGCTTGCAATGCATGCCAGCCGCATTAGAATGGTTGATGTCACACACACTGGAATCAATTATCCCTGCCAACGGAGTCTCAATTTTGTAAACCTCGTGTCGTGTCCTATCATCCCCTGCCATACACCCTGGTGCGGCTCGATGGGCAGTAGGTAAATGTAGATTTAGGCACTCCTGTCCATTCTTGTGGAAGCCACGAGCATATTCTTACATTGCTTAGCATGTACGCGCACCACACTTAAAAGTGCCCGTCGCGATCATACATTCGTTTCTCCTTCCCCACCTCGATGTGCCCTGCCCATGTCCCTTAGTATTCTCTTCTTGAAAGGGTCGCCCCCAGCCCTTCATTCTCACCCTTCACCGTCCTGTCATCCCTTCCCCCCGAACTGCCTCGCTGCACGCCCTCACCTGTCCACTTGGTCTCCCAGTCTCCCTCCATCCTCCATACATCCCTTCATCAGAATATTCTCGCCGTCACCCCAACCCCCGCACAGCTTCCCCGTACCCCAGTCGCGTCAATTCTTCATTCCTCTTAACTCCTCCTCTGTCCTGCCTACACCGGTTTTCCTTTCAGACTATCCTCCCGTCTCCACCATGCATCCTTCCTTCCTTACCGTAAGGTGGTACATGCATATTGTACCCGTCACGCCATTTCCTGACGGGATAGGCAAAGTTAAAGAACTTAGTTATTGCTTTTAGTTCAAGAAAACTGGCTCTATGTTAATAATTTACCCAAAAATGCTCTATCCTTGCTTACCCATTTCGATTATATAACTCTCATATGATGAACCATAAACGACACTCCTAATATTCCTTCTCTATAGAGTATCTTCCACCATATTCACCCAAGTCTTTTGCGGTCTACTGTTTCCTCTCACACTATTCAGTCTAGAATTATATAACTGTTTCGTTATTCGACTCTCGTCCATTCTCTCAACATGGCTAAGCGAATGAGGAACCATAGGAGATCAAGTTCATGTATGTCCACTACTGAAGCATTCAACCCACATTATTTCATCACCCACTCATTCCTTACCATTTCCATCCTGTTTTTGCCGCAAACACTTCTAAGGTACCCCAATCTAACCCTAAGATTGTGTCACTGTCAAATGACTCAGGTGTCATTTTATTCATATTATCGATAATTTATTTTTTTAACTTGTCCTATTTTTTAACAACAAAATGCTACCTCTTCACGCTAACTTATTCACAAAATGAATGTGGAATTATATTGCGCAAGAATAAACATGCGAGAAGTGATGAAACATGGATAAAAATAGTATTTTTCTAGCCAATTCAGTGCCATTCTCGGAAGCTGTTCCAAATAAGCGTTTAGGGATCGGCTTGGCTGGGGCACTTGGTTGTAATTCCCAGGGCCTGGAATCGAATCCTAGCGGTAGTGGATATTTTTCATCGGTATCCAATCCTAACATCGGTGTCTCGTGGAGAATACTTCAAGTGAGTACTCTGTCACTGGGATGGTACGTTTAACCGTGGTCCCCCTTGCACCTTTTTCAAGAAAGCAGACTAACGCCGTCCCAGGGTTTTCCTCATCCTTTCCTCAACTCCTCAGCGGTCTTTCACTTCCCTATCTACCCACTTGCTGTGTTGCGCTCTCATAATCCGGTTGAGTCACAATTTTAGTCGTTAGTTAGCTTGTTAGATGAAAAATGTTAGAAGCCACTGGCCTTGTCGCTATATGAGAAAGAAACAAATATGTATTTTACAAATGGGTAAAAATTGATTTTATCATGAACTCACAAGCAACAAGAGTGAAAAGCTTTGTTGATATAATTTTCCTCGATTTTTAATAATATGCCATTGATATTAGCATATAGTGATTCTTGAACTTTTTTCAATATTGTTCTTTCGTTCGTCACTAACATATGACAACAAATTTTATAGGTATTTTTAATAAACCATAAAGTTTTTTGGGATGTGAAAACGCCAAAATGTGTGAAATCCGCTCAAATATAAATACGATAAAGGGATTTCTAATACCACTTCCTCTCCAAAGTTTTGGCAGAAATGGATGAGCTCTTCGTTTTTTCTTAGTAGCAATCACATTTTTTAACGAAAAAAGTCTAAGAGTCGCTAATTTGATCGACATATAAACATTTTTCCTGATGAGTATATATCTGCGGAAGCAAAAGCTGCCGTGTAAAACAGTTTTTTCCTCCCTACGTTATATTATGGCAGTGAGACCTGGGTTGGTCAAGATAAGCTTAATACCAGGCTAAATGCAGTGGAAAAGGGATACCTGAGAAGTATTTTTTTGCAAAAACAGGATGGAAAGGGCTGGAAAAATTAAATTGTCCAACTGCAATTCACCTGATCTGAATTTGTCAAGTGACCTAAGCCTACCTCCTACTACTGCGTGTGCTTAACTGCGTCACCTCCGTGTCACTATAAGATCCCAGCCTAATCCTTCAAACTACTGTGTGTCACTCCATTCGCTCGTGGCGGTTTTAACCAAGCTTGCGTCTTTCCTTCTTTATTATATTTACTTCGTGGTCTAAATCTTTCTGTGCTGGGTCACAATTGCATTGTTCGTATCATGTAGATGTAGATACATCCTCTTAGCCTACCATATGGATCGCCCTCTTTCTTTTCGAAACCTCTCTCTCTCTCTCTGTCTCTACTTCCTCTTCGTTCCCCTCCACACTAGCCTGCTGCCGTCTCCCCTCTTCCTCCAGTCTTCTATCTACTCTCACTCCCTACACTTCACTCCTCCACGTCACCGTCTGAAACTTTCCCTTCTGGAATTTTAATATAACTTCTTCCGCTGGGCGAGTTGGGAGGTTTTCAGGCAGAGGCGGCCGGGAGAGTAAGGTTGGCAGGCAGTCGGGACTGAATTCGGGAGTTTCCATGGGGAAGTGGAGTGTGCTATGCGTGTATGTCTGTGTCTTTTCTCGTTCCCATCCCTCTGGCACTTGCCACTCCGCTCTTCTGCTTCTTTCAAGGTCTTGTTACTACCCCAGTCGGTCCTTTCTTCCGTCCCACACCTTTGCCTTAGTTCACCGTCTACTCTATCTCTCCTCAGATTCCTTCACACAATTCTACCTTTGCCTCTGCCTAGTACCGTTAACGTTAGGGATATGTGGTGTGGACTTAAACAACATTTTCCTGCGGTATCCTGAGTGGAGGTCGACCTTAACCCTTATGTATGCAGTACAGTCCACATTTTACGAAAGGAATCACACTAACGCCACATCTTTAAAGTGGGAGGGGGTTGTATGAATTTAAATACCTTAGAATTACCGTAAATTCTGACCAAACGTGGGTGAAATGTATAATTATATCCATAATGGAAAAAAAGATTTTCCCAGCGAATAGTAGGAAGGTTCCCCCAAGAAAATTAAGAGAGAGATTCTACATTCCCCTCTTTTGGCTTCAGCTCGAATTCGCTATTATTTTTTTCTAAAATATTTAAATCGCAAATAAAATAAAATATAAAATATATCCGCACGCATCGTAAAAATACTCCACGGTGTAATAAAAGTTGTAACTTAGCTGATGGAAGGACTAGGTTGGGATCCGTTAAGAGGCTCGAAGGCTACTCGCTAGGATTGATTTATTTGATAAATTCAGAGCAGCGAATTACAGAACGACACGAAGAATAGTACTTTGACCCCATATCTCTAGATCCGGTAGAAGTGACAACATAAGAGAGATGCACGGTCGAATTGGTAATTTAAAACATTTCCTTCTTTCCACGTACCTTTAGGGATTGCAATAAAATGGCGTGAAACTAATACAAAATATATCACTGAATGTTTGTTGTTCGGGTGTACCCAGCGTACTTATTCAGGTATGTTACCCGACGTTTCGTGGCCGTTGCTGGTGACTTTATCTAAGGGAATGTGGCATCTGTCAAATTGGGGGTTTATTGGTTCACGGAGGGAAGAAGATGGGAAGGGTGCAAGCAGCAGTCACTGAATTTTTATTCAGGTTCAAAGCAGGGTCCCACGTGTGGCTGATTTTGAGGCCACGGTCTCTATTGTAGTTTTGTTTACATTTTCATATCTCCAACGCTTCGCGGATCAGCCGGGGCTTGATGTTTTTCCCCTTCGAGATTATCTTTGTTTGTTTGAAGTCAATTGCGTGTTCCGAGTTTGCATGTTCCGCTACCGCTGACTTTAAGGGTTGTCCCATTCGAATGACCCGCTCGCGCTGGAGTTCTTCTAAACGGGTTTTAACGGAGCGTTCGGTATTGCCGTTTTATTAGCGATTTGTGCTAATACATAATTGGTCGTTGATACTCTAACTTTAGGGTATAGTTTATTGCATTTTGGTGACTACTCATCCCCTGCCACACACCCTTGAGGTGACGTGCAGGGTATCTTGTAGGTATAGATGTATTTATTCCCGCAAGTTTGACACGGTATCTCATACACTCCTTCCACTTGAAATGGTGTTGTGTCTTTCACACTCCTCAGGAAATTTCTATTTATTAGATGTTGATTTAACAAAGTTTTGATTTCATGTCTGCGGAGGATGTTTCCTATTTTATCCGTAATGCCCCGGATATAAGGCAGGAACGCCTTTCTTCCTATATATATGCTTTATGCTCCTATGATATTGCATCACGTCTTAGTTTTCCAATTCTTTGGTTAATCATTCACTTCAAATCAGGCATTTTGATTTTCTTCCTCATGTATATAAAATACTCTCCTAGCTCGTTCAAGTTTGAAGTGAATGATGCTTCTTCTATCAGTAGGTCAACTAGTTTCAACTCGTGGTCAACTAGTTTCTTTTTTCATTTACACACTTCATATAGTACATGATCCCGAGTTCATGTGCGGCCATGGAAAGTGGTTCTGTATCCATATATTGTTCATAAATTAATAGTATTAGTAATATTAACCACTAGATGTGTCTTTAGCATTTTAATGCATGTTTGCATGTTCATTTACGTAGCACTCTCCCAGTTTCTAATTTGATTGCGCACTGTTCTCCTGACTGCTTTTTGGTCTGCGCCTAGCGGCTCGAGGAACGTGCGATTTCCAGATTTGTGCTGGGACGAGTGCTGCATGCCTGGTGTGGAATCACCCTAGTGGTGGCTTGCACGGTACTTGGTAGATGCAGATGTAGGTACAGTTGAATTATTCTGGAACAAATCAACATCAAAATTATTTATATCTCACCGCCAATTATTGATTTTATGTATTCTTGTTTAACGCTTTTAAGTCGAAAGGTCGTCATTAAAATACATTTTCAGGCCGAAATTATACATCAAAGAGAGATGTATTTGCTCTCCAACTGAATATAGCATATGCTTCCCTTTCTTTTTTTATACAAGCCGTAATAGCGACTGTCGTGACCTGCTCAAGTGCTCAAAAGTTCAACACTGCTGCTTTGTCATCAAATTATTTTCTTTTACTCATTACAAGAATTTAATAATTCATTCATGAAGTGATATTTCATATTTATTCCCTCGTGCGATAATTTTATGAAATGAAGCATTGAGGAGTCTCATATTATTCTTTCCTTCAGTTTACCCTTTGATTTAATGTATATTGCGATATGACCGAATAATTTTTTAATTATGTGAAGGTCTGATTCTGCCATGTCACAATGAGATTCCACCGGCATATCGGCTACGAATATCATTCGTATCTATTTTATTTCCAGCGTCAACACGTTTCTGTCTATCACGTTAAAAGGCTTATCCGACTACATTAAAAGCTAAGTCATTTACATCTGTGCCTACGCCATTTTCAATCTCTTCTTGCTTTCATGTTGAACTAGCATAAGGGTAAATCTCCTTTCCTGGAAGACTCAACGTTGCTAGTTTCAGATTTGATGCCCTTTTTTCATTAGTTGACCATCATAACAGACGTTAAGGTTTGCTCAAATTGCTAATACTGATAGTCATCGACGTCGTATCTTTACTTATTTTTTCTGTCTCCGCTTTACGTCACCCTTAATTAACCCAGGCTCGTTCCCTCTGTCGTTGTATATGTACTCACTTGGAAATTAGCATATGATATTTGCTTCTCATCTAATTCAATTGACTTATTTTTCAATGGCTTTCCACTCATTTTCTTTTTCCTTATTTTTGTAATCGAAGCAACTTCGAACCAGGTTTCATCGAATTTACATTTTCCCGCTTTAATCATTGTCCAAATTTCCTTCTTTCTCTCGTTCTATCATGGAACCCCTTGATGGCCTCAGTTCTGGATTTGAAGGCTTTCTTACTGAATACCTGTATCTCATGTGCTCCCATTCCCTAAATATCGCTTTGTATCTCCAGAAACCAGTGTGGCTTTTTTTCTGACAGCTCATTGCGTATCCACTCTCCAAGGTATGAAAGGAAGGTTATTTGGATTTTACCAACTTCAACAGTCATCCATTTAGGCACTGTTTAGATGTTTTTCATATGCTGCATTTTCTCTACGGAGATCTATAAAGCCACTTTTTAGTCATCTCTCAGAAGTTTGGTAATCTGTTTAATTGCTTCCACTACTGACTCTGATATGCTCATGATGTCATCTGAAAAGAACAAGTTGTCTGTGTGAGTTCCCTCATTCTCAAAACTTCTCTCCATTCAAAATTCGTAATATAAATCAAAGAATCATGCCAGAATGGAAGATCCTGGTTTTCACATAAACGTCTCCGTGACACATGCGTGTTCGCGTATCAGCCGTTCAATTCTGATGCCGGATCCTCCATAGATAACGTTGCCGTTTCGACGGTGGAGGGTTAGCGATGGCGATAGGGGAGAGTTTGGAAGGACAGGTTGTCAAAATATTTCGTGCCTCGCTGGCTGAAAATACAGAACAATGAAAAAGTTTCCACGGAAGCTCATGTAATCCGGTGACTAAATGCCACCGCGTTGCGAGCCGGGAGGAAGAAAAAAGTGAAATAAACTTTGAAACCCTTATTGTTTTGAGGAGAACTTTTTGTCACTCAATCATTAATATGAATAGAAGGACACTGACCGCTCAGTATACATACAGACCCAGCAACACGAAAGATACCTCCCCAAGGCGGACTTAAGCTCAGTTTTTGCAAAACGCATCATCAAAGAAAACCACCCGAGTATTTTGGTGCCTGAAGTTCTTCACGTGCCAAGAAAAACCTCATAAGTTGACATGGAAGGCTATTCTATTCGGGTTTGCCACCGGCTCCTCTCATCGCTGCCATGATAGGAGTGACCCGGTGGCAAACCCCAATACCCTTACATGACGCTATACGCCGGGAAAACGCAAGACTTGACTCATAAGTTGACATAATGCTCGAAATACGATACGCATCCAGAGTCATTGAGAGTTTTCTTATGTTCTTTCCTCTTTCCATTCACCCCTCCTTTTCCTATACATTCTCCAACCGCTGCTCTCGTCATGACCTAAGATGATTTGCCTTTTTACAATGTTTTCAAATTCAAATTCGCCATGCGATGAATTTCATAATTCCTTTGATACGACGATGAAATGCGCGAAATGGTAATGAGAAAAAATCGTACTGATAAAACATATCCAATCACATCTAATACCCCTGAATCCCTATATAGTGGTGGTCTGCGTATAGGCACGGATAGCCAAAGTTTCATGGTTCGATTCCGGTCCAGAGCGGTATTCTCTTATGGCAATTTTAGCGCAACTTACCATATTTAAACCCTTGACCAACACCATTTACCCTTCTTCTCTCCTTTATTTTTCTTCAGAATAATTCTTTTTTTTCCTTCCCTTTCTTATCCACGCCCATTTCCTTCCATTTCTTCCAGCGCGAATATATACCCGTTCTGTAACTTGTATAATTCCTTTATAATGACTTCATAAGTCGAAATCTTGGTCGGCAAGTAAAATAAAAAAATTGTATTGTGGACTACACAGAGTTTTCTTCATTTCATATTCGAACCCCTCGACAATACAGAGGCTTTCTAGGTCTTCTCCCTCTTTCAATTCCGTCCAAGACCAACTGGGACCCTTTTTCCGACACCCTAGCGTCCTCCTTTTCCTCCAAACATTTTTTTCCAACTCAGGTTCTCTCTCCCTCCGTACCCTTGAGTTCTCTATATCCCTCTCCTTCGCATTTCCATCTGTTCCCCTTTTTTCCTCCCTTATGCCGCCTGATCTTCTGCTGCACCCCCACCCCCCACATTGCTCCCCGTTCCCCCAACCCCCTTTGGTGGTACTCACTCTACGAAATCCCCTCTGAAGCACTCCACCCCCGCGGTTTGCAAACATTCTTTGTTCTCTCCCAAAGATCCGAAAGCTTTTTATTCCATTCTCCTCCATCCACCTTCTGTCGCACACCATCCCTTTATGCTCTCCTTCAACCTCCAGAGCCCTCTTGCGTCGCACCCTCACCAACTCCAGCCGCTTTCTTTCTCTCCCTCTCACTTGTCCTCCCCGCTCTTGTTATCTTGAATTCTCAAAAAGCTTCACGGTTCCCCTCTCTCTGATACATATATGTGTGCGTGTACATGTGACATGTATTCGCGTATGTATTTATCTGGCTCCCAAGCACCATTTGTTCCTCGCCGTTTCCTTATCCGGCTTATTTTTTTCCTCTCTTTTTCACCGCAACAGCACGGTTCAAACCTTCCAATAAAAATAAATTAGGCTATGGTACACTCGGGCCGTGCAACAAATTGAAAGCCGAAAGTTTGGGGAGGGATGGTGTACAATCACTCATCCTCCTCCACCTTTCTGATCTAATTCTATTCCTAGTTTTATTAGTTTTCGTTTTGGCGACGTCACTGTCGATGCCGGAAGAGAGCCAAGAGAGTGATGAGCAGATAATTCAGGTCAATGCTGGGGCGTAATTTGGGGCGTTTAAAGGTGCATTTTATCCTGGTGCTTCGTTAAGTTTACCTTTCGTAAAACGTACCTTTAAGCATTGAGGGCTAACCCTTGGAAAACATCATGTTCGTCACGTAGAACTGTTTTTTCATTCGAATTCAGGGGAGCAGTAGCAATGGTAAATAGTTGAGGCTACCGAAAGTTAACACCATTTGCGTCGTGTAGGATGTGTGTACACCTATGTAAATGTAGGGTTAAATTGGTTTAAGTACCATGGAATTGAACATTGCAGTACTTTTGGGAGTTTTTGGAGAGAAAGGGATGGAACAAATGTTCGAGAAATCATTTTGGGATAAAATTGTTTGCTGCTTAATAATTTAGATTGTAAGCATAATTATTTACAAAACTTTGGTTTTGATATCTTGTTGATTTAAGGAATGTTACTTCATGTAATTATCTAGACTGTATCTTGGATTTTTAGGGAAGCATCTGACTATAAAAAGAGAAGATATTTTCCCATTTTGAGTTCGTTTTATAAGATTTTTTTACTATCTTCTAGTAGATATATATTTCAGATGAATAATTGGGGGTTATTGTCAGTTACTGATAAATGCTCAGTAAGAAAGGTTTGTTAAACTATTAGAAAAATAATTTCATTTTTAGAAATTTATGCTCTTCTAAATTAAGCTATGACTCTCAAATTTCTTGTAATACACTATGCGGAGCTAATATCTTTAATATCTTCTGCATTCGTTGGTGAGCTCCGAAACTACTCAAGTAGCAGAAAACGAGTACTCTTCAAAGAGCATGGAACATTTTCTGTCTGCCTATATTTTATTAATTCAAGCGTAAATGTCCTGAAATCTTAATGTCATTTAGCCATTTATCACACAAACATTTAAACAACCGAGAATGCTGTATACATTTTGGAATGTATACAGGTTGACAGCTAGTGTGCGCATATACATGGTGGCTATAGATTATTTTGATTAAGTAGCATCCAAAAAACAAAAAAAACATGTGGTGATCCAATTCCAGAGTCGTAGATTGCCGATTATGATTTTTTGGAGTCAAATAAATAAAAATAAATTGATTTTATCGCCACGTAAGTCTCGGCGAGATTTACTCAAATATTCCTGCCCGTTGCTGGTCACAAAGGAAAGTGAATGAAAGTGACCATAAACGAGTATTACAGCACGGGAAGATCTAGCCGAGCCTTACGCGGAGATATCCCGTATATAAATCATTCAATACCCATAGCCGCGAAGACTTCAACGAAGGATTTTCGTCAGCGATCACATCAGGCTGAATCGTCTTGGTCCCGTCACACGTCGAGCGAGGAGTGCGTAATTTTCTCGGCGAGTACCTTTCCGCAAGTTTGCATCCAATCCTCTGGCGCGTCTTGGATTTGCCGAAAACAAGTCCTCTCCACCTTTCCCCTCGGTCTGCTGACAAATCCCTCTCCATCCCTCTGACCCCTCCGCACATGGTCTAAGGGGTTTCCTCAGTGCCACGCGAGCAAGGTTAGGCATGTCTCTCAGTTGCTTCCGCTCTTGTAATTCAAAGCGGAATTCGACGAGCAAAGGAAGCAACTGGTTTGGGGAGAGCGTAACTGAGTTAAAGGCCGAGCCAAGGAAGGATAGGATTAGATGGGGCTGTAAGGTAGGCATGTGAGATTCTTGGAGAAATATTCAGGTAGACGTCGAGTGATTTTCTCCCGAGCCTCGCCTTTTGCTGCTTGCAAGTTGGCGCTAACACGTGCAGTTTTCCCATGAGACGCGTCTTCCGCGAACGAATCACTAGATCTCGCACGTCCTGGTAAGCTCCACTCCTTTCAGGGCGCCGCTACGTCTGGTCCTCGCAAACGCTTTTGTCTATTCGTTTTTTCCCGCTTCCAGGGCAGAAAAGCTTTGATCAGCCATCATCTTGTGCTCGTCTCTCTCCCGACCTCTCGAAACCATAGTAGAAAGCTAAAATGAGGCGTAACGCAAAAGGTGAGGGCGGAGGGGTTGGACCTCCCCGGGCGGCATTTTTGTCAGGTATTCGTTTTTGTCGTTAAAAACCTCAAACACATTTTGATAGATGGAAGAATAAAACTATCAACTATCTTGAGAGTTAACAATCACTGAACTACAAATCAGGAATAAACTTTAACTAATTAAACATCTTATTGTGTATGTATTTATGTAAAATTTATCTCGAAAATGGCATTAACGATTTTGATGAGACATCTACATCTACATACTACCCCGCAAGCCGCCTCAATAGGCGTGTGGCGGGGGGTGTTAGGACACCAGCCGTTTACATATAAAAAGGATAAGCTCTAATGAAATTACGCCTAGCATTTATTATAGTCCCTTATTGTTCGGGGGAAAAACGAATTCCCATACCTATCCGTTCGGCAAAATATCTTTCTTAATTTATCGTTTCTGTCGGACCTGGAAATATAGTGGGGTTCTAAAATGATGTTCTCCGTGTCGCTCTGAAAGATATCTATTTTCAATTGTTCAAGTACCAAAGGCACCACATCTTGAAGTATTTAGGAACGATAAAGTAATTGGGCTAGGTCTAAACTACGGAAAAGTTCCCTAAGGGACCGAATTTGAGCCAGGAAAAGACCTACAGGCCAACTCATGAAAAACATTGCAGTAAAGCCGGGTTTTAAGTTAGATATTTTATAAAATACAGATTCAGGTGTCATGTGGTAGAACCGCTCCATAATAATATAAGTAAATCACTTGCATTTTCTCACTATTAAATGTTAAATCAACAAGTTTCGATGTTACTGCATGTTAATTTACTACTTCCAAGTGCTGAGGATAAATGATGAAGATAGTTTAGCAACATTGAAACTAGTAAATTTGAATATTTGTAAGTATAAAACGGAAAACGTTCTGCTCTGTCATCAATTTTTTTATTTTACAACTTTAAAATATGATAAAATACAAATAATAACACTAGGATTTGAATTTTTTTAAAGTCGTTGAAGTGAGGTTTTTCCATAGTTATAGTAAAGATCACAATATTTTTTTTATTTATGAAACTGTAATAAACATAGGAGTAAATAATGTTAGATTAATGACGTAAAAGCTTTACTATAAATTACTGAAACTCTCGGTTATCAGCTAAATATACAAACTTAAGGTGTACTCTTAGCTCATTTTTCACGCCTTTCGTTTACGCTTATAATCCCTAAAAAATAATTTTTTTTTCGATTCAGTAATAACTACTATGATTAGTGGGTGATTTTTTTTTTAAATAGTCGAGGTACCATAAAAAACTACGCATTGTTAAAATTCTGACGATATCTTTTCGTTGTAAATTCCTCATTTTTAAATCGTCTCCTTGGTGTGCATACCAGTAACTTTTTGGAGGCCAAATACATAAGAAACTAAATGTTTATTTTTATAGCATTCCATTTTTACTTACTGGTGTGTAACTTAAGAACATTAATATATACACACGCGATTTTTTGTATTTATCGCTTAATAATCACACTAGCCAAGGCGGAGAAGTGAGCGCTTGGTAGATTTAAGATTTGGATTATGATTTCAGGTTTTCCCGGCGAATGATTTTGATAAAATTCTTCATTTTGAATTATTATCGGGTTTCCCCACGGGTTAGGCTCTCCATGATTACCGACGTTTCGGCAGAAGACTTTCCTACCATTTTCAAGGCTCTGGAAGGCTCATCCAGAGCCTTGAAAATTGCAGAATAGTCTTCTGCCGAAACTTCGGAAATCATGGAGAGCCTAACCCGTTGGAAAACCGTGAAGAACGTTTCAGCGATTTATGATTTATTTTCGACGAAATTCCTAAAATTTTATTATTTAAATATTTGTTATACGATTTTAGCTTCAGACTTAAATTTATGAATAAATGAATTTGATACGCTGAGACCTCACGTCTGATTCTATTCATTGTGCCAACAATACTAATGCCTTTCTCCTTTAATTTTGTAGACAAAGTCAGTGACGTGAAAAAGTATGTCATAACATTTCGTCCTGAATTCAGGTACGGACGCAATAAACGTAAAACAACATTTTCGGGGAGACTTTCGTTCCACGGGCGCTACACATCTTTCCCCAGATACGGAAATACCCATTGCAGAAATATTTGGAATTAACATTCTGCTAATACCCAAAACTTTATTCCAAATTTGTCTGGTTTATTTTCCATACACTGTGTGAATCTATACCTAGGTTAGTGATGAAAAACTGCTCGTCCACCGTGATGTATTCACTTGGACTATTGCAAGCTATGCAATTTTCCACAAGGCTATTCCATATTTCGGACATCAATGCGAATTTATCTGTGGTGAGACGCTGAGATCTTGTACTCCGAACATCAAAACGTAAGTTCTTCATAAGCGAGCGAAATCTGCTTCGTCACATTGTCGTAGGAAAAAACACTGGCCCCCATTCACTAGACCATGGCATATCATAATCTTGCGAACCACCACCATATTCATCTCGTGCGTACAGTAGGGCAAAAATAGCTTCAATTTCCTCAACAGTTGTGGTCCTATCTCCCTCACCGAAAGCGCACTGCTTCTGCTTCAGTGCATACTATGATATGACGGAGCATACGTTCATCAATAAATGAACGCCATGCGCTAGATACGTTCTCTTTAGACACTCTTCGTTTAACCTGTGGTGGTGGTCACGGATTTTCTTCTATAATATTTTGACTCGCAAGCCTACCGATCGTGTTTACGCCACTTGGGGTCACAACCCACTCATTGAGTCCATCCCTACCAAATAGCAGAGTTCCGACTGCTGGAGCAAACGAACCTTTTTTTTCACGCCCTCGACCCTTCCGTCCCCCTTCCGGTTCTGCGCTTCTTGGAGGGAGGCAACCGTCACCGGAAGCATTTTCGAGGGCAGCATCACTGTTGTAGTTGGAGATTCCCTTCATTTGTGTCAGCGGCGGTTGGCACTCTGTAGTCCCTTGCACTTTCTCTTCTTCCCCGACCTCTCCGTTGTGCTCTTCCCCCTTGTATTCTTCCCCCTCTACCAAGCCTCACTCCCTGAGCACCACCGTGACCGATGTCTAAAGGCCGTTTTACACGGCGAATGATCTTGCGAATGATCATTCGAATGATCATGCGCATGACGTTAATGCCTCGTGTGATACGGAAAATTAGGCGAATTCTTGGTCATGCGCATGATCATGCGATCAAAATTAGAACATGTTCTATTTTTGCTCGCATGATCCCGTGAATGATCGCATGATACGAGCGCACTACGTCCATCTTGGTTGTTTAGATATTGAATTCACATCACTTCGCCAAAGCAAACTCATTATAACATGTAATGAAGGCAAGGAAAGCCATATCAAAGTATTTGGAAATAAATTTCTCTGTAGGCAGGATGCAACGCACACACTTTGGCAGACGTGGAATGGTCATTTGGTTAAAACTATATTGGAGGTTTCGCAATATGAAAACATAGAAATCTCATAGGATTAAACTAAATAGATCTGACCAGACCTGGAATTGTTCATTCAAGGCTGCAGTACAACAATTACAACATATTTGGCCCTATTTTGACTTCAGGATGGACGACAGAAAAATGTTCATAATGATATCAACATTACGAACTTCATATTTCATTGAACTAGCTTTAATCAAAGTTTTAGGCTAAAGACTATGGGAGATGCTACCAAATGCAGAAACGCAGATAAGATCTTACATTAGTGCAATGATCTCTCTTTAGACTTGTTTATTGAAATAATAATACTCATATTCACAGCATATCATTAATTCCTCACCGCCGACTGAATATATTGGATATATATTTGTAAAAATGCTACAATCTGAATAAGGTATCGATGGACTATTGGGTAGCGTGCCCGACTCCCGTTGGGTAGAGGGAGTGGCAATAGTCACTTCGAATCACCTGAGTGGGGAAACTTTTTTGATCGTTTTCCTATGTTCCTTTGCAAACATTTTTTAACATATCGTAAAACATTCATTATCCAAAAAACTGAGTTTTTTCAAAACGCTTAAAAACTTAAAACTTTTCGTCCAGATCGTAATCAGACCTGCTGCAAGCACCACATGTCATTTTTGTAGCAATAATTTCATTTTGATGTCACCGTGATATTAATATCGGGTGGCCAACTTCGTTGTTTTGATAGTGAGTTCACTTCAACTCGTAGAATTAAACCCTTATTATAAAATATTGATGGAAACTATAGCCATATTTCATTGTAAATGATTAAAAGAACACTATGTAGCCAGTAGGCAATGCATACGTTTTGGCTGGTGAGAAATAGGCCTAAAACTATCGTGGATGTTTTGTGAGACAAAATTGTGGCTTCCGCAAGGCCGTTTTACACGGTACGTTTGTTTGTACAAACTGGTACAAACTCTTCCGTGAACTCTTGCATGAGGCAAAATGTATCGTGTAAAACGGCAAATTGTATGAACGCATGTGCGAATGTCTCAATCCCGGAACGGAAAATAGAACCAGTACTAATTTCGTTGAGACAAACGTACAGTCTCACGTACGTACGGTTGTACAAAATCTTTCACCGTGTAAAACGGCCTTAATAAACACTGCAGCAGCGGTCGCTAAAATTGTCTCATCACTGTCCATCTTCTATAGCATAACTTCACTCACAATACTTTTGCAGTTACTCAGTGTTTAAGTGAATAATTTAAACGAATATCTAAACCTAATAATAATGTAAACGAATATCCAAGTAGGTATCTATAATATTTATGATGTAAACAAACTAAACAAAACTCCGTCTGCTCCGTCTGTCGAAACAGCTACGTTGGTCGGAAATCTCTCGTAATCGATATATACAATCGATAGATCTACCACTGCGCATTCAGTCTGCGCAGAAAATTCGCTGAATTAAATCGCCGTGTCAAACGGGAACTTTTCAGGTCATCATTGAAATTAATTTGTGAATTAATGCTCAATTGATCATGCGCAAGATCATTCGCCGTGTAAAACGGCCTTAAGGACATGTGAGGAAACTTTTGCAAAAACTAACCAAAATTATCAAGAGAAAGACGACGAATGTATTTGTAATGACTTTCATGTGCTTACACCCTCCTTCTAATATACAGGATCGTAGTTATATCAAAAGATAACTGACCAGAGTCAGGAAAGTGTGATTCCGTCAGATTATTTTGCAGAGACGCTCGTGTCGAGGCATCACCGTCTGAATTGTCGCTCCCACTTTCAGCAATGTCACTTGAAGTATCAGAGAAGAAAGCAATTCCACCACCCGAATCAGAATGCTCTGAGTTGAGTTCGTCAATATCAGAATCGATTTCTGATGTCTTGCAAAATCTGCAAACGTTCTTCCGAAGTAGGAATGAGTCGCTGGGACATGTCTCAGTGCTCAGGATTTCGCTCCTACCCAATGCGCGTTCAAAGCTCGACTGACCGTGTAGGGATAAAAAAGGGACGAAGAGTGTGGTGGAAAAGAGCTTATCTTGCTGTAAAATAAAATCTGGGACGGTAGAACTGATAGCAATATACATGGTTTAATGCTGTTGCTTACATTATGTCACTACTCCCGGATTTTGAATAACATACTTATATTTACTCTGCAAAATGTCTATACTATAAACTATCACCATCGATAATAATAGCATATTGCAAACTTTTTGAGAAATCAGTATCCCAAAGTTTGTGTTAAAGTTGAAAAACGAATTGTTTATAAATCTCATTCATTACTATAAAATAATGTAAATTTGAGTTATAAATAAAATAAACTACCTTCAAAATAGAATATATGCGTGAAATTATTCATACACACCACCAAAACGAGAGAAAACACCTACCGGTCAAAATGCCAGCCGCCGGCGCTTTTAGGAATATCAAAAATTATTTCATAAATCATGCAGACGAGAATAAACATTTTTGGCTTGTGGACGCAGGAATAAAATTCGTTGAAATTCACGAAATATCAACAATTTTTGACCATCGTGAAGGAAAAGAGGGTCATTTGAAATTCAAAAACGGTCTAAATCATCGCTCCGGTGCTTCTAGTTTCTATATTGCTCATTACGCAGTCGTAAGAACATTTACCTTCGAATAACCTGATTGATCATAGTGAGGACTGATTCTCAAAGTGATAGTTCGTCTTGGAAAATGACCACCTGGAAAGCATAATGCATCCTTTCATGAATGACTGATGAAAAAACGGAAAATATATGCCCTTCAGGAGAAAATCGTTCTGCGGTGACCAATGCTTCCGAGGCAGGAGTCAGGACCATCTCCCTCTCTCTCTCTCGCTTCTTCTTTGATTCCTGGCCTCTTTTTCCCTCCGTACTTTTTTTTATTCCCTTTTAGGCCCCTTCGCCCAATCGCACCTTTTCCTCCACCCACCCTCTCGTCCGCAAAGCTTATTCTTTCCCATTTAACTTGCTCCGCTTTCAGGAGTTTTTATGGGCGCCGCAGGAAGCCCTTATATGGCTGTCCGCTCCAAACTCTCCCAGCGTCCTCCTTTTTCCCACCCTCAAAACCCTCCCTTATTCGTCCTTTCATCTCCCCATGGGAACCGATGCTCCTCCACGGACACAAGTCGGGAGTAGCGAAAATCCCGCGGAGAAAAACCTCACTTTATAAGCGAGCGCCGTCCGGTGACCTTGCCGTATATATCTTCTCTTCCGCTTGTGAGGAGGGATTTTAGACTCGGGAGGAAAATGCACGCAGGTTTTGTGAAGGTACGTGTGCGGGAGCAAACCGTTGTAGATGGGTTCGATTCCTTTTTTTTCCTCTCTCCGAGTATTTTCACATACCTGCCTTCTGCTGTTACCCGGAGAAATCTCATAACCTCGCGAAGTTGAGGTTAAAAATTCCCGACATCTTTCTCGGGTTCGCCGCTCGTGATGGAAGGTTTGCAAGTATTTGATCGCAGCGTGCTATGTGGGGTGCTTAGGTAAATTTTGAGCCCCTGGCTGCCTGAAATACCGTTTTAATTCCTTGAGTAATATCCACTGGAGTTGTATTTGTCGAATCTTAATGATACATGATATAAAAGCTGACATAAAAGTTAAGTTTTTAAAGCATTTTACTTTTTCCGATTTAGTTAAACGACTGTGACGAATGATTCCACGTCACACGATATTTTTCTTCTTCTACCTGTTATTTTTTCGTATGTAATTATGTAGTTACATAAGCGTTCGAATAGTGTAAAGATAGATTTCATTTTACGGTTAAAGAGTTTAAAGCAATTTTCCACAATTTAAAGTTTTGAAAAGACTATATTACGACCTTGGTTTAAATGTTTACCCATCATCTTCAGGTGTCACCTTACCACATTGATTAAATACTTATGACTTATTTTCTCTGTGATTACGATAATCTAATATGAGAGGATGAGGAGCAGTAAAAGGCAGCGTTCGGGAATGGAATTACTTTTTGAAGGCTGCCTTTCACAGACTCCCTTCTGGGTGTCTGGTTTTATCGGCTCTTGAAGGGTCGAAGAAAGTTTGCATATAAAGTCTATCCCCATCATTTAGGGCCACTTTTTATTTCCTTTTGCCAATTTTTACTTAATTTTTTGACCAATAATTCAAGAGTTTTTTTGGCGTTGCTTATTTATCATTGTTAAGTTCATCCATGGTGTGCTCTCATTTAATGCCCTTTTTATTTCTTGAAAGAGTCTTTATTCGCTTTATCGTTACAGCCCATTTCATTGATTACGGTCATTTCTTAGGTTAACTATCACTTGAAAATTTTTTCAGGACCTTATTGAGCAAATATTGAAATAACTAAGTTTGAAACAATATCAGCCCACGAGAACCTAGAGGACACAGTGAGGCATCATTGTCGTGTTAATGTAGAATTTACGGTAATTACAAAATTTGAAGGAGTATAAGATATGACTTCCAGTGCTATTTACTCCAATTTAAATATTTGGGCAGCTTCAATTTCATTTGAACATGCTAAACCATGCATCTATTCAAATCCCATTATTCGAATGTTTCTGGAGTTCATATGATAATATTTGCCGTGAGCTTAGGTCCAGGTCATTGACTTTTTCTACTCATGGTCTAACAGTTCCCTCTTCATCAGTAAAAAAACAAAACTTGAAGTAATGTTTTAATAGCACTCTTCTCTTGGTTTCTAGCCTTTCAACGAATCTGAAATAGTTTTAAGTTATCTTATTTACGTTTTCCAATTATCAATTTTTTTAATTTTATGCTCTTTCTATTTTAAGGGGAAATTGATCTTAAATTCTCATTGCTCGAACCGAAAGTAAAATTCGTTTTGGTCATTCACAGAAGCTACTTCTATCCTTGAAATTTAAAATAAGTGCCACTATTTTGTAATAGTTGAAATCAATGCCATTTACTTTAGCTGTGTAATACCCAAATCCAGATGTTCCATGTCGTTCTCTAAATTCGATTTCGGGAGAATGAATGACACTCTATTTTTTGTTTTGGGGTCCCAATGTAAACCCTTTGTCTCTTACTCGCCTCTCCGTAAGCTTATACCATTCTGGGAATTAAGATACGGTGCTATCCCTACGCAACGTTTCGAATCGATGCAAACCATGATCCTTCACTGTTCCCTTGCCTGATTTCCGTTACCACCACTTTGTTCACTAATGGCTTTGGGTGGATGAGAGCTACTCTACCTTTAACGGTTTCAGAGTTCTAATGGACACCCCTGCTTCTTGTTCGGAGGAAGCGAGTATTTGTAGAGGTGAGGCGGATGTCGTCTTATACCTACCAAAAGATAAAGGCAGAGAGGTATAGTGTAGGGGAGGATGGGTTTGAGGGAATAAGGGGGTGGGAAAAGCTGTGTGCCCGCTGATCTGAGGAACGTGGTCCTCAGTAGGAGGAGTGAGGGTCCGTTTGGCGAGGCATCGTCTGGGAGTTTGGGGTGCTGGATTTAAGTCGAGGCTTTGTCGACTTGAATGCATTTGCATGAGCTGACTCTGGTGCGCGGGGGTGAGGTCTACTAAAGATTTGAAGGAGGAGGTTTGGGTGAAGAAACCACCTCGGGATAAGGGAAACGGTGGAGGGAGAGTGGATGAGGTTTGAGGAGGTTCTGCAGGTATTAGGAGAGGGTGGTTAGGTGAGCGAAGTAGACCGGTGTGGAGCGACGCGGTGCGGCGGCGGTCCGCTTACCCTGCTGGATTGGGTGAAGAGCGAATCCTAGCGATACGGGTGGGAATAAAATAATCATTTGGGTGCAAAACTCCGAGGGGAAGCCTCATCCGGACGTGACAAAGTGAAAATCTTCCGGGAAAAGCATCCATGAAATCTGCCCATTTGGCGGGATTTCGTCGACTGGCTTATTTTTATTTACTCAAGTTCCCCTAGAATCGCCACTCGCTGCTCGCCTCAGTTGCTAAAACCTAATGTGGAAATTTTTTTTCCCTGAATTTATAGTTTTTTTAATCCGTAAAATACGTATGTTAATTCTTGGTTTGCTAAGCTCCTTGAGCTTGGAAATATTTATCCAATGAGTGGTTTGCTACGGTATCTATTTCAAGTTTATCAGTTTCCTCGCTATCGGAAGTTTAAGTCAACTAAAAAGACCTTTCCAAAACCAGTAATGAAAACTTTAACCTGGCAAATGCCATTTGCAGCATAATTAAGACATAAAAATGACAGCTCTATCTCTGGATCAAATGATTTGGAATGGAAGTTGATCTGCGGATCTGACAGGGATCGAATCCTAAGTAAGGCTATTTTTGTCATCTTGTAGATAAAAGATGCATTCTTAATATCAACACAATTTATACAGTTGACAAAAGAAAGAGTTAAAACGGATTTCTTTTATTTACAGCATCAATTTATAAAAATGATGACTATCTACGTTACCACATTTATTTCTTTACTGATTTCATTCACTGAAGCCGTGTTTACACGATGCATTTACCCGCGCAAGTACGTGGCTGGACAGATGCATGAACACATTCACCAAATTAGAACGGGCTATTTTATGTCCACGCATTCACGCATTTGCGCAATTTTGAGTGTTTGGTGAAATTTTGATGGTGATTGTGTTCACGCATCTACCCGCGCGGGTAAATGCATCGTGTAAACACGGCTTGAGAGAAAAATAGCATTGGAAGTGGCAGTGGCTGCATCCTTGTGTCCTTGCAGTGAATTACCATCAAATCTCCGGTGAGTTTAATACCAGCTCTTAGTATCTACAATCCTCTCTAAATAACGAAATAAATTCGTAGTTGTGATTATTTTGATAATCCATACAGTTTGAAAAACGATTGTAATTCAATTAATAATCTTTATTTTCAAATTTCTAGTACTTGGCCACGCAAAAATGTCGGAAGTGTGGTGTTTAAAGTACGAACGCCTTCCTTTCAGTGGGTGTGCGCAGAGCCGGATTAAGGCAAAGTAGGCAGTAGCCTATGGGCCCCGAGACTTTGGGGGCCCCTGAGAATTGTCTTCCCCTTTCTTCTCTTGCAACTTGTTTATTAACGTGGGCCCCCAACGTGGGTAACGTTGCTTGTACTGCCTATAGGCCCCCAAGTGTGTTAATCCGTCACTTGGTGTGCGAATCATAGTAAACTATAAGGACCAGGTGGAAATAAATAGGTATATCAGCTCTTTTACCCCAAATTATCCGATGATTTTTAATAGTTATACATATCTATATGTATGACTGAAATCAACGTCACCCATATCTGTGACCTTTTTAATGAGGCTCAAGCGTAATTTTGATGTGATGTATTTCTCTCGGGGTAGAAAGAGTGCTTAAAAAGTAAAACTATTCTAATTGATTTCAGGTTTTTAATACTTTGTGACGTCACCGCCTGACTCTGGAACTTGCTGCAGACGGCGAGGCATTGATGCGATATTCTCTCATATTTGAGGCCGTCGACGAAATGAGTTCCGCAAGTCATGGACATGCACCTCTATCTCCTCCACTGTTGTGTCGCCCTTCGGTTGCTATTCCTCTACCATAATTCCCCACAAGTTCTCTATGGGATCATGGT
This sequence comes from Pyrrhosoma nymphula, assembly GCA_963573305.1. Lineage (NCBI taxonomy): Eukaryota > Metazoa > Arthropoda > Insecta > Odonata > Coenagrionidae > Pyrrhosoma > Pyrrhosoma nymphula. Next base: position 67,308,648 of record OY754333.1, read on the forward strand.
TTAACCACAATCTTCTCGTTTTTCCTGAAAAAATTGTTTACGATTACGGTTGTGTGCACGGGGCAGTTATCATGAATGAAATTGACCTCTCCTTCAGGAAAAATCTCTCTGGCGTAGAGCATTAAGTATTCTTCTAAAATTCCGACATATTCTCGTGCGTTCGTTCTTGGAGAGGTTCAAACAAGAGGTCCTGGGCCGGCAGCGATCATACAATCCCAAAAGCTTAAGGATATGCGTCCAAAACCACGGTTCCTCAGGATTTTTTCAGGATTCATACCTAATAAGAGGGAACACATTACAGATGTATAATGAATTATAAAAAAGAGCTATTTAATCTCCCTTTGAGTAAATAAATTTAAAATATGAGCTCTTTTTAACATTGTTGAATTCATTTGAGTGACATTCCTTTTTAAATAACGCAATCGAAAAAAGTATTCCTACCTTATTTATTTCAAATACTATTATTGGAAATACTGACGGTACTATGTCTTGTTATTTTTGCAGTTACCGATCGTTAAAAATTGACATTGAAGCTTTAAATATTTAAACCCTAGAATTTACTAAAATTAATCGATTCTGGCGTAACTTTATGGAACTAGTTCATATTTTATAATAATGAATAACATTGTAATTCCATTTCAAATGATTTATTTACAAGCTAGGTTTCGCTGTAGTACCGCATCATTAGGTGATTATTGAATCACCTTCAATTAATTCGATTACCACCTGATGGTGCTGTACTGCATTGAAACTTATGTCGTAAATAAATAATTTTATGTGGATTCACCAAGTTATTCATTATTATTTAACTTAAACTTTCCGATGCATTTTACTAGTGATAAATTATTTTTTCTCTCATTCGAAAGAAAAATCAATAGAGACAAAGTGCTGGTACTGAACATTCAGTATAAAATATACTAACCCACAGGTTACATACCGCGCATTACGTGGACGCCACAAGTGAATTCTGCCGTTGCAGTAACTACTAAACGTCTTCACGTCCGCAAAAATGGTAAAGTCCCAAAATTCTTGCGGACTGTCGAAGAACTTTTCTGCGAACCGCAGTCTTGTCAGTTTATGTTGACTCGATAACAATGGCTTTTGGGCAGGCTGATGGCATTTTAGTCTCCCCTCATAAAGGCGCTGTCGTTCAGTGGAGTAACTGAATTCTAGATGAAAATGTTCCCGAGTTCCCTTAGCCATTTTGCTCGATAAAGTGTTAAGGGGTTTTCATGGTAGACAATGAAATTGCGTAGTGAGCAATTTCATTGTCTACCATGTGTAGCTTCCCCGGTCAATGCCTACTGTTCAAGGCGTCGCGTCGTTGCCGTCTACATAGCGGTGAGCCCACCGCCGAACGGCGATTCGATTAACACCCATCCTTCTCGCCACATCAGAGATGAATATTCCTGAGGCTACAATCTCAACAAGAACGCCTCTTTCATCGCCATAGAGCTCAAAAGACGGAACACGTTACATTACGACGTTCTAACACCAACTGTCTCCGAGGTTTGAAGCACATATTCACGGATATACTCATTGCATTGCCAAAAATCTATTTAATGTGTCTAAATACATCATGGTCAAATAAAATTCAGATTCATGTTCAATGAAATCATAACTTCAGTTTTATTCATGTAATTTCGAAAAGAGGAAAAATACGAAAATGGCCCAAGATTAATGCGCAGTTTTAACACCTACTTACCTAGTTAGTGGTGCAATCAGATGGTGAGGCCACAAGATTTTCAAAAAGAAATATTTTTGTATGAATACACAAGACTATTAAAAAGGTTGAAGATAGGGTGACGTCGATTTCGGTCATCCATATATAATGATTAATAATCGTCGGATAATTTGGGGTGAAAGAGATAATATACCTATTTATTTCGACTTGGTCATTATAGCTTTCTGTGGTTCGAACACCCACTGGAAGGAAAGCGTTCGTACTTTAAAACAACTCACCACATTTTTACATGACCAAATACTAGAGGTTTGAAAATAAAGATTATTAATTGAATTACAATCGTTTTTCTAACTCTAGGATTTATCAAAATAATAGCAAATACGAATTTATTACTACCCCGAGAGAAATACATCACATCAAAGTTACGACTGAGCCTCATTAAAAAGGTCGAAGATATGGGTGACGTTGATTTCAGTCATACATATAGATATGTATAACTATGAAAAACCGTCGGATAATTTGGGGTAAAAGAGCTGATATACCTATTTATTTCCACCTGGTCCTTATAGTTTACTATGATTCGCACACCAAGTGACGGATTAACACACTTGGGGGCCTATAGGCAGTACAAGCAACGTTACCCACGTTGGGGGCCCACGTTAATAAACAAGTTGCAAGAGAAGAAAGGGGAAGACAATTCTCAGGGGCCCCCAAAGTCTCGGGGCCCATAGGCTACTGCCTACTTTGCCTTAATCCGGCTCTGCGCACACCCACTGAAAGGAAGGCGTTCGTACTTTAAACACCACACTTCCGACATTTTTGCGTGGCCAAGTACTAGAAATTTGAAAATAAAGATTATTGATTGAATTACAATCGTTTTTCAAACTCTAGGGATTATCAAAATAATCACAACTACGAATTTATTTCGTTATTTAAAGAGCATTGTAGATACTAAGAGCTGGTATTAAACTCACCGGAGATTTGATGGTAATTCACTGCAAGGACACAAAGATGCAACCACTGCCACTTCCAATGCTATTTTTCTCTCAGTGAATGAAATTTATTAAGAAATAAATGTGGTAACGTATTTAGTCATCATTTTTATAAATTAAGCCGTAAATAAAAGAAATCCGTTTTAGCTCTTTCTTTTGTCAGGTGTATAAATTGTGTTGATATTAAGAATGCATCTTTTATCTACAAGATGAAAAAAATATCCTTTTTTTGGATTCGAACCCTCCCAGATCCGCACCTCAACTTACGCGTATTGGAATTAACCAACTCGGCTACAGAGCCGCTTCCTATGGAGATTTACACGGTGAGTCCAAATCTGAATTTAGGGAGAGGAAAAGCTCGCGACGGAGCCCGTAAGAAAAGACTCCGATCTGTCCAGCGTGTGCGTGGACGTGAGTTTCCTCAATGTATTCCTTCCGCTAGGGCTTTTGCTCTCGGAGTTTATTTGACTCTAATTTCGCTAGTCTTGTCGCATCCCCGTCCGTCCAGGGGGATTATGTTGTAATATCACTTAAGAGAAGATACGTCATAAAATGTGGAAAATTACGTCATATTTCGTAGTTCAACTCCCCCACCCAGGCGGCGTGACCATCTTCGGCTCTCAAGTGGTGAACTGCTGGTCTATTTATTTGATTCATGCGCTCATTCGGCCCTTGATCCGTATCTTTCGACTCATGATCCGTTTCATTAGGCTCCGCTTTTTAATAGTTCCATCTCACCTGTCGTTAGGAACGTGAAATTGAGCAACCATCGGATCTTGGCTGATCGTGAGCCGATCATGAAGAGAGCGAAACGGATCTCCCGCCTTCCCGCAAAGAATCTTTAAAAAGGTGAGATTACAAAATAACCTCCCTGGTCGGCTCTCGGTGACGTAAAGGCAAAGGCCGCAGCTGGCCTCGTGTGCCAATCCTCCAAGTTTTTTTCGACCCGGCCCCATTCAATCAAATCAGTACAATGGGGCGTTTAGGTGTCTATGGGCCGTATCCAGAAACCTCACTACTGCTGGATACGTCATTAGATGGTGACGTAGCTGCTATAGCGGCCGAGCTCCGCTACAATCACCCGCTGCAAAGTCTAGTGAGGTCCATGCCATGCTACTCGCTACAAGTGCCGCTAACTAACATGGCCGCCGGATTTCGTCTGCTTATCGTCTCGCATTTATAATTAATAATTATTGACGTTTAAAGGGCTATAAGCTCATGATAATAATTTCTTATTATGTAAAAATATAGTATGAATGCTTCAACAACGGACTTTGATGCTGATGAATTAATATTTTACTTAACATAACTATTTATAACTTCTGTCAACAATACCGTGATGAAACCTCTTCGGCTTCACCGTTTTAATTGCTATTAACTTCCGAACGGGTCCTGTCATGCCTTGAAAACCATTTATAATTAAAGAAAAACAAATTATGTACATATTTAATGTCTTGCCTTGATGCTCGTGACATACTTTTTTACGTAAAATAACTACTGTCAACACAACTATGCTGAAACCTCTTCGGCTTTGCCGTTATAATAGGTATTAACTTTGGTATGGACCGTGGCTTGCCTTGTAAACCATTTATATTTTTATATAAGTGTCCAAAGAAAGTTGAAATCACCGCTTTGTGTCTGTGAAATTTACAGTTTGCGTAAAATACTCAAAACAAGAAAGCCGTCTTCCAGCCAGCTCTATCCATACTCAGTTACTGCTAGTAAAAGTAATGAGAGTTCCAAGCCATGGAAAACCATGTACAATTGCGTTTAAGCGTACCTAAAATGTGTAATTTTGATACTGAAATGATGAGTAAAAGTTTATGGGAATGTCTCAGAGATAGATGGAAATGGCATAGTGCTTCTACGTCCGTTGACAATATCTCGTTATATTCATCTCATAATGAATGTCACGTACATCTTTGGGCGTTATAATGCAATGCATATTTGAATATCCCACTACACAAATGCGATCGACAGTTGTACGTGTATATTTGCCACCCACCATGACGAGTGATGTTGGTGAGGCGAAGGATTATTCAGCAATAGCTACCTTCAAAAGAAATGAGAGCGCAAACTTTTCATAATTAACGTCTAGATTTAACAACATTTTATTTAAAAAATCACCAATAAAGTTGGTTCCGACACTTCGTGAGCAAAACTTGATGGGGTATTGCTTTCCCACCCAACTTGGCGCCTGGTACACCGACCGGCTTGCCCCGGCGCGCCGGCAACTACCGGCCCCGGCACTACCGCCGGGGCGGTAGTGCCGGGGCCAGACGGCAATCATCGGCGATCGACGATCGGCACTATAGTCGAGACGCATGGTACCTAGGTACTTGTCTAGAGTTTCCCGAACGCGCAGATCGTCATCATGTATCGGCAGGTACTCGATGATAATTTTGCCAATTTTTTGAGGCATTTAGTACATAATGAAGGCCATCAGATTCCGAGAAGAAACATGAGGGACCGGGAGAATCCCATGGAAATACTAACGCATCCGTTTTCTTGGACTCCAATACAGCTTTCCTCGCGGCAACTAAATTTACTATTAAGTTCTTCTCCTCCGTGGAAATCCTGCTCCCTTCCCCTGTCTCCATTTTGTTTACTAACAAAGTCACGTTGAGAATTCGTTATTCAATTATCGCCCTTAGTTCCTCCCGATGCCCGCATCTAGGGGAACATAAATGTCACTACATTCGTCTACGTCATCAATGTAGCCCAAAATAAATGTGGCAACACTGCCCCCACCAATTTGGAGCGATTTGGAGTAGCGGGGTTTCTGGATATAGCATGCAGCAGCAGGCTCCGCTGCAGGTTCAGCACTGTTTCTGGATGCGGCCCTATATTTCAGTGGAAACGATAGTACATATTCAGGTGTGTTACCCGACGTGTCGTGGCCGTGGCCGCGGGCCAGCTCTTGCCATATCCGTACTGCCGTAGAATGGCTTCCACTTTCTTGTCTTTCGGCCGGAAAGTTATTCTTGTCACTCGCTCTTCAGGAACGCCGGATTATGGTGTTAAGTACAGCATTAAGTTATGTTTATTACTAAAATAGTATAAACGGCAATATTGTTTTCACAATGGAAGTAAAAAAAATGGAAAAATTCCATTTTAGACTTATCGGCGCAAATGAGATATGATGGAACCCTGAGACATGTGGTGCATAAGTAACCCTCTTCCACCAACCGGTACCTCAATGCAAATTCACGCCATCATCCTGCACAACTAAATTCAGAACGTAACACCATAATTCAGTGTCCCTGCTGAGTGGGAGACAAGGTCAACTTTCCGGCCGAAAGACAGAAAGTGAAAGTCATTCTACGGCACAACGAATATGACAAGAGAGCCATCTCCAAAACATTTTATAAAATTATGACAAAGGATGAGGATGGCTTAAAAGAAGAAATTGGGACTCCAGACGCATACAGCTTTGCAACCTAGAAATCCTTTTTTCCTTACATCCGGGACATAACGGATAGAATAAGAATCATCCTCCGTAGTCGTAAAATAAAAACTGTGATCGAGCCACATTAAAAAATTAGAAATTGCCTGAGGAGTATGAAGGACACAGCAACATTTCAAGTGGAAGGTGTGTATGAGATACCATGTCAAACCTGTGGTAAGACATACAACGGCGAGACTGGACGCTCAGTCAAAACCCGTTTAGAAGAACACCAGCGCGAGCGAGTTATTCGACTGGGATAACCCATAAAGTCAGCGGTAGCGGAACTGCAACCTCGGGACACACAATTGACTTCAAACAAGCAAAGATAATCGCGAAGGGGAAAAACTTAAAGCCCCGGCTGATACGCAAAGCGTTGGAGATATGAAAATGTAAACAAAACTACAATAGAGCCTTATGGCCTCAAAAACAGCCACATGTGGGACTCTGCTTTGAAATTAAATAAAAATGCAATGACTAATCCTTCCACCTCTTCCCTTCCCATCCTTTCCCTCCATAAACAATTATATAAACACCCCAATTCGACAGTTGCCTCATTCCCTTAGATAAAATGACCAGCAACGGCCACGAAACGTCGGATAACACACCTGAATACGTACGCGGGGTACACCCGAACAACAAACATTGTACTTCATGTAGAAACTTTCCTAAATGTTTTAGGCGAAGCATATATTTTTACTATATATATGTATTCTTATAATGACTTCCAATATATTTTACAGTATTCACATCCTTTAATTCTCGGTTACTGCTGCGCAACGACACCCACTTTATGTTGTTTCCGTAAAAAAATTATCTTACTTGCTTCCTGATTTTGTGTTAAACTGATTTTGGCATAAATTCTAAAAAATTAAATTTATAAATATCCTGAATAATATCTGCGTAAATCAAAGCGTACGCATTTGACTGACATGTATATCGTGTGAAATAGTTACATTAAATTGTTTGGATAAAAACCTGTCTAAGATATGGATAGCTTTGCTGTGTATTTATATTCAACCCATGGATAAATTAATTTTCCGCGTATATAGCACTCCTTGTCGGCCTGTAATATTAATTTTTACTAATGGAAGCGCAATCTATTTACTCTTCTGTTCATATGAGGTTGCAATGTTAACAGGATTATCTAAGTGGACCATTTGAATGTCTCATTGGTGTCCTCGTGCTAGCAGGTGCGTGTTGAAAATTGGTCAACCCCAACTATTTAATTACTTTGGTATTCCATAAAGCTTTGGTATCAGTGTGATCAAACTACCAAACAAGTGATTAGAAAGGAAAATATTAACATGGCGAATGGCGAAGAGGTTACTCATGAAAAGGTGTATTGCATATCAGACTATAAAACATCCCTGAGCGATTATTTAGCTTATCGACCCCTTAAGAATATCGTGCCTATTATTGTTTGAAAAGGTTAGTCTCCTGTCGATAGCACGAAATAATATCAAATATCCCAAAATTTACTGAGGCACCCGTAGCTTTCTTCACCACTTCGCGGATTGGTGTGCGAACTACGTTTATCCATATATAACGCTCCCATAACTCTTTCTGTACGTTCCTCGGGAAAAAAACATATGATTAAACAGAAACGATAATTTTATGTCGGGACCAATATTTTACCTAGGAAGTTTTTGATGCGGTAGATATCCGGTAAAACATCCAAGTCTGCTGGGATGTAGACGATATGAGAGGGAGAAAGGTAGCAGTTTTAAAAATCGAGTTTCAATGGAAACCCTCCACGGTGCACCCCTTTCCCTATGAGAAGACCCCCCCGCGGATTATTTAATTCGACTTCCAACCGTCACTGTCACCGGGGAATGGCGCGGTCATGGTAAATTGTGCAGAGGTAGCACGATGGGGTCCGGGGCACGTTAGCGGGTTGGACCTTAATCGAATTGGTCGGCTGCTGATGGGGGGTGTATGGTGGCCTTCCCTAACTTTCACATTTTCCCATCCCCTCCTCTTCTGACGTGTTCACGACCCCCTCCACTGCTCAGCCACCCGTCGCGTTCACCACTGAGACGATATGCACGGGGCTAGAGTAGATGGTGGGGAGGATTATCGCGCGATAGGCTTGATACCGAATAAGTAGTTGCCAATTTTCCTCCGCAGTTAATACGCCGTTGGCAGGGAAATTATCGGATGACATAGGCGATGGGTCGGCTCACAATGCTGGACCACAGGGTGAATGGGGAGACAGGGAGGCATAAGAATTGCCCAATTGGCTCGTAAAGCGTTTGCAAGCTTGTCGCCAAAACTGCCGTGATGGGGACAAATTACACGTTGTTGACCGAGCAGGCAGGCTCGGAGATCCGGTTCTCGAAATGCATTGCGGAACGATTGACGATGCAATATCCCTCGAGAACGCAGACACCCTTTGCCGAGATGATTAATGTCTTCATATATGAAAACGCTAACGTCTCGTGTACTAATCTTCACCGTATTATCTTCAATGGGCATGTATTTTTCGGAATTTCAAGGGCTTGTGCATAAAAAATCAATTCCTCATGCATTTAATACGTGATAATCAAATTGGTGAGGAATGTTAGCGACGGTCTAAAATGAAACTTCTCTAAATCAATGGAAATATTTGTTTTGGCATTCAATTGCAAAGCTTAGTTATGGTCCCGTAGAATAGGAATGCTTTGCATCATATTTTGGTGAACTTTTGAAATAAAAGGCGGAAATAAATTTGCGGAGCTCATTGGAATTCATTGAATTCGTTGCCATATTGCTATTTATCATACCACTAGCCAGTACCAAAAATGTCGTTAATTTATTTTAAAACTGATACGAAGTCTTCACTTCCCGCGGAAACCTTTTCTTGTGATATTTACTAGAGAAGATGTGATGCATTGATAGCATATGATACCTCTATTATTTCATTCTGAGTGACTCATGGTGTAGGTGGAGCCAAATAATGAAGCGATTCTTTTGGCATACAGTTACTGCCCTTAAGAGGATAGGAAATTTGGCGCTGTAGGCCATCATGAAGACGTTAACCCCGGCGTTAACCAATCCTGGAAAGAACTCACCAAAAATATTCGTTTGGTCACGTCTTACTTGTATTTCGTTTGTCATAAATTTAAATTAGCATCTAACTATGAATATCATTATTAAAAAAATCAATCATGGATCCGTGATTGATATGGCTATGATTATAACCCGTTGCTTTCTGGTTATCTCTCGTGATGAAGGAGAAACCCTCCTGTGAAATAGCTTGTAATCAGCTGTATGATGCCGCGTCAGAACTTTGGCGGAAAATATACCTGAGGCTTAGAGAGAATTGGGGACAATAATTGGGACATGATCAGCTTATATCAGGGGTCTCAAAAGCGTGATTATCCCGTCTTGACTAAGCTGGCAACGATGGCTCTGACGTCAAATTAAACTTAGGTTCAGGAGATGATGACGTGCTGATCTACTTTCTTTGATTTAAGTGTCATGGGAAATCAGGTCGTTGTTAATAATAGAACACGTCACTTGAGTCATTTTTTTAGCTCAAATTCGCGTAATCGGTAGTTGAAGATCAAAACTTTAATACACTAAAGCTAGATGTCCCCTATCGTGTCATGTTTTGAGAAAAAAGCAATGTGAAGTTGTAAATCAGCTTATAAGGTTATGTAAACAATGAGAAAACGTTAATATGATAGAGGTATGAGAGCCATTAGTTGTTAACGCTCGCGGCATTCGGATATGTTCTGCTGGGAATTTTTTTATTTTGGCTGGAAATGTGTCTGTGACATGAATTTACTTTTTTTGTGTGTTGACACAAAATGATAACCCGTAAACCAAGGTAAACGAGTAGTGCTAGATTTGGTTAGTCATTTGCAAGACAGTGGAAGAAATGTATCTACTGATAATTTAAATAGAAATTGGAAGCTATGATTTGGTGGAAGGGCTCCATAATAGCAATGAAGAGACTTTGTGACTTCCACAGTTTATATAACACAGAACGACCGATGAGAATGAGAGCCGAAACCGGTCATTCTGTGTTAAATAAACTGTGGAAGTCACAATGTCTCTTCATTGCTATTACTGATAATTTCTTCACAAGCTATAAATTGGGTCAGGAACTACTACAAAAATTAATACTTGTAGGAACACTCAGATCAAATCGCGTGGAAATTCCGAGGGTGATGTTGCCCGCTAAGTATCGAGAGGAGCATTCAAGTATATTAGCGTATGCCAACAAAACTTTGATGGTTTCCTATGTCCCAAAGCCAAGAAAGGCAGTTATTATTCAGTTAACTAAACACCGATCATTTGATGTCAGTAGTGTTGAACATAAAAAAACCGGAAGTAATTCTGTTTTACAACCCATAAAAATCCGGCGTTGACACTGTTGACCTAATGGCAAGACACTACTCAGTAAAGCGTGGAACAAGAATATGGCCTCTTGCGCTGTTTTTTATATTATTGATTTTGCAGCAATAAATGCATTTGTTTGCAATTCAAGGAGGTTGAACGAGGAAACAGGAATGGGAGCAAGGAGAAAATTTCTAATTGATTTAGCGAAGGAGTTAGTAGAGCCAGAAATTAATAGACGATTGCAGAATCCTCAAACTTGAACGCATGTTATTAGGGAGGCAATTACGTCATTCAATTCAACGTCTACTTCACTGCAGCGTAGAAGAAAATAGCCATCAGGCAGTGAAAAAGCTTGGACTCTATTCTATTTTTCCACGGGGATTAGATCGGAAAGAGAATCACAGGTGTGAAAAATGTGGACTATATATGCAACGATCATGCAAAAAAATGATGTCATGCAAAACATGTGAAGGATAATAACTAAAATAAGTAAATAGGTACATCAATGTTTCATTTTATTATTAAAATATTTTTTTCTATATTGTTTAGAATGTTACCGAATAATGAGACAGAGAAGATGCTGCAGAAAAATATTTTCAATGAGAGTAGGTATTTTATAATAATTATTATAATGCACAATATGAATATTATTTGCTAATACAGTAAACATTACTTAATAATGACTTTTATCATAATGTCCATGTATTTAATACTCAAATTCTTGAAGATAACACCTTTTTTTTAAATATGGCATGGGGTCAGGAAATTATCCCCAGGTGGATTCCGCGTAAGTATTGAGTAGGTGGAGGCTGAGGGTTAAATTGTAAGATGAACTACTAAAACCCCTCATTTTTTAATGTTACATGCATGTATTCTGCGTTCTGTAATAGGTACTGAGTCATGACGTGTTTGTGAAAGGCAGAATTAAATGAAAGTAATACATAACTCCTTGCACTGCCGTGGTGAGGAAAGGGGATTGAGTGCTGAAAAGCCCGTAGTAATAGAATTTTAGTATAAATCTCCTATGGAGAGCATTCAATTATCGTTAGGTTCTGCATTTATTTACCTCCTCTCTTAAGGGCTACATTTACGTATGACAGATACATGAGAAAATGCTACTGTTACGCTACGGATAAACAACAGTCTCAACGATAACTATGTGACGTAATTGGTCCTGCTTTAGAGCCGTTATCCTCACCTTACCTGTAGGAATACGTTTACATCATTGATTGCTGCACCTGTAGACTATTTTTAATGAATAATTCTTCACCCGCTACTCACCGTTCTATGAAGAGGGTTTCTACTGATCACTTTTTCTCGGCTCCCCTGCAATTCTTTTTATCGCGATCGCAGGAAAAGTTTCTACTCAAGATCGTCTCTTTTATGAGAAAACTAAATATTGAAAATACTCATACTATTTATGGCTTTTGAGAGTTCTCTTTGATCCTTCGGGAGCTTGCAATTGATATGACTGTCAATATTTATTCGTGGCCACCCTTTTGCGGGGACATTTATTTGAAAGCGTGATATGCCACAGAAGATGAAATAATTTTTGAAAATTTCAAAGGGTTGTTACCTTTCGTCAAAACCAATTAAGTCACAGAAGGAAATCTGTCAAATGAGACGCCGTATTTCGTGGAAACGCGGGCATTTTGCGTGGGTAATCCTGAATCATCCTCTCGATTGTGATAGGAAGCAAGGAAGCAAAGGGGCTCAACTTCTGTGCATCGTTCGGACCAGTATGAATTCTTCATCGTCCAATCTATTACGCTGATGGCGCCGGTTTTCAAATGCAAAATCGGGAGAGCGTTCATATGATACCAGATCAATTTCGACGATATGCAATTACTCCGTTGGCGCCTCGCTTCTAATCCGCTGTCGTGCAGTTGCCTCCTCAAAGGGAATCGGCTAGTGTCCGACGAGGAAATAGATGCTTCGAAAGTGAATGATATTCTCTGAACTCAAATTTTATTTTTTCCAACATGCATTATTAACTCATGGTAAACTTGGAGCTTGGATTCTAAATGCAAATTAAAGTATATGCACAATGAAAATAAAACGCCTGAGAGTTAGTTTTATGTACGTTTCATCATTCTCATGGTTCGCTGTTTTCCTGCCATTAGGTGCATGTATTTACAAGAAATATTTGCCTATTAATACCCCAATGTCCCTCAGCCATTGGTATGATTCTCTTGCATTGACAATTTAGCCATGATAATACATTTTTCACCGGGTCAAGTTACTCATAACATGAAGTGAATTCCCTAGTTGATTCTGCAGGAAAACAATTATTTTCACCCTCTTACGATTCCTATGATGTACCTACTTATTGACTCCTATGTAAAAATGTAATACGTGTTAGCAATATGATAGTATTGTTACAACTCTGGTCCTTAATGGACAGCGTAGAGAGAGTTGGATTGGAGAGATTGGATGGAGATTTTAGAGTAAGAATTATTGTATGTCAATTAAGACAGTAGTATATCATTTTATTATCATTATAACGGATATTTCGCTCAAAGAAGCAGATGTTTTGAATATTTTGTTTGCTTGTCTTCATATTCAACCCAATGAAGAATATTGTACATACACCTATAAATATTGAGGAGGAATAACTGCGACAGTGTGAGACCAAACAAATATTAAATTCCACTGTTTGTTAGTATTGTTTAAAAATGCTTTCTATTTGGTTCTTTCACTGATAGGATTTCATAGCTATTAAAAATAAAGTTAAGATGAAAAATATGCAGGAAAATTGTCTAGTCATTGCTTTTGAATTAGCAAATTTTTTTATAATGAATTAGTAATTTGCGCCTAACTCAATAACTTTGATAGGCTGATCCTAAATCATTTAGATGATGATCTTTAGAAAAATCGGAATATCCATATTGCCCTTCATGTTTCACCCAATCTTCCCAAGACATGAAATTTTAAGTTAAATTTTCAAAAAGCATGGGAAATGTTATTATTTCTCTGGCATACAACGCGCTTTTTTAAAGAAGTGTGAACATAAATCAAGTAATATTGTATGCATCTTACAGTGGAACCACCTTAAATATAATTACCGTTCTACGTCAGTTATTTTGTCCATTTTATCAATATCTTCTGTTTTAGTCATACTCTGTGGAACACAAAATACAACTATTAAATGTTTATCACTTTTGGTATTCGTTAAGTCACGTGGAGTAATGCTGTAGGAATTTTGTGCCCACAGATCCACACCTAATCCCTGGTGGCCCTGATATTTTTCTTAGAAAGTGAGAAAGACCGTTCAGATTCACTGTGATAGTGTGCTGAGTAAATTCCCTCCGATTATTGTGGTTAAATTAAATAAGAATAGAACTTGAAAACAAAAGGGATAAATAGGCTGAGGAGGTAATCCAAATATGCAGGAAATCGGGGGCAGGAACTTGTTGGGTTGACGAAGCCTGAGCATCGTATCGCACTCCTACCCTTATGTAGCATATGGGTTACCGTTTGCGACATATCTACTTCGGATGTGTGGGATAGTGATGATTTTTATCCGACATACCTTAAGTCATATGCTGTTGAAGTTTTACCAGACTATATGGTAGTTATGTGTTAGATTATTGAGCACCATCCTAAATGAATTTAATGTTAGAAATTTTAAAGGCACTCACCTGAGAGTTTTATTCTATTGATAGTATGTAGTGTATCAAAAACGCTTAATAAAGTGATACAGCTTGAGATATTGTCCGATTTATAAGACGTAATGATTGTTATTTCAATCCCTAATTGCTCTCGATAAAAATTGAACCTGCCCGCACGTAAGTTGATTCAATAATTTAATATTCATGACAATCCACATTAATAGGCCAGAATACGCAAAATATTTCACATTCAACAACAAAATATTTCTTCAAAGTAGCATAGTTCTTCTTACACAATTGATGTGTCAAACACAGGAGTTCACAGCTATTTGGTAACTAACTCCCTTTGGGTAACTTGGGAGGCTTAGGGGGGAAGAGAGGCCATCTTCCAGCAATATTCTGCATATAAAGCATAATTTGTTAAAGTGTAGTGTATTTTAACTTATTCTATGCTTTTAAGTAAAGTATATTAAATGCTAAAGATTAAAATCGATTATTTAACATGCGCATTATTATCTCTTTGGAATTCGTAATTTATAATTCGTTAATTTATTGTGGAAAGAGGTTAAAATATTCGGAATTGCGATGTGAGGGGGAATTAAGCAAAACGAGTGGATAACCACTGTTCTTACAGAGGTAATAGTAACAGTTGCTGTGATAGTATTATTAGTGGTAGTCTGGACTGACTACTTATCAAGCTTCCTTATAAACCCTTTTCAGTCAGCCATTTGGATCACTCATCGTAGGATAAAACGACTTAAACCTTTCTGCTCGGCAGACTGACCTTATTTTTATGACATTTATGACGCAAAAAGAGGACTGTTGATTACCAATCCTCCACATACGCATTAATCATGTATATGTATATGGCCCAACCAATCCTAGTACATCGGTGTTAGTGAAATATTTTTGACCTCCTATGACACAATTTCGTCCTCAGATTGGCTTGAATTATTTAGTCTCTATTTACACTAAATATTGGATATCAATTTCACATCAGATTCATGTGAAAGGCTTTGGATGCATACAAATTTTGCACTGGTAACTGCCAAGGTTTGAAAGGTATTTTATTTCATACTCGCATATGCTCCTAAGGATCGCTTCCTTAATTTTTGGCTTTCCCAGCTGCTCGTGGGTACTGAAGTGGATTTCGAGTTAAACTGCGCTTGAGGTATACTTTGCTCTCACGTTGCAATTCCATGTTGAGTTAAATTTGATCCAAACGCAGCAAAATCGAAAGCCAAGTTAGCTGGTCCTTACACTGGCGGCATATTCTAAATGACGCGTATATAATTAGCCTACGTAAGCTCAGTGAAGGATGGGGGTAAACATGAGGCGAAAGTTCTTACTTTACGGCGTTAAGTGGTAATAAACAAGTTCCTGGCGACCCGTTTAGGACGCTTTGAATTTTGGGGGTTGCTTGACTTTCAGGATAGGGCAATGTTGAAGTGTGGCGGTGGGGGTGAGTCAGATGGCCTTGAGGAGGTTATCCCCCGTCGGTCGGATGTTACCTGGGCGTAAAATAGGCTGTAGAGAATGAGCCATTATCGCGGTCGGTGAGGCTCAGGTACTCATGGACTGTGGGTATAAGCTTGCGGAAGAGGGGAGGTGTTAGGCTACAGAAATTATGGTGTGGGATGTGGGGTTTTTCGGGTTAAATCGGGCTCGGGGTTCTCTGGGCCCGTGGGCCCGACGGGCCCCTTCGTAGTCAAGAGGAGATGGGTAGCGGGAGGCTGGGTTGTGATCATACGTGGAAGGATTCGTTTTGAGGGGAAGGGAGGCCTTGCCCATGGATCCCTGGAAAAAGGTCTCCGGACAGATTCATGGTGCCCGCTTTGCCAATTAAAAGGCCGAGACCATTACCCTTCTAACGAACATAAATCTCCCCCATTTATCTCTTTGTTTCCACTGTGTGTAGCGTTGCAGCCTTCCACCACCAGCCCGTACAGGAGAGCCCCCTTACCTGCCCCGGGCTTTTCCCTGACTGCCCGACCCAACTCAAAAGCCGCTCAGCCTCCTCCTCGCACTCTCTTCCCATCAACCCCCGCTTCGTCCTCCCACACCCACTCCTTCCTCATCCAGCTGCCTCCTCGCTCGCATTCCAAATGGGGTCGACCTGCGCGCATGGGAGGACCATTCGCATCACGTCCTACGAGTGATTCTTTTCGCCTTCGATAAAACGGCGCGCAGCTCAACGTTTCCAGGCAACCTCCCTCTCCCATTCCCACACCAATCTTCTCGACTGTCTGTCCTTTCTGCCTTTCGAAAAAATTGCGAACGTGAATTGAAGCAGACTTACAATGAACATAAGAACACTACGTAATATCGCAACGTTTCAACATAACTTAGACGGATTAAAATTAGAAAAAATTATAACATATTAAAGTAACTTGAGAACTGTAATTAATTACCTGTTCTTATAGGTCACTGAAACATTATGTTAATTGTAACTAAAAACCATAAAGTAAATTAGGGAAAAATAGCGTGATTATCATCCAAACGTCTTTGCTATTCTGCCTATCATCTCCTAACGTACTTCACAAGTAGTTGAATTGTTCTACTTGCTGCAGTTTGTGCCCATCTCTACGTTTTTGACCTGCATCGCTTTCTTTGTCCTAGAAAATATCATTACTTTGGTTTTTGCATGATTTATCTTTATTCCGTATTTCCCGCACTGATTTTCTTGGGTGTTTGTTGCAGCTTGCAATCCTTTCGTTAATTGACTAATCAGCGCCTGGTCACCCACGAATCTGACCGACTTTATCTGCTGGCCTCTTACTTTGATTCCCTCATATAGCTCTTCCCATGCCCTTCTCACCACTCCCTGTAACTAATTGTAGAGAAGCAAAGGCGTCTACGAGCCTTGCCTTACCCCGTGGCCTATAACTTTTCAACCTGATTCAGATGAGTTTTATGTCCCTGAGAGTTTCAGATGAGTCTTCTGTCACGCCAATCTACTCCTGTTTTCCTGAATATTTGCATTATTTATTTCAAATAAGTTCTGTTAAACGCCTTTTCGAAATCCACAATTCATGCATGACGGCCTGATTATTCTCTTAACGTTCCCTGCTTTAAGTGACCATCACCTTCATCGTATCGTGAGTTACCTTCCCCTTCCTGACCTCTAACTGGTCATCGCCTAGTTAGTAACTTGCTCTACCCACCATCCTTTTATTTAAAGTTCTAAAACATATCTTCGCTTCACATGAAAGTTAACTACCTGTTATTGGTGGTTCTTTGAGTTTCCGACTGGGTCAAACTCTGCTTCATTTCTGCCGACGTTTCGATGAACGAGTCGTTCATCATCCTCAGGGCATCCTCACCTCCAAAGTTATGCCCTGAGGATGATGAACAACTCGTTCATCGAAACGTCGGCAGAAATGAAGCAGAGTTTGACCCAGTCGGAAACTCAAAGAACCACAAATATCGCCACACGCCGGGAAAGCCTTAGATCTTTCTAAACTACCTGTTGTATACTTCCTCCATTATGACGCTGCAAATTGAATCATGGCTTTAAAAAATAGAATCTTTCATAGGCACAGGACATGATATAGGAAATAAATCCAGAAGGTCAACATAGAGAAAATGGTAAATACTCGCGTTGACTCGTTTGAGGACCGAGAGATATCGCAGCCAAGTAAAGTTACGGCATATTTTTAAGTTAAGCTCTTAAACTCTCCTTTAATGAGCAAAATTTCGGCAAGGATGCCGCGACGTTGACGGTATTTACGGGGTGCTTTGAAAAACACGGCTGGAAGTGTTATGTTAAAATGTAAACAGGCCATATGGCTCGCATTTTACCCATAGCGTTACTAAACACTCGAGGAAGTTCTCCAGCGCTGCAATCACGATACATATTGAGGCGTAGCTGCCCTGTTGCTGTTTGGCAATTCGGTCGTAGAATGGCATATTCAAGTTGTTGCGTTGACTATGTTTCTTCGAATTTAAATGACATACGGTGAATTATATGCTTATATTTTGCTACCGATGGTACTACAGGAAAAATCATTTATTTTATTCAAATTAGACATTTTAATTTTTGATTTAATTCAGGTGAATGTAATTGGCTAATTAGGGTAGGCCAGAAATAGTACTGTTAAATATAGTTTGAAAACTTCAAGTGGCGTTGTACCTCTCGCTCCTAGTTTTGGAGACGTAAAGGGGGTGAGAGTGCAGGGGTAATGTTGACAGTTATCAATTATCTTCATTTCAGTGGTTTACTCATGATACGGTTATAGTAACGCAGTTAATTGCACATGAACTCTAATTTATTTCCAGGACACTGACTCCTCAAATTTATTTTCCATGTGTGACGTTTTGCCAATGATCTAATTCATTATCCCCCCCTGGGTCATTCCATGCCAAAGCACCGACAAAAATACAAAAATTTCCCTCACTATCTCAGATTTGCACGAAATTTTGTGTGTGTTTTTCTTATAAGGCCTTAAGGTTGTCAGCACAACGACAAATAACCGTATGTAGATCAAAACTAGCACCGTATACAATTTTTATGTAAAATGTTAATTTTTGCGGAGGTACGGGGATATGAAAAATTTGGCAATTGTAACAACAAGTCCCAGAATATTCCCAGTTTTTTTCAATTATAAGAAAGCTAGAAAGTTCCGGTAAGAATTTATTTGTACAAAAAAAACATTAGAGCATCATATTCAACAGTCAAATTTAAAATTTGTATTTTTTTAATTTAAAAAAATGTTTGAAAGTTTAAAATTAAATTTTCAAAATGTACATTTACAAATGCCGAATTTATCATATCCCCGTATCTCTGCAAAAAAATTAGCATTTTTCATAAAAAATATGCATACAAACTTCAGGTCTTATAAGAAAAACGCAAAAAACTGTGTGAAAATCTGAGATAGTAAGGACAACTCGTCCGTGATTTCACATGGAACCCCGTAGTTTTCTTAAACATATATTTGGAATGACCTCTATTTTTTCGTTGGCAGAGAGTGCAAAGGCTCTAATAATCAATTTTTAAAAAATATTCAACCAGCACAACGACAAATAACCGTATGTAGATCAAAACTAGCACCGTATACCCATCCAGTATACGTTTTGTTGGCGAAACTTGTTGACAGTAGCCTACGCGAAGCCTGACCTTCAGGAGGGCAAGGCTCGCGTGTAAGGTGACGGTCAAATAGCGGGGATGAGAAGACATCAAATGGTAGGTAACGCTGACAAGATAACTGCATATTACTTGAGAGGGCGAAAGAGTGCCATCAGCATGTTTCACAATTTTTACAATCCAAGCAAAGCTGAATCTGAATAAACTGATATTGTTAACAGTGTATGGCAGACTCCTATAAAAACTATAGGAATAAAATATATAGAAAGCTAGAAGTAAACAGGAATAATAGATTGGACATTTCGAAGTTTGCAATGAAGGTTTTAGAACTTTGGGAGCCCTCGTTGTCAAACGCAGAGAGACTACCTTCTTCCCCCGAGAGGAACTAAATTGCATTCAATGGAATCTTCCACTGAAAAGGAAAATACCTATTCACAAATGTCACCATGTTTTGCTAACACTATAACTTGCGGTTAGTTACTCCATGGGTTTATCCCAATGAGCTCGTTGGCTGCCGTTTCCTCGTCAAAAACGTGCCGAGGTGTATTCTTGGAGCGTGATGGCCACATCACGATGAGGCGATGGATTTACTCAAGACCGTGGCGATGTATCACAATGGCGCAAAGGGATTTTCTCATCATTTCTCCCTCTAAATAGTGGGGTCGGAATGATAACACGAATGATCTTCATCTCCTCGGGATATGAGTGAGGCAGCCGTGGGCAGTCTATCTTTATTTAGATTTCTTCGCAATTTCCCCTTCAGATTTCCTTCTGCCTGAACGCAGCTTTTAGGCGGGAGTGAGGCTTTAGGGGGCTTTTCAGCTGGCGATCCCTTTGACGTGATTGCAATAAGTGATTTTCTCTCATTTTTAAGACCATTTTCTGAAGCTGGTTGAAATTGCTTCCTCTAGTTGTGAGTGTCGAGTGCGACGAAATGAGACGATATTGTGACGTTATGTACTGACAAAACCGTTTGGTTACCGATCTATGATGCCAATCCTATTGCGGCTTTGATATTAAAAATTTTGGTATGATTTTCGGGTAAAAATTACGAATTATTTATGCTATTAGGTATCGAGTGGTATGAGGCTCATTTGTGTGTCATGTTTCGTGCCTACGTGACATTGACACTAAGATTTGGTGTGTGTTTACGGTACATGTGCGGTAATTTTGAGCACCGTTCCATTTGGAATATTTTGATTTCATATTTCCGTAATTTTGATTTCATATTTCCTGGGCTCTGACTCTTATTACCGCCTTGAACATTGTTGATTCGAAAGACTTTTCAGCGAGTAAAAAGTAGAAATTCCTCTGTTTTGTGGCACATATACTATGGCAGTTTCTGCGCACTTTAATCCTTAAAATTGATCAAAATATTTCATTTTATAAACGCTTCCTAACTAACCATCTGAGTACTTCCTCACATAACTCCGATCTTTTTAGGGTACAATGCTTTTTTAATGGTTGTTATTGGACATTATTATTAATTATGTGAATGATTAGCCTAATGTCTTCATTAAAATGCCTTTAAAACGGCTAGCACAGCTCACTTAATGTATGGGCTGTACATTTAAGAGGCGTTATTGTGACTTTGGAGAATGCATGCTAAAAATCACTCATTTTTCTCACTCGTCTTGGATATTCTTATTAGGAATTTTTTAACCAACCGACTGTAATCCATGACGTCTATGTTTCGGTTTTATGTAGCTTCATGCACAGATTCAATTGCCTATTACATAACCCTAAGCGTGACTTCAGTTTAAATATAGTTTCAAGGATAAATTCTGAACTTAAATACTACTGAGCATCTAAGAATAATTTTCCATCGAGAAATAATTCAATGATTACCTTTCTGTGCATAAAAAGTCATTTGAAGTATACAAATTTTATTGTATGTATAATAAAGCAAATGGTCATGTAAATACGAATTTTTATAAAAATCTGGTGAATATTCATTTAATGCTCGATGCAAATACAAGCAAACTTTTTGGATAATCTAATCGGTGCAGATTCATCAAGTCCAATTTTTGATAGTAGTGAGTTGCGCACACCAGCTGTACGTGATAAAGAAGTTCATATGGTAATTTTTCAACCACATTCAAATCGTTGCCACTTTGAAAAGCACATCGGCGAAATCAAAGAGAAATCTCAAAAAAATTTCCCATCTTTGAATTTCACTTTGACGAAAGTGTTTACACTAGCTGGCCATTTCACATTCCTCGAGTACTGATCGTGAGTTCTGGCACTTTTTCTCTCTGCGGACTTTATATTTCAAAGAACAGCCGAAGAAACCTGCATAAAAATGGAAAATCTCCTGGTGCAGCAAAAAAACACTCGTTGGGTCAATAAAGCATGGTATTCTATGATCATGGAACTAAAAGTCACATCACTCACTCTTTTGAAAAGGAGCTGTTCACGTCCCCTACTTGAATCTCAATGGTGCTCGTTACCGGTATAAGTCGTGTTCAGCCGCCATGGATGTTCCGAAGTTCTGAATGTTGGATGCTTTGGGATGGGAGAAAATTTGCTCAAAGGATAGTCGAAAAATGCATTGGGGAGCAGATGATAAGAATCGTGGCATATTCCAGCACCCCAGCATGCACGAGAAAAATGTAACGAATTTTTGCGTCACGTCAGGTAGGAGAAATAAGACGTGTCCTGACTTTAAAAAATCATAGGCTATCTACTTGTATTCAATGATTACTTTTATAAAGGGTTTATACCTACCCGTTCATTAATGTGTTATATTATAATGTATTTCATAGATTTAAAATGTCCTCTTGCAGTAATGTGTAATGGTGTTCTCTGGCACAAATGTGAAATTTAAGGCAGAGGTACTTCATGTTTTTTGACAAGTTGGCTGCAATATTTTCGAAAAATTATAAATTCATTTGGTCAGAAAAACACATGCTTCTCCATCTCTTGGTCCATTGAGATGCAAGTTTACAGCTTCAATAGGCAACAACATAAAATAAGAATTGGGGCATATTCCAATACCTCTATATATACGAATATATAAACGAAAAGAAGACAGGTATGGCGTAAGCTGAGATGAAGACGGAAATTATACAGTTAAATGGGGCCGTGTGAAATTCTAGAGAATTTTTTTAACATTTCCGTTTAAACCTACCTTACGGGTACTATTACCTTAAGTCTTAAAACTTTGTCCTCCCTAATTGCGTCCATCACGTGCCTTCTTGGTTTTTCATTGGTTGCAGACCCAATATTTAAGTTTATATTCCTTGGCGTGTAAGGAAACCCATGAAGGAGGATTAGATCTCATATCCTCTTACACAAAGCGGTCCCAGCAGAGAGGTGTGATGCAAGTGCAATCAGCAGTGATGCCGTACATCCCTTCCCAGGCCTCTCTCTTGTCGTCAATGGCGTTAATTTGCAGACTGTACAGCCTCGTTAATTTCCAATGATGAGGAGTGTCCTTCACTAGTGATCCTGTCTCTTGGCCGAGAGGAGGACCTTGATGCTGCCCCCAATAAGGGATTCTACTAGGGGATAGCTGTTACAGTGCCTTTAACCTTTAACACTATAAAAAAGTTATCAATCGGATTTTTATCTTTGGCCACTTTCGGAAGGATCGAACAGATCTCTTTTATGCAAGGTGTCACAAAAAAGGCGCACTGGCTGTACATTTTCGAATTCTACACCTGAAATGGAACAAAAAATATTTAATAAGTTTTTCTAAAATCCCGCTTCGTTTAGCGTTTGTCTGTCTGTATGTGTTTCTTACAAAAAACTTAGTTGGGCAAAATATTTTGCTTTAAAATTTGGTGGAAGTTTTAACGTAATGAACATCTCATTGGAAAAAAAATTAAAACTGTTATGATTTCCCGTTTCAAAATGGCGGCCGTTCCAAATTTTCAATGGCAAATTGTAAAAAACTTGTTAGCTTTACGCAAACTTTTCCAGAAGCAAAAAGTTGTTAATTTAATTGTGATTCTAACGGAATAGTAATATATGAGGTATATATGGTGATATATAACGGTAATGGTATATATATGATATTTTGGAGTGAAATGGTAAAGTATACGCCTACATATCGGAAAATATCTTCACAATATTATGCATTAAAATTTGGCGTTGACTACGAACATCCTCCACGTAATATAAAACACGGAGGATAGATATTTTTATCCCACTAACATTTCCACCATAGGCTTTTTTAGAAAAATCCTGCATTAATCTGCATTACACCACATAAAACCCGACACGGAACAAGGGTTTAAGAGGCTTTGTTAACAAGGAGATGCTTCATGGCCTGCTATAGGTTTAATGGGGGCACTGTGCATTTCGTCGAAATTTAAGCCGCACGCTGAAGAGACTAACTGCGAACACGAGGCGGTCAGAGTGACGCAGCGCCCGGGGAAGCGACTGCCGCGCCGCACGGAATGATTCATTTTCCGCGACAAGCCCGTAATCCAGGGATTAACCTAACTGGCCCGATGGTCTACTCTGCGAGTAGGCCAAGCGTCCCGGTGTCCTTCCCAACTTTTTTTTTCAAGGAAAATTCTTTGTTAATTCAATCACGTTGCTAGGATTTGGTGAAAAATGCCCAGTTAGCATCACTGCTTTTCGTTGAACGAGGTTTTTTACAGCAATATAATCGTGGATGTTTCATTCTTTGGAATTTTTAAATGCAATACCTATTGGTCTGCAAGAAAGCATTTTCTTAGCTCCATATTTATTAAAGACAGTTCATTTCAACACATATCTATGCGAGATCCTCTCTGATTCACATTAATTTAACCCAATTCTTGTTTAATTATTCTAATTAAATATCGACTGATGAGAGTAATATAACATAGGAAGGTTTTGGTGTTAAATGAGGCATAAAATTCTATATTTCACTACCAAAACTTCTATGAATCACATTAGAGAGTAAACGGATCACATCAAAATACATTCCACATGTTTTTTGCATTTCCACATTCCACATGTTGTTTCCAATTGATGCCTTTCTCCCGCACTATTGCCACTGAATTCATGAGTATGTTTTTCTTTTCCAGTATGTTGATGTTACCATCGAGTAAGCCCATTTTTTTGTCTCCAGGAATAGGATCTTATCTTTATTCATGCAATCCAGATTGATTGACTGTAATCCTCCATTAAACCCTATCTTTCGCTAACACCATTATATCTTTGTAGCTATTAATTTTTATGTATCGTTTAAGTAGGCTTATGCATTTGTCCCAGTCTTTTTCGTGGGGCTTTCTATCCTAGTATGTTCATTTTGTATTCTTTGGGTCTAAAAGGGGGATCATCCATCCATCTAGGCCTAGTCTTTCTGATAGTCCTTGAGATGTTTTTCTCCTATGGATATTCTTTCGAACACTTCCTCGTTTCTGATCCTTTCCGACCATTTAGTCTTCAGGATGGTAATGGGTGAATTTATATGCATAGAAGTATGTAGTGACAATAAATCGAACATCTCTTCAAAACATAATCTTTTAAATTCGACATTATAGTGATTATCTCACCTTAAATAGATAAGTAACAATAATTTATTATTAATCTTTAACTCAAATAGTCTTCTAGCTACACTTAACTGACGACTCTACGAGCTGTGGAGAATGCAACAGTCTCCAAATCGGATAGTGCGAATGTAAGTCATACGTAAATTAGCAGAGTTATATATTTTCACAATTATTCGCCATATTGCTGTATCAATTCAAGAGATATCTCATTGGAATGATCCGTGAGTGGAAAATTATGGAAATTCATTAAGAAACTTTAAAGAGAAGCGATGAAAATTTTCTTTTCTGTACTTTGGGTCTCCATTGGACACCGTCTAACTTGCCTGTACTTGTTGTGCTTTGGTAATAATAGACTTTTCCCGCCTTAAGAAACAAATATTTTCCAATTCATCACCGATTAAATTCTTCATTTTCCAAGTGAGCTGCCGGAACTCTCTCTTTTGAAGGATGAAGCTTTACTTCTTCCAGAGGGGTAAGGCTGGTGCGAGGGAATTCTGCGAAGATTTTAAATTTGATTGATGGAATCGAATCTCGCAAAATATCTCCATTCATAAACATTTGATTTGACGGAGGGCCCAAATCATTTGAATTATTCATTCTATTACGGAGTCAGATTCCATCCCCCACGTTTTCCAGCCCTTTCCCCTAACACTCCCAACCATTTTGGAAACAAATCACCAATTCAGGCCAGAGCTTATCTCCAAAGCCTGCGCGAACTTCTCCCTCGCCTCCAGAACCTGGGGAACTTCTGAACCACCGCTTACCCGACGTTGGCCGGAGTTGTCTTGCCTCAAACGAAACTCTCACCGAATCTCTCGGCTATGTGGTTGTGAGTTCTGGCCGCTAATGATTGGTGGAGTAGTGGACTTAAAGTAAATTTTATCAAATTTACCTCCGTACGTGGTTTAATACGGCTTTATATTCCTAAACACTAATTAGAAGGAAATCTCATCGCAAAATTTGAAGAAAGGTGGTTTTAGCTAGAAAAATTGAGTAAGAGTAAAGAGGTGACGGGCAGATTCGCGGCCTACCTTGCTGACTCGCGGGAAGGATAGTCGAGCCTGCTTTGTGGACAGTTCCCTCGTGAAGGAGGCGGCGTAAGGACCACCCTGGTCCACACTGAATGTAGAGTAAAGAATTTAGTCTTTCAAAATTTGTATGCCATGCATATAGTGCAGTACAGTGAGGTGTAATAATAGCTATTTGTGATTGCATCACACTCGGAAACGAACAACACCAATTTAAAACACAAAAAAACAAGACATTATACCCCCTTTTCTCCGCTTGATAGCTCTTCAGGGTCTGAATTATGGGTATTGTGAGGAAAAATGAAAACCCGGTACCAACTTAGTGGGGGCCGTGACCATGTCCTGGCATTCGCCCAAGGCAGAGAATAACCCGCGAAACGTCCATCTGAAGGCCAAAACCTTGGTAAACGGCATAATAAATAAATAACTAACAAATATAATCCAGGAGAATAATATGAGTATAATAAACTTTAGTATAACTTGACAGTTACTGGTAGCGAAAAATAGAAACTGAGATTTTCATAATTAGGTTTGAGTGATGATTCAAATAGTTGGTATAACGTAGAATAATATGCACGTAGAATAATGTGCGCCTGCAGCAGTACTGTGGTTAACATTAGTTCATAGAAGAATGTGGAAGAAATACTGCCAAGTGAATAAGATGGAAATTTTGTCTCTTTAGCACTAACGCTGTAGGTAGTATACATAAATGTTCCTGGTACGCATTCACGATCTTAAAAAATAACGAAATAATGCGGGAAACTCACATTTTGTAATAACTTTAATTAATATTATCCAGGTAAATAATGTTGGTGTAGTGTTCTTGGGAAACCCACTGCCGCAGCAACTTTTCTGACCCGGAAATCTTACTATCTCAACTTCCTTTCTGACCCAGCAACCTTACTACCACAACAAACTTTCTTACGCGGTAGGAATCCCTGGAAAAGTTCACCAGAAAACATTTTTCTTAATAGCTGTGGCAACAAGCCCAGGAATGAGCAAATAGTTCGTTGGCTTACTGAGTCCTTCACTATGGTCTCTTTAACTGACAAGTTCTACTGTTACTCAGGGTTGGTGCTCTTAGGGAGTAGTTTGCATGTCGTAGACTCTACGGCCGGTCGAATTTGGCACGTTCACTCGTCCTACTCAATGAAAATCCCTTTCAACTCTGGCTTTCTTTTGGTATGCAGTCTTTTGAATAGTGTATTAGGATCTGCATGTGATTGCTTGTTTTCCCATACGACCCTTTCCATATGCCTCAGAATTGGCCACTTACTGTATGTTTTAATTGGTCAAAATCCTTGAATCCCAGCCGAATGGGATATATTTGAGTGACGGCTATAATTCTCCCGTCCGGGTTTAGAGCTGCTGCTTGATAACTCTCTAGTTTCTCCTTGTTCTTCCCTTGCCAGATCATGTACTTTTATCTCCTACCTAATCTTGAATCAATTCTTACCGGTTTATCACCACGAGTAATAATTATAGAGCCATTTGAAGAGAGAATTTCCCTTTATTTGCTTCCTATGCACTCCCTTCCTCGTTAAAATGGCCATGAGACGTTCAAGTGTATACAAAATTGCAGGTAAAGTGCGATAAGGACGATGTTTACAAAATATTCCTATATATTTCCGACAGCATATTATTATTGAAGTAATTTATTGAGCTAATGGTTCTTTAACTGAGATAGAGGTATCCGCTTGTGACAAACTACCAGGTTTTACTCCTTCCATCTAAACCAACTTGAAACGGTAGACATCGCCTGAAACTAGTACTCCTTTCTTTGTCGAATTTAAATCCGGGCTTTCTACTCATCTGACAGCAAGCCCCACTTCCCTCACCGATACTCCTATAGCGAACGGCCTGCTCCGGACATTTCTCCTTTTTCCTTCTTTACTCACTCTTTCCTCCACTTTCTTTCTTCCCCCGGACCCATCACGGAGGCTATCCCTCCGCCGTTTAAGACGGATGGCCGGGCATTACTCCGAATTCGACGCACTTTTCTTGGCGCACAGAAAAAGGCCCCTCGATAAACTTCCGGAGGAAACGAATTTGGCGATCTCTTCCGACCCTCATCTCACTTCCTCCCATACGCTCATCTCCCTCCTCACCCCCCCCCCCCCCAAACTCCCTCTCCGATAGTTAAATTAATCGGCCATCGCTCATACGGAGGGCCATTCGGTGCCTCCCAAGCGCATTACGACGTCAGCGCAAGCAATTTTCCTAAAAGTTCCAATCGGCTAATGCCGCCGAGAAAGAGTTAAAAAGTGCCGTTGATTGCAAACGCGTTGAGAGCATTTATCATCCAATGGGCATTAGGTTTGCGCGGCCTCGGTCCAGAAATGAATAATTTTTTTCTGTTTATTGTGCAAGCCACAAACGGGAGCTTAGAATACCGGATACTGAGCGCATACTGCTAGTTCTAATCCTCGAGAAATAGTTTTAGAACAAGCGAAACACGTTCACCTTTCATAAGAAATGCATAGCAATATTAATGTTACACTTCTACTCTTGCATGTGCTCAAAAATGACCAACTAATGTCTCTTGAGATTAATGGGTGAAATCAATTCATGAGTGCAGGTGTTAAAATTTTGCGTCTCTTTGTAAGTGAATATGGCTTTAACCTTCAAGCAACGCTCTGAGATGCCAGCTCATGCTCAATGCCTTTTAAATGAGCAGCTTTGATTGTGTTTGCCAAAAACAACGATTCACTCTTTCGAAACAGGTCTGAATTTAATTTGGGAAATTATAAATGAAATACCGATTGCTTTGCGATGAGTTTTCTGGATTTTAGTGGATAAGGCGTGAAATTCATTTAAACATGAGAGTGGAACTACTGGTTTAAGTTTTATTGAATTATTTTGCCAATAATTCACTTTGTATGAACCTTTTTAGAGTTACCCTGAATATACCTTTTCCCGAGTATCTGATGTATAATACACTGACTATTTATCGTTAATTTCAACCTTTACTAACGAAACAATTTAAATTTTATTCAAACTTAAATAAATTATAAGTAAGACAAAAGATCATAGTTTTTATCCAATCTCAAAGATAAAAGAGGAACGTATTACCAGTGATACACAATTTTCATGTTGGCAATTTATTTCATCACCTTATGTTAAAAATGAAACATGTACCTAGATCTTTTAATTGAAAAAATAAAAATCTAATACTCAAAGTGAAAGATACCTGCCTAAAACAAGGAGAATCAAATAGTATCGAGCGATGAAATACGACGAAACACTTTTTTCAATTGTTAGCCAAGTTAAAAACTCAATTTCGGTCTGCTAAAGTCATTTCACAAAACTGACGACACATCGTTTAAGCAGATATTGAATGAACTATTATCCGTCACACTCATGGTATCGTAATAAACTGAATAACTCTATTTCAAATTAAAAAATACATTTAAGAAACTATGAAAGCAATGAAAGACGTCTTGGGGGGCCTATAATTCAAGGAGACGCTCATAATACGGCGGGAGGGTCTACTCTGCATTCAAAACCCTGCCATTGACAACTGATAACATTGCGACTCGCACAAAGTCGGCAAGTGAAGGGGACTTATAAGAGGGTAAAAAGGGGTAGGCAAGGAAAGGGTTTTCGTCAGGAGGTGTGTTGGAGGGGAAAGGATGAGTAAGGGTTAAAAAAATTTTACTCTAAAATTTAAGCAAACGAGAAAACTTTTCCCGTGGGACGAACCACCTCATTAAAATCGGATAACTCGTGGAAGTGAAGAGAAAAATGGCAAAGTGGGACTGAATGAAACAGAAGGAGTGGGTGGAGAAGATCCCTTAACCCATTCAGCCGAAGCTCAAAGGGGTTGGCGGGAGAGTGTTCCGCAAGGCACCCTCGAATTCCCCTTCCGGGGGATCCATCCCTCTTGATGCTAGAGCTGAGCGGTACTGTGATGTATCGACAGCAATATGCCGGAAATATCGCATTACGATAGTACCTTTGCGCAAAAAGCGATAGTTTTTCTAATTATTTCGTTCAAAAATAATGGACTCATATCATCATTTCCGATAATAATTTAAATGTGGAAGGACCATGTTTGGTAGGTAAGAACGTGAGGGATAGAGGCGTGATTGGTGTGAGAGGAAGGGGTTGGCCAAGAAAGTCATGGGAGAATGAGGTGGAAGTGACTCTTATGAGGAGGAATATTAGGAGTCTTAATTAAAAGAGAGAGTGTATGAAGCAACGCGTGAATGTGGCTGAAGTAAAGTAGACTTGAAATAATAGGGTAATATGGAGGATATTGTTCAAATCAAAGTCTGTTTTCTAGGTCTAAAACAAAAAAATTAAGCTCTTTAGACTATTTATACCCCGAAAGGGAACGGCGAAATGTATATGCATGTATGCAGGTATATAGTGTCCCTTGTTTTACATTCGATCATAAAACGTATCTCCATCCTAGTTAGAATATAAGAAGTCGTAAGAACACTAAGGCAAGCATAAAGAAATTCCCAGAATATATCAAAAACAAATAAATTTGAATTGATTCATTAAGAATTATCTAGAAACATCCGCGAGGGCATTTTACGTCAGACATTGTTAAATACAACAATGGACGAACATTGTAAATGCCCTTGGAGGTAAAAATCCTACCCAGGTGTGATTTGAAACCGCAGACTTTGTGTTGGCAGGGAAGGACCTTACCCCGGACTTCTAACAATATAATCCGATATCATGCAGTATACGGAAGGGGTACTGAGGGGTGATGGTTTGCTGAAGGCCGTGATAGTGGGAAGGATGTTGGGCAAGCAGGGAAGGGAAGAGAATAGGTTTTATTGACGGGATGAAGAACGGTAGGACTTACCCTGAGATGACGAAAGAAATACTAGGGGTAGATAGGGCACTGCACGTGTAGGAGTCTGTTGGATTTTCTATGACTTTCGTCATAACCTACCCTTAACCGGTAGATTACTCAGATGATGATGATCATGCAGTATACGACATTTTGATCTAAAAATGCGCTGTGTTACAATGCCAATTCAAGATCGGGTTACGATACTGAATTTATTAAAATCGAAAATCCCTATCGTTAGTCCTCGCCAAACATTTCCTCAAATTTTAACTTTCCCTACTCCAAGAGAGGTAGCGGGGAAAAGATGTGGTGATGGTGATGATGACGGGTTGAGAGGCTTCGGTGGTGCGGCCCGCTTGAATAATAAAAAAAAAGAAATTCATTCAGTTCAGTTCAGGGGGTGGAGCTTACACTTCTCTCTCTTTTCCATTTGAATGTGTCAAATCCCCTGGAATGTGCCCATCCCTCCCTCTTGCAGAGTGAGAACTTCTGCCTCGGTCCGCCCACTCGTGTTTGCTTCCGTCCCTCTCCCTAACCCACCCCCTTCATCTTCCCCCACCCCCCTTGCATTCCCTGTCGTACTCATAACACCCGTCGCCTTTCGAAGTGAAAAAAAATCCTCCCTTTCTTCCACACTGGCGCGTCGTCAATGCCCGCCCGCCTCACAACTTACACACCGCGAGAGTCGGGAGGAGCTTATGCTTCTCTAGCAACGGAGTAGCAGGAGGATGAGATGGAAATAGAAATCAAGGTCGGGAGACACGGAGAGAACACACCCCCTTTTCCTTCCTCACCTTACCCTTGTGCCACCGCCGTTCATTCGCCACCGTCTTCGCACTTTCCCTTCTCTCTTCATCGACATGTACACGCGCGAGTTATTTACACCTTTTGCCGCTTTCCTGGCGATCAAGGACGGGCAGACTCTTGTAATTCACCTGACGAAAGGAGAAAATGGCGCCCCTCTTACCCCGGAGGTGGGTGGAAAATTTATTGGGAAGAATTTATAGCGACAGTGAGGTGACGATAAAGTTCTCTTCATTCTCCCTGCGAATAATGTTTTTACACCTCAAAAAATATTTTTAGTACGGAGCTGGCCTCATTTTGCCACAATACGGAGTAATGTAATCAGTTGGGTGTTTATAGTAGTTAATTGGAGTTTTAATCGGCGTGGCTAATTTTCCGGGATTTCCTCCGCGTCGATACATCTTAGACGGCAGCTTCGCCGGCGTTTCAGCAAGCGTCTTCAGGTGTGAAGTGACTTCACAGCTGAAGACGCCTGCTGAAAGCCGGAGAAACTGTCCTCTATGATATAGCGACGCGGAGGAAATCCCTGAAAATCAGCCACGCCTATTCCACGACTCCGCGGAAGCCTTCATCAGTATGTAGAATTTTAATCGTTTATGATCAATGCCCAAGGATCATTCAGTGGTTTTAAGTGAAGAATCAAACAATTCTAGAGACAAATTACGTTGACATGCCCAAAAAAAGGTAGAGAGAAAATAGCTGTCAAATCTCCTCAATTCTATGACCGCGTTGTTGTCTGCAAAGATAAATACGTTCATTTTAAGGGCTTCTTTTGCAATAAATCGGTGGCATGTGCATTAATTATCCCCACTTTCCAAGGGTTGGTATATTCTACGAACAAGAGTGACTATAAACCAGATTATTATCCGATTGTATGCATTTGATTTTTCCTGGAGTCGCTTTGTGTAGTACCTTCACTTCGACGTAGCAATAAATAACAGTAAAACCACGTAAACTAAATGTTTCAAGGTCCAGGTTTAGCTGTTATGCAGCTTAATCATCTGGTGTTTTGTGACTACAACGAGGCCAAAATCACGAAAATTATAATTTATCAGTTTTTGTGTATATTTGTTTGACATGCTTCAAAGGCCAAGTTCATTTCACACATGGTCTGCTGCTTGTAGACAGCGGCAAGAGCACTCGTACGAATAGGAGGATTGCCACCGCCACCTTAAATTTGAGCCGAGCCCAACTGACTGGGAACCAGTGTTTCCATCGTGGCAGGCCGTTGACCATAATTTATTTGGACACAGTAACTTATTGTTAATAGTTTGTATACATGAATTTATTGTTAGAATCCCGAGGGAATGGGTCTGGGAATTATTTTAACCCTCGATAAGGTTGTAATTATTTTTTGAGAGAATTACCTTTTTTCAAAGCCCCATTTATAACACCTAATTTTGGCATGGGAAGTTCGCAGCCCTTGGGCCAGATTAAGCCCACTTGGTACTTTTTAGTGGCCCTCAGATTATTGCCAAAATTGGCAGTGAATTGCCTTTTTAAAATAATAAAATATTTATGATTGTTTTAGGTGGCATATTGATAATATTATAGATGAATATTTTTCGTGTATTCTCTTTGTATGGCTAGTGTAACATGCATATTTAAAAAATTAAAATTTATAATTTAAAGATAAGTTATAAGAAAACTTAAACGACCCATTTTTACACACAATTAATTAAAATACTATCCCTATCGGTCGAAATTCCCGTGTCAATCCCATAAGTACCATTTAGAATGACACGAGAGTGTCAAAACCGGTAGTGTTAAGGGTATTTTAATACATTGTGTGAAAAAATACTCCGTTTAAGTTTTCTTTCAGAATGTCACTTTTTCATAAAGCATCGCCTGACTGGATTCAATTTTAATATAAGTGTTTTGTTCCTAAAAAAATATTTCGCTCTCGGTAGTAAAAATTACACAATCTGGTCCAGAGGCTAAAAAAACATTGCCCATTCTCTCCAGCTCACTTATCCAGTCGCCCTGTCCAATTCTATTCCCGGTGTATAGTCTCACTGATTGGATGCCTTCACAGAGTCGACCCCGAACGGAGAGAATCGTGCGCGTGGCTTAACGATTCATCGCAGAGTATCGCACGACTGACCCCCGGACGAATCGTCTGGGGGTTGGCTTTAAGGGGAAAGGGAAAGCGGTAATGTGTGGGGGCAGGGGTTGTTTGGGGAGGGTCGTTATCGTCGGGGGGGGGGGGTTATGGAGGACAGTGGGTGTCGACCTGGAGGAGGGGTTGATGGGATTGGACGAAAAGGGAAAGTTTCGGGGGTTGAACGCGGGAAGCGAGCAAATGAACTTAAGACCTTGGCGTCTTCTCCTTCCTCGCTCTCGCTCTATCCTTCTCTCCCGACGTACCCCGTGAGTCGATCGCGCAGTTCGCACGTGAGTCTCCGCTTCGTGCGTTCGTCTCTCAGACCCGCACGAGTGACTTTTCTCCCCGCACCCGCTATCGAATCACTCCGGTGTTGCCTAAGCCTCGTTCTCCGTCGCGTTGCCGTGGAGTGTTTGCTGTAGTAATTGGGAAGTTTAGGTTTAAGAAGAGATTAGGTAGAATTTAACGGAAATATAGTAAAAAGGATTTAAAATCACACTCAATTTCCCTATTTCACAGGATTTGAATACTGCAACGCGTTTCAACTCAAAGAGTCATCTTCAGGTACATGCCAAATTATTTATTCTGAAACAATTTTTTAAATTATACCTGAAAATGGCTCTTTGAGTTGAAAAGCGGTATCACATTAAAATCCTGTGGAAATGTGCCATTGTTTGTGACTTAATATGGATTCCTTCCACAATGTAAAGTCTGAATCGGCTGATTTTAAAAAGTAAATTATTATCATTATTAGAGACTATAAATTTAAAAGTGTCCATCAATTCCGTTATCTCAGTAAACACAGCGTTGTTTTAGCGTTGACTGCCGATTAGTCCTGGACTCTTTTGTTGAGAGAAAGTGAAATATTAGGTAGCCATTATTTTATTTAAAACCTTAGGTGAAGCCGATTATTTTCACTTTTTGCCGCTCATATCTTTACTTACATAATAAACAATTTTTAACTAAACTAAACCTGGATAAAACTCAGTTTATTACTCAGGTTACGTCTTCTCACTTTGAAAATCTAAGGATTCGATATGAGTTATGCATTGCTTGAGATTTAAAGTTCGTTATAACTTCAGTTAGAGTGTGCTATTAGCTGTGTTGGGCAAACGAAATATTTTTTTATTCCAGAAACTGAGACATTACATAAATCATTTGAACGATCTTTGATAATTGCTTTATCTTGAGTATTTTCATAAACGGCAACTGTCTATGAAATTGTGGTTATAAAAAGCCCAAATGTGATTTATTACCATTGGGTAAGAATATAAGTCCATCATTATGCGCTTTTACACTATTCATCCTCAAATAAATACATTGCCTACATCCTTGCAGAGACAGAGAGGGATCTACAATACAAGAATAAACACTAAAATTTGATATAAATTTGTTCTAAATATTGGAATTGCTCATGCCAGTAATAAAAATGTTGCCTTGATTATCATTTTATACTATTTTAAGACGGCATTACCATAATATAATGTATCTATTTGAACTATCCTCCCGATTTTACAGGCGCAGACCCCTACCTACCAACATAGTTTCATTCCTCAGGTCAGCATATTTTAATGGCTTCAGTCCCGTCCCTCATTATTTCGTTCATAACATATAAAACCCTATCATATCCAAAACCCTATCGGGAAATCACATAGAAAATTAAACCCCCTTTTACCCTAGAGAATATGCCTCTAGGGAATAATTTCCCTATTTTGCATTATCCCTGGTAAATACTTTTGAAAGTGGGTTGCAGTGGCTTAGAATATATTTATTTTACACCATGTGTAGTTGACCATGAAAGGTGATCTTACAGTGGTTGCACACACTTTTATTGAGAAAAAGATCGTCAATCTCACTATAATTAATTGTGATAACTCTATGGTTGCATAAATGAAACTATGCGGAATGTTTTTCTTTTTATGAAAAATATTTTTTCTCTGTAGTCATTCACTCTATGCACTGCGTACTGCACTATACGCAATTGCTGGTGTAATTTTTCCAATGCCTGAAGATTTTCCCTAATGTAGAATTTTGTTCTATGGAAATTACTAACCGAAGTCTGACATTTCTAAGGAAAACAGTTCTAGGAAAAAAGATTCCAAGAGTTTTAAGGGCATTTCCTTAGAAAAGAAAAGGCTTCCCTTAAATTAGCATTTTGCTCTAGGAAAATTACCGATCAAGGTCGGTCTTTTTCAAGGAAAAGTTATAGGAAAAAATATCCCTAGAGTTCTAAGGGCATTTCTTTAGATAAAAAATGTTTTCTAGGGAATTTTCAATTTTTCCCTTACTTTTCCTTATTTTCTAGGGCATTCCTAGAAGAAAATGTCCATCAGGGAAGGCAAAAAATAAGTAAATTTTAAAGACTTTTTTTATAAACTACAGGTTTAATGATATCTTATGTTTATCTGTGAGATTTTAAAAAGTTTTTATCTTTTGTATATTGATGAGATTTCATAAAGTTTAGCCTCTTCCAATTTCTTATTCTCTCGCTTCCTCTTTCCCGCTGGTCCAACATTTTCCCTTCTATCATGGACTTCAGCGACCCTTCGCTCATCATTACCTATTAATCATTTACTGTGCCTTATCCTAATCTCCTCCAGAAGTTTCCTGTCATTGTTCACCACTTCTTCGTGTATCTTCTTTTCCGTTCTCTCGAACGCCTGCAGCCTATTCTTGTCCAATAAAATACTCAATCGGCCATAACGAATGTATCAGTTGCACAGTCAATTACCCGAATGGATCCGTATTAGCAGCAAAATTATTGAAGTACCATGAAAAATTATTGAAGTAACATGTATGTATCTAGGAAAATAAAAAAATTAAAATATTCTCCCAAAAAGTACTGCATTTTCCATGTAATGTATGGGCAAAGTGAGTAGATTGCCGTGCTTAATTAACAAAAAAAACAGAGTTCACATTCGTGTGCCAAGATTCATTTTTCTTTAATATATGTGATAATACATCCTACATAATCTCATCCTTAATCTATGTGGGGAAGTGAGTACACGGTCCACCACACTCACTCAGTGTTTCAACGGGAAGGTTGGTTTTGATAGTTGAGAGTAAAGGTCGTTCCATACTAAGCTATTGACGCGTGAAATTCACAGTTCACAGGTAGGGGGGGCCAGTTCCTTTCCCTGTGCCACCTGCGACTATTCATGAAGTTCTGAAAATCAGACAGTCGCACCGCGAGGATCCACATACGATCCATCCGCGAGGGTCCATAGAGATGGAGTGCTTTTTTCACCTTAGACGTTCTTTTTACAACAAAACATGTAAAAATACCTTATCGCCAAGGATGAAATCTCACTCTAAGCATGCATTCCATGGGGATGATGGGAAATGACGTTAGAGATGCTTTTAATTTGCTCAATGAACGTTAATTTTTATGAAAAAATGTTTGTGTATTTTTATGTCACTGTGGGTGTTTGCGGAAGGTGTTGGCTAATTTGAAAGCATATGTCTATATGACGTGTCAAAGAGAATGCTATCGCAGGTTATTTCCTCGATTTTCGCGCCGTTGCCGTTTGTTTCCCGTAGTGAGGAAAGTGAGAGAGAAGGGTAAATAAAGACCACAGTTAGCCTTTTCAGAGTGTCCAGTTCGTAATCCATTCATATGAATTTGTAGATTTTACTCTCTATAGAATATTAGGATAGTTACATCCCATATTAGTCACAGTTATATCCCTTTCATGTGTAACTCAAACCATCACCGGTGAAAAATTGGGAGCAAATCAGGGGATACATTAGCATTGAATGCTATTATTGTTTCACTTGTGGCTGGCTGAAAAGTAAAGAGACTGCGTAATAATATTCGTTGAATTTTAAATATAAGATCGCTTTGTTAATGTAGCCAAATTATGGGAAAAACAATTTGAACATACATTTATTTAGCACTTTCCAACTATACTTTATTATTTTAAACTGATGAGGAAAATTTTCAATTGCCCTAGGGATGCGTTTATTGAAAAAAATGAATGGCTATGCTTGGGAAGTTGAGGAAAAGAGGAACAAGTAGCTTAAAAATATTTCCACTTTAATTTGAAATTTTCTGAGCGTGCCTCAAAATAAAATAGCTACGTGTTTTTTATAAAACAAATAGTTTACAATTTCTGCAAATGATGAAGGAATGAAAATGTCAAAAAATCTGAATTACAAAAAGGGACTCTTACATAGGGTAGATTGTAATTGAAACTCTTCTTCAATTAATGTAGAATTTCACATCCTGCAATATATGTAAGGTTGTAATTATTTTACTAGAGTTTAATTGGCACAACAGATAATGATGAGATTAATATGAATTAATTTTGATAGGTATCGCATACGATTGGAACTTACAGTAGCATATTGTGATTTTTTTGCTTCATATTGAATAGGCAATCGATTTTATTAATAGCTTTTCGTTTTCTCTATGCACTCTATATTTCAATGCTAATTTATTATATTTTACTAGAAGAAATTGTGGAAAATCAGTAGTCTGTGTTCTAATTGTGTAGCATGGTGTGTAACCAGATTTGCATAATACGCAGACATTTTATCCAAGTTTCTGAACTTGAGAAGAATTCTGAGAAACATGAAGCCTACTAAATCCCGTTCTAATATTGTTAACATACATGACCGTTTTCAAGCTTTGCGTGAATGGCGTGAATTTTTTCGTTTGATTTATCCGCCTCTATTTTGGTTGCTTGCGTTCGCCATTTTTCGGACTCGTGAATGTGACCGTTTTTAACTGTGCATTCATAGAACCACAACTTTTTGTTCTTTAAGAGAGCCTTTTTTTATTTGCGGAAGTTAAGTGAAGATGTGACTTTATACTTCTATTATTTGCATGATAATCTAATCATCGTAGAAATTAATAGCAGATAGCTTCACATCGTGAAATTTAGTGGCATGATTGTTATATTCTCATTGGTAGCTAAAATCACATTCTAATTGTTTGTATTGATATGGGTAACCTGCTAGGATAACGTACCATTACATTTGAGCTACCTTTTTTGTTTTACTGTGAGTGATTTGTGCGAGTTTCTGCTGGTATGGAAGGTAAATACCCGCTGTCGATGAGTAGGAATGCAATTGTGTGGCATTTGATCGATTGGTAAAGAAACCTGATCGGAATTCATGGTAGTTGAAATGCATCGCCGCAAGGCTGCAACTCTGAATGCAGTTCTCTTCTTATAGCCATTCTATTGTGCTCCTCTCTGCCATTGTGACGCTGACGTCCCACTTTTGTTGGCTTCCGTATAGTAGCCCTCGTCCATTCCAATGACAATGAAAAAATCTAAAGACCTGGTTTTACTAAGCCTGGTTAAATGTGTTCTCGTCGAGAAAAACTCTGTTCTAGCACCAATTATCTCATTTTAACTAGTTAACAAAGGATGCAATTTAAAAATCGAATGATCAATAACCACCAAATTCACCTAATATCAACGTCACATATAGAAAGAAAACAATTATTTTTTTATGCATAATGGTCTTCAGGGCTCAAAAGGAAAATGTTTCATAATTATCTCTAATGGTATGTACCACAGTTATAATACTCTACGAAATAATCTTCGGTTATATATTATAAATAATTTACACGTTTCTTAGCCAATCCGCCAGTTCTGTTCTGGGTACAATGATATTTCCTTCTTTACAGCCCCCTCCAAATCCCATATGAATTTTAGGCGTCCTTAGATGAGTCGGAGAGGTCGTCGATTCTCGTAGCATATTTACACTCCAAAAAAGTAACCTAATCTACAACATGGTAAGGGTAAAGTCTATGGAAGTTAAATAAAATTTATTTTTTTGAAATAATTCGAACATGTGAATCTTAATATTTTAACTACTCATATTAAGCAAAAAAAACAATTCTATCTTAGATCTGTCATCAAAGGTTCCAATGATCGTAAAGGAATTAATCATCATCAATCGTTCATTGCGATGATTGGTTCACTTCATCTTCCATTCTTTCCTATTCAATGCTGTCAAAAATTATTGTTTCATGTAAATATATCTCA
The DNA here is from genome assembly GCA_963573305.1 of Pyrrhosoma nymphula. NCBI lineage: Eukaryota > Metazoa > Arthropoda > Insecta > Odonata > Coenagrionidae > Pyrrhosoma > Pyrrhosoma nymphula. The sequence continues at coordinate 67,348,023 of OY754333.1, forward strand.
CCAAAAGTAACTCGTGTTTGGTGGCATCAAATCTCTTAAGGACGGCAAAGACGACATCAGGGATTGTTAATTGCTGCCATTATTATGGCATATTTCCGTGACAAATTCATCTTTTAGTCCTAATTTGGCAAAAACAATAGTTTTTATTTCTTTTATGGAAGCCATTAAAGCCGTGGGATTCAATTATCCCTTTTGAAATGCATGTAGAGTGGAGGGGGTACACCATACGATGACGTAAAACCACCGGTATGACGACGTAGATAATATGACGCATTTCAAATATTTATACAACTTAAAAAGGCAATTAATTGTGCCTGCAGTTGGCGCATGTACGAGTGAATTACGGGTTTGGGATAGTTAGAATATTTGATTTTCACTGCTCAAATAGGAATTTTATGAGGATGAGGATGAATTTTACGCAAGTTCTTCATTAAGTGTGGCCCTGGGGGATATTTTTTCCCGTGGTTCTTCATTTATCTACGTTCATGGCAATCAGCTTTCCAATGCTATTGGTCATCATCATCAGTAATCAATATGAGTAATCACGTATTCTATAATTGGTCTTCCTTGATAATTCCTACTTTCATACACCTTCCACATTTTTCAGTAAGCTGCAGTGCCACAAGAATGCGCTCTGATTGAAAAATTAGTTTGAATTAATTTGGAATACATTGTTCATTTGGAAATGGGAAATAACCAACCTTATCCACAAAATGAAACAGAAAATTTAAAACTAATACTAATTTCTAGCCAGAACAGTTAAGGAATGGAATCCAATACCTGGAGGGCTATTTTATCTCTTTCCTTATAGATATTTATGTAGGTATTAAAGAAAAGATATGATGCCCCTGCTAAAAATTTCCGTACAAACTGTTCTGCAGAACGTAAGGAATTCTGCGGAAATCGTCGTTCTTTCCGTAGAAAGAGTTCCTTTTCTAAGAAATTGTAAGGAACAAGGGCTCATGTTCTGTATATATAATTTTGGTAGCATAAAATGTACACCGCTCTAAACTAGTTCCGTACAATCTGTTCTGTAGAACGTAAGGAATTCTACGGAAATCGTCGTGCTTTCCAAAGAACGAGCTCCTTTTCTAAGAATTTATACGGAGCATGAGTTCACATGTATGTATATATTTCGTAGATAGTTTCAGTAGAATTAATCAACGGATTTTCTACGGCATTGTCTGCGACTGTTTTGATATTGAATTCACTTCGCTAAAGAAAACTCATAACATCATATAATGAAGGAAAGTAAAGCCATATCAATGTAATTGGAAATATTTGAATATCTCTGTAGGAAGGATGCAATGCACACGCTTTGGCAGACTTGGAATGGTCATTTGGTTAAAACTATCTTGGAGGTTTTGCAATATGAAAACATCGGAACCTCATAGATTAACCTAAATAAATCTGACCAGACCTTGAAATCTTTATTCAGGGCTGCAGTACAACAAGTACAACAAATCTGGCCGTATTTTGACTTCAAGATCTGGGGCCCAAGTCTGTAACTTGGGGCGCCGGAGACAGGAGAAAAGAGTTCTCACCCGAAAGTTTCACCCATCCGTAGTCTGTAACTGGGTAGAGAAACTTCAGCCGCCTGAACCGGAAGGAGAAACGTGAGAGTATGTAAATTTCTGAAGCCAATGCTGACTATTGGACGTGTTTCAGTGACCTACTTTTGAGAACCAATGAAATCGACTGTACCTTTTCACACCTGCGGGAGCGAAGATGGTTCAAAATTATTGTTTGTTTATAAAATTCCTGAGGACGAATATTCGCGATATTGCGTAATTTCCGCTGTTACAGAGTATGTACCAGTCAGATAATTAATACCATTATACTCTCGAGCTACCGCTACACTTCATCCTATTTTAAATCACACAGAAAAAGCATATTATTAAATCATCTTGACAGAAAGTATTAACAAACTTCATTGGAATTAAATATGTTAAAATAGCGATATATGGATATTAAACTGAAAACTAATCTAATATGTAATTCGAATAATGAACGCATTTATTGAATGGGCTACTTACATGATAAATGGATGATTGACAAGATTGAAAACAGAGTTATAGCCGTCTGTTACCTGACGTTGCAATTGCACGACATTTCACTGACTGAAATTTCTGAAGACGAATATTCACGATATTGATTATTCTCCGCTATTGCAAAGCATGCACCAGTCAGATAATTAATACCATTGTACTCTCGAGTATCCCTTGCACTTCATCTTAGTTTAAATCACTCCGAAAGTTCAAATATTATTAGCATATCACATCGACTGGGCAAAATTCATTGGAATTACATTTGTTGAAACTGTGATTTTCTAGCAGGGGCTGCATTTTCTTAACAATTCATAAATGATCTTGATCTTAACTTTCAAAAATGTCATTATAATTTTAATGTTATGTAATTTCAAATTTATATAAGATTCTTGATATTATGCTAAGAGGACCATGTTTGTTTGTCTTTGTCATTGTTCCACCCAAATTGTTCTACCATGCTCTGTCCACTTGCACTTCACGAACTTGTAAATAAATAAATATCAAAATAATAAAATTTGACTTTTCGTTTGAGGTGTTTTTCTCTCAATACATGCATTTGTAACGGATTTCATCGAACGTTCGATGCCACTTCAAATGAGCGCGGCAGCTTAACTGCGACGCTTCCTCGTTCCGGCCCCTAATTATGTCGCCTTATCGGCCCCATGCGTCACGCGTCGAGAGCGAGGTGGAATGGGGGGGGGCAAAGGGAGGGAGCAACGTCTGTCTCCAGGGGGAAGGGAAGGGGGGGGGGGGGGCGTCGTTCTCGTTCGATCAATCGATGACGGTTCTCAGGGCCAGAGTTCCCGACCGCGATATCTTCATTCTCTTATCGAACAATGTTATATCTAAGTATGAATGCTCTTCTACAAGATGCTTCATTCAGTGCTCAAAATTGTAGTAGCTTGAGTGACATTTTCCCCTTTTCACAGTGAATATCATACAAATATTTTATTTTTAAATTGAAGCAAGGTTAGAATTTTGAAATAAATACTTTAAATAAATGACATAAAAACTGCTTTTTGAACTCCTGAAATTCGCAATAAATAACTCAAAACACATCTGATATCGCTTTTACAAACGAAGACATTTTGCGATTCTGTACAGGTTACTATGGTGAGTAATTGTTATATTTTCCAAAAATAGTTGGGAAAGAATACAAACATCACTCTGTTAAGTTTCGTACGCGACCTGGGCGATAACAATTCCTCATTTTAAAAAAATATAGTCTCTTTGGTGTGCATACCATTTCCCTTTCAAGAGGCTGATATGTATTGACAAACATCTCAAAATGTGTAAAGTGGCCGAAAAGTGCCTGATATTTTGTTACCATTGGAAAGATATCTTTCTCTTCATAATGACTTTAAGTCCATCGAATTACAAGTGAAGTGATATTTCGCTCAAACTACCTTAGAATTGAATTGTTTATCAAAAAGGCTACGCAATATTGCAGTCAACATTAACCAGCATTATGAAAGAAGACCTAGTTCTTTCATGAATTCTGGGAAAAATTTTCGCACATTTACCATTTCCATTTTGAGGGTAAAAAGAACAAATGTTACAGTTAACTACGAGTAATTAGTTTATTTCACCACTCTTTTGACGTACTACGTCATTTTTACCAGACCTACTACGTCATTGTGGACTGATAATAACCTAGAACATCAAAACTAGTCGTGAAGTAAACTTATTACTCGTGGATAAAAGCATCATCTCTTCTTTTACCTTCATCATGGGACAGTTTCACCACTTCAGCCCAGAATTGATACTTTTTCCATTTGCTCTGGCGAGGGAGACTTAAAAATGACCAGACTAAGCCGTAAAAAGAAATGAAAAGTACATTTTCGGGATCATGAGAGGATGGAGGAGTGGACGGAATGGGGACATTGACGTTTGGATGAATGGTTTGGGGAGATACACGAACACTCGTCTGGGTAGGAGTGGGAGATTTCAAACGATAGTTCTGGGGAAGTGGTGCCGGTTCTACGGCATGGCATCAGACTTTCACGCATCATTATTTGGTGTTCACCCGGTCTGAGTAAGCTTTGATGGCTCCCTGTTCATCTCGAATTATCATAGCTCTGTGGGTAACGTTGCTTCCTAACGCGAGATCTCTCTTCTGCTCAGCATACTTCCTGCCCGTCTTCATCATCATCAGCAGTCATCAATCCGAATATTGGTTTTCTGCTGCTCTCCACTCCACTATCCTATCAGCTAACCGCTTAATTCCTCCATAGCTCTTTACTTTGGTGTACTTCATGACTTATTGGTCTTCCTCTGAAATTTTTCCCATTCGTTTCTCTTTCCATTACTAATTTCAATTGGTGATGCAAATGTTTCCAAGAAGTAGGTCTCCTCTTTTTCTCAAATTTTTCTCTCCAACTAACCGTGGGGCTCCTCCATTTGTAATTTTCTCCTTCCAATGGATCTTCCTCATTTTTCGAATGAACCACATCTTAAGTGCTTAAAATCTCTTTTCCTCGACAGATATTACTGTCTAGGTTTCACTGCCATGCTATAGCATGCTCCAAATTAATGGTTCAACAAAATTCTTTCTTACTTACTGACCTTGGCTTTTTTTGTTAATTCTTCTATCAGCTACTAACGTCTCATGCTGTAATCAATCTTCATAACATTAGAACATGGTTGGATCGTCGATTGGGTTTGCGGGGACCGAAAATTTAGGTTATGGTGCCATTGAGGACGGCTGGGTATGCTGGGAAGAGAAGGATATATTGTAGCATTTATAAAGGGTGGAGAGTAATTCGGCGTCTGAGGTAGCCTAATATTAACGAAAGTTATCAAGGGGTATTACATCACATCCGACAAACGGAGTCACCCACTTGAGGTTCTCCCCGAAATAGCACCCTAGCAAGTATTGAGATTTCAATGAAATAATCTCCAGCTCTGCCGGGAATCGAACCGAGGTCCTTCGAAATGGAAGTTGGTAGATGGTCTTACCACAACACAGACCAACTCTTCATTCTTCCAGTTAGCCCAATCTTCTTCCTCTTCACTTAATCCCTAAGTTTCTGCCTTCAAAGCCGACTCTCACTATCCCCGTTCTCTTTATAACTTTCCCCATCGTGGTAACGTGTGGGAAAACACTACAAGCATACAAGGGGCGGCGCGGGTATACATAAGCAATCAGGGGCGCGAAAACGGTTCTCCTTAATGTCTGATTTTGCGTTATCGTTATTTTTCCATTGTTCACACGAGAGAAAAAATCTGATCGTCACTTACCAAACTTCGTCCGAAGCTTTATATCACTTTTTATAATTGATTAAGTGCGTTCTTAGGAATTAAACTGTGATCATTGCCCTTCTAGAGCGGTTTGCGTTGTAGATAATGATAAATAATACACGATAGGATGAACCGTAACCTTGCGTTTTAGATAATGATAAAGAATACACGATAGGATGAACCGTAATCTCACCTCAGGACTCCCAGAATATATCCAAGAGTTGCGACGGGGAACGAAAAGTATTTTCGATAGTGATCGGGTGGTGATGGGTTGGAGAGGGGAACGATTGGGTTGGATCTTCGGATCTCGAAGTCAGGGGCGGAGGTGAAGGGGGAAGTTGGAGTTGTGATGTGTTTTTAACGAGGGGCGAAGTTTTTTATTTTATATCCCCCGCTCTACTCTTCGCAAAGTGTGCTAGCTGTAGGAGAGGGGAGGGTGTGAGAGGCATAGTGTCGGTCTGAAGGGATTTGATGTGTAGAAAGGAAGACTTTTATTATTATTATTTTTCCTTTGAGGGTTGCCGTTGGGTGATGGGGCGTTGGCAGAACGGGAGGGGAGGGAGGGTGAGAATGGGGGCAGATGGGTGCGGCACTGTCAAGGGAGCGGAATAGCGGGCGTCGCTTTCGAGACGGCAAAGATGAAAGGGGCAGGGTTGTCACGGGGAATGGGTTTTGGGGGAGGGTATCGATCCCTAGATAAATTTAAATTAATGATTAATCCAGATTTTCAATGAAAGGAAAGCAATTTTGTCTCCTATGAATACATTTCGGTCATCCAGATGACCATCGACAGGGAGAGTTGTGTTGTCCGGGGTTCAAAGTCCGAGTGCTCAGAATGTGGGTTTACCGTGGTTGGGATATGGTGACGTCATTGGGTACCGTATTGCTATGCTTATATGGGTGTTGACATGGTTAATCTATTGGTCTGGGGTAATAAACTTTATCCATTCTTTCTGAAATCTCCTGTCGCGTTTTCTGGACTCAAGTGACCTTATTTAGCTACTGTTTCAAAGAGTTTACTTTTAACTATACCTTACTAGTTGTTAATGATATAATTCTGAATTTTGTGTATGCATATGCTGTAGTAAGCGTCTAATTTGTGGTTTAATATGGTTTCTTACAGTGTGAGGTAATCTGCAGTGATTTTGTGTCCTCCCTAGATACTTTATTATAAGAGGTGATCTCTACTTGTTTTAGTTAGGGCTGGATGAAAGTAGGTTTACTTATACTAATCATTAATAGCTGGAGGTTCTAGTCTCCTCACGATTTTTAATTATTCAACTCGCCTTACGTGGCAACTCTCGTCATCACATTCATAGAGCCTATTCTATTCCTTCCCCTTTCCCGCAAAATTTTCTTTAAATATATGCGGAATTACAAAGTTAATGTTTTTCATTCACAATATTGCAGAGGTGGTAATAATCGACCACATGTACACAGTATTGGTCAATGTTGGTCATTGGTTATTACTTTTATAATCGCTCTCATTTCAACTATAGTTATTAGAGCTAATGATAGTCTTTTTAGCATGATTTATTATAAGTTTGAGGTTTATTATGAGCATGTCGCTTTAATATTTATTCGTTTTAGTATCAAAATAGTGGATATTATTGTCCATTATTTACATTCATATTTATTCACATTTAGTAGTGCTATTTCAGCAGTATCTATGGACCGCCATCGAAAATCGATTTCTAAAGGTCATTTGTATCGACGGCGTGAAAAATTGTATCTATTTTCTATCCTATTATCGCCTTGCGCACTGCAAATCCCTTTGATTGTAGGGGTTCCGGAGGAAGGGGCGCCTGGTGCGGAGACTCGACCGGCATGCGAATTAGAATGAACGTGGAAGGCAGGGCGTCGCAGGTGAGAAGGACGCCGGTAAGTTTGCGAGGGGGAAACGGGATGGAGTACAAGGATAGATTGATTAATTCGGGGGCTTTATTGGCCGGATCGGGAAGGATCATTGGGAAGGCGGGAGCGTCGGAGACGAGGGGAACGTAGTTGGGAGGGTTCGGGAGGTTTTTGCATGGGTTCGGGGCATGAGCCTCTGAGAGAGGTTGTGCTCGCTAATGGAAGTGCCGAGAGAAGAAGAGGAAAGAAGCTCGGCCGGCGATTTGGCTGCGCGTTGGAGCGTGCAGTCGTGCGGACTTTGGAGGTTTTTAAGATCGTGAGCGGCTGAAGCGGCCTTACGCGTTTGCATTTATTAAAACATTCCACGCTGGCACTTGCGAATAGGCGAGCGAGAATTAAAGCTTAGCTCGACTAGGCCTAGAGTGAGGATTTATTCGGTTCGATGGTTTCAAGTTCGTTCAGGAGGTGTTCGTTGATTTTAAGCTATGGAATTGAGGGGCATATGTTATGCAATGTACATGTTGAATTTGGAAATTTAGCGCAAATTAAAGAATTTGTTTAAGAAAATATTGTAACATGATAGACAATGAGGTCCTTTCGAGGTGGTTGGGAAATTATGATTATTTGTTATTAAAGAAGAGTCTAAGTTCGCCAGATTTAAATACGGTATTCCTGTGTTTGTTATTTTTCGTGAAAGGAAATTGTAATTCATTTTTATTCTCCCATTATAATATGGCAACTCTGTTTTCTGACGTAACGCATCTGTTTAAATTTGTACTGCTCTTGATAAAAATGTAGTTGAGCGGTTTTCAATACCACCCGAGCATGGATCTATTTATCCATCATTTGTAATAGAATTTCAAGTTTCATTCTTAAATAATCACTTTTTCTTCATAGCTCAGGGTACTTACTTTTTATTATGTATATGAAATATATATGTTTTAAGATAAGGGGCAGTCACAAAATCTGGAAAAAAGAGGGATAAAATTTTGAACGCAATACGGAAACTTGAATTTCTCCCGTTGAGGGATTTAACATCAGGGGCTATATTTGTGCTTTGGAACACAGTTTCTGCAGTTCATCTTTTCATTTCTCAGTATTTACAATGAAAGTGAAGGAAAAATCGCAAGTAATTGTCTATTCTTTGCGTTTTTTACTTTACTTTATGACGCACTTCCCTGATTAGTCTCTGCTTAAGAGTAGAATTATTATGTGGTTAATAATTTAGACGGCTAATTCGTGTCAAGAAGGATGTTTTAAAATTAACATGTTAATTTCTGATGATCTCTAGTCATGACAAACCCAATGTATTATCCAAAAGTCTCTGCTAGTTTGAAAATTTTCTATTGAAAGGGAATAAGGAAGCTAACTTCCTGTGGGTTTCGAGTTTGCAAGTGAGTAGAATTACGGAAGACGGCACGAGAAGTTCGAGTGGTAAGGGATAATGTAGCGTGGGGGGTATAATGAAGCACGTGTGCGGGAAGACTAAAGAAATAGGTTGGAGCGGAGTATGGGAATAAGTGCGAAATTTAACGGCCCTCGAGGAATTCACGTATGCCAGACGCCCCTGCCAGACTGAAGAGCTAATTTCTGGTGGAAGAAATTTTCACGGGGCGGCCTTAAAAGACAAGGAACAGGGGCGAGATAATTTTTTAATTTAACTTCCCCGAAGTTCTGTCTCCATCTCACATAGTCCCGCTAGCGAGATGAATGAGATTTGAATTAAGGCGGTCTTTCCGTGGACGTCATTCATCCTTTTTATCTTCTTTCTCACAACTCGGAGTCACAGTTGGCTGATGTATGTGTTTGGATGAGCCGGCTGGGGACGAGCTAGAGCGAGAATTGAAAGAAATGAGAATGACAAGGAGTGAAACGAGCTCGTATCATCTACACACTGTGAGACACGAGGAAGTTTAGATAAAAATTTGGAGATAGTGTCGAAATAGAAATGAAATGAATTTTCCCTGTGATAGAGGTGGAAATGAAAAGCAGAGGGACGTGTACGTGGGGAGATAAGAAGTTAAAGGATGATGGAAAGGGTAACAGAATACTGTGGATAGAAACTATAGCTGAAGGCACTCGAAAAGGTTTCAATCGTTTTCCTCCCCGCGTTACGCCTATAGTTCTAGCTTCGGATCTACTGTACATTTCACTGCTGAGGAAACCTTCTAGTGAAAACTATAATATTGAACTTGGCATTTTACGGGTCAGAAACTTGATCATTATGGAGAGAGGATGCACGTAGGCCGTAGACCTTCGCGATTTGGGTTTAGGGTAGAGTGTAGTAAATAAAAGGAATGGGTGATGCAGAATGAAAAAAACGAGCTAGATGAACGAGGAGACATTAGATATCACAGGGAGAGGGAAGGAAGATATGGATAAAGGTTCGGCAAAACATAAAAAAAGTTGGATAGAGTGGTTCTTTAAGAAGCAAGTGCATGTTAAAATAGTTGGTAGAGGGTAGGATGCTGGGGAAGAGTGGAAGAGGAAGTAAGAAGATAGGAATCTTGGACGAAATCATGCATATTTACCCAATATTTGGCGAAGAATAACAAAAATGTTGCGTTGTGTTTTGGATGCTAGCTGATATAAAATCAAAGTACTTCCGTAAAGGGTTACAAAACTAGAGAAAGATGATGATATCTCTCTAAAAATGTATTAAACAGTTATGAGACCACGCCTACAACCTTAAAACAGATCTTCATCTCAACTTATCTGGAAAGCATAAAAGGGCATCAAAATAGTGGAATCGGAATAAACAGTCAGACTCAATGAATTTGCAATAGTACGTACGCCAAAATCTGTAATCACATATTCGTTACCATAACAGTGAATATTGAAGGCGCAATGAGGACAGTGTATTATAGTGGAAAAAGCAAATAGGTAATGACACAGTAATGTGCACTGGATGTATCTAAATAGACAATACGAGTCAGTTGCTTTCTTCAACTTGTTATAAGACGGAGTAAATATGCTTAACCAAAATCCGCAACGCGCGCTGGGTATTGCTGGTATTACTGGTGGCCAGTGTTATTATATCCAAACGTATTTATTAGATTTCGCGCAGTAAAAGTATGGCGAGCGTACGACGTGGTAACAGTAAAACACCAGTCGGTACTAATTTACAATTAACAAGTGAAATAAGCGAAAGGCAGAAATATTCACTAGTGTAATCAGTGCAAAACATAATCTCAGAGAACATATCATGACTAGACTCCGGTGTAAAATAGACGCGGAAGAAACATTAAGGAAATATTCAAGAGAGTAACAATCAAAACATTTAAAATATACAGCGGGAGACAAAAGAAGACTAGTAATTACTGTCGCAGCAAATCTTAAGTGTTCCATAATAATTACGTATTCAATTTAATTTCAGCAATAGCTTATCGATATTTGTCAAATTTAAAATTTTACAAATTTAAAGTAATCTGGAATGGTAGCATTTTATATCATGCGTCAATATCTAATGGAACGCCGTACACTGGAAGCGCATTGATGTAATTATATGCATGGTGGTAAAAAAAGTTATCAATAAAAAATATCACATTATGGCTATATTCCACTTAAATGAAATAGTCATGTCATTGCTTTTGATTTGATATTCATTTCATTGAAAATATACCCAAAAAGGAAGAAACCTAGAAGCGGTTAAAATACCCGCTACCGGTTCTTTAAAGAATGTATGACTAGACTTTTGTTTTCGGTACGGTATTCGAAATTTAGACGAAATTATACTGAAATATGTTTTTGCTTTCGAATAATGTATTCAGCGTGAAGCCCTGTTATATGTTAACGTTAGTTAAAATAACAATGAATATATCATTTCGCACGTAGGAGAAAATCTAGAGACATGTAATCGAATAATTATGAAATACATGACAAATTATGTATGGCATATATGACATATATTTCGTAATTCTTCGGTGTTAAACGTGGAATGTGTTAAATGGCATTGATTTACCAAAAATCATAATCGATATGATGTATTTTTTCCTCTTACACCAATATCCCACTAATTTGAATTGAATTGAACAAAATTTATTGTCCTGGAGCAGCAGCTCCATTATGTCCTAGCTCCGTCCCTAATGAGAGAACGATCGAAAGGATTCACGCAAATATGTACTTAAACAAGAATCGCTCCAACCATCTTAACAGCACGAATTCGCTCGTGCGACTGCCACCATGTATTAATACCATCTGACGCAGTTTGCGAACGGAGCACGGTCAAAGTTGTCACGAAGTCGGACTGCCTGCAAGGAACAGTGCCGTAAAATTTATGTCTCTGCTTAATTTAGGAGCGGGATGTTAGGGAATCAGGTTGATAGACCTTGGTTGGTGTGATATTTTTCTCATGGTTATTTGGGGAAAATAAAAATTTAACGAATGGTCTTCAGGTGCGAGATTTTGACGTTCGGAACGGTTGAACCTTAACAGGGAGTGAATACTCGTCAAGCTGCGGCTAAGCGGACTGGAATGTGTGCCGTGCGGGACTGTAAACGTTTGATGGTCTCTGTTAAAGCTCAAAAGTGTAAAAGCAGCTAGGGATTTGGAAGTGTTGGATCGGGTGAAAGGTATTTGAATAATTTCTGCTCCGTTCACTGATAAATATTCACTCATTGGTTTACTCTGCCTCGCCTACATTTCCATACAATCCTACAGCGTGGCTGATTGATAAAACAAGCACGTAGAGTAGTTGACAGTGTGCTATTGAGTTAACGTTAAGACCTTTCTGACCTCCCAAGAGAAACGACTAATTCGTTCAGGAGAGTACGTTGGAAATGAAGTAATTAAAAATTGCCTTTTATGTTACAGGAAGATTATTTTGCAGGAAAATATTGATATGTGGTTAGGTATTGCGTAAAACACAAGTTTGAAAATTATCATCGATTTACCGGTCATTAATATTGGCTTAGTAATTACCAAATAAAAACTTCAAAACTTCATTAAGTCTTCCGCAGTGAAAATGTATTTAAACAACTAGGACTCCTTGTGCTAATGATCTATATTTTATATTTTATTAATCTTGGAAATAACATATTCTAGTGATAACATCTCTTGTGAGAATTATTATTTTGACATTTATCATTTTTTTCTTGTATGAAAACTAATTGGTGGCAGGATGAATACATTGATTCTCATATTTATTGTACTTACGCACAAGGTTATAAAAATCATGCAGAGGTCATTTCATACTCCATTATCAGTCATTCAGATTCATTTGTATAGGCGCGAAAGTTACTATCAGCGTTCATATTTACTAAGGCTGCCATAAGGGTAAACGGTAAAAAGTTGAAAATTCAGGAATAACCAAATACTAATTGCATGAGTGAGACACATGTGGTTTTTCTTATATTTACAAATTGTCTATTTAAACAAAAATTAAATTATTTTAGTAAATTTTTCACTCTACGTTATATGCAGTGCAAAAATATTATCCAGAACGTCATTTTTTGGGTGCAATAATTCAGGAAAATTCCGCTTTATTAGGTCATTTGGCAATCTTTACCTTTAACTTAGCGATGGCTTAGAGACTGAATATTTTCCGTTTAAAGCCAGATAGATTATAAAGTTACCCTTTAAAATGTTGCAAAATTGCATTTTAATTTAGCCCGAAAAACATCTAAAACGACATGTAGGTGTCTGTAATTCTATTTGCATATGGCATTAATACATCCTTGCGACTACCAGAAATGAAAATGTCGGGTCAGTGGTCCCGGATGCTCTCCGCCGCTTCCTCTTGAGGCGTCGTAATTGAATACCTCAGAGACAATGGTGTCTCACCCGAAGAGTGGGTAAAGACAAAAGATTTCTACTCCTACCCCAAGTGTGGAGGCAGAGAGCAGGAAGTGGAAAATTGAAGTTCCATACTTATTTCGGGAGAATGAATAAAAAAACATGAACCATAGAAATACTGTTTGAAGTGCACCAATTATAATACAAAAATGTTTGTAGAGAATGAAGAGAAGTGAAATATCTCTCTAATTGCTTGTGAAGCTGCGTGACTTGAGGACGCTTGCCATGCTTGGCTGAATTTTGTTGTATGTAGATGAAACTGGTTGGCTTGTCAACTCAACAACAGCTGGCATATTTTTTAAATTGGAACAATTTGAATCGCGGTCAAGATGAACGAATGTTTGCACTTGTGCTCGTAACTGCGCATGATGGACTCTTGTGCCATTTTGCAATGAATAACTGTCTACAACGCTCTGAAAATAACTACCTGCATGTATCGTGATAAATGGAAATATTAATTGCCCAACGCAAATATTAATTGCTCTTCAATTACCTTCGTAGTTTAAAGTACGTGAATAGGTAAGAGGTAACTTCTTTAGTAGTTGAAAAAAAATTCCAAAAATAATGTACGAAAGGAAGGAAATGTTCACCTTAAATGCAGGATAAATTATGATTATAATTTTTATCATAGAAATTATAACTACCTTGCAGCAAAATAGGCTGTAAAACATATTGAGGCGTTAAGACATTATGAAAAGGGTGATAGAGATTGATTTAAAATTAAATAGTCCAAAGATATGGATTTAAAAGACTCCCTGCGGTCGAAGAATGTTTGTCCAAGAAATTTAATCATTTATTTGGTTAACACCCATATTGTCTTTGACAAGACCCTCGTACAGTCAGACCTAAATTCCTCTTCTGCACTGCTCTAATTCTACATTCTTCCTTAAGCCAACAATCAACAAACCATTTTATCATCTCATAGGAACTTAGATTGACCATGCAAAGATAGGGTAGTATGCAAGAAAGTATGAAATTTGAAGCAAGACTCTAGGTATAATGCCGAGTATTAAGCTATTTTTGATAAGACATTCTCCAAAAGCGAAAGGCGTTATGGTACCCAGGCATGCCAATTACGCCCTGTACAGGTATGAATGTAAAGTATCATGAAATATATTTGGGACGATGACTCTTGAACTAAATTAAGGGCCAGGGAGGTGAAGAATGTTTGGACATGTGACTACCCTAATGCGCTCATCAAGAAATATTTCATCATGAATTCGATAAATGATAAAACTACAATTCGTTCTGTCTTCAGGTGTACAGGGTGTTTCATGAGGACTCTGCGTAACATCTGGAGTCGGTAGGGTAGGAGAGTTTAAACATTTCTTCTTTATAAACTTGGGATCACAACTCCTGAGTTACGGAGAAATGGCAAAGCGGAAATTTCGTCAGAAAATTAACCCATGGAGATAATATCCGCCCGAGATATTTTTTGCCACTTGATTGTTAACTGCATTTAGTTCACAAACATTCCTCCATTTGGGTTTCATTAGTTGTTTATTCTTTTCAATCCGATTAAAAATAAGTACATAAGCTAGGATTGACGAAGTTAATTGTCCTTTTTGACGAATGATTGCCAGTTCCATGCATGAAAGAGCCTTCGATAAATGCGATCATGTCCCGTTACCACAAAAGGTGCCACATTTCTGGTAAAAATTAAGATATGAAAGTAATTATACCAATTTCAGAAATTAAATAAAATTTACTAATTTTTATTCCCATTATGTAGCTATTTAGTGCCTCTCAAAATAAAATACTAATTCTAAAAAACGTTTTTTTGTAAGAACAAAAATGGCTGCAATTTCAGCTATCATCTAAAAAATTGAATGCACTAAGCGTAAAGATAGATAAGATAAGATAGAGAAGATACTATTTTATAACTGTTGGTTACATTCAGTAACATAGTAATCGTCAATTTGAATATACAGACAACAATCAAAAATAAATATAATAAAAAAACAAAGAACACAATATAAAAAAATTGAGGTGAGAAGGAAATTTAATCACCTAGGCCTCCTCACAGCAGGTGCATTGTTTGTTAAAGAAATCACAGACACTGTAAAATTTCCGCAAGAAAAGAAAAATACAAATCTTAAGTAAAATTCCAATAAATGTATCTGCGTAAGTACTGCCACTTCTTTTTGACGTCTAGTGGTTACAGCAAAATGAAAAAAATGTTTGCGTTGCTACAACTCAGTGACTAAGGAGTGGCGACCCCATTTTACAGGAGAACAAAATACTCAGCATCACCTCCCCTAACTTCTCCTAAAGTTTCACAGATTCCTCCTGAAACTCGCATGGAAATAACAAAATTCCAATGCTAAGTAAGGACGAGACTTTTCAGTAATGTTAAAAAAATCTTGGTGATCAGGCGCTAAAGTGAGAAGCAAAGTGGAGGGAGGACTTGGTAGAAAACGGATGAGGATTGGATGAGCCTTTTTTGAGGCGTGGATGGAGACGTCGTTTGGAATGGGCTGGAAGGAGTCAGGGAGACTGATATGAAGAGGTGGGGGAATGCGACACTGGAGATATTTCCGATCGGCGGCAGGAGGTTGAGAGATGGGAGGTGGAGGAGCTAGCTGGGAGGGAATGGGAATAAAAATGTGTCGAGATGTCGAGGGGAGAAGAGATACGGAGGAATGGGGGAGCGGAGAGGAGTGTGGGAGCTAAGGGCCAGTTTGGGAAGATCGCTTTCAGATTTTCTCGCATCGATTGAAAAGACGGAGAGGGGGTTAGAATGGGAAGTGGAGGGGGCTGTAGTGTGTGTCGCCCGGGTTGATGGAATTCTGGAAGAGAGAGCGGGGGAGATATTGAATGCAGGGCGGAGTGGACGAGGAATGGAAAGGTTTTTTTTTGACTTGGAATGTTCGGAGTGGCTTTTACCGATCTGGAGAATTTGTAGCTCTCCCTAGCGACTTGACGAACAATCTAGTCGGTAAAAACGACCGGTGGGAGCTGACGGAAGGCGGAACAAATTGTGTCTCTCTTCCGCTGCCTCTATGGCAACGTTTTCACGCCCTTAAAAAAGAGTGACTTTTGCTGGGCATAATTTCTTGCAACGATATTTCATTAACTTTACAAATAAATAGCTTATATGTTGAAAAAAAAGAAATAAAAACAAAATAGGAAAGTAAAATATCATTAATTGTGTTGTCTGGCGGAATTTATACAAGAAAAAAGATGGGCTTATATCTATACAATATAAATTTATTGTTCTAGGACATTTGTCCTATGGAATATGTATTCCATACATACATTCAATAGGCTCTGTGGTTTTACAATGGAGAACATACTTTATCGAACTGAATACAGTGAAGAAAGAATAGCAAAAAACAATTTGATAAATATAAAACAACAATATGCAAGACACGTAATTCCAAATGATATAAAAAGAATATTTAGCAGGAATTCTAAGTTTAACATGTGGAACATCTAACATAACCATAATATCTATCATAAATTTATGAATAATTTCATGAGTTTAATGTTTTGACAGCATTTGGTGTTTTGCACTGAGACATGACACTGTAAATTACAATAACAACAAAGAAATGGAAATAGAACAAAATATCTAAAGGTTGAAATGGTAGTTAAAGGAGATACTTGAGGAACGGATGTAACAAAAAACACCTAGGTATTGTAACTTACAAATACATGAATTTAAGAAGAGTACAGTAGTACAGTATTTACAAAAAATAATATGAATAGCATAATCATTGATAGGCAGAAATCAGGAACAAGGGAACATATCCAAGCGGTTTATATTGAAATATAATAATAATTTTAATTCATAAATGATAACATTTTAAATTTAAATTGATGTATATTGATAGAATTAACTACGTTATCAGGAATACTGTTCCATATTCTTAGGCCAGAATTTATAGTTGACAAGGGATATACATTTGTCCTACACTATGGAATTTTAAATGCTTTTAAAAGGCTTTTGGAAGCTTAAATCAGACAAATATTCAGCGGGACCATTTTATATGTTTTCCATAATTATTTAAGCCCCTGCGGAGGTGCATATACGTTTTGGTAAGGGTTGGTAGGGTGGAAAAAGGGATAGAGGGATAGGGAATTCTCTGTGGTCGATTGGTTGAGGATATATTAACACGTGGAACAATCAATTTAATTGTGTTCCAATCCTCTATGTAAATGTGTGCATACCTAGATTTGACCTCATTATTTAGCTTGAAAATGGTGTAAAACTTTAAAACCGGTCGTATTACATATCTATCGGAGGAAAATTTAAATGAGACATCTTTCGTCAGTAAAATAAAAGCAGCAAAAATGAAATTCTTGGGAAGAATAGGAAAGTGTAACTAAGTTATCTGAATCGTAGCGCAAAAATAAGAGAAGCATTCCTGCGGGAGACTTGATGACAAAGTTAGAGAGGAACCCAGTAATATGGTATGGATATTTCATTAGAAGGGATCAAATTAAAATCCCCAGGAAAGTATTAGAATAAAAACCAGATGGGGAAGATGTGGCCGACGGAGTGAGAAATGAATGCAAACAATGGAGAAGCATATGGGTAAGAAGAGAAGGAGAAAGACAGAGATAGAGAGGGAGAAAATCCCAGGTGACCGGAGGAGAAAAATATTTATCAATTCCCTGACACCAATGGCTTATAAAGGAAAGAAGAAGAAGGTCGTTCTAATGAGAGCTCAACTTTGTGCTTTCCACAGACTCGTATTGCACTACAAACGACCGGTTTTGGCTGTCACGCCATCATCGATTACAATTTATGCAGTAACTGCATGTATTGTACCCGAAATCACTCGTTTTTAGTAAAATAATTCTGTTGAAATCTCAAAGTTAAAGGTTTTCTTCTTATAATAATGGAAAAACTTCACAAAGTTAGATCATAATCATATGATTGACACAAAGGTCGTTCATAAACGGCTTCGCTCAAGCCCTGGCCGGTGGTTGATTGATCGTTGATATGGAAAACTAGGATTACTGATCACGTGCAAGGGAATATTGAATATTCGTAGTAGGGAGGTCAAGGTAATAAGCCAATGGTTATAATACAAGGGATAGTTAGGAAAAATCACGGTGGACTGATTAGTTGTACCGTGTTTGGAAAAGCATTCACGAAGTAGATCTTCACAGATATATATATATTTTGTACATACCCGACCATGCCTATGATTGGAAAAGAAAAAAATCATCATCACTGTTTATTCTCTGCTACTATTCAATCTACATACCAACTCAACTTTTCACCGTTAAAAACTATTTGATGCGATGAATTTTACTCAAATTATTAGTTAAGCTATTCATTGTGAGATTTGATGAAAGAGTACGGGCTGCTGGATTTGATAAAGTTTCTTGGTATGTGTTTAGTTAATGCAAGTTGTAGTAATTCTTATTCTTAACGATGAGGTGGAGAGTGTATCAAATTAGCGTACTTGGCGTTCATGTATCACATCAATTTGAGAGAATCAGAATGAAGGATCGGCCGTGCTCTTCACCGTGGCAGGACGCACGTATCATAGCGCAACATTTGATTATATACTTATCCTCATCATATCGCAGTCCATGATTGCCCATCGGACTTGAATTTACCCCTCAAACTTAGATACTTTCTTTGAGGTGAAGATGCATATACATGAAGCGTCATTAATATGTTATGTGTTGTGTGATGTGTTAGAGGTTTACGATGGGTGACACTGCCCTTTTCTTATGCCTGGTGATACCGTGATAAATAAATCAGGATATAATTTTCATCACCACCATTTTTTATATCGACATGCATGTATCTCTCCTTATGCTGCATTTTGAAATGATAAATTTACTTACAATAGTATAGTCATGCAAAGATTGCATTACTGCATAATACTAGATGATGAATGATAGGAGTCGTTGGATCCCTGCAGAACACTCACTTTTGAACGGTGGAGGGTGGAATCTTGTGTAATGCGTGAAAAGATGAGCTAGGCCCTTCGTTAAAGGAATAGGGACCGCATAGCAAAGGAGTCATGGATATACTTAAACGATGAGTTCGGTAATTGACCTGTGAGAAAATGGGCATTAAAAACAAAGCCTTATAAGCTAAAATAAATTGATAGATTTTAGGTTTTATTTGAGGATACATTTGCCAGAATGTACTTTCTCTTACCCTTAGGATTCAAATTCGAAACTTAGTTATCCATCCAGCGTTTTTAGGCAGTTCTTTCCCGCTCCGTTGATAAACATAGTAAATGGAAGGCGATCCTTTCTGGATTAGATAACCGGCTTAAGGGGTGGAACTAATGAGGAATTTTTTGATGATTTTACCTGAAGCGTAAGGAAGAAGAGAAATTCAATTTGGCTTTGGGATAACGTCTTTCCCATCTTTCCCAAAATCCTCATTCCCTCTCACAGATCAGGATTTACGTCACATTTATTGACTCAATAAACTTCATATGCCTCGTTCAAGGCAATGATTTGGTAGTGTAGGGTTCAAATGCCTTCAAAAAAGTTTAATTTCTTGTTATCAAATATCTATGTACTTATTTTTCCATATCTATCCGACCAATGGCAAATGTCTTCATGACACACTTCAAATATCCTTTAAGATTATTGAAATTTCAATACTATTCTGTTATCTGTATCTCGAAAAAAAAACTTATTAACTCACTCGGAACATTGTATACTAAAGATTCTGTGGTAAGTTTTTGGTGTAAGATAATTAAGAGCCCAGGTAAATTATTCGAAGAATAAAAATCTCTAGGCGAGAAATTCAATCTCTGTCGATGAAATTGGTTCTAGAAAAGGAATATAAGGCAAGGGGATGGATTCAAGCTGACATATTGGAGTTATTCTGAATATTTGATATTGGAGCTTTCCACTGGATCACAGTCTCAATTTTGAATTCCTCCGTCTACAGTTCTAGGAAGCAATCCTTTTGTGGTGGATTGGAATATATGAGGTAGATGAAAGTTCAGGAGTACTACTTTGGCTTTTGTTTGATCTCCTTGCAAATGATGTAATAAGCTCCTTTCATTCCCCTTTCTTATCCTCATTAATATAAAGTATAATATAATATAGCGTAGAATTCGATTCCTGCTCATTGTGATCCCGTAGGAAATGACCTTCCTCAGAATATTCAAAGATATTAGACAAGTCTATGTGCCTGTGATTTGCCTATGTATACTTCAAGGAGCAATACTACCTCATTTTACTCTTATCTCCATTCCAATAAGATTCACTCCCTAGTTCATTTGCCTCCAATATCATTTTCACAGTCTGTATTTGAATAACATGCTTTTGACTTATTTAGCCGTAGAAAAGACATTATATTATTTTTATAAAAGTTAATTTTGAAAATTATTTACTGCCAATATAATCGTCTCATTGTTTCTTCAATATTCAGCCGTTCTGCTCTCGTTTTCTCGGATGGGTGCTTCCAAAGTATTCATATAATAACGTATTAAAACATTTTTGCACCCATATATATGAGAACTGCCTCCATAATGAAATTCAGTGCTTTTTAAATTCCTTCTCCTCCTCAAAAGCTCCGTTCAGGGAATTGGCTCAAGGTGTATTTGAATCACTAATTTTTCGCTCTTCGCATAACTCAATCCGATATAGTGCTGGATTTTCTTTTCTTGTCAGTTTAGCGGCTAAGACCCATTCCCAAGGTTTGCAACGTGTTCATGTTATCTGTTTTTACGAACATTTTGATAAATAATGGTAGAATTTTTACATTTGTCAGGAACTCTTTCAATGCTTTCGTTAATAAAACTGTATTGGTATATTAGAATTCCGTTGATCCACAAATGGAAGTAATATAGCATTGTGACCGGGGGATATTCCGAGTATTCCTAAACGTAAACGAGAGTGGTCGTTATCTTTAACACCGCCAGTAACGGGTGCTTTTATTTATCTTGGGTAAATCAGAGGATGTGATATTATTTCCCTAAACTTTTTTCTCCACCAAATGCTACTTATATCCAGCGCCCCTTTTGTCATAATGCAAAAGTATATTAATTATTTTTTATCATTTTATTGATAAATAGTATTACGATTTAATTAAGTGTATACTAATGACCATTGCCTTGTTACCATTGCATAGGAACAACATGTGCAATCACCGTTGCTGATAGGCATTTGAATTCCTCTTTGGTGAAAACGTATCTAGACCGTATTTTACGTTATTAAATAGAAATTCTCCAGCTTTATTATAGCGTCGGTTCTGTTAGGTTCGGAGCTATATAAATCTGGCTTATAATTTAATCCCTCTTTGATATGAGCCCTGTGATATATTGATAAATGTTGACTGGTGTATTTGCATCAAGTTTCTTCTGGGTAACTTCTCTATTCTGAGATGCATATCTCTACTTATTATTTTTATAAATCATGTTCATAAATCTATTATGTTTGTTTAATGTACCTGATTGATAAACTTCATTGGCCTAGTTATTTACATCTTCCTCTATGTGTATAGCCAGTTGGAATGATATTTTTTTGTAATAATTGAACAAATAGATAAGCATTTAATAGCACCTAAAACCAGTACGATCTCAAGTAATCGCATAAGTACTCTGGCGGGTAGCATTTTCACGTCATATTTTATGATCCTAAGGTATAGGAGAACAATATTTTCGTGGCTGGCTTAATCGTGGAGAAATTAAAATCTTAAAGAGTTCGTGTGTGATTGCATATGTTTATCCGAATTTCCATTAAAACGCTTCAGAATTGAGGCCTGGATTGGTCCACGGCGTGCTCTTCAAATTCGTGTATTTGGTAACAAAACGACGATGGATCCAGTTTTTTTTTCATTCAATTCAAACCGCACTGCGGTTCTCAAGAATCGAGCATCGCAAAGCCCCGGGCGGCACTCCAGTTTCCCCTTTGCAGTCCCCCATGGGTTTGGATCATGGGTTTGCAGTCCCCCCTCGATACGTAAGTCTCTGAATGAGGGGACCACCTCCCACCTGGCCCGACTCCCATCTCGCTCCCCCGTCTGCTTTTGGGTCTTTGCCGACCAGGTCGAGTTAGTGCATGCAGCTGGAGTGTTTACATGCCCCCCGTACCCGCGCACCACTTCCACCGTTCTGCTCCTTCTACCTTTCCTTAAAGACGCTCCCCATCTCTTTGGAAGAAGGGCTGGAAAACGTAAGGCCCTTTCTCATACCAAAGGCAAACAAGGACGTTACGCAATTCCTCTCCAGGAAATAATAATAAAAAGAATATATCGAGCATAAATATAGATTTTCTTGAGTTGACGGTTATTTATTTTCTTCGGAATGGCATTTGCTTAAGAGATTGTGGGGGGAGGTTAGTGCAGTTCGGTTTAAGTTCCAAGTAAACAGCTATTTTTACTATGGTAGAAGTGTGTTTCATGTTGAAAAATCAGCTTTTGTGTTCAAAGAAAATAGGATTAGCAGTAAGGAATAGTTGGTTACCTGAAAACGTTCGTGTGGTGCGTTGCACTCTAAGGCTTATACACAGTTGGAAGAATAGATAACCATATGGTGCATTATCAGGCAGACAGGACAAAATAGATATATCAAACATAGACACGAGTTTGTAAGGAATATAATAAAATTGAAAATATAAGTCCAAGTACACCGGGGAGACCAAGGGGCCATATAGGCCAGCTAAAGCGGTAGGTGAAACAGGAGAACAAACAAGTCATTAAGGAGTTCACAGGAGACGGAGTAGAATAAAGTGATGCAGTCAACCAGTCTTAGGATTGAATGCCAAATATTAATAAGTGCAATATAGTTGGTTCATTTTTATGTTCCTCAGAGGTGTTATAAAAACTGCAATGCTGCGTCCCATCATAGGTAATGTAAGGTTTTTGAGGGTGGAAAAATATAAAGTTTTTCCGTATAAATACTCTCAGATTTTAAACACCAACTACAGTGTCAATTAATTTCTTAAAATAATGGAAAATTTAAAGATCACCGCAATGTTGAGTACAAGATTTTTTATGTGCTATGGTGGCATTAGACATTAACGCGTAATATTCAAATAATATTTTTACGTGAAAAGTTCACAAAACATTTCTTTAATGCTGAAAAACGTTGTACAACATTTAATTGAATTACATTGCAGGTCCAAACGTTTCAGTAAATGTTTCTGATTTCAAAAAGTGTGATTATCTACTCTTGATTTTTTTTAGGAATTCAATATTTTTCACTCGTCCTATGATTATGCTGTCTTTGCCATCTATCAATATGGACCTCAAAAATATGTTAGCAGAAACTGTAATATTATTTTCGTCGTATATATTTTTCAACATTTATTGATCACGCCATTGCTATAAATAAAAATGATAAAATAAAGATACACTTAATCATTGAACCTCTTTACGTGCACCTTAGCGATACCAGTTTAATTGATTCTAATATGGTTCTGATTCATAGTGGCAGGTGGTAATAGGCAATTATAAAGCTCTGACAGATTCGTTTTAAATCGAGTTTTATTTATTATTGTAGTTATTGTACTCGGAGTTTGTCCCACTTCCTTTAATTAAATAAACAATACATTTATATGCATCACTTTTTGTATATAAAGGTTATACGGAGCTAAGCAATGTAATCACCAGGTTTATTTTTCATTTTTCTCTTTCTCAATCCTTATACGATATTTTCCTATACTGTAGAGACATAAGTACAAGTTAGGTACTATTATAAACTCGTATAATTCACAGGGCCTTCGTGACCTCCAAATTTTATTCATTGATCACCGCTCGGGCAAGCTATTAGAGCCGGTGCAATGGAGCGCAAAAAGGTCGCATTCCAACTTTATGACTCTTTTGAAAATATCTCATTAAACGATTGCACGAAAACGGCGCTGATATGAAAAAAATAAAATGGACGGAATGTCTATTGAGGCGAAAGTGACGCAATTTTTTTTCTTGTCAAGTCTCGGAAGAGAGAATTCTCGACCGGCAATCATCGGAAAGAAATCACGCCGCGTTTAAAACCTCCCGCTTTCTTCAAAATTACGACCTTGGTAAATGAGTAATACGCTCATTCCGTCGGAGCACTTCGCTCTAGCGTTTGAAAATAAAAAATGGAGGAGGAAGGGAGGACCCAACAGATCCTCCGTTGGTTTTTAAGGAGAGCGGCAATATTTTATATTCGACTTTAATGATTCGGAACGGTCGTGGGTGGGTGAGGGAGGGAAGAGAAAAATATATCGGAGAACGTCCGCTCTTTACTGCTTCTCAAAGAAAAGAAAAATCTCATTCATCTCATTCTCTCCTTCCACATAACATTCCAAGTTAATTTTTTTCCTTCTCGTTACACCCCGTTGAAAAGCTCGCGGCAGATGCGCAGTGGAATGGAAGGGTCTATTTCTTAAAACTAGAACGCCTAAATTCTCTTCATACTCTTAATTTTTAATGCAGTTAATTTGACTGGTTATTTGTTTTTCTTCTATTTATAACGTCTTCTTGTGAGAAAAGTTTAAATATAACACTATTAAGAATATAAATTGTTATTAACCGCTGTTTGTTTATGTTTATCTTTTGTAACTCAGTAACACACCATTATCCTTTTGCCTAAACATAGTAGGAAAGCAGAATTTTAAGTGAAAGTATATAAATTTTTCTCATATCTAATTAAATGATATTATGTAAACTTACTGCAGTTCATTCAATACAAATGGGTTGTGCAAATGTAGCATAAAACAATAATATTACTACTGTTTTAGCCATTACATCAATTCATTGATTAAATTACTGTGAATTCCCATAGAGAAAGAGACATCTCGCGGAGTAACGGTTCTAAATAACTGAAAATCACATTGAATGCTCCACATATAGTTTACATATGGACACTTATAGATACTCGTTTCCTGTGTATACCTCCGTGAAGCCGGAGTCACGATATTTGCCAATAGCAGCATGAAAGATAACATATAGTGGTTTTCCGTATATATATTGCACATCTTGATGTATTCCTAGGTGCAAAAATATTGTACTCTGTAATGACTTTATTAAACTTAGGCCTAGAGATTAGCATAAATAGTGTAGGTTTGAAAACAGTGCTCTCTATTAGGCTCATTCAGTCAACTAAATATGAAACGGCCTATAGTATATGCAGACCTTATTTCATTTTTGACGTTCCAGCGTGCAATGGTCCTACCATTGTCACTAAATGGAAGGGTGATGTCGTATGCTGTAACGTCGGCGAATATAGGCTTTCTGGACGTGTAGAAACCCAGAAAATAGTTCATTCATGTATCGGAAAATTAGCAATATTAAGATTCTTTAATTCTTTATTGTAGAGCTCTCGAAAATGATCGTGACAGATGCGCAGTGGACGATTTTGAGAATGGGTGTATTTCCTAAAAGGCCGGTCGTTGCCTTTGAATGGGTAGTATCCGTGTGTCATTATTTAATTTTAACAACCCAGCGTGAAAGAATCCCACCATTCTTATTACTTTGCGAATCTGAAATTCAGAGATGAAGGCGTTTTCCTTTCAAATTCTAACTTCCCTTTCGCCTGATCCGACTACCCCTTGCACTAGAATTATGCCCTCCGTGACGTGGCATTTTTTGATACCCTTCGTCTAACAGCTTATGCGTGAGCTATAGTAGACTGGGCACCTTCCAAGGAACATTCTGTGAGGTAACGTTGTGATAAGTATACGGCTCAGTGGACAAAGTGATGTTTGCCCTATTTAATGACAATTCAATGTGGTTTAAACGCCAGGTCATATTCTTTGAAGATCCTCCCTAGAAGAAGATACTTCTTTCTTGACTTACAACTTGATGGCGTCCTAGGTCAAAACCTAGGCCGTGATTAGAATAAAAGTTTGTAGGAACAACAAAATTATTGTTTATATATCGTGATCATAAACGGTATTTTCGGAAGAAAATAAGATACAGGAAACACTCTTCTTCTTGTCAAAAGTGTATGTGCAGAGGATGAAAGAATTTATTCGTTGCTAAGAAACATTCTCGAGTAAAATAACTGTTATTTTTAAGCTTATATTGAGAGGTACTAAGTCGACTAAAAATGTTGAGCATTTTCAAAAAAGGTAAAATCTGAGATGACAAATTGATTCAAAATGACTCAATTTCACCCCTCATTGCTTTCTCCAGCGCCTTTTAAGACTCTTTGTATCATCTCAATTTTGCGGAAACCGGGACTAGACACTTTAGTAACCTTTACGGAGTCACCCGCAAGTGCACAGAAGTGCGATATTCCACAGGAGAAAAAATGATTTTTTTCTCCTGTGGAATATCGCACTTTTGTGCACTTGAGGATGACGCCGTAAAGGTTACTAAAGTGGCTATTCCCAGTTTCCTCAAAATTGGTCAAGAGCGAACACCTCCTAGTGTTCTATGTATGGCTTTATCCTCGCGCACTGTGGCGCTTAGCGCACGACTTGGACTGCTAATGACATCATATGTCTAGCAGTCCTGACCACCATGCTCCTATAAAGCCACCAAATAATCTACAGGGGAGATAGACGTCTCGTTAGCTTAACTGGTTAAAGCACTCGGCGCGAAATCGAGGAATCCGGGTTCGAATCTAGGTCAAGGCGAATGATTTTCTCCTGTGGAATATCGCACTTTTGTATCATCTCGTTTGACCGACAGCTTCCGTGAGTTTCCTCCAGTCTTCGTGACAGCTGTAAATTCTTTCCTCACCAATAGTTCACTTATACACTTTTTATAGTGCAATCGACCCATCTCACAGAGCCCTTCCACACTATAACTCAAAATGTTTCAATTTTTCTTTCCCCACTGCTTCCGTTCCTCATCACCTCAGCCCTTTTCTCAAGCCCCACGGTCCTTCTGCCTCACACTCCCTTCCCTTCTACCCCTCTCTTACTCCTTGGCCACGGAGCAATTCCGCACGCCTCATCGCTCGGGGAACCGTAAACTGTTATATGTCCACGCACAGGGGGATTCTCCCATGTCCACCTCAGTTTCCTTCTGCCCCCCCGTTTCTTCCCTCAACAACCCCTGCCACCCACCCTTCCTCCGTTCCCTTTTCCGCGGACAAGTTTTCCGTAGGACACCCACTGCCACCCACGCTCCGCTTTCACAACCAAGTACCCCCCTTTCTTCAGGATGATGCTTCCGGGAGGAGGCCCAGCGCAGTGTCTCGCCGCAAGCGGCAGATAAGGGAAGCTCCCAGGAACGTACACTATACTGCTTACGGCTACAGCACATGTGGGGGGGATGGCTGGGTCTTGAGGCCGTAACGTCCGTTGCTTTACGAGATAGTTTTTAAAGGCTTTTGGAGGGAAGGGATGAGAGGACGACGGGGCAATATACAGGATTTGAAGGCAGTGGCATGAGGGCCGTTGTATGTGGTGGAGTGGACGGCCGTGTACGGAGATAGTCGGGGGAAAAGGACAGAACGTCGAGGAGGGTTGAATGGTCATGGGATGGTTGTTAGTTTTTGATATGCAGGGCGGTGAACTTTCGATAGACGGAGAAACGGTCATAACCATTCTTGTATCTTTATATATTGATAAAGGCTTGGTTTTAAGTGCAGTCAAATTAGTGCGATATGTAACCCATTCTCAATACCAACGTTAAGTTATACTAATATAACGAATTGCCTCAGGTTTTAATTTGTGGAAGTTTTTCATTTAATAAGGAGAAGTATGGTTTAATTATTAATATCAAAACTTTTTATTTCACCAACCCAGGTTTCCATGGGAAATAAAAAGTGTAAGTACTTAAAAATTATTTTAATTATTCTTTTCTTACGATTACGCTACACATATTAAACCAAACACAAAATTACAATTGTCCGCAGGATTTTCAACTCTACTACACTTTTCAACTCATGAAGTCATCTTCTCAAGTTATGTTATATGAAGAAAAAAAATCATTGCAGTACTTTACATAATTTATTGTGAAAAATAAGCTCAAAAGGTGTTATTTATCATCGGCGGTCGTCATTGCATAGATTGGTTTGCTGAATCTCCTATTATACTCCCCTATCAGATAGACGTTTTATTCCTTCTTCATTTCTCTTGTAATTTTCCTGGCCAATTTCATCGTTGAAACAACTGGTAATTCTAGCATTTTGTGCTCTCTTCGCCTTAACATTTGTGGGGTAAAGTGGGGCAATTATGATCACATCACGTAAAACCATCAATTATAATGTCAGAAATATTATGAATATGTCCATTTACATTGTGTTGGAAGATGAATAAATTCACTTAGCAAAGCAATTGAGTTTGAACAAATAGATTTTAAATTTCTCAATAAGCCGCCTCAATTCTTATGTACTGATTTGGCCCATGTAAGCTTGGTTTTATAGTAATGGGTTAACATTTTATAGGTATAAAAATCCGTATAAGTAGAACCTATCTTAAACTGGTAGATTACTTTAATGAAAATGGAGGTATGGAAACAAAAATACGCTTTTCCTTCGTAAGCGCTCATATACATTTTTCCATCAGTCAGATGATTTGGCCTAAACCTTTTTGCAAAGGTAAAATCAGAATTTTGATGAATTTATGTCTGAAACTATGGGTTTTTATCTGAATATAATTACTGAGTCTCTTTGAGATTGTCCAAAATGATTCCCGAATGTAATGACTGAAAATACAATTCTGTTCTCTCATCTCCTTAGCAAAATATTTTTTTTCTAATTGTTGAGGAGCATTTACAACACGTGCTATTCTGAGAAAAATAACATACTTAAATAATATAGCATTCGTCGAATCACATTTTTAATGTTGAAGTATTACTTTTTTGGCTCACTGCGATCGGTATACGCCGTTATTCGAACGAGGAAGCTTTCAGGAAATGCCGATATAATCCGTTCGTTGGTTGCAACATAGATACACCCTGTCAACTGAAGGGCTAGTGGACACGACTGAAAGTAAACTACAGGTGAGTGGGTTGTATCTTACGGGTCTTTAAGTGGATGAAAGCAAGAGAAAAAAATAATCGCTTCAGCGCCTCTTGATCCGACCGCCTCTGCACTCATGGTCGACCTAGTTTCCTTTGGTGAGAAGTGTACCCTCCAACTTAGGTCACTGCGGTAAACTCGTGTCGGTTCGGGATAATTTCATCTTGACTTGGCACACGTGTGGAATTTTCTGCTACCCTTAACTTAGTCCACAAGTCTTAAGAATTTCTGGTAAAGGCGTTACATTCCTTTATTCCTACATATCAATTAATTTGAGTAAATTTCATATTTTTGTCGTGTCGGCATCGCAATGACATTATCGAGCCCTATTTAAAAATATCCTCTCATTTACGAACTAAACCGCACTTAATTACTGCAAAATTGCGTTACAATCTTATTCACAGAGTCAATTCCATGCTTTTATGTATCATCTATGGGTAATATTTCTCAAGACTATACCGATTATTATTTCTTACTTATAGTAGCATATTCAAATATCGTGTAGCACGTTTTCTAATTTTATGTCTCCCTTGTAAACTACCTTTCACGTTCTTCAGAAATAAATAAGTTCCTTTTCTCGTATTCTTAAAAATAATTTATTATTTGAATGCTCTCATATTGCTTAAAGGAAGCTCTACTTATATTCTCACAAGTATTTTCTTCTTATTTTGTGTTTTTCTTCACCTGAAGCAGTTGTCTAAATGTTAAAAAAGTTGCCTTTAGACACTCTATGTTATGCGCTTTTAATTAGGTACTGCGATATATTTATCCATTGATAGAAAAATAGCCTGCCAAATATGTCTTTATTTCTACGCGGAAAATTATCTTTCCCTTTATTCCTCTGGATAAAAATTTAACATTTTTTCCCGAGCATCAAAACATTAATACAGGTTGGAAATCATTTTTTTATTCCTACAATATATCTGAAAAGATTTAAGGTCAAGAGTTTTTTCATTCTCAAAATAAATATATACATTGCAATGACTTTCTTAAAATTTCAATAATTACAGTGACTGATATACGTAATATAAACTCGTTCAGGTCTTTTTTTATGCCTCTAGCATTGTATCATCGCACAATTA
This sequence comes from Pyrrhosoma nymphula, assembly GCA_963573305.1. Classification (NCBI taxonomy): domain Eukaryota; kingdom Metazoa; phylum Arthropoda; class Insecta; order Odonata; family Coenagrionidae; genus Pyrrhosoma; species Pyrrhosoma nymphula. The sequence continues at coordinate 67,377,879 of OY754333.1, forward strand.
TAAATCACGCGCGCAACACGAATGGTGGGTCAGGACGGTCAGGACAGAAACTCCGGGGGTCGTAAACGTATCGATGCTTTTTTGTTCCAGTCCTTCCCCACTCACGACGAGCGATAAACACGAAGACGCTAGACCTTTTGTGACCCGGCATAGTAATAAACACGCTGATTATATTCCTGCTCGTCATATTTCCTCGTATATTGCTCGAGTAGCACGGGACTCGACGCCGTTAATATGAAAATGGGCGGAGCGGCGTAACGAAGGAAGCTGGTACTATTCCATGAGGAGGTGGGCCCTGGCAACGAAAGCGGTGCTCAAGTGTATTATTCTTTATTAAGAGACAAGAACGTTACTCACGCAGGATTTGAGCAAGTCTTTGAAGTAGTTTAACCATTTCATTATACAATTAAATTACAGTAAATGCACTGCTATGATGTAATAGGTCGAAGGCCGTTGTAAACAATCATTAGAAGGGTGATCTATTGGTTAAAATAGAGATTGAATATAGCTTTAGGCGGAAATGAGTAAAATTATCTTGTCCTCCAGAGGTTCAGGCCCCATATCTTCCTGCAATTTCTTTATTTAGACTCGCTTTCGTCCTACCTCCCTTCCCTTCCAATAAGGCTCTCTCTCTCCTTACCCGCTTACCCAACATCCTCCCCTCTATCATGGCCTTTAGCAAACCTATACCCGTCATTGCTCGTTCAACCATCTACTCTGCCTCCTAATCCACTTTGAAATGCACTTCCTCGTTCGTCTTCCTCTCCATACACCTATTTTTGTCTATTCACCTTAACATTTCTAACGCTTTCAATGTTTCCTCTTTTTTTTCCCCATTGAAATCTTTTTTATTTCCGCGAAAAACATAACTAAGTGTATAAAATATACCATTCTACGCAAGGGGTTTCAATGAAATACTTGGTAGTCATTATAACTGAAATGTAGTTCTGACTTTCTTAAAATTATCAAAATCCCTCGTCCACCTAGGTACCTAAATCATCGAATGAGAGAGTAATTTGGCGGGTAAGTTCCTTTTTTCTTCCAATACATAGAGAATTCAACGAAACAACGAGAAGACACTCATGTACTGTGAAATAAAAACGTGGAACCTTTTTTCCACTCATTAGATCACTAGCATGTTTCTATAAGTTCGCAAGAGAAAAAATGTATCTGAAAAGATAATCGAACCATGTATCTTTGACTTGCCAGCCAACAGGCTGACCACTAGCCTAACTAATATGGGCTTAGGGTAGGAGTAGTGTAATGATATACGCGTTGCCCTGGCAATCCAAACGTCCATGCAACTACAACGATAACCAGAATTGGGTAAAGTTTTGGGTAGCATAGTAGTATGCAAATTGGTCCGGGAGGCTGAAAATCCATGGTTCATGTTCATGCCGTGCATTTGACGTGCTTGAAATTCATCAAACCAGAATGTTTGGTTCATTGACACTCCTTGACTCTTTTCTTCAGGCGGATTTCTTGGTGTACAACGTGGACGCCAAGGGAGAGAATATATTTTATGCGTTTTACGTGGAGGGAGGAAGTGTGTAGTATAGTGTTTACAATTCTGATTTTTTGGTTAAGACATTTGTCGACAGGAATTCCTGTAGGTAGGTATTTCTTGGTGGAGATCCTAGTGGTTGAATGCCTTGGGTAGCCAGAATCTGGGACTGGAGATCGAGAGGCTAGAGCATGATTACGTTCGGGGGTGAAACGGTCGGGAGGAGAAGGACCGGGTGCTCCGTATCAGATGGAAATCGCGCCGAGTCCCAAGATGAGCGGATGGCCGACCCCTCTCCAAACCATTCATCATGTGATTCTGAGCGAGCCCATCGTAAAAAAAGGGACCTGGTGATTTTTTTCCCTTCACCCATTTCCAGGCCATCTCGTGAAACGGGGAGTTACCAGAAGAAGAACGAAGGGGAGTTTGAGGATAGACCTTGAGTCCTTAAGAATCGTGGATGTAAGGATATAACGGGAAACGGTGAGCAGAAACAACCAAAGGGGTGATGGCCGTGCGGGAGAAAAAAAGGCAGCAATTTGTATAGGGAAATAAGGAGAAGGTATAAAAAAAACAGTGGTAGATTTTAAAGTGGTATTGGGGTTTTGAAGATCCGAAGATGGAAACTAATTTGGCTGGAAAAGCAGGAAATTTTCATGTATTTTAGAAGAAAATCACGATGCTCTATCAAATAAATGGCTGGTTTATAAACGGTTTTGCCTACGATCTCTCTTATCTAGGGTAGAGTCCCTTAAGTTTCAATTAACATATATCTAAGTTACAAAATCCCTTTAAACTATTCGTATGTTTTTTCTCCCTTCGTACAGCCCATAAAGTCTATTATTTTCTTTCTTTCTGCTACGAAAAGCCAGCAGTGATCACCCTCACACGCTAATCAGTATGACATTTCCTTGCAATACGTACTCCAATAACTTTGACCACATCCTACTTCCTCCTATCAGCGTCCTATCTACGGCTAACATGTCCAGCACTCATTAAATAGTATTCCTATTCTTTTGAAAGAAATCAAATGTAATTTAAAGAAGTTAAAAGCAGTACTTCTCTTTTGAATAGGTATTGGCAGATATTTTGGTCTTCTCGGCCGGAAAGGTCCAAGTTATAAAAGGAATCTTGGAACTTCTCTACCTTTTTCCTTTTCCTCACCATCCTTGAAGCTGAACGGAGGCGAAACTGAGACTCAGGTACGGACAAGGATGGGCTAGAGAACGTCTAAGTGATAGATGAGGGGAAAACAGGAAAAAGAAGTTGGCCATATGAGGAAACAATGTAGGCGTTATCTCTGGTAGAAAAGGTTGAAAAAAGAGTGATTTGTCTGAGGAAATGCGCAGAATGCAGAAAAAGTAGATGGCGGAGATTTAAAGAGCTAACGTGATTTTGAAGGCCCAGATATAAGGGCAATGGGGTAGCGTACAGGCATAGGAAGGAAATATTCTTAACTGTAAGCAGCAAGAGAAGTTGTTAATAAAGCGCCAGTATTGGTATCAAGCTTATAATATATTTGAACGCTTATGTAGGCAGTACAATGAAACTCATTGGCTACTAACTGTGGTGTAGAAAATTTTCCTCCCGTCTTCAATTCTAAATTTCTTTATTCTTCATATCCTCACTTTTTATGCTTTTTCCATTATTCTCGTCCAAGATTGCACTTAAATTCTTCTCTCTCAATGCTTTCATTAGAATGTTTTCAATATTTTGCTGAGCTAAAGAATGGAGTTGTGTCTGGTACTAGCTATTCGTATGCAATACTGCCTGAAAATATATTAATGTTTTCGGATAAGGCAATTAATGTCCTAGCTTACCATTTTCATTCACTTCCATTTTAATTTTTCAAATTATCCTAGATATTTCGTCCTTTAAACATTCTCTACCTATAAAACTGATGATCTCAGGCCTGACCTCGTGGAAATTATGGATATCCATGTTGAGAAAACCACCTTTGTTAATTCCACAAACTTTCTTACGCTGGCACGACGCGCGTTTCAACACACTGTGGCATACTCACACTCATACACACACATACTCAGACACATGAGTATGCCACAGTGTGGTGAAACGCGCGTCGTGCCAGCGTAAGAAAGTTTGTGGAATTAACAAAGGTGGTTTTCTCATCATGGATTCTCTACCTAATTGACTCTTTATTAGCAACTACTAGGAATATTGAATTGAAAAAAGATCCTGAAATTGCACTTACTTAGTAATGGGTATTTGGTGTCGTTTCATGCTTTTAAGCTCCTAGTAATGACGCTAATACATTGAAACCCAGGCCGTTAGTTAATTTGCGTCTAAGGCATGTAAAAGTTACCTATCATTTCTAAGATTTTTGCCAAGCGTAAGATTTTTTATGGATTATCATCATGTTTCTGAAGAACTTATTATTGTTTCTTCTACTTTTCCCCATTTTTTTCAATTCCATGGTTATGCGGCTGGCGACCCTATGCAGTAAACCGTACTACATTCCCGAAAAAGTTAAGGGGGACGGTTTACGCGAATATTGTCGTGTCAATTTTCTGTGGCGAATTGTTTTTACTACCATTCCAAGCACATTGAAGAAAGGTATTTGGGGAAGTAACGGTTGTTGGTGAAAAATAGGTTAAACAGGAGAGTTTTAAGCGTGACACTTAAATACAATCGATTGTAAACTTTACTAAAAGGGAACCGATATCCAGGAGGAGGGACAGATACTTCAAAAAGAGATACCTAACGGATTTGTTGGTACAAGTTCGTGTAATAATTATACTCCAAACATTTTTGCGTAAGACGTAATTTTGAAATTTTCTAAATAATACAAGGGTGCACCTTTTTTGCAATTATGTAAAATCCTTCGTTTAAAATGACACATGTTGTTGAAAATAGATAAATGGTTTACAAAATTGTCTATTAACGTACAATAGCAAGTTTTGGGGGTATCGTCTATTAAATCATATTTTGGAGAAAATAGAGTTTATTCACGCCCATGTTCGTTTTCTCCCGGTGAAAGACGTAGGTAAGTGACGTATTCACTGGTTATTCATCAACCCAGGTCAGATGGCTGAATCTGTCATCGTTGTCAGGGAGTTGAGTTCCATCATCTCCCTGATGACGATGCCAGCAATTAAAAAGACGATAGCGCAATCCCTGACCTGCCGGAGAACTTCAATCAGTGAAGCCGTCATCCATCATCATCAGTAATCATCAATACGAAGATTCTTCTCACCTCTCCGACAACCGCTTAATTCCTACATAGTTATTCACTCTCCATAATGTTCCTGATTTATTCCATTCTTTGTCTTTCTCTATGAATCTAACTGTTCATTCTTCTGCCAATACTGTTTTCAAGAGGGGGCGACATTTCACAGAGGAAAAATAATTCACTTCGATCGGGACTCGATCCCGAATCCCTCGATATCGCGGTAAGTGCTTTAGCCAGTTAAAATACCGACGCATCCTGCTTTATACATTTCAGATACCGAGGCATCCTTCTCCCCAGTTGATATGTAAGGGCATTGAAGAAACAAATTGTTCCTTTAAAAGGATTGAGGGATCCGGCTTCAAATCCCGGTCAAGGTGATTGCATTTTCCTCTGTTGAACTTCACACTGATATGCATACGCGGGTGAATTCGGAAAAGCAATACTGTTGCTAGTCCCTGCATCATCAAAATTCGTTTTCAATAGGATGTTGGGTCGTAAAATGGGTCCAATTAGCATATCTCTCCTTCTTTGCGGAGTTTTCATTGTAGGTACTTCTTCTCACTCCAACTCTTCGTAAGACTTTTTGTTAGTATTTCTCTCGGTCCATTTGGTCTTCATCACCTTAAGTTTCACCACGAAGACTTTTCCCACAAAATTCATTTGTTTGACTGTGGCCAAGTTCCACAGAGATGACTTGCAAAACCAGGGAAAGATGAAAGACAAAGTAATGGAGCCCACTTTACTGAAGAATATTTTTTAGACCTGCGGCCGCAGGATTTCGGGGTGATTTTCCGTGAAATTGAATGCGGGAGGCGATTTCAAAAGCGGGGAAGTTCCTGATAAGTGCTGGTTAAAGGTGCTGGCGCCATTTCTCGGACGTTCGGCGGGAAAGAGATGCTGGAGGTTTTGGTCTCTGAGTGGTATGGCGTCGAGAAATAAAAAGGATGGAGATGGATTGAGAAAGTGCATCAAAAGAATGTGGTGGGGATTGTTATATCAATGCATTTCGCAAGAATATGGTATGATCTATCGTCATTCTCCGACTTCTTATCTCTATCAACTACTCTCCACCGTAACTTCAGACCTAGTCTAGGGAGAAAACATAAGAAGCATATGAGGTGCTGCGTTAAAGAAACTAGAATTCATCAAGGGAGTAGTTGAAAGGTTCTCCGATGAAAAATTGAGAGAGATGCTACTTTGTTCTGGTTAGGTCATATCATGCATTCGCCCTGACATATTAATTACCCTGCACAGAAAGATTTATTTCGCGAAGTAAACAAAATACAAAGGAAAGCCGCACGCCTCGTTTAAAACTGCTATTAACGTGTACATTAATTGTTACACTGCTGGATGGACTAGCTTGGGAGCTGTCACAGATTTAATGGGTTACGCGCTAGAGTCCATCCCAAGTAATAGAACATTTTGAATATACTGATTTGGCTTAAAAATAAGGGAAAAGTATTTGGAGTATACTAATTTGGCTTAGAAATAAGGGAAAAGTAAGCAATTTTTTACGATCGAATTACTAAAACAAAGGCCACCTTCATAGGTTCTTTGGTCACGTCATTCCCTTCCCCAAACGGCATTGGCCGTGTTTACAAATAGGCTGCAAATTTGTCAACTACGGTACTATCTTAGACGCACTATAGACTTAGATTTCTTGAACATTCAGATAAGGTGAGTTTCAATTCGTTAAGGAGAACATTACTACAGCACTGACGGATGCGGCATAATAAGAGATACACAGTGTCAACCTGATATGTACAAAAAGTCCTTTCCATAAGGCCCTTTCTCTTTGTGGTTCTTCCTCGCTTATAAAACAGCCTCACCTCCGTCACGGCATTCAACACCCCATTTCTTGTATTCTCCAATACAACCACCTTCTCTGCCTCCTCCTGCGGTTTCCTCTTCTCACCCACCATTCCTCATTTGTCTTCCTTTCCGTTCATTACCCTTTCTCCATTCTCGTTCACACCAACAAGTCAAACACGCCTTCGGCCTCTTCTTACCCATCTTTCCTCTGATTTCAGTAAACAGTTTTACGATGGATAATAATGTAAGAATAGAAACGTAATTGAAAGCGGAGTAGCAGTGTTAGAACGGGATGAATTCTCCCCCTCGGCTATCCACATCCTCACTGACCTTGAGAAAGAGCCAGTGGGGCTTGGGATCGATAAATATCGTGATGATGGCATGGTGGGGAACATATTTCACAGGATCTGCAGCGATTCAGATGGAAATATGCCCGGTTAGAAAGGGAAAGGAGAGCTGTCTACTGTCTTCTCTTTTAAAGGGCAAATGTCAGAATATTTCCATGGTGTAGAGTATGAGGCAGAGCTGCCAACCTTCCTTATATATCCAGGAAATTCCTTTTCTTCGATCAGGCATTGACTGCCCAGAAATGTAGCAGATTTCCCTCTTGTACTTTTGCTTCTTCATATTTGTCGAATAAGCAGAGTTGCTAAAATATTTAAAACCCATGAATTCTATCCATGCAGGTGTAATAATGTAGATGACCATTGTGATTAATAGCATTACAACTATGGTTCAATCCACAAAGTTTTTAATGGTACTACTAGTTTAAACGCTACGGCGTCATTATCAGGAAACTGATGACTACATACACGTTGAAACTAGTAGGTACTACCTTTAAAAACTCTGTGGATTAAAACATAGTTGCTTTGTTATTATTCATATTTAAAAATCATGTCGCAGGCGGAACCTATTTGTAGAATACTTGAAATAATAATTCGAAGAACTGGAATCTGTAGTTGCCACTCGCTTTCTCTGTATACTTATTTACTTGTTACCATGAGGAATTGGAAACTAAAAGTACAGGCATTGGATGAGAAGGTAACCAATTACCTACTGGTTGTAACAAAACTCACTGAAAATCAGTATAATACGCAAAAGGAAAAGACAAAAAGAAGCCAAAAGAAATGATTTTAATAGCCTAAAACTTTTTTACAATATTTAATTAGCTTGGAATCATATAATTCTTGTGACGGCCTACCGCTTCAATTAACGCAACTATTTGGTCTCTGCAATACCTTTTAACCATTATTTTTAGTTTGATGTTTTAACTTTTGAAGGAAATTTCCTATCAATAGACTCACAGCATGCTTCAGCTGATTCAAATCCACAATATTTACATGTGAGTGTAGTAAGTTTTTATGAACAACTTTTTCTTTCGATTGGTTTTCCGTTGGAATTATTAAAAGCACCTCTGTCCAGTTTGATCGAAATGTGTTTACTCAAAGTGCGGGAATTTTGATTAAATTACATTTTATAATTTAAATTAAATTTCAGTTTATGTCAAAGTAGTCTTTGAATCGATACGGAGACCTATTTGATCGCATTTGTTTTTTTAAATTGACTGCGATACATGGATTTATTTCATGTAATATCTGAAATTGTGGCTTCTAAAATTTAAACCTCCTTAACCTTGATTAAATTGGAAAGCCACCGAAATTATATTGCCTTGATATCAATGGTCAGTGACTCATCCTCCCTAAGGCAGCTAGCTATTGGCTCTCGACACCCCAAAGTTCACGCTTTTATCTCTTACCTTGAACCTGGCAATTTCAGTTGCATTGGATGAGAGTTAAAGCAAAACGACGTTATCAGTCAGTACACCAGACAGAAATTGATTGCGCTTTGTAAACGCATACGTAAAATAAATGAATACGAAAAATAAATGAATACGCAGTTTAGGTTTCAAGATGTATATTTTTAGAAGTTTGGAGAGGACAAGCTGGATAGAGAGGAAAACCTAAGGATGATTGAATATGAAGGAGGAGGAAGATAGACTGGCGTCCAGCAAGGAGGAATGTCTTTTGATGATTTTAAGTTGGTAATGGAGTAAGAACCATGCAGTAATCTGTCACAAAAATGATTGAGTGAATAATCGAAAGTGACATTTTGAAGTTTGCTGAGAACAGTTCTTTACAATGCCAAATGAATTTGTGATATGTAATAAGTTAATTGTAATAAAAGTCTATAAATATCTAAAAATTCGCTCAGAAATTAAGACGACTTACTATTATTATCTATTAATATTCAAAGGCGAAACCCCTTTTGAAGCAACACAAAGAAGAAACATGGTATTGCAGCAATACCTAGTCGTTCTTTAAAGGAAATACTTTTTCACCCAAATTTACCAATCTTACGCGAAACAGAGTTGGCAGCCCTGGTTTTCAGGCATGAGGGAATTGTTTGGGGGGGTGGAGCGGGTATGCTGGGAATTTTACTCCTCTACGCATCAACAACAACTGCGAGGCACTAAAACCGAGGGTGATTAAAATTCCCGCAGTGAATGGAATCAAGCTGGCTTGAAACCTGCGCACTCGCTTCCTCCTCCCGCAATAACGCGCCACCTTTCGGTGAGACGACGAATTAACCTGACCCATAAAACCCCACCTTTCGGGAAGGAGTGCGCGAGTCCGTAAGGTATCTCCACCCCCGCGAAATCGTGTGTGCGTGATACAATAAGAGTAATTAAGGGTACTTTGGTTTAAATTGGTCTCAATTCTTGTCCCTTTTAATGGTAATTATTACGTTACCCAGCCAGCACGCAACCCATTTAAGGGGGCCTCGTTTATAGGGCCACCACGAACCAATTCCCGCTGCATTTAACTTCCCATTTTCGAGCCAATCGATTTCGCAGCTGAAATGAGTTTATCTGCGAAGAGAAAACATGCTCTTTCATTCCATTATGGGCGATTTACGATGTTTTTGCGTGAAATACTAAAACTTAAAGACATTTTTGTCGAGTTGTCTCGCCTCAGCTGTCAATACTTAGCTGCTTGGAGGTCATAAAATTTTACGAATGGCATACGTTAAGGACCCAAATACTTAACCTTGCTTGGGCTTTAGAGTTCTGGAAGCGGCGGCCACACGCCACTATGGGTGATCACAGCGTAGGATATGGATGAAGAATGGAGAGGGTGAGCCGCATAGAGAGGAAAACGAATAAAAATTAAATAGATATGACTGGGATGGTAAGGAAATTACCTGCGGATATTTTGAGAAACTAGCAAAAGTGGTTGAATGACGTGCTTAGAGGTGAGGGTATATTGAAGAGGGTGATGCAGTGGAGAACGATTAATAAGAAAGCATGGAGATGGAATTGCATACAAATATTTGTTGATATAAGGAAGATGTGAGGAACTCAATAGACACTTGATGGCGAACAGGAAGAGAAGACGGAATGTCCCACAGCCAAAATGCTCTAAAAAATATACCAAACGTATTTAGGTGTCATATTATATCCAGTTATGTAAATTTATAGAATAAGAGCTGATTCCAGGAATTTGATTAACTCTTTTTGGTGATGACTAGGAATATAATAACATTTTTAAAATCCTACTCATCATCACAAGGTACACAAAAAAGCATGATTTATTTATTTACAAACGATTAGCGAAACTAAACTTAAACTAATTTTTGACCAGAGGGACATATTCTTTGTGTTTCGGGAGGTTTGAATATGACCCAAAAAACGGAGGGTTAATTCAGCGACAGTCCCAAAAGCTACCAGTCAGGTGGTATAATAAACATTGCATGAACAATTCTTTCTGAAACTCCATTAAACTGTTAGGTGTTAAACATATATGGAAGCGTGGTTCTGGGATACTATTGTTCGAACGTAGAAACGAGTCATTTGATTTGAAATGAGTGATATCCTTTGCGATGGAGTGAGAAATTACAGGTTGTGTCGAAAAAGGAACAGAACCCTTCGCTTGCAGGTAAACATTTCACTCGCGTTGTTGAGATTACTAAGGATTGAGCTCCACCTCCACCTGTCAAAACCAAACCCGCTAAATTCTTGAGATGTCATTTCTTAAATAAGGCTGACCTGACAACAGAAGGAAACTTGTTCTTTCCGGTAAATATTAAAGGTCATTGGGTTCAATAGTGAGTAGTCGCTTTCAGCGGTGCTGTGTCAATGAAAATAAATTTACTCCTCCGCACTTCTCAATAATGCTTATATCGTATTAAAAAAACAATATAGACGTATTTTCATTTATTTTATTTAAATGAAGAGAGAAAGTCACAGTTTCACAAATCGCTTTAATGGCATCAGATTTTGAGGATGGAATAAAATAATGTGGTCAATCTGGAATTGAAAAGAAGCCTCAAGCGTGGGCAATGAGATGTAAATATCCAAATAGGTCTTTACCGCAACCGCTCTATATTGGAAAAATAATGAATTGATTTGAAAAAAATATAACGATTTGGTTTAACATGTGTGCGAAGATATTGTCATAGCTCTTTCATAGTTGAAAATTTCGTTGGCCTGAGTATTTAGAAATCTCAAGTTTTATCGAATGTCTACTATCATATGAAAGTAGTTCTCAGTGGATAACTATAAATCATTTTATCATACCTTCCTCTGAGAGGTATACCTTCGTTTGCAATGTGCAAACAAGTACGTTTAGAAAAAAATTGGATGCAAAAAAAATTTTGCGTTTTCCCAACTTAGTGGGTATTCGTTATTACGTGGGTAGTTATGCAACCTTTATTGACAATTATTGTCATATCTGATGACTGTTTTATTTTTATATGCGAGGTATTTTCATTCAGTTGTTGATTTTAGTTGGAAATCAATCTGATAATTGGGAAAAAAATATCCTGAAAAATTATCCAGCAAACCAAAACATTTTTATTTCAACTTAATCTTTAGTTGGCACGTGTAAGAGTTCGTTGGATATTCTCTGACTTTCATCACAACCTACCTTTAACCGGTAGATTACTGTAATAAAGAAAATAATCTCTAATCACTAATCTATTATATTCTTTCAGTTTTAAATTTAAATTATATGTTCAAAATACACATTTTTTCCTGCCACAATATTTAATTTCGCATCATTGGAATGGAAACAGGCTTAATAAAAGTCAAAATAAAATAATTTCTGACTATTTATGAAATACATAAAAGCATGTTGGGTTCAAGGGAACAGCATTTTCATATTGACTTTTACACACACGGAACCACCAAGTCCCACTATTTACTGCTATATGACTTACTATGTCCTTTATAACTTCACGGGTCAGGGTTAACTGAGTTGTCCCCCTTTCTGGGTGTTAGGATGCAAATCGTTTTGTGGCTCTTGATTATCTCCTAATTTATGTACATGATCTTTTAGAAGCGTGATGACTTGGTAGAACTTGAAATTAAAAGTGGCATGAGACTTTTGTTGACTAATCTGTACAATTTCCATGAATATGTGCAAACAATGACCAATAAATCAACGAGCAAAAGCCACCACCACGTTCTTCCTCGGATTCTGCTTCGGTAGTTTGCATTTCGGTTATCATTAAGCCAACTCCTCCCACTAATCCATTATGTTCCCCTATCACATAAGGATGTGTAATGGCTATTTTTCTGTCTATCCAGCCTAAACGTCTGAATGTACCCTGTGGAACATAGAATATGTGTTGCTGGCTACTGTGACGGTGGAGTTATCATCGTATCGTACTCAAATATCAATTTTTTCACCTAACTCGTATTCTCAGGATCCTCTGGGCTTTTTCCCGATTGCCTTGCTGTCTACTAAGGGACACTTTTCAGTCATGTTTTCTCTAATCGTTCATGTGGTTTAAAAGCCCTTTTCTTACAAAACACTTAATAATCTGTGTGATGCAAAAAATTATCAAATAATATACGATGATGTGAAGCTTCAGGGACAACCTTGAGTAATTCTAAAATGTTACTTGCACCCAAGCCTAACTTTACAACATAATCATTTCCCTTGGCTCCATCATACGGTGAAACCTTGAGCAAATACATATCGGATGAACATAAACACCATAGCTTGAACTCAAATCTGATAGACTGGTTTTTATTTGAGCATTTTTGCAGTTTTGCGGCCAAAAAGTGGGACCATTTGTTTATCAATAGCTAAATTATGGGAACATTGACCAAAAAACAAAATTTCTCATTCTTATCGTAAAAGAGAGGCCTCAGTTTTTCAAACCTGTCACTTTTGTTTACGCACGAATTATCCGACCAGTGAAGATTTTATCTTATAGCTCTTAACTTAATACGGACTCGATGAATTGCGGACCTACTGTTAGCCTTAAACTTCATCTTCTGAACAATACGTGTCTTGTCGAGGAAGCCGGTGGTAACTTGAGAGAATCAAAACACCTGAAAATTTTCTTGTCTGATATTGGTAGATGAAAGCAATGCCTTTTGCGACTAACGGCATATTTATTTGAAACTAGTGTATTTTTTAAGAAACTAAATTGTCAAAATATTTTCTTTTAAGTTTTCAATTAGAGTCAGACCACCAAGTTATATTTTGATTCTTTTCATTATATGCTACCTTTGTAGAACTAAGTTCTTCCTCCAATTAGGGCACAATTCTTTTGCTCTATTAGTTTAATGTGAAACTTGGTACCTTTTTGTGGGCGTTTCCACGGAAGATATTCTTCACTTATTACGCCGGATGCATCTTCATGGACTTAAAAAAGTCCAGCAATGCCAACGTCAACATTCACATCTCCAGCCTCATTCTCATCAATATCTTCTTCGTCGGTAAGGCTGTCCACTTCCGGCGGTATTTAGAGAGCAACAGTCACTTTGCCTGCTGAATTATCCGTTTCATTTATTACCGTCATTATTTCCTGAATTGACAATGCTCTTATGTTGCATGGATTCATCTAACACAATGGAAATGATTTAATGGTCGCAGCATTTTCAACTACTTATCATAGTGATAATTCATTGTCTTAACTTATGTAACTTCTTTGAACATCGCCATGAAGGCAATTATAACTCTGATGGCCGAATTATGGTTATAAACCAAAACTGGCGATAGGAAATGTTTTCAAGAAGCCTCTTAAAATATCAGCAATTAGGTTTTTGAAATCACTGGACCAATCAGATGCAATCGGAGGAACAGCACCGCACTGCCGACAAAGTTCGACTGCAAGCATGGTAGATTTTTGATGGGAGGTTGATAAATGATTGAGATAGCTGATGCTGACATAATGTGACACAATGTAATGTATAAGAAGCTTTAATTCTACACTAAAAAGAGGCAGCTTGATGCAACGTTGTTACTAGACGTCGGCAGTAACGATCCGCTACGCGCCGAGATTGAATTACGCCTAAGTACTCTGAGACGCCCAAGTTGTGAAAATGCAATATTAAGTTCACAATACGAAGTTCACTTCACGCAGGCTCTCTGTTATGAAATTAATATTTAGCGTTGTATATTGAGTGCTTGAGTTATAGGAACATGAATCTAACATTTGATTAAGAGATTACTCATAAGCCTTACTCATAAAAACACATTTATCTTGAACGTCACATGGCCACAATATACATACCAGAGACAATAATATGCACACACGACCTACACTACAGCGTAGTCTACGCTATGGCCTGGCTACGAGTGCCTGTGCAACGGAGTCATCGTTATATTTGGAATAACACCAAAGTAATATTGAATGATATTAGCTTTATTAGCGAGAAAAATCTCCTTTAAAATATATTTGGCTAAAAATGGTCTGTTATTCTTATAATATCAATTTCTGTACAAGTAACGAGTTATTTTCTTTGCGATTATTTGCGAATATACGTTTTGTCTTTAATATGTGTTCGTTTAGGCACATCATTATGATATCCAGTTTTTCTCGGCTTGAAAATCAATGGGTTGACTATTTCACCTGTAGCGTGAATGTTAGATAACCAAAAGTCTCATTTTACATACATAACCCCAAATCTGAGTTTACATAATATCTCTGTGAAGGCCACGTCATCCTACGATGGGACTTACATCAGGTCATTAAAATTAAAACATTTGCATGCGTTTAACGTTTTATGCATTGGATATTTCAAAGAAACAGACTAAAACTCTAATGGAGGTGGTAATTGGTTTCACCACCATGTTCCCACCAAGTCTCATTGAAAGGTTCAGGAGATAAATCAGCTACAGAAAACTGCTTCATCCTTGATGCCACAAAGCACTGGCACCACTGTTATAGCGTTACTTAACTTGCTATCCTTTTATGTCGCGTCTTGAAAGCAAAAGGTTTGGGAGGGAAGCGGATCAACATCTCCTAATTCGACTGTGTACCGCATTAAAGGGCTCCTTTCTTAGCTTAACCCGCCCTTCTCAAAGTCAGCTTTGTTGAACTTGAGCGAAAAAAAACGCTTCCACCACCTCCATCCCAGCCGCTCATTTTTCTCCCTCATTAGAGATTTCACGGGTTAGGGATCGGGACGCTACGAATAACGCCCCTCCTTAATGGTTGCGCGGGACAGTTGTGTTACGGAACTGCTTACGACTTTTGATTCTGGCCGTTAAAAAAAAAGACGAAGAAAAAATCTTTACGGTGTTTATATTTATGTATATTCCGGCATTAAATCAAGCGGAACTCTCGAGTGAAGAAGAGGAGTACGGAGGAGGGTGGAAAGGAGGAAAAAAACATAACAACCCGCATTAATACGGAGAGAGAGAGAGGGTGCTGGGTTGAATGGGGGGGGTTGTATATAGGAGGAAGAGTAAGAGGGTTTAGGAGAGAAAGATTCGCCGGAAAAGGAAGCCCTCCATCCCTGACTTTATACTCGCATACACATACATACTCGCTTAGCCCCCCTTCCCCCGCTTTTTTTTATGTATTCCTCTCTCCCTATCTCGTAAATGGGAGGAAGTGCCTTCTGGCCATGGCAAAAAGGCGATAAATTTCAGTTTTACGAACGTGGAGGGGAGGAAGGGAGCGGTTGTAAGGGAATGAGAGACTGCTTCCTAGGAGTCTTAATGTTTTGCTCTGCCCCGAGAGCCGGGGGAAGGTAGGGATGACTTGTGCACTTTCGACGCGCCGAGAAACTCTTTCTAATAGAGTCCCTTTCTCCCATCTTAACCATCCACTTCTCCTCCTTTTCCTTAGTCGCGAAGTGAGCAAGAGCATTACGTTTGGGAATTACCAGAGAGATAATTCCCCCGTATCGCGGAACGAACGAAGTGAGGGCACATTGAACGGGTATCCGAAATCGGGCGGCGTGTAATCTATACGCGCGTCATGAAGGCCGCTAATGTATATGCCCGAAGATATTTATGTGCCCACCCAGCATATATAAATAACGCTGGTTTTTCCATTTCCTATCCTCAAAATTATATAATTATGGCGGTAATCTACCGGTTCAGGTAGGTTTAAATAGAAGAAATAAAAATCCTCCAGGTTTTTACAGACGATGATCCTTATCTACGAACAAAGTTTATTTCTTCATCTCAGCATACGTCCTACCTTTCTTCTTCATGTCCATTGAACCTAATCTTTTCCTTCCCCTTGTCTTGCCCAATATCCTCCCCTCTATCACATCCTTCAGTAGCCTTACATCCCTCATTACCTCCCAACCACCTACTCTGCGTCCTCCTCTCCTCCAGAACTTTTCCTTTCCTCACCGACATTACTGAGTATTTTCTCGTTTGTTTTCTTTTCCGCCCACCGCAAAATCTCCATACTGCTATTTCAAAAGCATGCAGCCTATTATCGTCCATTGCGTAAGGAAATTACCGGAGAGATGATCCTTCCGTATCGCGGAACGAAATGAAGGCGCAACGAATGGTGTTGAGTAATCACTAACAGTGATCGGGTAATTCGTCAATCGTCGTAATGCTAGTCTAACAACTATAAATTACATTCTCGATGTCTGGTGAGATCCATGTGGTTTGAGATGTGGCCGAACAGCATTAATCACTGCGAAACTCGTAAATTGACGTGATTAAAATTCCTTCGAAGATTGTTTCTGACGTCAATTAACATAATTTAAAATGACAGTCTACAAAATGTTGCAAACATTTTTTTACATTAAAATTGAAAACTCGTAATTCATTGTTTTTCTGCAAATTTAAAATTTTACATTTCTTATATTCTTAAATTTGGCTATATTATGTTGAAAAAATAATCTTTTCAAATGATGTAGGCATGAGCTTCATACCCACGATAGTTTTCCATGGATAAAATGTCACGAAACACTCTTAGAAGAAAATATTGAAAATATGGTTTAACCATGAGAGTTTTTAATACTTGAAAATTCTACTTTCTTCGCATGTTTTATTGTACCTTAGGATCATACGTAGACGGTAGCACCTGTTGCACAGTAAAACTTCGAGTGAAAAAACCTACTTTTACTAATAAGATAATTAAAATACGGGTGTATTCCGCGTGTTGTTTCGGTCTGGCCCGACGTTTCGTGACCTGCTGGTCACATCTTCATGGGAATGAGGGTTGCTGCTGCTGTTTGTTCCTTATATCAATCCCCACTAAGTTGGTTCAAATGAGAGACTTGTTCCATGGGTTCTATGTGCAACTGTTTTTTAGACCACCGTCTATCTCTGTAGAAATTATGTTTATTTTTCTTTATCTCGATGACCTCACGGATGAGTCGGGGTTTGAATCTTCTCACCCTAGCGATGACTTTTGATTTTTCCAAGTCAATCGCGTGTTCCAAGGATTCGTTCTCAGTCACTGCAGACTTAGTCGTTTGTCCCAGTCGAATGGGTTTGTGCTCTTTCCAATCGAGTTTTGGCTGAGCGTCCTGTCTCCCCGATGTATTTTTTACCGAATGTTTAGCAGAGAATTCCGTATATCTCTTCGATTTGTAGCGGTGCTCTGTCCTTTACATTTCCTATGAGGTGTTTTACTAGTATCTTTGGTTTTATAATTGTCTTAAAGTCATATTTACAAATCACGTTGATTATCTTATCGGTCGTGCTTTTATTGTACGGGAGGAAAGCTGGTTACGTCCTAAGTTTCAGATATGACATTAAGGCAGTTTTTAAATCACAGTTGAAAGTATAACACATACGCGGTTCTCACGCCAACAAATATTCATTTGTTTCTTTGAGAGCAACGTCAAGAGGGTGCTGCAACCTTGACCTACGACAGAGACGAACCAGTCTGCCGGGAGTCAGTCATACCTTGGTTCTCGAGCAGAAAGCCACGCAGGGCAGTCGCTCCGAGAACAGTCTGTGAAGTCAGTCGCCACTGTGAAGAACACAATCTTAAATCTGTTCAAACGTGATTGGAAATATATTACTGTAAATTTAAATTCTTTCGGAAACGATATCCTGACTTCAAATATTTATTGTGCGCAGTATCGACTGAACACGCGGCATACACCCGTACTATAAAAATGTTATTAGTCATTATGTAGCGCAAAGATTTCATTGAAGAAAAAAGCTACTTTTTGATTATTTTAATTAAAAAAATAATTATTTCTGGCACACAATTGTCAGACCTTTCAAATGATATACCGCAAATAAATTAACAGGGAGCTTAATTGGCTATTGAATTCATTCTTGAAGATATGTCCAATTAGCTAATCAAATGCATAAATTAATGAACACCCTTGGTAAGAATTTTGGTCATGAAGGTGACCATCTACTGGAAGGAGAGGCGATAGATTTTTTTGTTTCGTAGTACAGGAGATGACGTGTGTATCCACTGAGCAAGTCTCAATTAGACATTTTGAAGCCTAGCCTTTTAGCCAGGACAATCATTCTCATTCACATCTGTTCGATGGTTTATTGTTACTGCACATACGTTAATTCATACATATTTGATGAGTAGTTTTTGAGAACGCTTTTCAATTATAACTTGTAGTGTGATTATTAAGATCTCGTGATGGAATATGTCGTGTTTTTTTTGCATTTATTGATCAGATATAAATTGATAACGCGAATATTGTGATTTGTAAGGCAAGTAAAGCAATACACAATTCGTAGGAAAGCAACGGAGAATAGTGAGGCTGGATGTTAACACAACTGTGCTGGTGGATGTTAGTCAGTCCAGTCACTTATATCTTCTCTCCCATTCTCAGGGCTCTTAGGTACCACGGATATAATCGTATAACCAATAGTAGCGCGAAGATGTATTGCTCAATATACGATCGCACATAAAGCACACTCATATACCGGATAATTAACGGTATATTAGAATATTCTGGAGAGAAACAAGAAACTCCTTAATTATAATCTTGTTGAAGAAAACCCCCCCAAAACATTCCATTCGAGAGCTAGTAGTTGGGAAATTTCAAACATGAGAAAGTTGCCTCAAGTTCGAGAAGTGAAAAGGAATTGAGATGACATTTTGAAAGGTCAATATAAAGCCACAATTCGCGGAATTCAATTGAGGAGTAAAATCATTTGCGGTTAAAACCACGATTTAATGCCATGGAATGTGAACATAGCAATGCCAAGACTTTGAAAAGTTGTTTCGTAATTTATAGGAAGATTTTAACGATTTAGTTAGTAAAATAAATTCTGCGTATTTTCCGACAGCGGAAAATAGGAACCTTCTATGTCAATAGCCTAAGATCATGGAATTATTTTTCATTACTTCAAAATCAAATTGAAGCAGAGGGTTGATGCACTTAAAGAAAAGAGCAATTTACAAGTAAATAAAATTAGAGATTTACCCTAAATTTCAATAGAAGTGGAGTAAATAGACCTTTATGCATTCATTTTGGTCATCCAGGGAGTTCGGTCACTGGGCCATCCTCAGGAAGAGGATTCGAATCTCGTGAACACGTGTTTGTTGCCCGAGGCTAAAATTCAAAGTGCGCGGGGTGGGGGTTTTACCGTTTTTGGTGCAATGACGTCACATTCTGTTCTAATGGGAGTGGCTCGGAGGATGAGTCATCATTGGCGTGGCATTTTCTTGACCCCTCTCGAAGTCTCAGTTCTCGTATCCTGGAGTTGTTAGTGTTCGTACTTCGCTACTGTTTTGAAGAGTTTCCTGTTAATTATTCCCAAATCATTGTCTGTAATGTTATTCTGATTTAAGTTCATTAATATGCTCTCGTGTGCACCTAATTTGTGGTTAAAAGTGGATTTTCAAATGGTGAGGGTTTTCTGCAGTGATTTGGTGTCCGCTTTCAAGCATGTGGTTCGCGATGGGCTGAATTATTAAACTGGCCATTTTTATAGTGCGCTATGTGTAAATTGAACCTGGCAGTTGGATTACGTGTATTTGACCCAATATACGAGTGTTCACACGCCCTATATTTCATCTGATAAATTCCTGACCTCTGCATTGGTGGAGTCTTGTGTCTCGGATTTACGATTAAGTTACAAAGAGTGTTATGGTAAGTGAAAGTTACGTCTACTTAAATCTAATTATATATATTTTTGCACGCCATTTTTTAAATTTTGGGCAGTAAGGTAGGGCAATTAATGATGTATTTAAGTGTCTTATTCTAGTAGAATTACAGCTGTGTGTGTAATCTATCCTTCGTCTTTTGTTCATGATCATCTTATTTAGAAAACCAGCGTCGTGTTCGTTTTTCTCTCACTATTTGTTTTACTTGTAACTTTGCTTATTGAGAGGGACCTTGAGAAGTCCATTTTAACGGAAGTGGAAAATCGCAAACTTTTGTTGACATGGATGCTTAGAATCGGTCTTTATGTAATTCTCATCTACAAGGGAATATGTGTGTTTGGGCCATTAGTTAAGGTGTTCACAGTTCGTTCAGTGTAATCCATGTTGTCCATGGTGTTCCCTTAATCAAAATTTAGGTAGGGAGAGTCTCAATGTATCGTAAAAAAACGGTTATTAGTATGGCCACGGGTGCACGAATTTTCTAGTTATATCAAGTTTTCTATTTGAAGTTGGGTTGAATATCTAACAAACCGTTTCTTGGTACTAGTATTTTTGTTTTCTTGCTTCGACCGCTAAGGCCATTTCCCGTATACTGTCTGCCACGTGCAGACAGGGGCAACAACACTCGGACGAATCGGAGGATCACCCCTCCAAAGTCGAGCCAAATCCAACGATGCTTAACTTCGGTCACTGATCGGGAACCGGTGTTTCTATCATGGCAGGCCGTTACTCCCGTTTCTTGGTATCACAATGATTATTTCCAGAGTCTATGTCTACCTTAAGAACGTGTATACGGGGTGGAGTATTCGGTAAACCGTATTTTAATCCTCTATTATGTACGCTTATTTCTTCATATGTGAAGTGGTGGGATGACAGGTTTAATGTGTGATTGGGTTTGCCATTCTTTTGGTTTGATAACGGTTAATTGTTCATCGCACTAAATTTTTGGGATAGTGATATGTTGTCTTTTCCTTTAATCATGGTTCACTCTGAGCGACTATATTCAGTAATCTTCCATGGAATTTTCTGGGAGCAGAATCATACGAGTATTTCGTGATTTTTAAGTGCAGATTTTAAGTAATTCTTTCGTATTACGCAATGTGAGCATATTTTAGTTTGATTTCTAGAATTAATCAAAATGTTTAGCTCCTTCTGTGGCTCTTATAGTTTTTAAATTGGTTTTCGGTCATTTTTCGTGAAAATATTTAGGAAATAGGTAAAGGTATCATAGGGTCCAGTCTGGGAGAAATTTTTGTGTGAGAATCATAGAAACGTAAGGGGTATTCGATGAATGGGAAAGGAAAGTGAAAGGACTGCGAAGTTATAAAATGTAAGAAAAAAAGGCGTGAGATTCGTAGTTTTTGAGAAAATAAAGTTTGAAGATGACGAAAATCGTGTAATTTTCGTGATATTTCGACGCCATATTCCGAGATGTTGGGAAGTCCCGCTAGAGGGATAGAGAGTAATTTCACGTCTGCATTATTGCCATTACGCACCCCCCAACAAGGTTGCGGGCCAAAGTTGTAGCGTATTTTTCTAAAGAAAAATATCCCCCGAGAGGGTAGAATATTGGAGGGGGGTGTTGTTGTAGTCTCTTCAAAGTTGTAGCGTATTTTTCTAAAGAAAAATATCCCCCGAGAGGGTAGTAGATATTGGAGGGGGGTGTAGTTGTAGTCTCTTCAAAGTTGTAGCGTAATTTTCTAAAGAAAAATATCCCCCGAGAGGGTAGACGATTGGAGGGGGGTGTCAAAGTTGTAGCGTATTTTTCTAAAGAAAAATATCCCCCGAGAGGGTAGATGATTGGAGGGGGGTGTATTTGTAGTCTCTTCAAAGTTGTAGCGTATTTTTATAAAGAAAAATATCCCCCGAGAGGGTAGATGATTGGAGGGGGTTGTAGTTGTAGTCTCTTCAAAGTTGTAACGCGTCGTAAAGCGCGGCTAGTTTACTAACGGCAGTGTTCGAGTGTAGGTTCAAGCGGGTATACTCATCGCTGGTGGGTATAGAAAATGAAGAAACTGCTCGACCGCTGCGCCGTCTGGAGGAAATAGGAGGAAAAGGGCAGCTTTTCCAATATGGCGTCGATGAAGAGATTCACATCACAGGTTTAAGTGAATACTTTACGAAATAAAAAGGTTTTATGAAGAAAATGAAAGGTTAGTACCAATGCGCAGATGTAGCGTGGCAATATAAGTGAAATAGGTGGTATAAAATGACCGGGAAGCAGGTGAAATTAATTTTCTCCCAGACTGGACACTATGATACATATACCAGGAAATACTTTAATGTATGCGGAACCAATTTTCAGAAACGAACGAATGTCTGCCGCGAGAGTTTGTGCCTTGAGTTGTATTGTTTCTATACGTGAATAAGATTAAATTAAACAAATATCTCTTATTTTTATGCCTTTTCTTGATGTTTGCCTCCTGAACTTGTTAGAAAATGTGAGTTTATTGTTATCTCCTGTTAGAGTAAATAGAAAGGTTTCTTTGCTGATGAATTCCATAACTCTTTTATTTTTGTGTGTGTATGAGTGCCTTCTCTTTTTTCGCATGCTTCATTCAGCTATCAGTCTTGTCCGTGTCGTTCGAGATTGAACATTTTGCTATAGCATATTGAGTTAACCATATGTGGATATTAATTCAAGTGTACGGAACCTCAATATCTCCCATTTGTTTTAATCCGGAAACATTTTCTTTCGCATTGCTTTTATATCTATTGTCCTATTTTTATTTTTTTCCTAAAGATATTGATTCATTTCCTTGATTCAAATGCTGGAAAACATCCAAAATTGTGCATAAACTCATGAGATCTCATTAATATTGATCACAAGAATGCGTTGTTTACCTTATTTTAAGTTATTTTGATAGCTGCGGTCACTTGTTTTGATAACTAGTTATCATTTTATTCATATCCATTTCTATTTTTCTGGTCATGTATTGATTCTCGAGGACCTATAGTTCTTCCAAGTCCTCTACTTTTACTGCTCAAAAGCGTTTGGCATGTATGACAATGAATCTGAAAGCTCCTATAGAAAGACAGTCAATATGCAATAGTGTACTTAATATTAAATTCATAAAATATTTTTAGTATTGACTGGTGTTGTTTGTCAATTATGGTGTTGAACTATAATTATAGGACTGGCTGTAAAATGACTCAACAAGTAGTAAGCGATATATCCTTAATTTTTCAATACATTTAGTAAATTGTATTTTAACCATAGTCGATTCACTATTGGAAATAAATGGAATAACTTTGCTATAAAAACTTTTACTAGAATGGTGGTAGTCTCTGAAATGGCAAATTCATGATTCTTCCTTGTCATTCAAAAAAATCAATCTCTTTCGATTCTTCGAATTTGGGATATTTTTTCTAAATTGATTGTTTACTGGTAGGAAAATATCTGAGCCCGTAAAAAATCGTATGAAATAAGTGTAATTTCGCATGAAATTTTACTTTGTATTCTAATATACTATTTTTTATCTTTGCAGGTAAGTCACTGGTTACGTGCTCGTTTTCGGCAGACGTTCCACTTTCTTTGTAAGTAAATATAAATACTTTTCTACCGGTGCGGTATACTGAGAGTGAGAATGCGTTGTTAGCGGGAAAGTAGGAAGAATTAAACGTTTTTGAGCTTGAGTTATGACGCGAAATGTGAATAATGGACATTTAATTAAGTTATGTGAAATATCAGAAATTAAGAACACACATATACATAATGCTTGTTAAAGGTGAAATATGTGACGGAAGATTAGTTTACGGACTGTCCACAATCTGACCGATATTCAATGGAAACATGTATGCGTCATTTTTCGGTCTCCTGAAAGTTTCATTACGTGATGTAAACTAAGAGCTTTTGCAAGTGGAGAGATATAATTATTTTAAAGAAATAAGTTTGGCGGAGACGGATTAATTTTCTTTAAATAACATTTATCTCTGCATCTCTTTCTTTCACCAGAATGAAACGGAGACACGTCTGAATCAATGGAATTTGTGACATCAGTTCTCCATATTTGATGCTCGCGGTTAATACTATTGTACCGGGTTCATACCATTGGTACCTAGTCTTTCTCGTCCCAAGGCCTAGTTGGGATTTACATTCGTCACCTATCTAGAGAGTAGCCTTGTTTTTTGATCGCTTTGAAGAAAATAAGCCTAGACTGGAAACAACAAATGTTCAAGTGGGTGGTAGAGGTATAATTGTTGGGTAAGGGAGAAGAAAAAGAAATATAATAGAAATTGAGGACAGTATGAATTAAGAAAAAGACTATGAAAGAGACTAAACATCCAATAGGTTGAATAGGTAATTACGATGAATGGAGTTCTAAAGTAGAATTACATGTTTTATGCTGCATTATCTTAGGAGAGATACCTACCATTCATCGCACATAGCGTACAAAGCAGCTGAAACATTTGGTTGCAACTCATGTTTTATCGCGATAAATAGGCTTAACCTATTGCTCATGCGTTATATTTTCGTATTTTTTCAAAGTTACATAATGTATAGCGATGTGTCTTAGATTTCAAACCTTTTTGGCATACATATTGTATTTCATACTGGCTTAGCTTTGTTGCAGATGCAATTGCTTTTCCCTTTCAAATAGATGGACAAGTTTTACCCTTATGCTTGGTACTGTGGGAAGCACATATGTAACCAATGCCAATCTCATCATGTAAAAAAACGAAATGAATCCTTAAGCGTATGAGAAATTATGTCTCTTCTCAATTCGAGTCATATTTATGAGGCCTGCATTGAAACCAGCCAGGTTTTTTCCCATGATATTTCCAATGGTTTTGTGTCGCCGAATTTCAGAAACTTCCTGTTTACTCATGACTTTCAAATAAAACGAATCAATCTTTCTCTTTCGCAACCTCTGGAGCCCATGTCAGTCAAAATTATTCCATTTCCCTTGCCTTAACTTCTCTGTCGGCCAATCGAAGCAGAAACACCTCCCAAGTCTCTCTTTCCTCGCCTCTCTTTTCAAGGTTCAATAGCTTCTCGTCATCTTAAGTTTTATTCACTTCAACGTTCCAACTCTTTCCTATCACTTTCTAGCCCCCACAGCAATGGTTCTTTAACTTTCCATTTTTAGGAGTCCACTTCCCCTCTCCCTACATTCAAATATTTACTTCGCTCTGGGTAAATTTCCATTAATATGATTCGATTATTTACCTGAAATAAGTCCTTTTAGTTTGTAATGCGTCTTCTAGGCCGAAGGTAACGTTATTTATATGTCTATGCAAACTGAGGTTATCAACCCTATGCATACATTCCATGGAAAAAGTACTGGCCTGATTTTGCTTCTTTACAACATTCTCATCCAATGAGATCATTGTAAAATTAGACACCAAATATTTTCTTCCGTTTTGTCGTCGGTGCAGATTTATTTATCATTCAGGTAATCATATTTAAACATCGTTCATGTCAAATGCAGTGGCTATATCACCGTCCTATATTTTATTAACTTAGGTTGAGCTTCACATTGAAGAATATTCATCACTAAGCCTGCAATGTACAAATTTCACTATCCCCATTGTTTAATGCTGTATTAATATTGTTTTAATTATAATTGCTCGTACTAGGATTGTTTTTTAATGTACAGAGAGGTACTTCTTCTAATTATTTAATTTTACTTTCTTTATAAATGGATTAAATATCCACGAGTGGAGATGAGGTGTCTAGAATCACTGGTAATAGTACTTTCATCTACATATACACGCTACTTTGCGAGTCACCTTAATGGTTTGTAGCAGAAAGTGCAAGGGTAACACCTATGTGAATGGGGAAAGTGGATAAAGAAAGAGCAGTGGCTGAGGACACTGGTGAATAGAATGTTATCGGAAGGTAATAATATAAATACATTTATTGCTCCATCAAGTTTTGTACACAATACATAACATTAAACACATGTCTATGTGTTTCGGAAATTTTTTATAATATCTAATAGTGCATGGAAAGAAGGAATGTTTTACGTATCAGCTTGGCAGTATATTTCTCTAATATTATTACTCATATCATTACTAGAGATATTGGGCTGGGTCTAACTAACATTCTTTATGTCGTTCCGAGACTCACCTTTTCTGAATTAGTAATTTTATAATACTTGGTGTGACTGAAATCTGGGAATTTTTAAAACATAAATTTGGATATTTGTTTGTAAAAATATTACAGAGGGAGGACATCCAGGTTAAGCTTTACAATGCTAATATTCCCTTATTCACTCTAAGTTTGTACCTATGTTTACCGAGAAAAAACATGCATATACCAATTACACCATTCCAACTCGGGGTGGGCACAGTCAAAACAGTTTCACTCTCTCAGATAACCCCGTGAAGCTGACCGGCTTAAATTATTTTCTCCATACTGGATTATCTTTTTATACCTCTTTTGCTTTTGTTACCGTCATACATATCTTCCCTCATACATTACCCCTTGTGCCTTAGACTACCTATATAATATTCCTCCTCTTAAGAGTTTCTTCTACTGTACTTTCACAATTATTTCTTGGCCTACACCTAACTCTATAACGCCATTCACTTATCTATATTATATGTACCTAATTCATAAAGGAC
The DNA here is from genome assembly GCA_963573305.1 of Pyrrhosoma nymphula. Classification (NCBI taxonomy): domain Eukaryota; kingdom Metazoa; phylum Arthropoda; class Insecta; order Odonata; family Coenagrionidae; genus Pyrrhosoma; species Pyrrhosoma nymphula. The sequence continues at coordinate 67,404,260 of OY754333.1, forward strand.
TTCATTATGAATAACGCCTGATCCGACATATCGAATACTTTGCGGTTATACAGTCAGAAATATTAAAAATATTACGTAGGGTATTATTTTGCGTATTGACTCCAGCAAAACAATTTCCTCAGTGCATTGCGTAGCCATTTTAACATCATTCAACATACGGTTCGGTTTTGCGTATTTTCACTGAGAAGTAACAACCTACATATTTCTCCACACTCCGTACAGTTTTTTATCCCCGGAAAGTCCTCGAGCCCAGTAGGGGATACACTGCCCATGAGGGATTCGCTGATACAGCCCCTTCCATCCCCCTTCCGTCGAGCTGGAGAACAAATTCCGAGTAGCAAAGCACGCTCCCAGAGCCAAATGAGACACCGTTCGTCATCTTCCCCCCTATGCATATGAGGCCGGCAAACCCTCTCCATAAAAAAACCACCCACCCGACCACCCCATCCCACTCTCACGTACCTTCCCCTTTTCAGTCAAGGATTCATATTTCAGACGCAAAGCTCAGTAATCATGGCGGCTTCCTTATGCATACAAGCTGAATATACAGAACCCTGGAGGAGGGATAAAGGATACTCTTGGGAGTGACCGTGTGAGGTGAGCGAAATGGAAATGCTGGAGTGGTTCTGATGTCTGGATGGCGACTGAAAAATTGGTCATTTGATGGGGAAACGAGTGAGGTTATAGTTGCAAGTAATCAGTGCGAGAGTAATGGTGAAGTTTATACTGGTCCTTGCGCATGGAACTTTAAAATTGTGGTAGAGACGTCACATTTGTTTATTTCTACATGGGTCATGTACATTTCTACATGGGACATGGTATATTTCTACAGACGCATGGAACGAGTGTTTGTCTAGCTAAGCGAAAGCCGCAGTGTTCAAAGGTTTTTTCCTCCCATCGTTATTATTTGGCAACTAAGACGATTTTGTGTATCTTGCCCGAACGTTTGCAAATGTTTAAAGGAAGGAAGGAAAGAAGTTATTTTAAGCCGTGCGAAGAAATTCGTAGGTAGAAAGTGCAGCACACATGTGTACGAGTTTTTTATAGGGTAGCGAACATTGCAGTGGACAAACGTGTTCTCCTCGCTACATGGGACATGGTATATTTCTACAGACGCATGGAACGAGTGTTTGTCTAGCTAAGCGAAAGCCGCAGTGTTCAAAGGTTTTTTCCTCCCATCGTTATTATTTGGCAACTAAGACGATTTTGTGTATCTTGCCCGAACGTTTGCAAATGTTTAAAGGAAGGAAGGAAAGAAGATATTTTAAGCCGTGCGAGGAAAGTCGTAGGTAGAATGTGCAGCACACATGTGTACGAGTTTTTTATAGGGTAGCGAACATTGCAGTGGACAAACGTGTTCTCCTCGCTACTATATTATATGGTAGCGAAACCTGGGTATGTCAAAATAAGTATAAGAATAGGCTAAATGCAGTGGAAATGGCGTACTTCAGATGTTTTGTGGCAAATACATGGTGGAAAGAGATAAAAATGAGTGGTTTATGAAGGGATGTGGTTTAAATTTAATAGAGATATTGAATGGAGTGTGCTTCGTTGGTTTGGCCATGTTGAGAGAATGGATGAGGGTTGAATAACGAAACAGAAACGTGATAGTTGTAGACAGTGAATTATGTGAGTGAAAAGGGTGGACCGTGAAAGCCATGGGTGAATGTGGAGGAAGAGAATCGGAAGGGGAGGAATATTCGGACTCTTAATAATAGGACAGGATGTATGTAGCAGTGCATGAAATTAAGGGAAGTGGAAGAGGAACCCATGCAAAGATAGGGCATTATTGAGGAAATTTTTAAAAGAAAGTCAATTTTCTAGGGCTTGCAGCAATAATTTATAGGCCGAATGTCTTAGTGTTCTTACAGTATTTCATTCTTCAACTCGGCATACGTCTGAGTTACCTTCATCCCATTCATAATAACTAATCTTTGCTTCTCCCCCTGTTACTCAACATCTTTGCCTCCATCAATGGCTTTACAATATCCTCTCCTCTCGACACCTTATCTAAACCCTTATTATGCATTTTTCTAATTTCCTCAAGCATTTTCTTGTCCATATCCACCTATTTCAAGTGCCTTCTCGCTTTTCCTAATCTCCGTCCATCGCACCTTCTTCATTCGTCCTCGCACCCAAGTACCACTATTTTCGTCTTATCTCTTCCAAATTCATGTTGTTTTAACGTAACTCTCCATGTTACACTGTTCACCATTCTTTTATTTACAATATTACGCAAGGTCAGCGTCATTAATGTTCACCTATTTGTGTACGAGAGGTTAAATCTCCGAGGGTATAATCACCGAGAGATTAAATCTCAGAAATTAAGTCACAACGTCATTACTGTTTGTACCGTTACTTCACGCTTCTTCAACAACTTAAACTCAGATAAACTTTGAATATGGTCCCTATTATAACTCGAGAAAAATCATCCTCAAACTACCCCTTAAGTACAAGCAATCAGAAGAGCGAAGGCCAAGACAAGGTCCTCAAAGGACGAAATGCGTCGTTGAAGGCAGCCGAGGACAAGGACGGGCTGAACTATCTGGGAATTTCTCGGTCGGGCCAAACCGAGAAGCCAGCCCTACCTATGGAAGTATGGCGTGGGATGTGGCAGGTTGGTTTTTTGAAAAGTTTAAAGGGGTCGACTTTTTGGCCTGCTCCCCCCCACGATGCCATGACCTCTCCACGTTGTAGAGATGGGTGGAACGCGG